>JAYESD010000007.1:176644578-177244578 GCA_036927565.1 Tuctoria greenei | reverse complement strand
GACCTCCTGCCCTCTGAGATGTACAGGGTCGCGTAGAAGACACGGACCCACTCTTCCACATAAGCACTTCTCTCATAAGCCAGCAGCTGCACCAGACCTCTGTATCTCTCAAAGAAAGGACGGACCTCAGTCTCCGCTGCCACTACAAGCTGCCCCCAGTCCAGGTAGTTGTGCTGAAAAAGCTTGTGCCCCCGACGCCTGTAGGTCTCATAGAGAGACGCCTGGGTGACAGTCCAGAAGCGACTGTCCACAAGAGTCTCTCGGGGCTGTGGGAACCACTCCTCAAGCAGCACGTTCCAACGAAGCTTGCGTAGCTGCTTGGCCTTCATCTTCCTGTAGTCCGTCAACCGGACTCCCTCACCGACACGGACGGCCGTGTCCATCTCGTAGATGGCCCTCTCGGCCTCCCTGTCCTCACGACGGTCGGCAGCCGTTGGTCTCGGACGAGGAGCAGCCTCGGTGTGACCCCCACGCGTCCGGGCTGAGCGCCGGCGGACGAGAGGCTCAACCGGCTCCTCTTCGGTGTCGGAGTCATCGATCACGGGAGGCTGCCTCGGACGGGCCTCGCGAATCCTCAGGGAACCCCCTCGGCCACCCTCACGCTCCTCGGCGGCGCGAGCGGCCATAAGAGCCTTCTTCTCGTCCTTCGACAGTTTGCGCTTCTTCGCGGCGGGCTCCGCGATTGCCTTGCCCTTTCCTTTGCGATCGCGACCCATCTTGATGCAATGGAGAGGTAGGGTTAGCGACGATGAAAACGAACGACGAGAGAAGCAACGAGGGACGTCGCACGGCACGGAGCAAACCTTAGCGACGATGGAGCTCGGGAAAACCTAGCGACGGGGAGGTGACCGGAGATGGCGGCGTCGCGGGGTGGAGGCGCTGCGATGGAGGGAAGAGTGGTGGCGGTGCTTGGATGTGGTGGAGAGGTGCGTGGAGGCGGCGGTGCGACGAACGGCGCGAGGGTGGAGGCGGCGGTGCGGTGCTTGGAGGTGAGGCGGCGCGGGTGTGCGGTGGTGGCGCCCGGCGGGAGCACGACGGCGGCGCTGTGGGCGGCGGCGGCGGCCAGCGGCGGAGGAGGTGGCGGCGCGGTTGGCTGCGGCGAGGTGGGCGAGAGGCGGCGGCGAGGGCACGGGAGAGCGATGGCGTCGGGGAGAGAGAAGGAGGCGGCGGCGCGCGGGTTTAAATAGTGGACCCCAAACCCTAGCCGAAATTTTAACACCGGATGGACCGATGCTAGGTGAAACGAACATCGGTCGAATGCCACAGTAAGGATATTCAAAAATTGCTGTTGACATCGGATGGACCGACGTTTAGGGTTTTGGGTCATCGGTCGAATGGCACAGTAAGGGTGTTCAAAAGAGGAATGTTGACACCGGATGATCCGACGTAGGGGGAAGTAAACATCGGTTGAATTGATCACAGCTCCAGAAGAATGAACATCGGATGGACCGATGTTTTTCGGAATGAACGCGTCGGATCATTTAGGATTCAGACAGAATTTGGCTTTGAAGATTGAACACCTATTGGACCGATGAGGAATTGACATAGGCATCGGATAATCCGATGACAACAGAACGAAAACATCCCATATATGTCCTTTGACCAAACAAACAATCGAAGAGAAACACATGTCTTAGGACTTTTTGGGCAACCCCTTACCCCTCAAGAAGCTAATATGCCAATAGATTGGCTAGACCTTAACGCAAATGGAACACCGAGAAAAATGGAGGAAAATATACAAAGAAAATGTAAGGCCCATGCTTTGTGAGGTAGAGTATGAAGACTTCTATCTCTTTGAAGCATGATCCTCTAGGCATTAACGTACCTAACATTTTGTTCTTTCCACCTTATATGAGTTGAGATATTGCATTTCAAACAAGTCTCCTTCTCATGAGGTGGGTTCCCATTTGTGACAATCTACCGTATGCAATGCCAAACAAATTATAGTGCAAGAGATTAAAAGAGTGCAAGTCTATATGGCAGGGATCATGCAAGGCATAAAATAAATCTATCTTGCCAAGTTTAAACCTTCCAAAGGCTTCCTCAGGGAAAACTATTTCTAGCTCACCCCTATCCTTTGGGAGTTAGACAAGACCTATATGATATGCATCCTTACATGAACATGGCAACTTACATGACGTTAGATGCATCTAGCACATTTAATTCTCTTCTAAGTCTAGAAAAAGTTTTCTCAACAAGTGCGGGAAGGGAATGGGGTTTCAAGCAAATCTAACCGCATTTGCATTGTCACAAAGGAGAGGCACACAATCATACAAGCATCCATTTGACATGATATGGGGCCTAGATGCGGAAAGATATAGAAATGAACCAAATATGGAATGGTAATTTGATTTGACAATTCGATTACCGTCCATATCCGCGTCAAGCTCCCATTCTCAAGTTTCTTCAAGAGGTCCTTGGTAGATTTTTCTTGATGGTGGAGGTCCCCTCTTGAAGTTGCATCGTGGCCGGTCACGTGTTCTTGATTTTTGGCACCCAAGCTAACTTAGGTCCTTGTATGTGTGATACAAGTGCTTTTGGGACCCAAAGTTGCTTGGGGAGCTTCCCCTTCATGCCCTTAATGTTTTTGCCGATGAACCTTGCCTTCACCTTGCCACCTACTTTACTCAATAGATAGTAGTGATTATCAAAGGTAGATGTGTAGTTAGTAGGCAATTTTGGAGAAGGTCGGTTAGGAAGAGGACACTCCCTTGTATGATGACCGGTAACCTTGCAATGTTGGCAATAGGAACCAACTTCCTTGATGAAGCTTGTTTTGAGCTCCGGCGAGGGTACCTTTCCTTTGTTAGGCACCGGGAAGGATCCAAGTCCTCTCTTGTTGAAGGCCTTTGCTTGTTGGAAGAGGATCTCCTTGTGCTTGACTTCTCCTTTTGATAGTCTTGCCACACTAGTGCGGAGACTCTCAATCTCTTCCATCAAGTCCTTCTCCCTAGCATTTTCTTTCATGGGCAAAGACTTGTGCAAAAGGTTAGTAGCATGAGACGTAATCTCATTATTAAGGGTTTCTTTCTTCATAGTTTTTAATTCTTGATCAAGAACTTCATGAGCAAGGCTAAGTACTTGATGTTCTTGTTTTAACTTGTTGTGCTCTTCCAAGAGTGTTTGGTGTGCTAAGTTAAGCTCATGATGATCAAGCTTGATTTGAGTCTTTTCTTCCTCAACTTGCTTGACGTGAGATTTGAGCGTGTCATGCTCCTTAAGTATGCTTTCATACTTGTCAAGCAAATTGAGGTTAGTATTCTCAAGTTTAGCATGAGCTTGTTCAAGAGCCTTGACTTTGTTCTTTTCCCTTTTAATGATGGTGTGGTATTCATTTATCAATGAAGTTAATTCATCGGGGGAAAGCTCATCATCACTAGAGTCGTCACATACCTCAATGTTACCTTTTGCCATGAGGCACATGGGAGGTGGACGAAGAGGTGAGTTATCCTTGTTGACGACGGCAAGCCCCGCCAAGTTTTCTTCATCTTCACTCTCTTCGTCGCTTGACTCTTCATCCGTGATCCACTCATTTGCCTCGCACATGAAGACTTTTTGAGGCCCTCTTCTTTTCTTTGGAAAGAGCTTGGTCTTCTTGCCTTTGTCAAATTTCTTCTTTCCAAAGGAGCGCTTGGGCTTGACCTCTTCTTCATCTTCATCACTTTCTTCTTGCTTTTGATGCTTTCCCTTGTGGTTGTCCTTCCTTTTGTCCGGTCTTGGACAATCATATGATATGTGGCCTTGATCGCCACAATTATAGCATGTCTTGTTTTCATCTTTTCTTGGGAGGAAGGCTCTCTTGTTGGGATCAAAAGTATATCCCTTCTTGGCAATCTTGGAATTCAAGCGAGAGAATTTCCTCATCATTGATGCAAGCTCATCATCATCATCTTCACTTGATGTTTGCTCTTCTTTGCTTGAACTAGGTTTGATCATTTTCTTGAAATTTGTTTTCTTGAAAGCCTTGAGAGCAATTGTCCTTGTAGAAGATGAATCCTCCATCATCCCAAGTACACTCATCTCATGAGCGTGAATCTCCCCAATTAGCTCCGAAACTTCAATGTGATCAAGTGATTCTTTTTGGAGCATTGAGTTGATGATGTTATACTTTGGCTTGGGAATGAGGATCTTTCGGTTGATAAGTCCCTTGCCAAGAGAAGCAATATCAAGAGCATTTATTTCCTCAATGAGAACATTTAAGCGAGAAAACATTTCATTTACATTTTCATGAGGAAACATTTTAAATTCATCATATTTAGATTTAAGCAAGTGATATTTAAGTTCTTTAACACGAGAGGAACCCTCATGAATTTCAATTAAGCATGTCCAAATTTCACAAGCTTTTTCTTTACTAGCAATTCTAGCGAATACATCTTGACTAATGCATTCATAGATGGCATTTCTGGCTCTAGCATCCCATTTAATTTGATCACCAATATAAATATGATCTCCAAATCCCGCATGGGTCGCTTCCCAAACTTCGGGAGCAATAGCCTCTAGGTAGGCACGCATGCGTGCTTTCCAATAGGCAAAGTTCTTGCCCTCGAAAATAGGAACCGAACCCCCATTCTTGGCCATTTAAGCTCTCTAGCGGTGAAGCTAGAATGATCCAATGAGCAACAAGGCTCTGATACCAATTGTAAGGATCGAAACGCCCAAGAGGGGGGGTGAATTGGGCTTTCTTTCAATTTTTAAAACAATTAAGATTAACGACCTCAAGCCCAATTCCCTATGCGATTAAACTATGCAATCAATGTAAATTAAAGTTGCGGAATGAAGATTGCATAAGTGTAAAAGGGAGAGGGATGCAAACGCTCAAGGGACACGGAGTTTATCCCGTGGTTCGGTAAGATCACAAGGATCTACCTACATCCACGTTGTGGCACCCACCGAAGGGTTTTGCCACTCCCAAGTCACCGAGACAAGGGGGTTCTTCACTATTCTTCTCCGTTCGCCAACCTCGGCAAGGTGGAGCTCAAGCCCTTGTACACTTTGGAATCCTCCGGGCTTCCACAATCTTCTTGGCAAGCTCCGGAAGTCGCACACACCAAGGGACACTCCCTTATGGCTCTCACTACACTAGAGACTCCAATCACCAAGAATGGAGGCACCCAAGCACTATCTCTAGCTAGTTCTAGCCTATCTCTTGGTGTACAAATGATGAGCAAATGATGTGAAAGTGGTAGCTCTATTGCTTGAATGCTCTAGGATGTGTAGAGTATGTCTGGGCTTCAAGTCTTGTCGATTTGACAGGTTGAAGGGGTATAAATAGCCAGCCTCCACGAGATAGCCGTTGGAAAAGTAGGCTGACATCACTTCTCTGCGAACACCGGATGATCCGATGTATCCCCTTCAGTTAACACCGGTCAAAGCCAAATTAGCTGATGTCACTGTGTCAGATATGACCGTTGTTAGACCGATGTTAATCTGTCTTCTCATCGGATGATCCGGTGGCTCTTCCTCCAGAATTTTGCTTGATCTTGAAGCTTACTGGAGTGATCGACCGATGTGTGTAAGTCTGCACATCGGATGATCCGGTGCTTCACTTGGTCCAACAGTGTTGCAATCTGTGATGATGGACCGATGTCACTGAGCCACCCACATCGGATGATCCGGTGAGTTCTTTGCTCTGAGGTCTTCTTCTTCTGTTGACACAACTCGACCGATGCAGTCAACTCAAAGACCATCGGATGATCCGGTGTATTCAACTTGTTGACTTCGAGTTGTTTTGAGTTGTTCTTTTGGAATTTGAACTTGTGACCTCTTTGACGCTTGTTTGAAATGTTGTTTTGATTGTCTTCAAGCATTGAGTGATATCAAGTTAGAGCTTTCACTTCTTGTCTTCATATGATTTGATTTGATCTCATTCGTTGATTTTATATGGGTCTCCAATGTAATTTTGATTTCATTTGATTGAGTGTTATTGAGACCTTGCATTCACAAATTCATTAGTAATATCGAATGGTTGTCATTAATCACCAAAACCGTACCTCATGGGGGCCTAGATGCTTTCACCGACGCATAGCGCACATTGGAATGAGCAAACTCAAGAAGTCATTCAAGCTTGGGATGGTGACCGGCGTGAAGGATGTCACATTTGAGAAGAACAAGCTTTGTGGCGCTTGTCAAGCCGGGAAGCAAGTTGCTTCACACCACCCAATGAAGACAATGGTGTCAACCTCCAAGCCACTTGAACTACTCCACATGGACCTCTTCGGACCGTCCACATATCAAAGCCTTGGCGGTAATCTCTATTGTCTCGTTATTGTTGATGACTATTCTTGCTATGCTTGGACTTTGTTTCTAGGTGACAAGAGTGAAACTCCGGAAGTGTTCAAGACCTTCGCCAACCGCGCTCAAAGGGAATTTCAACTTCCCATAATCAAGTTCCGGAGTGACAACGGCACCGAATTCAAGAACTACAACATTGGGGAGTGGTGTGACCGTGAAGGAGTAAAACATGAGTTTTCGGCCACATACACCCCTCAACAAAACGGTGTCGTTGAAAGGAAGAACAAGACACTCATCACTCTTGCAAGAGCAATGCTTGATGACTACGGCACGTCAGAGAAGTTTTGGGCCGAAGCAATAAACACGACGTGCCATGCCGCAAATAGGGTCTACCTACATCGCCTACTTGAAAAGACCCCGTACGAGCTTCTCATTGGGAGAAAGCCCAACATCTCCTACTTTTGAGTCTTTGGATGCAAGTGCTACATCTACCGCAAGAAAAGGCTCGGTAAGTTTGAAAGAAGATGTGATGTTGGTATATTTCTTGGTTTTGCATCAAACTCAAAAGCATATCGAGTATTCAACCAAACCTCCGGTTTAGTTGAAGAAAGTTGTGATGTTGAGTTTGATGAATCTAATGGCTCCCAAGAGGAGAGTTTTGGTCATGATGAAATAGATGATGAGCCTCTACGAGAAGCCATGAAGAACATGACCATTGGAGACATCAAGCCGGAAGTTGAGGAGAGCCATGATCAAGGGGGAGCTTCAAGTTCCAACAACAACTCTATGGCGCCTCAAGTTGACGAAGAAGAGAAGGATGATCCATTGCCGACTCAAGACTCACAAGCACAACAACATCAAGAAAAAGAAGAAGAAGTCCATGATCAAGTCCAACCACAAGGGGAGCCGCACGCATCACCTTCGCCAAGTGCTTCACAACCGCTTATGAGGCATGGACGCATCTCCAAGGCGCATCCAATGGATCAAATCATTGGAAGTCCGTCAAGGGGTGTAAGTACACGTTCTCGCCACGTTGCTTCGTTTTGTGAGCACTACTCTTTTGTTTCGTGTGTAGAACCCACTCGCATTGAGGAAGCGCTCCAAGACCCAAATTGGGTGATGGCCATGCAAGAAGAACTCAACAACTTCATCCGCAATGAAGTTTGGGTGTTGGAGGAGCGACCCAAGGACAAGAACGTCATCGGAACAAAGTGGGTGTACCGCAACAAACAAGACGGGAATGGCATTGTGGTCCGCAACAAGGCAAGACTTGTGGCCAAAGGGTTCTCACAAGTTGAAGGACTAGATTTTGGGGAAACATTTGCCCCGGTCGCCCGGCTAGAAGCCATCTGTATACTTCTTGCCTTTGCATCACATCATAGTATTAGACTCTATCAAATGGATGTGAAAAGTGCCTTTCTTAATGGTTACATTAACGAGCTTGTTTATGTTGAACAACCTCCCAGGTTTGAAGATCCGAGGAATCCTAATCATGTGTATAGGTTGCACAAGGCGCTCTACGGGCTCAAGCAAGCACCTAGGGCGTGGTACGAACGACTACGGGATTTCCTCATCATGCAAGGATTCAAGATCGGGAGGGTGGACACCACACTCTTCACCAAGGACATCAACGGAGATTTGTTCGTTTGTCAAATTTATGTTGATGATATTATTTTTGGTTCAACTAACGATGCTTTTAGCCATGAGTTTGGCAAAATGATGTCTAGGGAATTCGAGATGTCAATGATTGGAGAGCTCAACTTCTTCCTTGGATTTCAAATCAAGCAACTTCAAGAGGGGACCTTCGTCTATCAAGAGAAGTACACCAAGGACCTCTTGAAGAAATTTGAGATGGGAGATTGTAGCACAAGAAGCACTCCAATGGCAACCAATTGTCATCTCGACGCGGATAAGGACGGTAAACCTATTGATCAATCCAACTACCGTTCTATGATTGGTTCATTGCTTTACCTTACCGCATCTAGGCCCGATATCATGTTTAGCGTATGCTTGTGTGCTCGCTTTCAATCGGCACCTAAAGAATCGCATAGGAAGGCGGCTTTAGGATACTTAGGTATCTTAAGCATACCCCTAGTGTGGGCTTGTGGTACCCTAAAGGTGCAAAATTCCATCTTGTGGGATACTCAGATTCGGACTTTGCCGGATGCCGCGTAGATCGCAAGAGTACCTCCGGTGGGTGCCACTTGCTTGGGCGTTCCCTAGTTTCTTGGTCAAGCAAGAAGCAAAATTCTGTCGCCTTGTCCACGGCGGAAGCGGAATACATTGCGGCCGGTGCATGTTGTGCCCAAATCTTTACATGAAACAAACCCTTTTGTACTTTGGTATTAAACTTGGCTATGTGCCTCTCCTTTGTGACAATGAAAGTGCGGTTAAGATAGCTAAAAACCCCGTTCAACACTCCCGCACTAAGCACATTGATATTCGTCATCATTTCTTAAGGGACCATGAAGCTAAGGGAGACATCTCTTTGAGAGGTGTTAGGTCCGAAGAACAATTGGCGGATATCTTCACTAAACCACTTGATGAGAAAACTTTTTCTAGGCTAAGGAGTGAATTAAATGTGCTAGATGCAACAAATGTCATGTAAGAATGCATATCATATAGGTCTTGCCTAACTCTCAAAGGATAGGGGTGAGCAAGGGTTAGCTTGGGATGGTGGTTCTTTTGGGTTTCCCAAGGCTTGGAGAGTAGCTCTCCCTGAAGAAGCCTTTGAAAGGTTCAAACTTGGCAAGATAGATTTACTTTATGCCTTGCATGATGCCTGCCATATAGATTTACAATTTCTTGCATTAGAAAATGTTTGTCATTGCATACGGTAGATTGTCACAAAGGGGAACCCACCTCATGAGAAAGAGACTTGTTTGAAATGCAATATCTCAACTCATATAAGGTAGAAAGAACAAAATGTTAGGTGCGTTAATGCCTAGAGGAACATGCTTCAAAGAGATAGAAGTCTTCATACTCTACCTCACAAATCATGGGCCTTACATTTTATTTGGATATTTTCCTCCTATTTTTCTCGGTGTTCCATTTGCTTTAAGGATTAGCCAAGTTATTGGCATATTAGCATTTTTTGAGGGGTAAGGGGTTGCCCAGAAAGTCCTAAGACATGTGTTTCTCTTTGCTTGGTTGTTTGGTCAAAGGACATATATGGGATGTTTTTGTTCTGTAGTCATCGGATTATCCGATGCCTAGGTCAAACCCTCATCGGACCAATAGGTGTTCAATCTTCAAGGGCCAGTTCAGTCAGAATCTCAAATGATCCGACGAGTTCATTCTGAAAAACATCGGTCCATCCGGTGTTCACAATTCTGGAGCTGTGATCAATTCCACCGATGTTACTTCCTCCCACGTTGGACCATCCGGTGTCAACATCCCTCTTTTGAACACCCTTACTGTGCCATTCGAACGATGATCCAAACCCTAAACGTCGGTCCATCCGATGTCAACAGCAATTTTTGAATATCCTTACTGTGGCATTCGACCGATGTACATCCCATCTAACATCGGTCCATCCGGTGTTAAAAATTCGGCTAGGGTTTGGGACCCACTATTTAAACACGTCCTCGCCTCCGCCCTTTCCTCTCTCTCCCGATCCCGACGCTGCCACCGCTCTCCCCTCGCCGCGCCATCACCAACCGCCACCTCCACCGCCGCCGGTCGCCGCCGGCGTCTCTGGCCGCCGCCATCTCCACAGCGCCGCCGCCGCTCGCCGCGCTGCCGCCTCCATCCACTCGCCGCTCGCTGCACCGCCGCCTCCATCCACTCGCCGCACACCAGTGCCGCCGCCTCCATCCACGTGCCTCTTCACCGCAGCCACCGCCGCCGCTTCACCTAGCCATTGCCGCGCCTCCACCCAAGCAACGCCGCCATCTCCGGTCCCGTCGCTAGGGTTTCCCGGCCCGTTGATCTCCACGTCATCTCCTTCGTCGACTCCGTGGTCTCGGGCATCGCAATGGCTCGCGACAAGAAGAACAAAGGCAAGGCTATCGTGGAGCCGGCCGCGAAGAAGCAAAAGTTGTCAAAGGAGGAGAAGAAGGCTTTGATGGCTGCTCACGCCGCCAAGGAGCGTGAGCATGGCCGAGGAGGGTCGCTGAGGATCCGTGAGGCCCGTCCGAGGCAGCCTCCGGTGATTGATGACTCCGAGGCTGAAGAGGAGCCGGTTGAGCCTCTCATACGCCGGCGCTCAGCCCGGACACGTGGGGGTCACACCGAGGCTGCTCCTCGTCCGAGACCGACGGCCGCCGACCGTCGTGAGGACAGGGAGGCCCAGCGTGCTATCTACGAGATGGACACCACTGTCCATGTCGCTGAAGGAGTCCGGTTGACCGACTACCGGAAGATGAAGGCCAAGAAGCTTCGCAAGCTCAGATGGAATGTGCTACTAGAGGAGTGGTACCCGTAGAGCCCCGAGAAGCTCTGGTGGATAGTCGCTTCTGGACTGTCACCCAGGCGTCTCTCTACGAGACCTACAGGCGTCGAGGGCACAAGCTGTTCCAGCACAACTATCTAGATTGGGGACAGCTAGCTTTGGCTGCAGAGACGGAGATCCGTCCTTACTTTGAGAGGTACCGAGGCTTGGTGGAGCTGATGGCATATGAGCGTAGTGCCTATGTGGAAGATTGGGTCCGCGTCTTCTACGCCACCCTCCATGTCTCGGAGGGCAGAAGATCAATTGACTTCATGTTTATGGGTCAGCACTACCACCTCACGAGGCAGACGCTGGGACAGTTGCTTGGAGTAGACTTGCACGACACCTGCGTGCATGAGAGGGTCTACGGTCAGGCAGATCCACCGAGGAGGCCACTCACTGGAGGAGTGGCACCACCGCTGGAGGAGATTCGCTCTTTGTTCGGTCCCACCTTCTCTCCTGACCAGCCGAGAGTTCCTGCTTTGTTGACTCCAGCTGCGTGCACAGTGCACCTCGCCTTGTGTCGCACGCTCCTGCCGAGGTCTGGCTATTTGGAGGGGTTCACCAGCTTGCAGCAGACTCTCCTGTTCTACATCATGAATGGGATGGAGTTTGACATCATGGACGTCCTCATATGCGAGATGGAGGATGTGATCACAAACGGTGTGAGCATGATGAGGCAGCTAGTATATGGGCACTGGATCAGCTACCTGCTTACTATGATGGTTCCCGAGGGGTCCGCCGTGCACGACCGTCTCTCTGACGAGAGTGTGACACAGTTCGGACACTACCGTGCCCCATCTCCTGGAGACCGCCGCCTTGGTCGTCCAGTTGAGTGTCAGGTCAAGGCCCGACTGTCTGAGGAGGACTGGTCTGACCTAGAGAAGGAGGATGAGAGACTTGCCGAGGCTGAGGCACAGGGGGAGGACCTGCAGCATATCTGGTCTGAGAGCGACACCAACGACAGTGTCGAGGAGTACTTCCCTCCTCCGCCCTCTCCCAGGCAGCACGACGCGGAGGCTGGAGGCTCCACAGTGCCACCACCTACTCCACCTCCCGTCACTGAGGCGCAGGTCACGCAGCCGTCAGAGCTGACGTCGCTCCTCCAGCAGATGGTTGAGCAGCAGCGTCTGGACAGGCTGGCAGCCGAGCAAGCCCGAGCAGAGCAGGCTGCCCGTCTCCTTGAGCTCCAGCAGCAGCAGCAGGAGATGCAGCGTCAGATCGCCCGTGAGAGGCGTGAAGACACTGACAGGCTGACGGGGCTCATCGACCAGATGCACCAGCGCACCCTCGACCAGCAGCAGCAAACGCAGCAGGCGATGATGGGCATCCTGGGGTTGATCACCAACCTCTACACCCAGACCGGGATTGCCCTCCCATTGCAGCTGCCAGGAGTCGCTCCACCACCTCCAGTCTTGGCTCCAGCTGCCGCTCCAGTGGCCCTAGTACCTTCTACACCGATTCCCTCCTTCAGCATGTCTCCTCTTCTGGCTACTGGTGCTCCACTTCACTCCCCGCTGCCGGCCACGACTCTGTTCTAGCAGACGCCGGCCTCCGTCGTCAGTGCCCCTGCTCCTGCAGCTCCTTCACAGCAGGCACTGACGGTGGCTCCTTCGGCTCCGGCAGCTCCCTCCACCACTACTCCAGCCAGCAGCTCCGACGAAAGCGACGGTGACCAGTTCATCATCGCGCCCAGCACTCAGGGTCCTTAGGCGCTCGGATCCCTTTTTGGTGTCTGGATGCCAAAGGGGGAGAAGAGTTAGAGGAGTCAGGGGGAGCGTCTTAGTGTCAGGGGGAGTCTCCTTTATCATTTATCGTTTATCATTTTTGTAATTCAGTGTGTTTGCTACATTTGGTGTGTCTCTACTTTTGAGCTTTAATGAACTTATTTCCATGAGTTGTTAATCGATTGGGCTCATTTGGTGTTTATCTATCTTTTTGATCACTTATTATTCACACTTGAGTTATTAATTGATGTTTAAGATTCAAGTGTGACATCCTGTATTCATTGCATATTCTTTTAAGTTTCATTCTATCAAATTCATTACTATTGCGCTTTGATTATTGTGTTGTCATCAATCACCAAAAAGGGGGAGATTGAAAGCATCTACCCCCCCCCCCATGATGTACGGTTTTAGTGATTAATGACAACCATTGAACTTTACTAATGAATTTGTAAATGCAAGGTCCACATAGTCACTCATAAAATGAAATGAATATGTCATTGGAGACCCATATACAATCAACTCTTGAGATCAAATCAATGAGATAAAGACACGAAGTGAAAGCTCTTATGTCTAAGTCACTCAACCATAAGTTGACAACATACAATGCTTGAAGATCATCAGAGAGCGTTGTGGAACAAATGTCTAAGAGGTCATCTGAGCAAGACACAAAAGATTCACTCAAAACAACTCAAAGCAAACAAAATCAACTCACCGGATCAACCGATGATTTCAGAAATGAACACATCGGTCGAGTTGGTTCAACTGAAGAAGAAGACATCAGACAAATGTACTCACCGGATCATCCGATGTGAGTGGCTCAGTGACATCGGTCCATCAGTACAGTTTGCAATACCATTGGACCAAGTGAAGCACCGGATCATCTGATGTGCAGACTTACACACATCGGTCAATCACTCCAGTAAGCATCAAGATCAAGCAAATTCTGGAGGAAGAGCCACCGGATCATCCGATGAGAAGACAAGGGCAACATCGGTCTAACAACGGTCATATCTGACACAATGACGTCAGCCAAAGTAATTAGACCGATGATAACTAAAGGGGAGACATCGGATCATCCGGTGTTCACGGTAAAGTTCTGTCAGCCTACTTTTCCAACAGCTATTTTGGGGAGGCTGGCTATAAATACCCTCTAACCCTATCATTTCGTAAAGTCTTTATCACCTGAAGCTATCCACACATCCACAAGTGTTCAAGGCCAAGAGCAATCACTTCCACACTATTTTGATCATCACTACACCAAGGTTTAGGCTAGAACTAGCTAGAGAGAGAGAGAGCTTGTGTGCCACCATTCTGGGTGAGTGGACTCTCTAGGTTAGTGTGAGAGCCTCAAGGGAGTGCCCTTGGTGTTGTAATCGTGAAGAGACTTCTGGAGCTTGCCAAGGCGTGTGTGGAAGCCCGAAAGGTCGAAGTTGTACAAGGATTGAGCTCCACCTTGCCAAGGAGGCGAACGGAGAGGAATAGTGAAGACCCCTCGTCTCGGTGACGTGGGTGTGGCAAAACCCTTTGGTGGGTGCCACAACATGGATGTAGGAAGATCTTCACGATCTTGCCGAACCACGGGATAAATCCTTGTCTTCTCGGGAGTTTGCATCCTTCTCCTTCCCTTTCTTTTATGCATTTATATTCCGCAAAGTTTCTATCTACTAGAATGCATAGTTAGTCGCGTAGGGAATTGGGCTTTAGAAATTAAGTTTCAATTGCTTAGAATTTTTCGAAGAAAGCCCAATTCACCCCCCCCCCCTCTTGGGCATTCGGTCCTTACAAAACCTTTAGATGCAGCAAAATTAACAAAATTCTTAGCAACATGAGCAAAAGTTTTATCAAAATCTAGACCTTCAACTTGAGTGAAACATTGAGCAACCAACCTAGCCTTATTCCTAACCACAACCCCATCCTCACTTTTTTATTTTTAAACACCCATTTAGTTCCAATTAAATTGTAACCTTGAGGTGGAGGTACAAGTTTTCAAACATTATTTTTTCAAAATTTTCTAACTCTTCTTGCATGGCAATAATCCAAGATTCATTAGTGAGTGTGTGTGATATATCTTTGGTTTCAAAAGCAGCAACAAAAGCATAATGAGCATGAGAGTTTGGATCGCAAAACCTAGACCATGTGACTCGTTCGTGCAGGCTTCCAATAATTTGTTGTGGAGGATGACTTTTGAGAACTCAGAGGGGAGTGGACACTTCACAAGCTTCTTCTTATTCATGTTCATCACAAATCGATGAGCTTGTGACTTGAGGAGGATCTGGACCAGCAATGGTGGTCGTCGGTGCTGGCTGTGAATCAAAATCAGGAGCTGGAACACTGCCATTGGCTGCTGAATTTTCGGGCAGCAGCACCACTTCTTCCTCATCTTCAATGAAAATACTCTCCCCCTGCGGATATGGATCCGAACGTGCAATATTTGAGCTAGCATCTGGGCTAGCTTCATCAAAATACACCTCACAATTCTCCATAATTTTGTTACTATCAAGTAAAAGCAGACGGTAGCCTCTAGTATGACATGGATAACTAAGGAACATGCCATCAACATATCTAGCTTCAAATTTATCAAGATTGCCATATTTCTTAACAAAACATTTTCAACCAAAGACCCTAAAGTGTGTGACACTAGGCCTATGTCCAAACCGGAGCTCATATAGTGTTTTACCTAGCTTAGCACGCAAGAAAACACGATTTGAGATATAACAAGCGGTTGCAATCGCATCAGCCCAAAATTTCCTAGGAGTTTGATATTCATCAAGCTTAGTCCTAGCCATCTCAACTAAGGTTCTGTTCTTTCTTTCTACAGCACAGTTTTGTTGAGGTACATATGGTGAAGAAAATTGATGATCTATTTCATTTTCAGCACAAAAGTGATCAAAAGATTGTTTTTTAAATTTGATTTCATTATCACTTCTAATTGTTTTTAAAGATCCTGGGTGATCAATTGATAATCTAAGAAATAAAGTTCTGAAGTGACAAAAAGCTTCATTCTTAGATGACATAAAGTAAACCCAAGAGTATCTAGAATAATCATCAACAATCACAAGAACATACCATTTACCTTCGAAGGATTGAACACGTGAAGGTCCTACGGTGTCAAAGTGCAAAAATTGACCCAGTTCAGTGGTCATGATCATTGTGAGTGGAGTATGTGAACCTGCAACCATCTAAGCATGTCTGCAAGAAGATCACACAATTTATTTGTCCCCTTTAAGCTTCGACAGCCCACGTATGCGATTAAGAGCACTAACACACGTTAGATGATCAAAGCCTACGTGACCAAGTCTACGATGCCAAAAATATAAGTCCTTTTAATCATTAGCAACTAGACACCTATGCTTAGAGGAAGACATATCAAAATCAACTTTAAAAACTCTTCCAAACCGTGACATGTTAAAAATAAGCTCACTGTTTAAATTTACAACTTTGCAGTAATTTTTAGTGAAAATAATTTCCAAATTTTCATCTAGCAGTTGTGAAACAGAAAGCAAGTTGTATTTCAAATTTTTAACAAGTACCACATCCTTCAAAGTGTAGTGATCATTTACTCTAACTGAACCCTTAGCAATTATAGGAGTTGAAAAATTATCGGCAAAAGTAACATTCTCTACACATGACACAAAAGAGAGGGAGGAGAACCATTCTTTGTTACCGGTCATATGGTGTGAGCAACCTGAATCCACAATCTAAATGTTCTCCTTCCTCAAGCATGTAACCTACATAGAATAACAATATGTCGATTACTCAATACTACGGTTAGTCAAAAGGCATTTAGGAATACAATACTGAGTCACACGACGTGTAGCATGAAAAACACGCAAAAGCTGAGATAAAACAGCAGGTTTATGAGTCAAAGTTTGAGATTTTTTGTTCTTAACTACTGACCTATAAGGTGTTACTTGTGTAGCACAAAAATAAGTAGTTCCAGAGGTAAAAACAGAAGGTCCAGAGGTAAACTTTGAATGTTTTTGACTCATAACAGCTTGCATGTTCCTGACATTCGGTTTAGTATGTGTAGCAAATTTTACATGAAAGTTATGAGATCTAACAATCATTCTTTCCCTTTTCTGTTGTTTAGCTAGTCTATAACAAAAAACTATGACATGACCATCTCTACCATAGTAGGTACAATGAAATTTAACTTTGTGTTCATATCTAGATGAGCAAGCAAGATTTTTATTTGAAACCGAATGAGACAACACTCCTGCGGATTTAAAAACCACTTCTTTTTGTTTAGGAACTGTTTGAATCAAACCACTTCCTAATGACTTTACAATTTTAGATGGATGTGCCTTAGCATGAGCATGAGAATCAAAACCTAAATCAGTTTTATCATTGCAAGACTTGGAAGAATTCAGCAGTAAGTTTAGGTTCTTATTCCCATTACAATACCGATCTAATGTCCTATGCATGTTATCAAGTTTATTAGACAGATCAAGACAATTTTCACATGAAGTTTTTCCTTTTAATTTGCAATTGGAACAATATTTAACTTCATGAGAACGTAAAGCATTGTTCGATATAGAAATTTCATTCATAGCATCTTGTAGTTTCTTATCAAGATCATCACAAGTAGAACAATGCAAATCAATTGTAGAACAACTAGCATCTTTCAAGTTTTTATCATTAAGTGCAGCAAGCTCTCTGTTCTTTTCAATTTCTAACTAAAGTTTATCAAGTGTAGAGGTGTGCGCACTTCTTAATGAGGACAATTGTTCATATATTAAATCATATGAGGGACAAGAATCATCACTAGGAATCAATGGTTTTAAACGATTTATTTCAGATTCTAGTGACTCAATTTTAACAGCATTGTCCCTAAGCTTTTTGTCTTTTTTCTTAACTATCACAGTGGCATGAGAAATAACATCACACATTTCTTCGCAAGTAGGGCATACATCTTCATTGTCGCTGTTGTGTTCAGCCCCTTCCATACTTGATCTTTACTTGCCCGCCATGAAGCACAAGTTTTTCAATTCATCTTCATCTTCGTCACTTCCAATGTCCACGTCGCTTGAGCCAAGTTCCTGGAGTGCGGAGATAAAATTGTTCACCTTGGCGACCTGTAAAGCTCTTCTTCTTATTCTTATTATTTGTTGAGGAGTGCTTCGTCATTGATTGTTTTTCTTCTCGGGAAGTAGAACCTGAAAGGTTAGGACAATATGTACGAAAGTGTCATGTCTAACCACATTCGAAGCATCGTTGAGGTCCGGAGCTTCCTCTCCTTCTAGTTCTCACATTTTGCAATGATTTTGAGAACCTAGTAGAGAGAAGTGCTATCTCCTCCTCCTGAAAACTCCTCAATCTGTTCAAGGGTTAGAGAGGACAACAAAGCAAGTGTATCAAAAGATGAAGATTGACCGAAGTTAGGCATGTCATGTTGAGAAACAAAAGCAATAGACTTGTTGGGGTTCTTACGTGATATTATGTCAATTTCATGAGTTTTTAACTTGGAATATAGCACATCTAAAGTAAGTGTACTCATGACAGTAGATTCACGAATGGATGTAACTTTCATCTCCCAAATTGGCATGTCTAATGCACTTAACAATTGCCTAGAGTTTTCAGCATCTAAAAAAATAACATTGACGCTATGCAAGTTGCTGAGAATTTTATTAAAGCGAGCAAAGAGATCATCAATGGACTTACCAGATTGCATCTCGAAGCGTATGTATTCTTTCTTGAAAATATCTTGCCTTACCTCCTTGATCGTGTTGGATCCTTCGTGGTAGCCACAAAGTGCTTTCCACACATCGTATGCAGATCAGAGGTGTGCAACAGGTCGAAGTCGCTTTGAGTTAATCCTTGTATGATCAAGTTCCGAGCCTTGTTGTTGTTGTCGACATCTCTCATATTTGTAGCTGTAACTTGATAGTTGGACGACACTTTGTACGACTTGTACACCTTCTCCCATATTTCAAAGCCTTGCGCCTGGATGAAAGCCTCCATGTGTGCCTTCCAAACCTGAAAATCAATACCAGCAAATACACAAAGTTTGGCAGAATATTTCTCCATGATGATTAGTCAAAAACACGTGCAAATCACAATTATTAGAGTATTGTGGCTCTGATACCAATTGTAGGATCGAAGAGCACGTGAAAAGCTACCAGAGGGGGTGAATGGTAGATTAAAACTTTTTCAGTGGAAGCAATGAAAACCCCTCGGCAGAAAAACGATCTGTTAAAGAAATCATATGTGAGACTAAACTAAACGTGTTTCACCGTGAAAAAAAGTGATAGATATGATAGATAATCAAATCACGAAGACGGCACAACAAGAATCACGAAAATTCGTCGAGAGAAACTCAAGTTACGATCGAAAGATCGAACAAAGGTCAATATGTCCTACCCAAGAAAAACAGTTCTGGAACACTGCAAAGAAACTCGTGTAGATCAAAAACCACAAATCCAATGACTGTGAAATTTTGACAGATGATATATAATCAAGTTATGAAGACAACTCAAAAATAATCACGTCAATCGGATCTGTAAAACTCGAGTTATGATAAAACCACAGAAGAAAGGTAGTGTTGTGCAAAAACTCGACGAGAAAAACTTGTAAACAAGTCGGACGAACAAGACACAAAAGTTCCTTTAAACTACTATCTTTATTCAATAGAACACAAGAGGAACAACCCCAAAAGTTGTGCAGCATGAGATCTGGCCTCCCTTGCTTATATAACCAGCCCAGAGGCCAACTCAACTCAAACTAGGACTCTAATCCTACTCAAATCACGAATCGAAACTTTTCATAACTGCTTAAGACTCTTCTATACGCAAATAGAAGAAATCTTAAGACTTCCAAATACCTTAGGAACGTATCCCACATTCCTAAAATAACCCAATTTCGTGACCCACACGAAATCCTATTATAACCAACTCAAATCTTTCCATATTTGAGACATAACCGACTCAGCCGCAGCGAGTCCATAACCTAGTCGGTTGGACCTTTTCGACCAATTTTTTTACGTCCACATCTCTTCATCACGTCTCAGAACCATGTAGCCACGTCCATGCACTCTTTGCACACGTTCAAACATCTTCCAACGACGTCCACGATACATTCATATGCATCATTCTTAATTCATACATACTGCACGACCTCCCGATCAACTCAACTCCAATTCTTCTCGAACTTGGTTGTTGAACCTCATCTTCTCCATAACACTAGTTCAATAGATCTCATCACCAGCCATGTCTTGAACTCAAGCAACACCTGCACATGAATAAACAACCAATACTTTCGAGCACAAGTCCTCGACTTGACTCTCGTTAGTTCTGAAACTACAACATCTTACGTGAGCACCTCATATAAGCATGTTGCAAACCATAGCGAAATGATATCAACCAAAAACAAAAGACACAAAAAAACTTAGTAAAAGAAACTAAGAAAACTTTCCATAGATGTAAAGCAAGTTCGAAACATTGCAAGATAAAAGCAGAACCACTGCGATCAAGCTTCGAACCTTGCCAAAACTAACCAGACCTTGATCAAAAGATGTTTTGGTAGAATTCAAAATGTTTATCGTCAAAGCCAATGTATTCAGCACACATAGGTCTCACACATCTCCTTACCACTTCCAAACTCAGTAGCAATACCAGCAGCACCAAGCTTGTAAGATACTTCTCTAACAATTTCAGTAGTCACACCGACCCTCTCAAGCTTCTTAGTGATCTCTCCCTTTTCCAGCTTCACTAATGCTTCAGAAGAACCATCTCTGTGACCAGCACCCTCATAATCATCACTGCTACCAGTGTGTATAGCAGCACTTTTGCATCCTCAATTAAAACAAAGTTCTGAAAAATATTCCCATATTTGCATGGCTCACCACAGACTTCCACTTCCTATTTCTTCTCCCCAAATTCGTCCCATTTCACATCTGAGCAGACAAATGATGGTTCCTCTTCGTCCTTGACAAGCTCATTCTTCCCCAAATTCACAGCAAACCTCCTTGGCACATCATGCTCCCTGCACATTCCATGGAACGGCTAGGGTGCTTCGTCCAGCCTTCCACCCCCCCCCCCCCAAACGCATCAAACCCCATAGTGTAGCTCACTGTACCAAACCTCATCCTGGAATCATCCCTAAGCACCTCAGCGCAACAACTCATGGCCTCTGGCCTCTTTCTCCATGCCCTCATCAACATCGCCTACCTGATCGACGACGCGGTGGAGCGACAGGAGGTCGCCATAGCGTGCCTGGCGGAGCGGCTCGGCGTAGACGGCGTTGCAGGTGAAGACGATGGGGCAGCAGTTGGAGTAGGAGGAGTGGCACGTGAGCAGCACCGCCTCATCGAGGTTGTTCTCACGGATCAGCTCGAGGATGCGGCGGTGGAGGTTGAGGCGCTTCCCCGTGAACATGCCCGCGGATTCCGGAAGCTTAGGGGCTTTGGCATTGAAGGACGGTCAGGGTGACGCGCTTGGGCGACAACCGAGGAGATCCTCGTCCCACGCGAGGCGCGCGGATGACGGGCGAGCGCGACGGGCAAGGAGGTCCTCGTTCCGCGCGGTTGGCACGCGATGGCGATGGGCGAGGGGGGGCCTCGTCCCACGCGGGCACCGCCGGTGCAGGCCGCCGCCGACTGGGTGCGGGAGGTGGCCATCCTCATCCCACAGTAGGTGCGCAGCGGATGAAGCGCGATGACAACGAGAGAGGAGGTCCCCGTCCCGAGCGGTCAGCGCGCGAGGGCAGCGTGCTAGGGTGACCTCGTCCCACGCGAGCACCGCCGGTGACGGCCGTCGATGCTCGATGCGAGAAGGACGTCTTCCACGGGTTGCACGCGAGGTCGACGGGTGAAGGTGGATTCGTCCCACGCGGGCGTTGAACGTGTCTGGCCCGAGCGCGGAACGGAGCCCCTAAAAGAGCGCGGGCACGGCGTGGGAATCACGATGGCGGAAGAGATGGCGGAAGACAACTTCAGCGCGCCATCAGAGAACCTTCTGCCGCGGGCCCGCCGAAGATCGTCGAGGAAGGCACGCGGACAGCCTTTTTCACGCCGGGGAACGGAAGAAGAGTCAGCGACACCGTTGTGACAGCGTCGTGGATGCCAAGGAGCAACCCTAGAAGGGTCCCAGGGTATCGCCACCGCCGAAGAAGATGACCCGACGCCGCCGAGGACCGTCGAGACTCTGATACTACTTGTCACGTCTGTGGCCGCCGGCTCGTCGGACCGGGGCGTGAGGTTTTCTGGTTCGGTGAAAAGGTACATCTCTTCATACTGATTATATTCCTCTTCATTATCTCCCACATTGTCAACCCCAACAATATTTTGCTTTCCAGAAACAACTACGTGCAACTTCTCAGTTTCTGGATCTTGAACATAAAAAACTTGTGCAACATTATCGGCGAGAACCCACAGGTCATCTTTGTAACCCACTTTATTCAAGTCTACCAGTGTCAGTCCGTAATTGTCCACTTTCAAACCATCAGGATGTTTGACCCATTGGCACTTAAATACGGGCATTACCATTCTTTCGCCATAATCGAGTTCCCATATTTCCTCTATGAACCCGAAGTATGTGGTCTTCTGCCCTTGTGAATCATAAGCCTCAATACGAACACCACTATTTTGTGCAACACTCTTACCGTCTTTTTCTTTAGTGTAAAATGTGTAACCATTGATGTCATATGCTTGCCATGATGTTACCAAAGCAGATGGGCCACAAGCTAACTTTTTCATTGTTGCCTCTTCTATAGTGTTTCCGTATGATATATTTTTGTCCATTAACCATTCAGTGAAACATCTTCTGTGCTCTTTCATGATCCAGTCCTCTTTGCGGTCTTGGTTTTTATCACGAAGCTCAATTTGGTGTTCCTCGATGTACGGCTCAGCTATTGCGAGCTGTTGTAGTACACCAAAATGTGCACGGTGTACATTCTTGTAATCTTGAACAATAAAAGTTTTCTTACCCACTTTGCCTCTCCCACGTAGTCTACCCTCATGTACCGGTATAGGCACACCTATCGATTTTCCATCTTTGATGTAATCAGCGCAACCCTCAATCACTTCTTCAGTGGTGTATCCTTCCATAATTGAACCCTCTGGGTGAGCACGGTTCCGCACATAACCTTTTAATACTCCTAAATACCTCTCCAACGAAAACATATGATGTAAATATAGTGGCCCCAATGCTTTTATCTGATCAACAAGATGTATGATTAGGTGTACTTGCATATCAAAAAAGGATGGTGGGAAACACATCTCAAGCTTGCACATTGTCTCGACGATGTATGTTTTCAGATAGTCTAAATCTTCACGTGCTATCACCTTTTGCGATACTGCATTGAAGAAGTAACACAAACGTGTGATGACAACTTTTATATGCTCAGGTTTGATTACTCTTATTGCAATGGCAAGGAAAACTGTCATCATCATGTGACAGTCGTGAGAATTATAACCGAATAAAGACAAGTCTTTCATCGAGACTAGTTTGCGGATATTGGATGAGAAACTTGTGGGCACTTTGATCCCACGCAAGCATTCGCAAATTGCTTTTTTCTCTTCTAGCGTCAAGTTGTAGCTGGCTGGGGGAAGGTAATGCTTCCCGTTCGCCTTTTCTACTGGATGAAGCTCTGGTCTCAAATCAAGATTTACTAGGTCCATACGTGAATTTAATCCATCCTTTGTCTTCCTCGGCATGTCCAGCAAGGTCCCAATGATGCTGTCAAATACATTCTTTGTAACGTGCATCAAATCAATACTATGGCAACATTCCAGATTCTTCCAATACGGAAGATACTTGAAAAAAATTGATTGTTTCTTGAAAGCCATGTCAGTTGTATCATCCGAAGATGTACTTTTCTTTCTCTTAATTCCTTTACTCTTTTTTCCCTTACCGAAAGCAATATGAATGTTCTTGACCATTTCAAACACAAGTTTTCCACTGTAAGGTTTCGGTGCAGTATCTTTTTCGATTTTGTTATCAAATTGTTCTTTCATCTTCCTATACTTGTGTGTATCTGTCAAGAACCGTCGATGTCTCATGTACACCGTCTTTCTGGATGAAGTGAGGTATAGATATCCAGTTCTATCCACGCATCTAACGCAACCTTTCTTCCCTTCCATTTGTCCCGATAATGTAAACAGTCTGGGATAATCATGCACGGTAACGAATATCATTGCTCTTAGCGTGAAATACTCCCGCTTGTACTCATCCCATGTACGTACCCCTTCATTCCACAATTTCGCCATATCTTCCATTAAAGGTTCCAAGAACACATCAATTTCGATGCCGGGTTGTTTCGGACCTTGGATAAGAACAGATAATAAGATATATTTCCTTTTGTGACACAACCACGTCGGTAGGTTGTACATAGTTAAGACCACGGGCCATGTGCTGTGTATGCTCCTTTTTTCACCAAACGGATTCATTCCATCTGTACCCAAGGCAAACCTCACATTTCTGATTTCCTTCGCAAATTCTGGATACTGAATATCAAAATTTTTCCACTGCGTTGCATCACCAGGGTGTCGTATATGTTTTTCATTCTTCTTGCGTTCCTCGGAATGCCAACGCATAAGTTCAGCCTCCCTAGGGTTTGAGAACAAACGCTTCAAGCGATCAATTACCGGAAGGTACCACATCACCAATGCAGGAATTTTTCTCTTATTCTTTCCGTCTGCATCGCCAGAAGTATCGTCATCGTCATCTTCAGGACCAATAATAAACTTCTTATTCTTCTGAGTCTTTTTCATGTTGGTAACATACTGGTGATTGTAGTCCTTCTTATATCTACTGACACCACAAATGGGGCATCTAGTTGCGAGCTCATGCTCTTTGCGATACAGAATACAATGGTTCACACAAGCGTGTATTTTTGTCACACCTAGTGCCATCGGGCAAAGAAGTTTCTTCGCTTTATAAGTGCTTCTAGGCAGTTTATTTGGATTTGGAAGAATTTCTGCCAGAAGATTCAAAAGATCAGAGAAACTACAATCGGACCATCCGTGCGTAGCTTTCAACTTTAGTAGTTCTAAGACTGCACGCAATGTAGTAAACTCTTTATCACAACCGTTTGATTCATCATATAAAAGCTTTGTGGCCGCATTCTGCAATGTCTCCATTTTACTTAAACCTTTGCTTGCTCCCATAGAAGTCAGTACATATGGTTCAATGTGACGCAACATCTCCTCACAATCGAACTCATCATCATCATCACCAGCTTGATTGTCACTACCATCATCGATATGAACATTATCATCATCTGAGCCTCTCTCATCATCTTTATCCACATCATGTGTATCTAACTCACCATGCTCTGTCCATATTGTGTAGTTATTTTTGAAACCTCTTTTCACCAAATGAGATTGGATTACTATAGTATCCGTCCAAGCAATCTTATTTTCGCAGTCGATACATGGACATAATATGTCATCTATCTTTTGCAACTTCGCATGTCTCTTGGATGCTTCAATAAAATTTGCAACATTACGAATGTACATAGGATCGGGTCTTGGCATGTTATACATCCACGCTCGACGGTCCATGCTTCAATAATAGAATTTTTTGTCAGATTTACAAAATTTGGCCACAAATATTCTCTAAAGGTCTTCTATAAAATGAATTTACAGAGACATAACAAGTATGATTAGGGCGACTAATGTAGGAGACGGGCGACGTCTTGAGGCGGACGGAGTCAAAGGGGGAAACAGGCCCAACAGCATGGGCTAGGTCTGGGTGGGATCCAGTCCGTTATATCGGGAAACAAGGCCCAAATGCATCTTATATATATTACAATAGCATCTGTTAATTAAACATCATATTCATGTCACATAATAGGTACAAAAAGGAAACAATCCATATAGTCCATACATCAATATACCAGAACACAATCCATACAGTCCTTACACATGCAAAAGGACAGAATCCATATACCAGAACACACAAAACTAACAGCTTATCAGCTAATGAAAATATACAAAGAAAAAGTAAGGAAACTACATTTACCTTGCAGAGGCGTCAGCACGGTGGGCCGGCTGGGTGGAGAAGTGGCGGTGCGGGGTTGAGCGGCGGCGTGGCAGTATGGGCTGGGCGGCGGAGCGGCGGCGCGGCGCAGGGGAAATTTCAACAGCCTGGCGGCGTCGATATAAATTCTCCAGGGTTGCGTTTTGACTGCGGTGAGGGGTCCTTATATAGACGTAGGTTTTTCACAGGCGGTTTTTAACTTTATCGCAGGCGGGTTTTACTTACCAACCGCCTGAGATGATGTTTATTAATTAAGAAGTAAATATCTTCACAGGCTGTTGGTACTTAATAACCGCCAGGGAAGATTTTTATCTCAGGCGGGTATTACTTAACAACCGCCTGAGATAATGCCAACTGAACAAAATATTTTTAAAACTTGTATAGCTGACGTTGAAATGTTTTGGTAAATATCAAATTAATTTCTACTCACATATTATTCACATTTGTGTATCTCATAAAAAAAGATCTTTCACTCAAAATTGTTGGTACGAACATATTTGCATAATTTATACATGTATGAATTTTTTTAATTTTTTTAAAAGCACTCCAACATGTCAAACTTCAAATTATCCACCAGTATTCATTGACACTTGATTGAAATATGTACAAAACACAAGAAAAATGTACAAGAACACTTGATTGAAATCCTAAAACTACACTACGGCCCCGCCTCCTCCATCCTCTCCGCCAGCTTCTCAAACCAAGCCAAGCGGTCCTCCTCCGACTCGTCGTCGTCGTCGTCGTAGTCGTCACCATGGTGGTGGTCGCCGTCGTCGTCGTCGCCGTCGTCGGTGGACGACTTGTCGTCGCCGTCGTCGGAGGACGACTCGTCGTCGCCGTCGTCGGAGGACGACTCGTCGTCATCATCGTCATCATCGTCGTCGTCGTCGAAGTCGTCCTCCTCCTCCTCCTCCTCCTCCGGCGACGATGCAGCAGGAGAGAGGGTCGGCTTCTCCGGCTGAGCCGATTGCTCCGGCTGTACCGGTGGCTCCGGTTGCACCGGCGGTGGAACGCGCTGGTCGTCATTCACCCTCTCGGGGGAGCTGCAGCGTATCCGCTTGCAGGGTGGCTGCCTCGGCGGGCTAGGTGGTGGAAGGTTGGCCATGGCTGTGGTGGTTAATCGGCGGCGGGCTAGGAGAAGAAGAAAGGAGTGGAGAAAAGTTTTGTGCTTGTCCATAACCGACGACACGCCTTATATAGGTCTGTGCGGAGTAGACGAGGGAGCGGTTCGTTTCCCGCGCATTGAACTCTTTGGCGGGTATAACTTAACAACCGTCTACAAATATGTTTATCTAAGGCGGGTATAACTTAACAACCGCCTGGGATAATGCCCGATACTCTTCTGCAGTTTCCTTATCCCTTGCTTCTTTTTTATTTAGATTCCAATATAAATACTCAAACATGTTTACATTCTGCAAATTGTGTTCAAATTCGATGATTCTTTCTTCTACATTTGTATTAAATTAACATCTACCAACTGAACAAAATATTTAGTTCATTGCGCATCGAACTCTTTGCAGACCTCGTGCGGCGCACAATTAAACCACTGTGGAAGACGATCTTGAGAGATCCTTGCACGCGTCCCTGCACCACGGCTTCTCAACTTCTCCGCAGACCTCGTGCGGCGCGTCAGTTAATTAACACTTCT
This sequence comes from Tuctoria greenei, assembly GCA_036927565.1. NCBI lineage: Eukaryota > Viridiplantae > Streptophyta > Magnoliopsida > Poales > Poaceae > Tuctoria > Tuctoria greenei. Next base: position 177,217,563 of record JAYESD010000007.1, on the reverse strand, counting down.
CAGGCCGTTAATTAACATATTGTAGTTTAAAAATGATTATCTCAGGCGGGTATTACTTATAAACCGCCTGAGAAAAAAGAAGTAAAGATCTTCACAGACGGTTGGTACTTAACAACCGTCTACAAATACGTTTATCTAAGGCGGGTATAACTTAACAACCGCCTGGGATAATGCCCGATACTGTTCTGCAGTTTCCTTATCCCTTGCTTCTTTTTTATTTAGATTCCAATATAAATACTCAAACATGTTTACATTCTGCAAATTGTGTTCAAATTCGATGATTCTTTCTTCTACATTTGTATTAAATTAACATCTACCAACTGAACAAAATATTTTGTTCATTGCGCATTGAACTCTTTGCAGACCTCGTGCGGCGCACAATTAAACCACTGTGGAAGACGATCTTCAGAGATCCTTCCGTCGCACGCGTCCCCTGCACCACGGCTTCTTAACTTCTCCGTAGACCTCGTGCGGCGCGTCAGTTAATTAACATAGCATTTGTTGTATGTTTTTTATGTTCTGACAAATTTAAAAGGATTTATGAAGTGAAATTTAATGGTAACCTTTACTTATCAATAATATTACAAGAAAGTGGATTTTTGCCTTTTTAAAGGACCACATTTAATCAAGAATATTAAATAAGAAGAAGTAAATATCTTCACAGGCGGTTATTGCTTAACAACAGCCTGAGATACTGCCCGATACTGTTCTTCAGTTTCCTTATCCCTTGCTTCTTTTTTATTTAGATTCCAATATAAATACTCAAACATGTTTAGATTCTGCAAATTGTGTCCAAATTCGATGATTCTTTCTTCTACATTTGTATAAAATTAACATCTACCACCTGAACAAAATATTTTTAAAACTTGTATAGCTGACATTGTAATGTTTTGGTAAATATCAAATTAATTTCTACTCACATATTATTCACATTTGTGTATCTCATAAAAAAAAAAAGGTTCCTTCACTCAAAATTGTTGGTATGAACATATTTGTATAATTTATACATGTATGAATTTTTTTAATTTTTTTAAAAGCATTCCAACATGTCAAACTTCAAATTATCCACCATTCTAACTAAATGCTCATATTCATATGAGGCATTCATCAAACTATGAACACACATTGATTCCAAAAAATTTAAAAAAATATGAAAAAATTCGTAGATGTTGGTATGATGATTAAAAATGTCCACTGAAAAAATAAATGAAAAAAGCATTATATTCATCAAGATAGAAAAATGAAAAATAGCATTTGTTGTATGTTTTTTATGTTCTGACAAATTTAAAAGGATTTATGAAGTGAAATTTAATGGTAACCTTTACTTATCAATAATATTACAAGAAAGTGGATTTTTGCCTTTTTAAAGGACCACATTTAATCAAGAATATTAAATAAGAAGAAGTAAATATCTTCACAGGCGGTTATTGCTTAACAACCGCCTGAGATAATGCCCGATACTGTTCTTCAGTTTCCTTATCCCTTGCTTCTTTTTTATTTAGATTCCAATATAAATACTCAAACATGTTTAGATTCTGCAAATTGTGTCCAAATTCGATGATTCTTTCTTCTACATTTGTATAAAATTAACATCTACCACCTGAACAAAATATTTTTAAAACTTGTATAGCTGACATTGTAATGTTTTGGTAAATATCAAATTAATTTCTACTCACATATTATTCACATTTGTGTATCTCATAAAAAAAAAGGTTCCTTCACTCAAAATTGTTGGTATGAACATATTTGTATAATTTATACATGTATGAATTTTTTTAATTTTTTTAAAAGCATTCCAACATGTCAAACTTCAAATTATCCACCATTCTAACTAAATGCTCATATTCATATGAGGCATTCATCAAATTATGAACACACATTGATTCCAAAAAATTTAAAAAAATATGAAAAAATTCGTAGATGTTGGTATGATGATTAAAAATGTCCACTGAAAAAATAAATGAAAAAAGCATTATATTCATCAAGATAGAAAAATGAAAAATAGCATTTGTTGTATGTTTTTTATGTTCTGACAAATTTAAAAGGATTTATGAAGTGAAATTTAATGGTAACCTTTACTTATCAATAATATTACAAGAAAGTGGATTTTTGCCTTTTTAAAGGACCACATTTAATCAAGAATATTAAATAAGAAGAAGTAAATATCTTCACAGGCGGTTATTGCTTAACAACCGCCTGAGATAATGCCCGATACTGTTCTTCAGTTTCCTTATCCCTTGCTTCTTTTTTATTTAGATTCCAATATAAATACTCAAACATGTTTAGATTCTGCAAATTGTGTCCAAATTCGATGATTCTTTCTTCTACATTTGTATAAAATTAACATCTACCACCTGAACAAAATATTTTTAAAACTTGTATAGCTGACATTGTAATGTTTTGGTAAATATCAAATTAATTTCTTCTCAGACGTGAAATTTTAATTAACGATGAACACACTACATTCATTAACAATATTCAATCATTCACACAGTTGAAGAACACACAAGATACTCATTCATTAACAATATGCACATCTCACAAAAGAACACACAAGATGCACAATATTTACACAAGAACACACAAGAACACAAAAGATACACAAGTAATATTCAATCACATAGATGAAAAAAGATAGATTTCATTCATTAACAATATTTACAAAACAGAAGCAACTAAAAACAACAAAAAGAAAAACTAATTAAATCCTACTCCTACTCCTCTTCCATCTCCTCTTCCTCGTCCTCCGGCGGCGACTCCGGCACCGGCTGCACCGGCTGCACCGGCTGCACCGGCTGCACCGGCGGTGCAACCCCGAGGTTGCTAGCCGTCGCCTCCACCAGCGTTCTACGGCCCTCGGGGCCAAGAACCTGGGCCATCGTCGCGAACAGAATGTCGAGACGATCAGCCACCCCCACGAGGGCGTAGAGGTAGTGGCCCAAGGTACCCATTCCAGTATACTCTGGAAGGGTACCCAGCCCCAAAGCACTCATGGCGCGAGACGTATTGTTGTACGCCTCTCGCGCTATGAGGAGGCGCTGCTCGGCGTTGATCTTCTCGGGGGAGCTGCAACATTGTTTCTTGCAAGGTGGCTCCCTCGGAGGGCTTGGCGGCGGAAGGTCGGCCATAGTGGTGTTGGGTCGTCGGAGCGGAGGAAGACGAAGAAAACAAGAGGATTCAAAGTGAGCGATGCGCTTGTGAGCGATAGCGCGTCTTTAAAGCCGCGCGGAGTGGAAAAGAAAGGTCGCACCTCGGGGAAAAGAAAGGTCGCGCACGCGTGACATGGTCACTGACGTGTGGGACCGGGTCCACATGTCAGTGACCGCTGATTAAGTTAGGGGATCCTCATCCCGGTTGGTGAGGGGTCTTTATGTAGGCGTTCATCAAATTAAGAAGAAGTAAATATCTTCACAGGCCCATGTTTAACTCAGGCGGGTGTTACTAACCAACCGCCTGAGATAATTGTATCTTCTCAGGCGGGTGTTACTAACCAACCGCCTGAGATAATTGTATCTTCTCAGGCGGTTGGTAAGTAAAATCCGACTGAGATAACAGTCTTCCCTGACGGTCGGTACTTAAAATCCGCCTGAGAAAATGTGAGTCTATATATATACCCCTCGGCAGCATTGGAAAAACCTAACCCGGGTGAAACACTTAGACGCCGTTAGGCTGCCAAAATTTCGTTTGCCGCCAAGTGTTCCCCCTCGTCACTTCCAGGTACGCCGCCGAGCTTCGCCGTCGCCGAGCTTCGCCGTCGTCGCCGAGCTTCGCCGTCGCCGCCGAGCTTCGCCCTCCTCACTTCCAGGTACGCCGAGCGAAGCCATTTCCGTCGCCGCCGAGCTTCAAGGTAAACCCTAAACCCTTCGACCTTCCATCCTCCTTCGCCGTGCTGCCTCCCTCCCCGCCCTCGCTGCCGCCTTGCATATCCTTGGTTAGGGTTCGGGAATTAGATAATGGTAGGCATCATTGGTTAGGGTTCGGTGGAATTCGAAAAACTGTCAAGTTCGGTGGCATCTTTGGTTAGGGTTCGGTGGGGCAAGATTTATGTGGATGATTATATCACGATAAATTGGTAGTTGGTTCTGTGTGTCTGAAACTGTTCCGACACATTAGTGGTAAACATGATTCTAGACTCTAGTAACAGCAGTATATTCCCTATTTCTGTCATCGGCCTTGCATATGCCACATAATTCTCTATTAGGGGCAAGATTTAGCTATATTTGGTTAAGTTGACCAAATTTGGCTAATTTTGGCTAAGTTACATTAGATATAGTTATACTTGACTAATTTTGACTAAGTTATGCTATATTTAGCTATATTTGGCTACTTTTGCTTAGAGTTAGCTATGCTAGACTAAGTTTGGCTAAGTTTGCTTTTATTTCTCTAAGTTTCATTTGAGCAATTGTAGCTAATCTGTGCTACCAAAGATGTCTGCACTTGTGGCTCCATCAGCTTCATTTGAGCAATTGTACCTAATCTGAGCTACCAAAGTTATGCTATATTTAGCTCTGAAGCCAAACAAAAGTTGTTGGCCAACTCATTTGTGATGCCAGGAGCATCCTCACGCCCATATCTAGGTAACACTAGGTGTGGCGATGGAGTCTGAGCATATGATGCCGATCTCTATGATACAAGAATTTAGTTAGACCTATATAACTTCAAAAATGTGTTTTGGCTAAATTTACTTAATTGAGCCAAAATTGAGAAAATTTGTTTTAAATATGACCAAATTTAGTTATGCCATTTATTAGATTTTTTGTCTTATTAGATCTAGCATGGAAAGCCCTAAGAAGACTGGTCCTGATTGTAACAACAAAGAAGACAATATGGAGTTTACTGACTCCAGCAGTTCAGGCTCCTATCACAGTCCTTCGGATCCTTTTCCGAATATAAAAATTAAAAAGACTTCAGTGGATCTAGACCCGGAATATGATCCTGCCGACGAGGTATGGATCACGAATCTTAACTTCAGCAGTTCAAGTTAATGTTGGTTGTCAAGTATACGAAGTCTTATAATTTTTTTCTACCTAGATTAATCTCGAAGACAATGAGGTGACATCGGCTCCTAAAACCGCAGAAGGTTCACCAATGGATGAATCCTCAGCTTCACTCAAGCAGAAACGAGGGCAACGAGGTCCCAATAAGGGTCTATTGGACCGCATCATGTACATAACAAGGGTCGGTCCAAGTGGGCTTCCCCAAGAACCACTGGATTCAGTTACCAAGTACCGTAATGCATGCGGTTTTCTTGTTAGGGAGGTTGTGCCGATCACAACCGAGAATTGGAGGAAATTACCCGAGCAGACCAAGAATGAGTTGTGGGAAAAGATAAAGAAACAATTCAAGTTCCCGAAAGGCACAGAAGAAGCTGTAAAGAAAGCAACATTGGTCTCTTGCGGCAAGAAGTTTCGATGCTGGAAGAGTGAAATGAATGCTTATGTTAAGGCCAATAAGGTCCCTAGCCCGAGGAAGATGGGAAAAATCACACAAGCTCAGTGGCAAGAGTTTGTTCGTCAAAAGAGCACACCTGATGCTAAAGCTCTAAGTGCAACTAGGTCAGAGCTTGCAAAAAAGAACAAATACCATCATCGCTTGGGGTCTGCCGGATATGGCCCCAAAGTCCAGAAATGGAATAAGATAATAGACGACATTCTTAGTAAGGGCAATCCTCACCCATTAGAAGGGTGCGATGAGCGAACTCAACGTTGGGTCTTTGCTCGGTCAGGTTTGACCAGCGAGGGCAAACTTGAAAAGCCCGACTCTCTGAATGAAGTAGAGGATAAAATGAAAGAAGTAATTGAAAAGCAACAGAAGGGTCTCTTCAAGCCGAAGAGGGAGAATGACCAACTTACCGCTATCTTGGGAAACCCTGAACACAGCGGACGGGTTCGAGCGATCTCTTCTCAAATGTCTTGGCTAGATGGTTTCCCTAAAGATAAAGACACATATAGAAGACGTGAGAAGTTTAAGAAAACACTTGATGAAACAATTGCTCAAAAGGTCAAAGAAAATATGCAAGAAATTATGGAACAACTTAGACAATCAGGACAATTAGTGGCACCGAGTACAATGATGGTTCCGGTGCAAAAGGAGCAATTAGTATCTCCAACTGCCTACCCTAGCAGTGTTGGTTCCGTGCCAGGCTCAGGGTCAGCCCATAAGTTCCCTGTCGATGATATTGCTAACGACAAATCTTGTCGTCTTCTTGTCCCGATAGGCAGAGCAGGGAACAAAACCAAACAGGTTGCCACTGCTATGGCAAAGCCTGATCGTGACTTCAACGGGAGTCCACTTCCGTTGTATTATTCTGTGGTGCAAGTTCTTCAGATCATTGATAATGATTATGAAGATTATGAAATAGACCACGTCACACCTGAGGGGATCGCGACTCTGGGGCAGGCTGTCAACCAATTAATCCTTTGGCACCGACGCGATATCGTGTTGGACGATGAGCCAATTTCTAGCCCCGTCGCATCTCCAAATACTGCAACCCCATCTTCTAAGGCGAAAGTGCATGAAGATCCACTCCCAGTCCGGGAAGATCCACTCCCCCTATGTCTGAGCAAGGATGATGATATCCAAGAGCAACAAGTTGGACAACAACTTCAAGCAGTACCAGAGCAAGCTGATGCTAGTAAAGAGCAACTAGTTGAGCAACAGCTTGAAGTAGTACTAGAGCCAGCTGCTGGGAGTAAAGAGCAATCAGTTGAACAACAGGTTCAACAACAAGCCAGTGTCCAACTTCCGACGACTACTCCTCGATCATCAGTGCCTGTCAAAGTTAGCTCATACGAAAATAAGAAACCTTCATCAGAAGTGACAAAGTATTTGGAAGCTATGAAGGAGAATATTAGAAAATCGAGTGCATCTCGTTCTTCTCATGAGCCAGCATTAGAAGATATCGAGGAGTGGGAAGAATACGGTGTCATGTATAATCGGCGGACGGCTTTAGTTAAACCAGGAGTTCCAATATACAAGCTTGAGGATGTTCCTCCTAAATTTGAGAATGGGAAGCCGTTAATGACATCCGTACAACTTAGCAAACAACCCGTCGCGCTCAGAAGAATGCATGAGTGGTACATCACTGCCAGCACAAAATATGGTCTTGAGTGCGTCACATTTCGTATTCCAAAAGAAGCATTCTGGAGCACTGGAGTAGATAAACGAGTCATTTTATTTGAAGAGCTGCTTTCCCTTTTCCATCGGGGCATGCTCGAAATCAACCTGCTGCTCGTCTGGTGCTTGTAAGTGCTCTAATATTTTGTATTTGCTTTTCTTACTACACGCATACGCATTTCATGAGATTATAACAATTCTGGACTTCTTCAATAGGATGCAATACATGGATAATGAAAAGTTGGTGCACAAGACAGGTATCCTTGACCCTACTAGGATTTCAAAGTCGCTATTCGACGTCCAGGCAAATCGAGAATCAAGCCAGTACAAACACATGAAAAAAAAAGATTTTGAAAGAGCAATTGCAAAACTTAAGAAGGATAGAAAGGCAGAAGTTGCAGCTTACATAGGACATGCGATGTTTAACTTTGTCAGAGACAGCCAGGACCTCGTAAAGGCTCCGTACCACTTCGAGTAAGTTCGACACATGGCATTGAAATAGCAATTATTGGTAATTGTTAACACGTGTGTTTGTATGTTTGCAGTAATCACTACATAATGATCTTCATCAAGCCAACGCAGGGAATGGCAACAGTCTTGGACTCGGCCGATTACCCACCAGATCGTTACAAAGATTCCCTTTCCATTTTGAAAAAGTACGTTTATTCAATAATTTTAATTTACGCACATTTAGAATGTGTTGACAAGTTTTATATGACATTTCTTGTATTACAGCGCTTGGCGGTTTTACGCGGAACAGCTTGGCGGTCAGAGACCTCCTAATACGAATGCATTGGACATTAAAACGTATTATGCTTGTCCGAAGCAGCCTGCTGGGAGTGTCTTATGCGGGTATTATGTATGCGAGCATCTTCGGACCGCCGCCGTATATAGAGTCAATTGTGAGGATGTAAGTTATCCTTAATGTCGATACCTTATTTTCTTACTTTTGTGTTTCATTTTCATTGTAACTAGCATAGTTTAATGCTTATATTCTCTGCTGTTCAATATTACCAGAAACATTATTTTCATATTTTGATTCCAACTTCAAAATTCAATTGCTCATAGTACAACTGCTCCAAAAATACCTACTAAATTCTTGTATACTCTCACTTTGATCTATACTTTGAGATTGTTCAAACCAACACATTCTAAACCTTGTTATGTGTTATATTGCAGCACAAGAAGAATCTGAACGAAGAATGGCCGGTTTGTAGAAGTATTCCTGATGGAGGAGCCGACAGGATTGCTTCTGAACTCTGTCAGTTCATTCGTCGCGAAATTTTGCACAAAACGGGGAAGTTCTTTGATAAGAGAGGTTCAGCAGCTGATGTGCCAGAACTTTGCGACTATACCAATCTAAACAGTTTTTAGTGAAAACTTGTAAACTTTGAGATGAAATTGTATCTGTAACTTGTGTGTATGTATATTGTTTTAGTGAAATTGACTTCTGTGATGATAATATTGTTGTCTTTTGTTCTGTGATGATTGTTGTTTTTTGTTCTGTGATTATATTGAATTGACCTGGAAATTAGAAATAACAGCAGTAGTACTGCATGACTGTGAAAAACAATTATCACAGGCGGCTAGATACAAGTAAAGAAACATCTGTGATAACCTAATTTTCACAGGCGGTGTCTGTTATGGTAGAAACCGGCTGCGTTAAAGGGTCTTCACAGACGGCTGATATAGGTAAACTCCGTCTGTGATAACACCATTATCATAGACGGGTTAGTTATGCTTCAATAACCGTCTGTAAAGACACATTATCATTGACGGTTAGTTATGCTTCAAAACCCGCCTGTGAAGACATATTATCATAGGCGGTTAGTTATGCTTCAAAATCCGCCTGTGAATACAAATTATCATAGACGGTTAGTAATGCTTCAATACCCGTCTGTGAAGACTTCTTATCATAGACGGTTAGTTATTCTTCAATAACCGTCTGTGATAAGACGTTTATCACAGACGGTTATATATGCTGCACGACTCGTCTGTGATAAAGTATTTTCACAGACGGCTAGCCTAAGTAAAGAACCGCCTATGATAATCGGTCTTCACAGGCGGCTATCCTTAGTGAAGAACCGCCTATGATAATTAGTCTTCACAGGCGGTTTCACTTCTCCGTCTGTGAAATTGCGGATTATCACAGACTCTTCGTTTCAGGCGGTTTTAAAAGCCGTCTGTGATAATAGGTTTGGAGCCGCCTGTGATGAGGCTTATTGTAGTAGTGCGTCCATCACGGCAGCCACCGCCCTGCCCACATCCTCCCTCGTCGCGGCTACGGCGTCCGCCTCCACGCCCCACGGGCACGCCGACACGGAGCACGTCGACGACGAGCTTCTCGTTCATGAACTGCTCCGCGAAGTGCGGCCACGTGACCATCGGCAGACCCGCCGCGGCGCACTCCAGCACGGAGTTCCAGCCGCAGTGCGTCACGAACGCGCCCGTCGCCCGGTGCGACAGGATCGTTTTCTGCGGCGCCCAGCCCCTGATCACGAGGCCCCTCTCCCCGACCGCCCGACGACGCGGGACTCGAAGCCGTCCTCCGCTAGCCACCGCTCGAACTCGTCAACCTTGCCGGGCTTGACCGCCCAGATGAACGGGCGGTTGGTCGCCTCCAATCCGTGCGCGATCTCCACAAGCTGCGGCTGTGACGACCGCACCAGGCTGCCGAAGCTCAAGAACACCACGGACCGGGGCTTCTTGGACTCGAGCCACCTCGCGCACTGGACGGTGTTCGCGTCCTCGGTGGTCGCCGTCACCGGCGTGGTGGCTAGGAAGAGAGGCCCGATGGTCCATATCTTCTTGCCGAGTGCCGCCTCGTAGGCATCAATAAACAGGGGCTCGAGCTCGGCGAAGCTGTTGACCACCAGGCCGTCGGCTCGTGCGCTCTCCGCCACGATCTCGTCGCCGAACTCTTTCATGCCGGGGTTCGTGAACCTGCCCGGCGACCGCGACCGCGATATCTCGATGTCGATGGGGAAGCCAGGGACGCGCACAGGGCGCTTGTCGTCGTCGATCCCCTCGAAGATCCTGTGTGAGTTCATTAGGTGCATGCAGAAGGAGGAGAAGGCGCAGAAGCCGTCGAACGCGAGGCGCGGCACGCCGAGCTCGCGTGCCGCGGCGCCGGTCCACGGGTGGCAGGTGTCGGACACGATGCAGCTCGCCGGAGGGGTGGCCACCTCCTCCCTGCTTAGGCACGCTACCAGCGGGGCGCGGAGCATAGCACAGGCGTCGTTGAAGTTCTTGACGAATCCGAGGCCCGGGAGCGCGTCGATGCTCTCGCAGCCATCGGGGAGGCCCGCCTCGGCGCAGGGGAAGCGGAGCGGAAGGAAACGGATGGGGAGCGCGGCGTCGCTGGGGGCGCGGCCGAGGCGGAGCAAGTTGAGAGGCGTGGTGACGAACGTGACGAGCGCGCCACGGCCGGCCAGGACGCGCGCCATGTCGAGCATCGGACCGGCGTGGCCCGCGGCCATCATCGGCACCAGCACGAAGTGCGGCGTCGATTCAGCAACGGCCGCGCCGCCACTGCCCGACGACATGCCGCACCCTTCTACTGGCTCAACGGAATCTTGCTTGGAAGCTGAGCAGTGGAACCTGACGACTTGGAAACTGGAGGGGCAGAGCAGGATTCGTATCAGTCCTGTGATTTCGTACAAGCTGGCCGGCAAGAGATATCATTTTCTAGGTAACATGATAATATTGTTTGCATTGGGGTGTCCAGATTGTCTTTTTGACGAATGAAGTCAGGTGTTCTGTCATTTCATTAAAGAGGATATCCAGATTGTGATCTCTTGATTTTCTAATTCAATTCGGGTTAACAGCGTACCGCTACCGTCAGCAGCGACAAGTTGTAAAGCATACTATATACATTGTATCACAGTATAATTTAGAGTACGGACTATAAAAGTAGAAGAAGAATAATATATAGAGTATGCTTTAGAGTACGCTGGTACGAATAGATTAAGTGGAGTTAGTAGAGACACGGAGAAAAAATAGTTCAGCTGAAGACGGACGGAAACGAGGTCAGCCGTCAGCATCTCGGTGCTAACAGATCTACACAGAGCTCACGCGGAGACAATGCAAGAGCTTGCATGTAGAAATGACAGACAATTTGAGCTGCCTGACTCGGAGTGCATAGACATAGCCAGCAGCAGAGAGAGCATGCCCTGGTCCACGAACGCTACCATACCATCCTCAAGTTATCCGTCCCCGACCACCACGGCGCGTAGACGCGGACGCAGACTTTTGCAACACTGGTGCATCGGAGGCTGCGGTGCCTGGTGCCGCGATGGGACAGGGATCTCTTGCCCCATGTGTAGACAGTGGACAGGTCGCGCCCCAATCCTTCCCTCGCTGCTTCCCACTGCTCTCCCTCCTTTTAAGAAAATCTACGGAAACTGGAGCTATGAAACCAACGAACAAAATTCCACCATCCACGACTCTTTGAGGCAACCCACACAAGGCCGGTGCTCACAATACAACAGACTTCGGGAGAAGAAGAGAGGACACTTCAAGTACATGACGACAGTCTCACTGCAAAGCCACCATATAAGCCATGAAGATAATGAATCCCTACCCCTATGCCTGCCCGTCATTGGGAATGCGGAAGCCCTCGATTTTGCGCGCAACATCATTTATCTCGACCTTCATCTTGTCATTCGCATTCTGTGATGCCTCCTGCTGATCTTTGTTACCCGACCCCAACCGCCAGAACCGAATTGTGCCATCTTCCGATCCTGACGCATAGGATTCGCCAACCGGGGCAAACCGGACGCAGTGAACAGGGCCGTGGTGCCCTTTGTTACATGCTGCTTGCAACAGAACACAACACAGTCAATCAGTTCTGACAGGGAGGGTGAGGTAACACCACCTTGATAATCAAATGTTATAACTACTCATTCTCGAACCATTTCAATTGGTCATTTAATTGAAACTTTGAGACCAAACACTTACCTATTTCTTCACCAGTGAAGAAATCAAAGACACGAACCCACATGTCTTCTCCACCAGTGACAAATTTGTTCCCATACTTTGGTTCAAGAGAAGCTGACTCCACAGTGCATGGCATATTATAGTTCTTAACGAGACCAAAGCTGCAGGATAACCATAAAATATTCTGTAAGCAACAATACTGTATGCAATATTAAGGTAAATACAGAAGTATCTTACTAATTTGCATCCCAAAACTTCACACTCGACCCATCAGTCGTGGTTATAAACCGACCATCTGAGCTCACTTCTGCACTGGTAACAGGAGCTTTTGTTTCAAGGGTTTGAACAATTTTCCCAGTTCTTACATCCCATAACCTATTCAGCAGCCATGCCAATTGATCAGGCAGAAAGAAACATACAATACAATTTAAAATTTAACGTAACTGCAACAAGGAGCTCAGAAAAAAAACTTAATAGTTTACTGTTTATAAAATTATTTTAGATTTAAACTCCTTAAAAGAAAATACAATCAAGTTATGGAAACCTTTTGGGCACATATACTTGATTTCATGAATTCAGATTCTATATCCAGCTCACTGAAGTCCTCAATAGTCAATTCATTTGCCCAAACTGATTTTTGCGTTGACATCCGTTGAAAATTGGCATGCTTGAGATCTGGGTTTGCTTTATTGGAGAGAATTAGAGGAATCGAGGATTCCACTTATTTAGTGCAAACCCTTCAGGGCAAATACTTATTTTTTGTTAAGTTCTAAAATTAGAATCCTTAATAAGGCTGTTTCCTTGGCAATTTACCAGATATTTCTTACATATATAATGAACTTCATCGAATTAGTAGTGGCAAATCTACAGCTGAAAATTTAATAATGCCTACAGTTCGTCCAGACAAACCTTACTCCACCCATATCAGTGCAGGAACTTAGTATGGTTTGATCGCTATGTAGCCAAGTAACAATTCTGACAGAACCAGGCGATTTGTCAATTTCTCTAGGAGCAGCATCTGGGCGGTTCAAATCATATATACGCAAAGTCTTCTCAAGACCTCCAGTAAGCAACATGTGGGTATCCTGCAGGAACATTAGTGTTGAAAAATTATGGTAACTTAGAAGACAAGAATGTACTTTTTTGTCATATAACTTTCTCATTCTGATATTGCAATGATTTGTAAGGCCGTGAATCACTTTAGATCATTAATTGCAACTGAGATTACATTTCTAAAACATCTTATGATGATCAAGGATGTGCACATTAACAGTTCAATAAATCGCTCATTTAAGGTTCAGCTGAAAGAGGAAGTAGACTAAATGTCAATAAACATTCAGATGTGAAGACTGGAGACTATCCTTGGACATTTTCAAGTCAAAAGTATCAACCACACAAGCACTACATGTCTACATGTGAGCACGACACGAAAAGGCTTTTTTTGCATTATTGACAACTGACATAATCGGGACTTTAAGGGTACAAGACCAACAATAATAATAAAAAGATCAATCACCATCCCCTTCAGCCAATATAAATAAGGAAATAAAAATTGACCATGCAAGGAGACAAAAAAGGACTGGCAATACAGCAACTGAAGGAAGGACTTTATTAAGAGAGGTGATTGAGTGATGCATTAATTATATGGTGAGCATAACCTCTGAAAAAGCGCATGCACGGACAATGTGCTTGTGTTCGAAGGAGTGCAGCTGATCGCCTGTTAGTGCATCCCAAACTTTACTGAAAGAAAGTTAAAAAAGGTATAATCAGCGCCTATTCCTAAGAATGGAAACATAACATTCTGGCATCATGTAGACTACTGAATTGCTATGAGTCTCTAGTGTTGTTTTATGTGGAAAGGAACCATATATGCCATACATAAAAACCATTCAATGCAGTTCGGGGAGCCCATTTCTTCATTTTCAATCGCTAGTGCAAACTACATCCAGTCAACATATATGATTCCAGTTATAGCAGATTGTTGTTCCATATATTGATCAGCATCAATTTATATGATTATTTCAGTCTTATAACCAAATCAATTTATCCATGTGAGGAGTTCCTTTAGAATTTCTTGATAGATTTCGTTCCCAGTGTTACGTGACAGTCATTTTGTTTTTTGGTAGCGGCTAAACATAGATTTGGAGGGCAAATAATGGACACAATGGAAGTTCCACAAAATTATATGGCATACTTAAATCAAGCCAGGAACCTCATCCACTTTTGGTGCATAGAGATACAGTGCATTATAGCTCTTTAAACTTCACATACAAAGAAATTAACGAAGAACCTACCCTCTATAAAAGGAAAATGTTAGGTCATCACTAGAAAAGGTTAATTCCCCATATTCTCTTGCAAGGACCAAAACTCCCCTTGACACTGCTAACACACAGATGTAACATGACTGTTTTAAGCGAGCCACAAAAGGTACCATGACCTATCCTAAGCTTTTAGTCCCTCGGGAAACAGAACTTATATCATAACTTAATTCACCGAGCCATTATTGTGTAACACACCAACAGTTATGTATCAGGAAAACAGCTAAATGGAGATATACCACAAGAAAATTTTCCACCAGATAATGACAAAAGATGGTCAATTCAGATAACACATGACATCCTATAGAAGGAATATAATCACAGTTACACCAAGGAGACTTTGTAGAATGAGAACCATACGCGGAGAAGTCAGCAGAACCAGAGGCAGCACGGAGAGCATTGCTGTCAAGACAAGCACTCCAAACAGCACCTTTATGACCTTCGAATGTCCCTATCCAATCTCCAGTCTCACCATTGCGCAGCATTGGTTTTGAGTCTGCAAATGAAAAGCATGTTATCCAGTATTAGCATCGTAGTGAGCAAGGAGCATCAATCCAACATATTTCACTGTGCTTGATGCCATTTGCTCTTGTACGCATGAGCATGCACACACACTCCTCAGTGTTTTACCATATCACCCACTAGATGTGAACTACCAAATAATGCCAGGACTCGATCGATGCTCAAGTTCAAAAGCTTATGACATATACTAGCTTATGAGGCTTAGCTAGATGATTCGGTCGATATTACTAAAAATATAAGTAATATACATTAGTATAAAATCAAACATAATTGGTGGTCTTTAACATAGTTAGTCATGTTGAGTTTAAGCCATGAATATTATCAGGTAATGTATCAGTCGCTCAGCACTGCACATGGTCAAAATCAATCATCCAACATCCAAGTCACTAGTGCCTGCTTTTAGAATGTGAGCAATGAATAAGCGGCCCTCACTAGTCAAATACTCAAGGGTTTTGTAGAACTTGAATGAAATGTCTAGTTTTCTACGCGTTAATAACAACACATGCTAGGTTAGCTCGATTTTAAGGTAACTTAGCTACCTACTGAACACTGAGCTGCCTGACACATGTAATGTGATATCAGCTAAATGGAGTGACACTTTGATGTCTCAAACTCGTGTTTTAAAGTTCAGACATCAAATTCTAGAAACTAAAATAAAAAAATATCTATTAGACAATATATATCCAGACAATATGCCAGATTTTCTACACTAATCAAATATTAAGCATACTAATTACCACTGTGCACTAGAATTGGCAAGCACGTAACGGTCGCAGCCACAAAACATAGGTTGCACCGGATATTACCTAAAGCGAGCCAACATAATCAATGATTTAAAAAGGACATTTCTCAGCACACCCACAGAGCACAATAATGCCGTGCAAATATTAAACCGCACTAGTCTAAACCAACACACATACACCTAACCTTAAAAAAAAAGACAATCTTGTCTAAACCGCAAACATGAAAGGTAAGCATAACGAGCCGGAGTATGACGCACCCTTGCTGGCGCTGATGAGGAAGTAGCCGTCGGGCGTGACGGGGCTGTAGAAGAGGTCCACCACCGGCCGCGAGTGCCCGTGGCACACGAGCGGCACCGCCACCTTCTTCTTATCCATCCACGCGGCCTCCCGGGAATCCCACCTAACCCTAACTCTAGCTGCAGAAACTCACCGCCACCGCTGCAAACCGGAAACGGAGGGAGGCACTAGCACTAGCCCGATCAAAAAATAGCAAAAAAAATCAGGGGAAATTTGCGGGGCTCGGGTGTCCGGATCCGTAGCCTGATTTCTAACGATAATTAGTCCCCGGTGGTGGCGGTGGAGGTAGGTAATTACAGCGGAGAGGGTGGCGACCTACGGATCGGTGGAGCTAGGTGAAATGGGGAAGAAGACAGGACGAGTTTACATAGGAGTGTGAGCGGGAGAGGGTGCCGGAGTGGCCGCTGCTTGCGAGCGTGTTCCGCGCAAGCGGCAGGCAGGGGAAGCCGCGAGAGGGAGGCGGCGGATGGTCGTGTCCTGGCCGTTGGATTTAGGTCCGGTGATGGTCAAACGAAACGAGTAATAACCACGCCTGCTTTCAGACAAATGAAATCGGGACAAATTTCTATAATCAAGTGGACAATGACTTTAGTGTGTGTGACTGATTGTGGCACGTATGATACTGTGAAAATACAGTGGCACTAAGAAGTGGCTATTAAAATAAAAGTTGCCAAATTTAAATTTGGTTGTTGTTGACATTCCTCTCGCGTCAAAAAATAAATAGTTTGAATTCAGCCTAAAAACCTAAACGAAATCATGATGGCTGCAAAAGCTAACACATGCAAAGAATAACATCTAGCTTTGCTTATAGGTGACCAACAAGCCGTATCAGGTTTGGTCCCGGTCCAACACAGTTCGAAAATGGAACATACTGTACCGGGCTGACACGCGGGTCAAGGTCAAGACTCGAATTTATTTTACACGTATGGCAGATTCGAGACCCGTTTATTTTGAAAATACATAAAAAATAGAAAAAAAATGTTATACGGGCCTAAACGGACTGGGTCTCACAGGCTAACCAGGTCATACCACTGGGATGGTTGGGCTGACCTTGAATGTGTCGTGTTGGGCCAGCTTGACAGGCCGGAGCTCAAGGCCTGGGCACGGCCCACGCCGAGTTGGTTTGGAAATCGATTTCTTTCATACCGGACCATGTTCGTGCCGAGTCATTTTTATCGAGCTTTGGGCCGACCCGATTGGCCCGATCCATTTGACCACCTATAGCTTTGTCCTTGTTATACAACTTTTAGAACAACTCCTTCATATAAATAAGTAGAAGTTTGTGAAACGACAAGCTTCTGCAGCAAATTATTAGTTTAGTTACTTTTCAAAAAATGAACTAAAGTTATATTATAAGTATACTGTCAAACTAACTTTTAACAAAGAGAGAGAAAGAACTATCATACAAGAAATAATGGAGAAAATGTAAACAAACCTACTGGTTTAAAAAATATGATGTGTTACCGTGACAAGAGTTTTAGACACGCCAGTTTAATCTTCAAATGCGGATCGTGATCAAGAATGCTGTGTTTATCATCATATGAGAAAAAGAAATAAACATCTAAGATGTGATCAAGACATCGATATTATATCATATGCTATGAGTTCTATTACGAGTGGCGTATCAGGGAAATCAATTCAAAGAATATAATTTTTAGATAATAAACGAAAAAAGAATATATTGGTTATTTGCTTTCAAAGATGTCAAAATATGGTCTAAATCTCTACGAAGTCTCTTTGCCTCCGATTTATCCGAAACAAACATGTTTCTCCGTTCAAAAAGATTAAATTATTATTAATAAATAATTAGAAAGGAGAATCGGTACACGTCGCTCGTGTTGGACTGACCTGTGAACCACAGGAAATATCCATGAGGAGCCGCCTTTAAAAACCGAGCGCCGAGCGCACCTGACCCAGCCCAAGAAGCAAACGCACCACGCTGCCAGCACCGAAACCTTTCTTCCAACGCAAGTAGAACTCTACCCGAACCCGACCGATCGACCGAGCTACCAATCCGAGCCGGCGATGGCGGCGGTGGCGATGGACGTCTCGAAGCCCCCGCCGGTGGCGTCCGGCGACGAGGGCGCTGCAGCTGGGAAGGGGAGGAGCGGCGGCGGCGGGGAGGGGCTGCGGCAGTACTACCTGCAGCACATCCACGACCTCCAGCTCCAGATCCGGCAGAAGACCCACAACCTCAACCGCCTCGAGGCCCAGCGCAACGACCTCAACTCCCGAGGTGAGGCCACACGCTCTATTTCCCCAATTTCTTGAACTGATGCATAGGTGGTGGCGGAGTTGCTAGCGGATCGCGTCAGTGGAACCCTAGATTACTAGCGGATCGCATCAGTGGAATCCAAGGTTGCTATAGAATCGCGAAAGTGGAACCCTAGACTGCGCTTTGTCCGAATTGGTCATTTGATTGGTCATCCGGCCATCCGCCCTGCTCAAACCTCGTGTTAAATTCTTAGTCTGATGCGTGTATTATACTATGTTTACTGTTATCTGAATTGGTCTCCAAATGCTGATTTCGCAGTTAGAATGCTCAGGGAAGAGCTACAGCTGCTTCAAGAACCTGGCTCGTATGTTGGTGAGGTGGTGAAGGTCATGGGCAAATCCAAGGTTCTAGTTAAGGTATTTCCCCCTTTTCCTCAACATTTACTGTTGCAACTTTCTACACATTCAGTTTTCTAGTGTCTAATGCTGTGGTTGTGGGAAAACGATTTTTTTCTAGTGTTTAGTAGTACTGTGGTTGTGGAAAAAACGAACCTCTATGATTTCATCGTGTATTCCGCGTTAACTGGGTTGTCATTTCACTAAGATTACAATGTCAAAGTCACATCCTTTAGCCTTACAGCTAGGAGTGTTCAGCTATATCCACTTAACAGTGCACAGTATATTAAACCGGGATTATCTTAAATGTTAAGGTCCATTACCATCAAAATTTTGTGGATGAACTGCACATATCTTTGTCCAGTACATGTTTTGCTCAATCTGCACGGGAAGTCGCAATCTTTCTTTTGGGTGTATTATTCTATACATACGATCCCTACAGGGTACAAGTATTCATCACATGAACATAAAACTATGCACACCTTTTCTCCCCAGGTACATAAGTGTCGAACAAATGAACTTCTTTTGTGGTTATCTATTAGGTCTCAGCTATGAATTTCTCAACTGTCCACAATTGAATATTTGAATTCCATTGCATAGATGATCAAGAATGGATATACTATGTTTCTATGAATCCCGGTTCATTTCAAACTGTAATTCTGCATATCCTTTGTTCCACAAAAAGAAATATCTTAAAGCTTTAATGGATACTCCATCCTCAAAAGTTTGCCGCTTTGTAGTTCAAAAATGAACTACAAAGCGACAAGCTTTCGAGAACGGAGGGAGTACTACATAGATGGCCAAATCTGACAAAATGATGTTTATATGAATCCCGGTTATTTTAACCTGTGATACTGCATATATTTTGTTCCAAAAAAGAAATATATTATAGCTTTTCACAGGTTAAAGAGGAGTTTGGAACATATGAATTCCAGTATACAAACATCTCTGTGTTGTACCCATTTGGCAACCTCAGAAGAGTTCCCCAGCCTAGTATATCACCTCTTTGAGTTAATGCAGCAGCAAATGAGAGAGCACACTTGCTGTTTGTGATTTTAATCTAGTATTTGAATCTATTAGCCCGAGTGCTTAATGGAACTTCCAAATTTCCGCTTATATAGGAATTCTGATATTAATAACTAACTTCCGAAATGCAATCACTCAGGTGCACCCAGAAGGTAAATATGTTGTTGATCTCGACAAGAGCATTGATATTACAAAGATCACACCTTCAACAAGAGTTGCTCTTCGAAATGATAGTTACATGCTCCATCTGATTCTGCCAAGCAAAGTTGATCCGCTGGTCAATCTTATGAAGGTTGAGAAGGTTCCTGATTCTACATATGATATGATTGGAGGTCTTGATCAGCAAATTAAAGAGATCAAGGAGGTTTGTATTGAATTTGAAATTGTGCTCTATGCGAGCATAAGTTTACACATTCTGACTTATTAACTCTACTTCAAGGTCATCGAGCTTCCAATCAAACATCCAGAACTATTTGAGAGCCTAGGAATAGCTCAACCTAAGGTACTGTTTTCCCTTAAGAATATGCTAACTATTTGTTTTTTATACAGTAGATAATACTTACCCTTCTTACTTTTTCAGGGTGTTCTCCTCTATGGGCCCCCAGGTACAGGGAAAACATTGCTGGCACGAGCTGTTGCTCATCACACGGACTGCACCTTCATCAGGGTCTCTGGTTCTGAATTGGTTCAAAAGTATATTGGTGAGGGCTCCCGGATGGTCCGTGAGCTTTTTGTTATGGCGCGGTAAGCTGTTTAACTTTCTTTTTTTTGTCTCTTAGTTGGAAGTCTGAAACACTATTGATTTTTGATGATATTTGAAGTGTAGTATCGTGCAAGTGTTAATCTGTTCTCCATGTAGCTTAGTTGTATGATTTTCTTGTTGCAGGGAACATGCACCATCCATTATATTCATGGACGAGATAGACTCTATTGGGTCTGCTAGAATGGAGTCTGGAACTGGCAACGGTGACAGTGAAGTGCAGCGCACCATGCTAGAGCTTCTGAACCAACTTGATGGTTTTGAGGCATCAAACAAAATTAAGGTATGTGCTTTGATTATGTTTATGTGTGCTCATTCATATTTTTGAATGAACATTCTTGTGATACATGGAAATTGCATGCAGGTTTTGATGGCAACAAACAGAATAGACATATTGGATCAAGCTCTTCTGAGACCTGGCCGCATTGACAGGAAGATTGAATTCCCCAATCCTAATGAGGATGTATGTTTCTAACGTACTATATCACATATGTTCTATGGAATTTGTATGGTCATTTGTGCTGACTCTCTGCTTAATGTTTTTTGTTTCAGTCACGATTTGATATCTTGAAGATCCATTCGAGGAAGATGAACTTGATGCGTGGTATTGACCTGAAAAAGATAGCAGAAAAGATGAATGGAGCCTCTGGAGCTGAGCTGAAGGTTTGTTTAGTCTTTAACCACAACTGACAATTTTTGTGTATTTTTTATGCAACCAGTTCTTGTTTTGCTGTCTTCATTTATATCAGCAGAAAATTCAAGTCTTGTTTGGATGATTTGGGTGAGGCCCAAATTAATCCCTTGGGGTTGATAAGAAAATAGTCCAATTTTCCTTCCAAACTTAAAAGATAGTGTGTAATAAATAATAAGTATTTTTATCCAAATAAGTCATCAGGTTGTCTTACGTCCCCTCCAAACTGAATACTGCACCTTGTAGGCTTGTACCCATGCTTATGGCGTGACACTTGAGAGTTGACAAGCATCCTCACATAACAATCTTGCACATACATTCCTATGACCTATGAGTACATCATCCTCACATAACAATCTCGCACAGCCATTCCTATGCAAGGTTGTAAATGAACGCCTGGACGCCTAGGCGCCTGCCGGGCGCCAGGACGCCCAGGCGCCCGCCTAGGCGCCTAGGCGTCCAGCCAGGCGGCGGCAGTCCTAGGGGGGCAGCAGGGGAGGAGCAGCCCAGAGTAGAGGAGGAGGAGGCGTCGACGTCCTGGGGCAGGGAGCAGGCGGCGTCGGCGTCCTGGAGCAGCGGCGGCGGCGGGTTGGAGCGGAGGCAGACAGGGGCGGCCGCTCGGGAATAGGTGTCGGGATGGAGGCTGAACGAGGTAAGGAGGCAAGGAGCATGTTTTAAGGCCCACCAGGCCCAATAACGTTTCAATACCCTTCCAAACCCTAACTCCCGATTGCTTGCTCTAGCTCCAGCCGCCGATGGCTTCCAGACCGAGCACCGGACATCCGACACCTAGCGCCGGGCTCCCAAGTAAGATCCAGCATCGTCTACCACGATCCAGGTGCCATTCCTCTACTCCGACGTCTCCCCAGGCCGCGTCGACGCCCCTGCCGGCTGCGCCCCCCTCCCCCGGGCCTCTTCCCCTTCCCTGTCGCCCTCTCCAGGCGAGGCGAGCCTCCATGGCGTCCGCCGCCGGCCGACTGGACGCCTAGGCGGCGACTAGGCGTCGCCTAGGCGACGCCTGAACAACACTGTTCCTATGGTCTCTGAGTGCAATTCACAGCTGTAATAAAAGAAACATCAGATTGAGGTTAAGGATCAGGACTAAATAGTCTAACATAGTTCATTAACTGTCTGAAGCATTTTAGTAATAACCTATAAGTTGATTTTTGTGAATTTATAGAGCTTTTCTAATCTTACTTTGATCGCTGAATGGTGTTTTTGTGGCTTCAAAATACTAAAGTGCAAGGGTCCGCTGAAAATCCAACATATGTATGGTTGTAATAAGGCAATTGAATGTGCAAACAAATCTAATATGCAAAACCTTTAGAAAAATCTTCTTTGGAGCTATAAATCCTGTTTCTGGTATCGAAGCATAATCCATGTTTGCTGTCAGGCGGTCTGCACAGAAGCTGGAATGTTTGCCCTCCGTGAGAGAAGGGTGCATGTGACGCAGGAGGACTTTGAGATGGCCGTCGCAAAGGTGATGAAGAAAGACACGGAGAAGAACATGTCCCTACGCAAGCTCTGGAAGTGAAGTGAATATCTTGATATCCCGAGCTTTTACTGCACTGCTGAAGCACTTGAAGCGTGTAACAATCACCTGCTGTGGACGGTAGCCCTGTGTTCCAATTTGTACCTTGCATGGCGATGTTTCGTTTTCAGTAACAGTCGTAGTATGTTGTTGCAAAGTTAAATTTTATCGGATTAGCTAGAGACGCTCTAATACATTTCCAATCCGCTATGTACTCTACAATCTATAGTTTACATTTTGATTGCTCGAAATGAACGCTGCAGTGCCACTGGTCTGCAATTTGCATGCCATATAGGACGTTTGCATCGCCTTGGCTATCTGATGTTTGCACTCTGACGCGGTGATCTGGTGTACATGCTGCCTCCCGGAGTATATCTGTTCTGCATTTCTGCTGCTCATTTGGTATGGAGTGTTTGATCCTCCAGTATGCGTTCACAACCTTTGGAGTCAGACCATCGGCTTGTTGAAAGTACAAGTGAATGGGAATTCGCCAGATTTGGCTCAGAAAACGCCTGGTTCTAAGCTCCAGATCAGAAATTAGGTGTCTGCCCTGGTATGATTCGTTATTGGCGGTATAAATCGTTACTCCAACGGTATGTGAAAGAGTTCAGAAATGCTCCTAGTAATTTTGTGAACGCAACTAAGAGCATCTTATGCAACGGCTTAGTATGCGAGGTAAATGTGGTGGTCAATACTGAGGAAAATGAATTTCGAGAGGTAATCCTGACATGCAAAAGGACACACAAGTGCCACCAATTATTTTAGATGAAAAAATAACTACCAGACGATGTATGAAACAGATACTAATGGACCAAACCACTGACTAGTCGCAATGCAGCAGGTACAACTTCTGTGACCAAAGCAAACTAGGCGAGCCCAGAAGCCCTTAACGCAGCGACGAAAGAGTGGAGACAGCACAGAAATTCAGAATCTACAATTCAGGAATTGAATACAGTGTGGCCTATGAGCTACTCTATGCCTGTCGTAGCATTCAGGAATTGAGTAGAGTGTGGCCTCATCCATTATGTTCGAGATTCATCTTGCCATCATTCTCTGTTCCAGGGCAAGCTAGTATTATGCAGATACTGTACATAGACGTGAACGATCTTCTCGTAGTTGATCTGATAATCAAAGGGGAAAAGATGACACATGCAGAAAGTGTAGAAGTGTCAGCTATCCGAAAGGGTCGATAGAGAACTGCAAGCTTGAAATCCACAATCTTGTCGGCGTTACTGGTCCACGAACAATCCGATTGAATCAACCACCAGCTCACTTGATCTGACATGCATCTTGAAGGAAAAGCTCATATGCTGCTGGGCATGCCCGGCACCGCCCTTCTCTCGACCATCTCCCGGCGCGCACATGCATGAGGGACACGGCTTCGCTCCTTCCGTATGTACTCTCATGCATCCTCCTGTTGATGTGTCATCATCTTATTTGTTGTAAATGTATGATAGTTAATTTGATTATTAAAAATGAGATCAATAATATTTTGACACCTCAGCGGGAGGACGCATGAGAGGACTAAATGGGAGGAGAGAAGCCGCATCCCACGCGAAGTGCTCATGTGATCAGGTCCATCTTTGTCTATAAACCTGCACACATCTTAAAGCAGGGGGCTGAGTGAGCCAGTTTGAGGGAAAAGGAGAATATTCTCAAGAACACTCCAGTCCCACCCGTCAGCTCGTTCGCGGCATCCCTCCGCCTCCCGCGTCAATTTTCCAGCCCCACCCCGCTGCGCCTACTACCCGCCACACTCCCGCTCCGCCCCTGCCTCCCGCCTCTCCACGCCGCTGACGCCGCGTCCCCGACACTGCCCGGAGATGCCGTCGCGGCCTCGCCCAAGTTCCTGGGCGTGGAGACGAAGGCGCTTGAGGAAGATCGTGCGGCTGGGGCTCATGTTCTTCTGCATCCTCTTCAACTACACCATCGTGCGGGATACCAAGGCCATGTTGGAAGTACCGGACAAGTCTGGTTGCTATCCAGTAAGAGTAACCGGATTAGTAGGACTCTTATCGAGCTAGTCCGATGTTGTCCAGTAAGGATATCGGACTAGTCTGGACCCCGACCGAACTTGTCTGGTCATGATTTTGTTTAAGTACGGACTTGTCTGACCTGAGGACCGGACTAGTACGAAAACTATACTGTAAGAGTTCGGACTAGTTCGGCCATGTGCGGACTAGTCCGTGCTATATAATCAAGTTTGCTTATTCAATAAGTTTCCGCTGCAAATTAAGATTATATTGTCATAGTAATTTGGTCGAGTAACTAAAGTGAAATATAAATTATTATGTCAATTTAAGTTGCATGAAGTTCTATTGCGTAACCAAAGTGAAAAATAGAATTATCATGTTTTTAAGTTATAGTAATGTCATTATTGGCTGAGTAACCAAAGCGAAAGACATTAATAACATTTTTCTTTCTAAATACATAATAATTTGATCGAGTAACCAAAGCGAAAGATAAATAGTTATTCTTCAATATTGAGTTTTAATGTCATTATTGATCGAGTAATCAAGGCAAAAGACATTAATGACATTCTTTTTCTAAGAACATAGTAATTTGGTTGTGTAACCAAAGGGAAAGATAAATTACAATGTTGATATTCAGTTATTCTCAAATGTTGAGTTTTGGTCAAATAATCAAAGTGAAAGATAAACCCATCATTTTCTTATCATTAATATCTATGCATTCTTCTTGATTTTGTCTTTTAATTGAGAAGGTTCCTCCAATGCGAATTCAGCACTAAGTTTCATCGCTTCTATTGATCCACTCAATAGAAGCGATTATGGGAGATGGCGAGAGAAGTTGGAGATTGTTTTAGTAGTCTCTGAGATAGACTTGACTCTCAATACTCCATATATGGTTGCACCGGTAGAACCAATAAGAAATGATGATGAAACTCAGGAAACCTTTGTTGTGAGGATAAAGGAATATACTACTGAGTTATTGGCTTATAATATTGATTGTTATAAGTGGAAGAAATCAAACAAAAAATATTTGATGGTGATTAAGGGCACTATCACTGAGGCCATTCGGGGAGCAATCCCTGAATGCAAAACTGTTGTTGAATACCTCCAAAGGATAGAAAATCAGTTTACTAGTTCTTCTAAGGCCACTACGAGCACTCTTATCAAGAGGCTTGTTACTGAAAAGTATCATGGAGGTGGTGTGCGTGAGCACATCTTAAGGATGACAAATATGACTGCAAAGCTTAAGCCTATAGATTTGGGGATTAAAGATGAGTTTATTGTGCATCTCATCATTGCCTCACTTCCTAAGGAATTTGAGACTTTTGTCGTCAACTACAACTCTCAACCTAAACTATGGAACATAAAGAAACTCATGACTATGTGTGTTCAGGAGGAAGAGAGGATTAAGTCCCTTCACAGTTATGATGCTATTAATTACGTGAAGGAAAAAGGTAAGACTAAGAAGAATTATTCTTCTAAACAATCTTTTAAGTATCATAGTTTTTCTCACCATGATAAAGATAAGGGTAAGGCTCTACAAAGTCATTCTTACCATAAGGATGTGAAAAAGGATAAAGATCAGTATCGTTTTTGTTTAGACAAAGGTTACCATCAGAAGGATTGCATAGGCTTCCTTAAATGGTGTTGTGAAAATGGTAATGATTTTGTGACCTTTGTTGATGAATCTCTACTTTTAGATTATACACCATCTTCTCAGTGGATTGACTCAGTTGCCACTGTGCACGTTTGCAATTCGTTGCAGGGGTTAAATATGAGAAGGACCCTAGAAAGAGGGGAAAGGGTCATTAAAGTTGCTGATGGTCATGAAGCTAAAGTGAAAGCCATTGGAGATTATCCATTAGTATTAAGAAATGACTTTGTACTTACACTTTAGGATGTATTATATGTACCCTATTTAAGTAGAAATTTGATCTCAGTATCATGCTGAGATGATGATGGTTATGTTTGCCAGTTTGATAAAGACAAATGTGTAATTAAGTTTGATAATAAGATTGTTGGTGTTGCTATAAGACAATGCATGCTATACTTATTATCTATGAATGATGATATTAATATTGTAGGTGACATTCAATTTTTCTAACATCGGGGTAAGCATAAGAGAATCGATTCCGAAATGTCTTTGAAATTATGGCATTATCGCTTAGGCCATATTTCGATGGGGGGAATTGAACAATTGATTTCACAATCAATTCTTCCTCATTTGGATTTTTCGGATTCAGAAGAATGCATAGACTGCATTAAGGGAGAATTTGTTAAGAAAATTAAGAAATGTGTCATACGCAGTGCGGGAATTTTGGAATTAATCCATACGGACATTTGTGGTCCATTTACCGTAGCATCTATTGATGATTTTGCTTCGTTCATAACCTTCACGGATGACTATTCTCGCTATGGATATATTTATTCAAATAAAGAACGCTCTGAAGCGTTGGATACATTTAAGATATTTAAGGCTAAAGTTGAAAATCAGCACAACACTAAGATTAAAGCGGTAAGATCCGATCGTGGTGGTGAGTACTACAGTCGTCATACCCCGTATGCCCAAGTTCCTAGACCATTTGCTCGGTTCCTACATGAATAATTGCATAGTTGCCCAGTATTCCACACCGGGCGAGCCTCAGCAAAATGGAGTAACGGAACGGCACAACCGTACGCTAATGGATATGGTTAGATCCGTGTTAAGTCAATCAGATTTGCTGGTTAGCTTATGGATGTAGGAATTAAATACCGCCATTCATGTGCTAGATCTGGTTCCTACTAAGTCGGTGTCTAAAATATTGTATGAGTTGTGGACAGGACGTAAGTCCTCATTAAGTTATATCCATATATGGGGTTGTCCCGTTGAGGCAAAAATGTTTAACTCAAACATTGGTAAGTTAGATGCTAAGACAATAAGTTGCCATTTTATTGGCTATGCAGAAAAAAGTAAGGGATATCATTTCTGCTGTCCAGAACGATATACTAAGTTTGTAGAAACAAGACATGTCGTCTTTTTAGAGGATGTCATGATCAGGGGGGGTACGGTAAGACGAGAAATTAATCTTGAAGAGAAGCATGTTTATGTACCACTCCTATGATTCAAGAACCATATTTATCATTACCTACTATTGTTGAATCATCAGTACCTATTGGTGAAGATTCAACACTTGTTAGTTCTCCATTGATAATGGAATTATTAAGAGAGGCTGAACATTCTCAGCCTGTTGTCACTAATAATGAAGAGCAACAACAACCTCAAAATGAGGATAATGTGCAATTAAGAAGATCTCAAATAGAAAGAAAATCGGTCATTCTGGACGATTATGAGATCTATATGAGTGAGACAATTCAAATGGAGGGTGATCTCACCACATTTGAAGAAGCTATGAGAAGTCCTTAATCATCTGAATGGCATAAAGCCATGGAGGATGAAATGAGGTCTATGAAAACAAATAAAGTGTGGGATTTAGTTGAGATTCCTAATGGAGCCAAAACTGTAGGCTGTAAATGGGTCTACAAAAATTAAACGTGACTCCAAAGGGAATATTGATAAGTTTATAGTCAGACTTGTTGCAAAAGACTTCACTCAATGAGAAGGAATTTATTATAATGAGACATTTTCACCCATCTCAAGTAAGGATTCATTCAGAATCATTATGCCATTAGTTGCACCTTATAATTTAGAATTACATCAGATGGATGTAAATATGGCGTTTCTCAATAGTGATCTATATGAGAATGTCTATATGACACAACCGAAAGGTTTTGTTGTTAAGGGTAAGGAACATATGGGATGCCACTTAAGAAAGTCCATCTATGGACTTAAACAAGCATCAAGGCAGTTGTCGAAGTGTTAATGTGACACTTCCCTCGAATCTGCTAAGGAGCAGCTCGCGGAGGTTCTTTGTTTGGCGGGGCTTAGGCCTCAAGCAAGTGTTCTAGTGGATGAGAGTATGAGACGGTAGTTTTTACATGGTCCGGGCCGCAAGGAGCATAACACCCTACTCCATGGTGGATGGTATTGCTTAGTGTGTGTGTACTGGGGATATTTTTGGATGTGTCTAGTAACGGTGGCGGTCTAGGCCTTTAATAGCCAAGGCCGGACGCCTTACAAGTGGGGTCCCAGGGCCCGACAGGTGGTCCCGGGGCGATCTTATCCTAAAGATCTATGGCTTCTCGCATAAGCTTGCTCTGACCGTGGCAGTGAAGACTCACCGTCTTGCCGCCTAAAGTCGTCAGTAGCCCATGCGCCGTTGCTGACATTGGCAGGGGATGTCCCGTCCAACTGTCTCTGTTGTCGTAAGCTACCCACTTGACGGAGTGGGATAGGCCCGCGACGTCTTTACTACGATGCGATTGGTCGTAGCGGTACCTGACATTAGGCATGCGCCACGCCATGCATCTGGGGAAGCTGCGTATCTTCAAAGCTTGACGGGGACAAGGTGCACTGCCCTCTTAACTTCCACACTCTCCGTCCAGGGCAAGTGGACTGACCACATAGTCAGGGAGCTCGTCGCTTTGGAGGAGGCCAGGTCCTGCCTTATGGACCACGTGGCAGCTCGGGAGCTCACCTCCGCGGAGGAGTCCGAGCCCTGACCTACGGACCATGTGGCATCTTGGGAGCTCACCTCCGTGGAGGAAGTCGAGTCCTATCTTACAGACCCCGTGGCAGCCCCGAAGCGTGTTCCTGAGTGGTGCAGGGTCCCTTGGGCTACAGGACATGTGGTGGTGCCGGAGCGTGCCCACACGGGAGGTGGCCTTTCTGATGCTTCAGACCACGTGGCAGCACTAGAGCCCTACCTTTCGAGAGGGAGGGATCCTTACCTGCAAGGCATATGGTGCCTTCGGTGCCTGCCTCTACTAGAAGGTGGGGACCTAGGCGATTCTAGATTGTGCGCGAGGTACCGGTATGCCGGGTACCGACAGTGGCTTTATGAGAACCGCCGTGTTTCCTTCTTAGGCGAAGAAATTCCTGGGCCAACTTCTCTAACGGGGGACCTAGGACCGCTTGTCATGCACGTTGGGGCACGAGTCGCTGATTCCGAGCCTGCCCAAATTTGCAAGGTGTGCTCAAACGCCGCTACAGTGCTTTAAAAGGATACTTCTGTGGGTAACGGTGGTTCCTTCCTTACGCACACCCCTAGCATTCGAGCCTTCAACTTCCTTCTTGAGCGCCCACTCCTTCCTCAGCTTGAAGGTTCTCGACCCCTGCTCCCATGGACTCAGCCTTGCCTCCTTCTCGGATGGAGGATGTCTCATCCGTGCAGCGACTTTTCAACTGGGGGGGTGAGGAGCGGCGGGATTTGATCCGTCCTGGTTCCTTACCTCTGGAGTAGGAGGCGGGAGAGATCACCTTCTTCCAAGCGTAAACATACTCCAGGTTCGTCCCTCCCGTTTCCTCCTTCTTGGTGACGCTTCTGGAGGTTCTCGAGCTCCAACTACATCATCTGTCGCCGAACTCTCTGGTGGTGGCGGTGGTGTTCTCGCATTTATGCGAGATGTTCGTCGGGGTGCATACGAGCGTGTCGGTGTTCCGGCAGTTCTTCCTGCTGAGACGGACCGGGAAGAAGAAGAACAAGACAGAGTTACTCGGCGCCTACTACTTCCAGCGTCGGGCGAACAACCCATCCAAGTACATTACTTCGCTCTCCTCGAAGAACTAGCCTGGCTGGAGGAGCGATTGGGTGATCGTACGTGCTGATGCCCACAATCGCATGGTCCTGCCTACTGGCTGGCCGGCGGTTAGGAAGGCAGCCTGGGAGGAACGCCCGAAACTGGAAACAGCGTACACTCCAGTGATGGAGAGGATACGATTCCTGGCGAACCACGCCCGTCGAAGCTGGCGGTGATGGCGGACTTTGTTCATCGCCGTCTAGCCCCCCTCCAGCACTGTTGCTGCCCTGCATGGCTCTACTTCAGGATCCAAGATGGTACCAGGTTGCGAAGTGGTCGCGACACAGAGACGACCCAGCAAGAGGTGTTAGACATAATGTCCAAGGCGTGTGACGACCCGCTGTTGCCAGATGTATTCAACCTCCCGCTAGCTTGCCCAACGCTTTGTATGGATGGGGACCTTTGAACGAAGGTTTTGACGGAGATGCCCAACCTGGACGTGATCGTTCTTGCGTCGCGGCAGGTTGGTGATGAGAGTCGGGGCCTGGCCATCATCGACTCTCTGCAGGAGTCCGCACCTTCTTCAGGTTCCGAAGCTTCTAGGGCGGAGGAGGCACCCCCTGTTAGGGATGGCAATGGGTAAAATACCCGCGAATATTACTCGTATGTACCCGTACCCGCTAGATAAAATCCATACCCGAAACCGTACCCGTTACCCGCAACGGGTAGAAACCGTCACCCGTACCCGTTACCCGCGGGTAATCCGTACCCGCAACATAGCTGGCTACACAACAGCTTAACACAATAACACATGATCAATTCGTAACATAAATATCACCAGATAATTACTCATTGAAACGTAACAGATCATTGAAACGTGAGGTTGCGGCTAGGGTTGGGATTGGGGTCATGGAGTCACCGTCACGAGCGCTGGGGGTTGGGTTGGGCGCTGGCCGCTGGGGGTCAGGTGCTGGCGGCTAGGGTTGGGAGGGGGTTGGCTGGCTGTGGTGTGAATATATATATATATATATATATATATATATATATATATATATATATATATATATATATTTGAGTACATGGACCCACATGTTGGAACGGGTACGAGTATGCGGGTATGGATATGGGTTTTTTTACCCGCTAAAAATACCCGCTGGGTACAATCTATTACCCGAATCCATACCCATGGATACAAATTCGTACCCAAACCTGTACCCGCCGGGTCGGGTATCCACAGGTAAGCGGGTAATGGGTATCCATTGCCATCCCTACCCTCTGTTGGAGGGAAAGGCAAGGCGCCGGTCTTTGACGCAGGTAAGGGGAAGGCACCGGTCCCCGACACTGAAAGTGCATCTAGGCATCCTCGTGGGTTTTGGATGATTGATGATGACAATTAAGAGGCTAATGAGCTATATTGATCTTAAGCACGGGTACAATGATTTAAATGAGATGAAACCCCTCAAAAAGGAAAAGGATAAAACGAGCGTCAAGGACTCAAGCGTAGAAATTAGGGTTTCTATGGTGTTGAGCTTATATGAGCTGTATCATGTGAGAGGGTGGATGTATCATGTGCAATGAGATCATTCTAGAGGGCTCAAAGTGGTGGTTGAGAGAAACACCTAAGTGAGAAGCCAAAAATGAGAAAATACACTAGGAGGCCAGACTAGTCCGACCAGGCAGACCAATCCGTTTTGAGATGGACCAAACGTCTTTGGAGTGACTTTTACTGAATTTGGAGCTATGTCCCAGAAGACCAGACTTGTACGTTTCTGGACAGACCAAAGCTCTCTGGAGAAGTTCAGACTTGTCCGTGGTGGTACGGACTAGTCCGTTTGAGACTTAGTGATATAAACCAAGAGAAACCTTAGAGGGTCAGACTAGTCCGCCCAGTGGACGGACTAGTCCGGGCCAACCCAGATGAGTCTGTTTCGGGAGGACCAAACCTTTCTGTCCTACTTCAGACTAGTCTGTTCTGGATCAGACTAGTATGTTGTTTAGTGACTGTTTGAATTTGGAAATTTGGCGGGTAGCGTGACGTTAGTCGCGCAGTACGACAGTTGTCGGGACCTAACCAGAGTCAGTGGTCCCATAGGGCCGGACTAGTCTGGGGCAAGTGGCCGGACTAGTCCGTCCTTCTGCTGAGATCAACAGAATGGGCTCAGGACCTCTATAAAAGGGGGACCCCCAGCCTCATTTGAACAAGTCTTGAACCCTAGCGCCGCCACAAGTGAACTAGAGCCTTCCAAAGCCTTCTACTCGTCCTACTGGCCCTCTGAGACCAAATCTTGAAGAGATTAGGGTTTGAGGAGGAGAGTAAAGGAAGATTGTCGGTACCCTAAAAACCATACACCCCCTGAGGTTACAAAGATCTCAAGGGAAGGACGTCTACTCGAATTGAAGACCCTCGGAGGCCCACTTGTCAGACATAACCGGACCTGCTTCTCCAACATGGTTAACCCCTAGGTTGCCACGTGTACTGCCAGACCGGAGCTACTACCCACAAGGGTGAAGCTCCGGGCTAGGTACCGAAACGGCACCTCCGGACTTAACCCCTGACCGAGAGAAGCTCCGGACCTGACACGTGCCAGGCCACCCCGGAGCTTCCCGCTTCCCACAAGCAAGCTCCGGAGCTGCCACGTGTCCAAACGTCGGAGCTGGCCGCCTCAAACCTCCGGAAGACGTTGTAACGAATCCGGATCGTCAAAGGATAGCCGCGGACTTCAAGACCCGATTAATTGTCATTAATTCCATGTTAATGACATTTAATTGGATAATCTTAACACCTGTAACGGCACTGTCGGGACCCGTTACAGGGTTATTAACAACAATTAATCGTGTATCAATACTAGTAACCGCCGGGGCCACATGTCGGGCCAGGCTAACTTGTAACGGTTTGTCCTTGTACTATAAAAGGACAGACCGACGATACACGAGGAGGCTCTCGAACACTCTCAGGCACACAAGCTAATACAACACACACACGCCCGTGGAGTAGGGTATTACGCTCAGGCGGCCCGAACCACGTAAACCACTGTGTCTCTCGTGTCCAATCGTGATTCACCTTCTCGGGCCGCCGCGCGCCCACACCGAACTACAAACTCCTTCAACACTTTAGTAGTGTCAGGAGATCTGCCGACTCCAACAGTCGACAGTTGGCGCGCCAGGTAGGGGGGCCTGAGATTTTCAAGAATGGTGAATTCTGCGGCTGGATCATCCAACGGGCAACCTGCTGCTCAGGCTGTCGGGGGCAATCCCTCCAACATGCAGCCACCAGCAGGAGCCTCAGCACCAGCAGGAGTCACACTCCCACCACCACCATCTTCTCCGGCAAGACGTGCCGGGCAACATGATGGTGCGCCGGCGTCACATACTGCGCCGGCAAGTCGTGACAACCCAGAACACGCGCTCCATGCAGCGCGTGCTCTTCTCCAGCGACCACCACCTCCGGATGCATCTCAAGATGCTATGGAGCAATGGAGGGCTGATGTTGAGCATTTGGTCGCAGCAGCGGCCGAACGACTCAACAACCAGGGTCCTCCTCCTTCAGGGCGAGCCCCGTCGCAGCGACGGACGTTGTCTGGAAGACTTGGTCCACATGTCTCCAACAACCGAAGACGAGCTGCGTCACAGCAAGTGACGTCGTTGCCCTCTGGGGCACGACGCACCCATACGGCATCTCGGCTTTCGACACACGACCTCCGGGCGGAGCTTGATCGCCGATACCGCCAACAGGATGGCCGTGTCCATATCGAGCGAGCTCGAGAAAGACGGGATGCTCAAGACCTTTCTACTCTGGAAGGAGTAGGAGGAGGCTGTTCCGCCCTAGCCATGCACCTGCGCATGGTTAGATAGCCACAGAAGTTCCGACCACACTTGCCGGAAAAATTCGACGGGATTGTCAACCCCGTAGAATTTCTGCAGATATACTCCACTGCAATCTTAGCAGCTGGAGGAAACGAGGCCATAATGGCCAACTACTTTCCAGTGGCCTTAGCTGGGACCGCCAGGTCCTGGTTTATGAGCCTTCCACCCAACTCTATCGACAGTTGGGAGGAGCTGTGCCGTCAGTTCACTGCCAACTTCGGGAGTTCATACACCCGACCGGGCACTGAACTGGACCTTTTTGCGGTCGTGCAAAAAGGGGGAGAATCTTTGCGGTCATTCATCCAGAGGTTCTCTCAGGTACGCAACACAATCCCTTCTATCTCAAGCGCTTCTGTTATTGTGGCATTCAGACAGGGTGTACGAGACAAGAAGATGTTGGAGAAGTTGGCGAGCAAAGAGATCACCAGCGTCACGGAGCTCTTCAGCTTGGCAGACAAATGTGCCAGAGCTGCGGAGGGCCGTGAAATGCACTCCAAACCAGCCTTGGAGGATCATAAAAAATCCTCCAAAGAAGAAGCCGCTACCTCCGGGAGTGGCAAGAAGAAAAAGAAGACCAACGGCAAGAAGAAGCCGTCGGCCGGCACATCCAACGTTGCAGCCACTGCAACTCCTGGTGGCCGGGGGCCACGCCCTGAGAAGCGACCTCGACCGTCTTCCGAAGACGGCGGCAAATCCAAAATGTGGTGCCCCATTCACAAAACGGGCAGCCACAGGCTGGAAGACTGCCGGGAGGTCCAAAACCTTGCCGAGCGCTACAACAAGCGCCGGGAAGGGTCTCCTTTCCGACAGAGGGAGGGAAAACAGAAGGTTGACGAAGCTCCGGCTGAAGAGGAGTTAGGGTTTCAGGACCCCAAAAAGGTCCTGAAAGCCGTCTACACCTCCGTCGACGATGACTCCGACGTCTCCGACAACGAGCGTCGGAAAACCATGAACACCATCTTTGGTGGATCATGGGACATCACTTCTCGTCGTGTCATCAAGACTATGCGGCGGGATATGGCTGCTGTAGCTCCTACAGCTAGACCGGAGCCACATCGAAAGTGGATGGACACACCCATCACTTTTGATGCTTCGGACTGTCCTCAAAGCATGGTCGGAGCTGGCCAATTACCCTTGATGGTATCTCCCACCATCAACAACATCCAGCTCCATCATGTTATGGTGGATGGAGGTTCGGGGCTGAACCTTATAAGCTTTGAAGCTTTTACCAAACTTCAGCTTCGACCTTCGGATCTTCAGCCCTCTCGACCATTCTCCGGAGTAGGTCCGGGGGCCATTACCCCACTCGGAGCTATAATTCTCCCCGTTACCTTCGGGACACGGGAGAAGTACCGCACCGAGAAGTTGGTCTTCGACGTCGCTCAGATCAACTTACCATTCAACGCCATCTTGGGTAGACCTGCCCTATACAAATTTATGGCAGCTGCTCATTATGGATACTTGGTGTTGAAGATGCCAACACCAGCAGGCGTTCTCCGGATTCGTGGAGATCGCACCGCCGGAGTAACCGCTCTGGAGGAGCTCCATGCACTCACCACTGCGCAAGTGGAGGACTCCAGACAGGGGCAAGATCCAAAACCTCCGAGCATTCGGCAACGAGGCTCAACCTCTGCTCCCCGTGTGCAGCCAAGCGGCGACACCGACATCCCCGTCAAAGTCGTCCAAATTGGTTCCGATGTCACTCAAACCAGCCGCATATCGGGTGGGATGAATGACAAATAGGAACTCGCGCTCATCACTTTCCTCCGGGCTAACGTTGACGTATTTGCTTGGCAACCGTCACAAATGCCTGGGATCCCCAGGGAAGTGATTGAGCACAATCTGAAGATTTACCCCGACGCTCGGCCTGTGCATCAGAAACCTCGGAAGCAATCTGTAGAGCGACAAAACTTCATCCGACAAGAAGTGAAGAAGTTGCTCGAAGCCGGATTTATCCGAGAAGTCTACCATCCAAAATGGCTAGCAAACCCAGTCATTGTGCCCAAGGCCGGCGGGAAACTTCGGATGTGCATCGACTACACCACACTGAATAAGGCATGTCCAAAAGATCCATTCCCACTACCTAGAATAGATCAGATAGTGGATTCCACCTCCGGGTGCGAGTTACTGTGTTTTCTAGACGCATATTCTGGATATCATCAAATCAGGATGTCTAGGGAGGATGAAGAGCATACTTCATTCATCACAGTGGATGGATTGTATTGTTACACAGCCATGCCGTTTGGTCTCAAGAATGCAGCTTCAACTTTTGTACGAGCTATGTACAAAACTTTCGAAGAACTCATCAGAGACATAGTGGAAGTGTACGTCGATGACATCGTGGTCAAAGTAAAA
Source organism: Tuctoria greenei (assembly GCA_036927565.1). NCBI lineage: Eukaryota > Viridiplantae > Streptophyta > Magnoliopsida > Poales > Poaceae > Tuctoria > Tuctoria greenei. The sequence continues at coordinate 177,181,206 of JAYESD010000007.1, read as the reverse complement.
AACAAGGAGTCCCTCTTGGACACCTTGCAGGCTGTCTTCGACAAGCTGCGGGCCACCCGCACGAAGCTAAACCCAGACAAGTGCGTCTTCGGGGTTAGTTCCGGAAAGCTTCTTGGCTTCCTGGTAAGTCACCGGGGCATAGAGGCTAATCCGGCGAAGATAAAAGCCATTGAAGACATGCGGCCACCAACCCGCATCAAAGACGTCCAAAAATTAACTGGATGTCTAGCAGCCCTCAGCCGGTTCATTTCAAGACTGGCGGAAAGAGCACTTCCCTTCTTCAAGTTACTGAGGAAGTCCGGACCATTCCAATGGTCTGAAGAAGCAGAGAAGGCATTCCAGGAGCTGAAAGAGTTCCTCACCACCCTACCAGTCCTGGTAGCTCCGAACCCTGGTGAGCCTTTGTTGCTTTACATTTCAGCTACTGACGAAGTCGTCAGTATGGTTCTGGTTGCGGAGAGACCGGAACTACCCAATACTCAGGAATCCAGACCCCTTCGGGAGGGTTCGGAGGTTCCTGAAAGCGGGTCTGGGTCCCAGCTCCCAGACTCAAACCCACAAGAAGCCACTTCAGAGGACCCGGACCCCTCTAAGAGGGTCCAGGTCATTTCTGAAGAAGCTCCGGGTTCCTCCACCCAGAACCCGGAGGTCCCCGAAGAGAGTCTGGACCCCTCCGAGAGGGTCCGGATCAATGAAGAGGAAGCTCCGGACCCCTCCGGGAGGGTCCGGACCATTCAACGCCCGGTATACTTCATCAGTGAAGTGTTACATGATGCCAAGACTCGATACCTAGAGGTGCATAAACTGCTTTATGCAGTTCTTATTGCCTCAAGGAAGCTTCGACACTATTTCCAAGCTCACAAAGTCTCGGTGGTGACCTCATATCCACTTCGAGCGATCCTGCATAATCCCAATTCAACTGGGAATATTGCAAAGTGGGCAGCGGAATTGGCTGAATTCGATCTTGAATTCATTCCGAGACAAGCAATCAAGAGTCAAGTGTTGGCAGATTTCGTGGCAGAATGGACTCCCTCTCCATTAAACCCTGGGGGCCCCAGCGAGCAGAAGACGGAACCTCAAGTTCCAACCTTCACTAAGCCTCACTGGACCCTTTACTTCGACGGCTCCATGCAGAAGCAGGGAGCCGAAGCTGGAATCCTTCTCCTTGCACCAACTGGGGAGAAGGTGAAATACATGGTACACCTTGACTTCAAGGCAACCAACAACATGGCGGAGTACGAAGCACTCATCTATGGATTAAAGGTGGCACTATCATATGGTGTCAAGCAATTGCTGGTCAAAGGAGATTCACAACTCGTCATCAAGCAGGTGAAGGGTGAATGCTCCTGCAATAATCTCCAGCTGGCTGCTTACCTCCTTGAAGTCCAGAGGCTTCAGAAGGACTTCGAAGTCCTAGACCTTCACCATGTTCAGCGTGCTCACAACGCTGAAGCTGACGAACTCTCGACCAAGGCGTCAACTGGAGCTCCGGCTCCTGACGGAACCTTTGTCCGGAGGTTGTCAAAACCCACAGTTCAGCCTGCCGAACTGAACGAAGGGGGCGAGATCAGCATCCCGAAGCTGACGGTCCCGATGGCCCTGTTACCATGGCAGCCATCAAGGGTCGTAGGTGCTGCCGGAAGCTCCGAGCAACCCAGCACGCAAGACTCAAATGCTCAAGTCAGTTCCGATGCATGGATCTCGGAGATCCGGAGCTACTTGAAAGACAACATCCTTCCTGACGATGATGTATCCGCTGATCGGGTAGTCAGATTGGCTAAAAGATACACGTTGGTAGAAGGGGATCTCTACCGGCGCAGTGCCAACGGCATCCTAATGCGGTGCATCACAAGGGAAGAATGCTGCGAGCTCCTCGCATAAATCCATGGAGGCGAGTGTGGGAACCACGCATCTTCCCGCACGCTGGTCGGAAAAGCCTTTCGGCACGGCTTCTACTGGCCTACAGCGCTCCAGGATGCCACTGAGCTGGTGAAGAAATGCAAAGCATGCCAATTTCATGCAAAGCAAATTCATACACCTGCTCAGTCCTTACAAATGATACCTCCCACATGGCCTTTCGCTGTGTGGGGGATGGACATCTTGGGACCCTTCCCAAGAGCCGTCGGAGGTTACAAGTTCCTGTACGTCGCCATCGACAAGTTCACCAAGTGGTCGGAAGCTACTCCCGTTGTGACGATCAACAAACAATCTGCAATCAATTTTCTACAATCCATCGTGAGCAGATTCGGAGTCCCAAATAAGATCATCACTGATAATGGGACTCAATTCACAAGCTCCGCATTTCAAGGATATTGCGAAGACCTCGGCATACAAGTTTGCTACGCTTCCGTAGCTCATCCTGCCAGCAATGGACAAGCCGAGAGAGCAAACGCAGAGATCCTTAAAGGACTCAAAACACGCACTTATGAGCGCTTGAAAAAGCACGGAGCCAATTGGATCGAAGAGCTTCCGCCCACTCTATGGGCCAACAGGACTTCTCCAAGTCGGGCAACCGGAGAAACACCCTTCTTTCTGGTGTACGGAGCTGAAGCGATCCTTCCTCCGGAAATCACCTTGGGTTCCCTCCGAGTCCGGACCTTCGACGAAGCCGCGCAGGACCAGCTCCGGCGCGAAGACCTAGACCTCCTCGAGGAGGGAAGGTGCCAAGCAGCTGTTCGGAATGCCCGATACCGCCAAGCTCTACGGCGCTATCACCAGCGGCATGTACACAACCGACAGCTCGAGGAAGGCGATCTGGTGCTACGGAGAATACTATCCAGAGAAGGGCAAAACAAACTCTCCCCCGGCTGGGAAGGGCCCTTTCGAGTGATCAAAGTATCCCGTCCCGGAAGCGTTCGCTTGGCTACCGAGGATGGGACACCTCTCCCAAATCCTTGGAACATCGAGCACCTCCGTAAGTTCTACACTTAATTCCACGGAGGTGAGTCTTAAGTAACTTGAAATGTATGTTATAGAGTCATTGTACAGAGTCGGGTAGTTCCTCCGGGAGAGCAGCCGGACCTTTCCCGAAAGGTCTGAAAAGCTCATGCAACACTTGACACAGTCTCCGGACTAAAAGTGTGGCTAACTACCCTGGGTCAAACGAGAAACCAAACACACTTAGCCTGGTTCCGTACCCTAAGAGTGTACTTGTTTCCCCTGTACCCCGGACCTATAATGAAAGACATCTTCATGTGAAATAGACTCCACGTGCATTCATCTTTGCATAGGCTCAACATTTTTATTTTTCTCTTTCTTGTCTATAACAGAAACGTGCAATTCTTAAGAAGTTCTAGTTTGACCGGTTTACATACGATTCGAGTTGAATTGTCAGATTTTTTGGATTTAAATATCGTCTGTGGCCAACTCGCCTGAAAGCCGCCAAGCCATTCTAGGGCCGGAGTGCGCTATCGACTTAGCCTGGTCAAGCACCCTAAGTACGCCACTCTACCTACATCCCGGCAGGCCGAAGTAAGGTGGGTCCATGGACAATTGGATCTAAAAGAAAAGACAATTCATCCAGTCGTATTAAAAATCGTGTTCAACTTAAAATTTTCTTAAGAACCGTAAGCCGCGACGAAGTTATAGACAAGGAACGAATTTTACTATTTTTCTTGGCTTAAGTGTGCAGGAAAAATGAACCCTACGTTGATGGAGAAAAACCGGAGCTAACCAAGCTCCGACTCCCACCAGGGCGTCAACCGTCGGCGTTGACTAAAAGATGGTGAGAAGACCCCGTCACTGGAGTCTGTTGCCAACAAACCAAGTGTGGCAAAGGTCATTGCCGGAGCTGCTAAGCTCCGACACCTTGGAGTATTAACTATCGACGCTCAACGTGTTGATAGAGGCTATTGCTGGAGCTACTAAGCTCCAGCGATGGACAGTGCTGGAGCTTCTAAGCTCCGAAAACTTCAAGGGACCTTCACTATCAAAAACTTCGGACCTAAATTCCACAAGTTCGAAGCAAATTCATCTTCAACAAAACTCAACATCCTTTTGGTACATGTCCACAATCAAATTGTGCACATCTACCAGGGGGCCAAGTGAAGATAAAGATGTTGAAGACAAAAGAATGAAATTCGCAAAAAATTGGGGATTTCATTTCATGTGAAGACCGGAGATTACATCTGGAGACAAGGGATTACAAAATTGAGGAAGAAGAGAAGATACAAGTAAAGGCTAAAAGAGACGGTCCTAGACCCTATGGAAGAACTCGGCAACCTTCTGGGCGACCTCCGACACGCGGGCTCGGGTAGCTTCGCTTTCTCATTCGACGGGGCCTTCAAGCACCGGGTCCAGAGGAAATCGAGGGTTTCGGCTGGTGTAGCACGTCAACACATATTCTGTGACGTTCCTAGCCCGGGATTGCCCCTCGACCTCCAGCTGGTCCGCGATGACATCGCCCACCTTGGAGAGCTTGCTGCCTGCGGCGCTCAATGCTTGCAACGCGAGGTCAGGCTCCGGCTCCGGATCATCCGGGTGCACGGGGCTGAAACCCATCGGTGTCAGCGCGTCGTCGGCCTTGCCCAGGAACTCCCAAATCTGCAGGGAGTCCGCCTTCCTCAAGTTCTTCATCTCTTCCAAGGATCTCCGGGCCGCCGTCAGCTCTGAATTCTCGCGGGCGAGGCGCTCAACTTCTTTGGCGTTTTGCTGGATCTTCGCAGCAACCCGCTTCTCAAGTCTTCCGAGCTCCTCCTCCCGGAGGTGGATCTTGTTCCGACGGTCGACCAGGTCCTTCTCCCTAGCCTCCACTTTCTTCTCCCGGGCGATAAGGGCACACTCGTATTCGTAGAGTTCCTGCCCCCGCACCCAGGTCTTCTCCTCTTCCTCGAGGCAGCGCTCTTCCAATTTCTTAGTGCGCTCCTCGAGGCCCTTGTCCGCCAGAGCCGTTTTCTCAGCGAGCTCTTCTTCCCGTCGCAAGACGTCATCCCGTAGCTCTAGGAGTTTTTGCTCCTCATCCTCGAGCCGTCTTTCCCTCCCTTCAAGTGCCTCTCGGCGCTTGATGAGTGCGGTGCTGATGGCCTCGAGCTGATCAAACCGAGCATTGGCCGCGTTGTTAGCAACCTTAGCTTGGTCATGGAACTCCCGGGATTGAGCGTCGAGGGCGTGAGTCATGCTCTCCCTCTCGTCCAGCAGCTCACCCCAGAGCTCCAGGCGGATCTTCTCCCGCCTGATCCATTCCTTGTCATCCGCAAGCCTCGACTGCGCCAGCTTAGTCTCGAAGTGGAGCCGATTACGCCACCGCCTAAGGGTTTGGCGCTCCTCTTCAAGAGCCTTGCTGTCGTGGAAGAAGGCCAGTTGGACCTGACGTAGACTGGAGCAGGCGTTGTCGATGGACATCGACAGCGAGATGGGCTCTGGACCTGCTGGGATCTCTTCCGCTGGTTCCAGCGGGTCTTCACTTACAAAAATTGGGTCCCACTCTACGAGAGTGGAACCCCGAGCTTCCAGAGCGCTAGGGCCCTCCTCCGGGATGGCCTCAGTCGCCATCAAAGGAGGTCCCGCCACCAAGTCTTCATTTGCCCCCTCAGGCTGGGGGCCAGCGACTTCGTTCAGGCACTCTGGCTCTGCCACAGGTACCATCGACGTCGTCGCCTCCACTGGCTCCGGCCGGGACACTTCTTCTGAGGGAGGCTCAAGCTCCCTCGCCTCTTCAGCCGCCGGCTCTGCGGCCGGCGCTCCAACAATCACCGGCTCTGCGGCCGGAGCTTCGGAAATAACCGGCTCAACTGCCGGAACTACTTCAACTTCCGGCTCGCATGCCGGGGCTTCAGCCACCTCCGGCTCAATCGCCGGGGCTTCAGCACTGTCCGGCTCCAAAGCCGGGACTGCTACTTCCTCCGACTCAACAGCCGGAGCTTCTACTACTGCAGCACCAGGACCCGGAGCTTCCACTTCCGGGACGGGTGCCGCTGGCGCATCTTCATTCCCGTGGTCCGGCGCTACAACGGGAACTTCTGGAGACGAGTCGAGGTCCATGACCACGACAGCCGGCGCCGGAGCTGTCACAGCCTCCGCTTGGGGCGGCACCGGGACTGGAGCAGAAGTCCTCGCAGCCTCAGACACTGTGGCTGAGGGCGGAGCTTCACTCCCCTTCTTGGGAACGCTGCAGAGGAAGAACGAAGAAATTGAGCAAACATATGCTACAATTAAAAAGTTAATCGAGGTAAAAAAGAAAAATTACCTTGGGAGGCTCACGCACCAGCTTGCGCGGAACCTCTTTCCCGGACGATCCGGGCTGGCCACGGTCGGCGTAGGAGCTCCGGGAGGACTCCCAGGACTTGCCACAGCCGCGGGCGTTTCCCGGGTCGGAGCTCTCCCTGATCGGGAGGAACTCCTGGACCTGGAGGCCCTCACCGCTCCAGATGCCGGAGTCGCACGCCCGGAGCTAGCACCACGGGAGGGATCCACCACGGGGACAGTCGCACTCCGGGAGGATCCCACCGCCGGAACAGTAACGTTCCGGAAGGACCCCACCACGGGGACAGTCGCCACGGCGGCGGAGGATCCTCCTTCCTGAGGAGGGGGAACTGGGTGGGAAGTGGCAGGCCCAACGGACCTTCCGTCAGCATGTCGCAGCTTTCTCTTCCGGCTCTCCGGCTCCTCCGCCAGCTCCTTGCCCTTGCTGATGACCTCAGCTCTTGGCTGTGGGACAGGGGCGGAGCCGTCTCTGGACAACCCAGGGATCGCCAACCGGGTGGTTGATCTTCTCTCGACGACACCAAGGTCGTCAAGCGCGGGCATCTTCCGCCGGAGCTCCCTGCTGAACTCAACTTCCACGTTCAGATGGAGGAAAGCCGGCGGCGGAGTCAAGTAATCTCCGTCAACGTCGATGCCGTGCTGGAATTTCTTGAGGTGAAACTCCAAGGTCTTCCCCACCATGCTGGACTTCAACCCGGTCTCGACCCGGTCCTCGTCCATCACGCTGTTGAGGGCCCAGGCGAGCTTCTCCCTCCTCTTCAGCGGCGCCCACCTGTTGGACAGGAAGTTGCAGAACACCGCCTGGGGAGTCAATCCTACCTCCACACATTGGCGGATCCTGGTCAGGACAGGGTTGAAAGCTTCCGCCAGCACCGGAACTTCGCTCCATACCGACGTGTCAATGCCGAGCAGACCGTCTGGCAACTCCAACCGCTCATGCTCCTCCACCCGGACGACTACCCAATCTTTCTTCCAGTCATCCCACTTCCCGGAAGGGAATGACCGGAGGTACTTGAATGGGCACTTCTTGCGCTTCACGAAGTAGTAGAAGCCAAGATACTCATTGCTTCGGCCGGTGGTTTGGACGGTGAAGAAGGTTCGGAAGAGCTCGATGCAGGGAGGGATGCCCACCCACATCTCGCAGAAGTGGACAAAGATGGACACAAGGAGAATGGAGTGAGGGCCAAGGTGGTACAGCTACAGACCATAGAAATCCAGCAGCATCAAGAAGAAAGAAGAAAACGGTGGGATCAGCCCCACCATGGCGTACGAGGAAAAGTACACCATCTCGCCAGAGTGCTCCTTTTCAAAGGGGAGCTCTCCGCCGGCGCGGACCGAGCGGTTGAAGAAGTCCGAAGACCACCCCATGAGGGCCCGGACCTTCTTCAGATCGCTGTCCGTCTTCAAGTGACTCTCACGCAGACCCAACTCCATCGCAGCACAGCTAGGCAAGAGAAGAGGAGCAAAGTACAAGTCGGGAGTTTGAGCGCAAGAACAGATGGGATGCGTAAAGAACTCCCGACGGTGCGCTTTCCTTCTTAAGTAAGCCCTCGCAACGCTTGGATGGAAACTGCAGGAGAGTCAAGGATACTACTCAAGAATTCAACCCTGCCGATGACAAGAGGGCCCGGGACCACCCTGACGATCAAGTCGAGGTTCTTACCCAGGCGAACAGTTGTCATCACGAGGCGGGAAACCCAAAGGCGGCGAACTGACAAGGCGCGCGGAACCGATACGGTTTTCGTATCGGGAACCGGCGACCTTCAATTGCGAGAGATCCGCACGTCAAAGATCTTATCTGCCGCCTGAGGTGCGCCACGCGTCGGGATTTAACTGTAAAGCCCCGCCAACGGCACCTCCGAAGACCCTTGAAGACCCAGTTCAAGAGTCGCGAGTATGGACCCACCTCCGACGGAATGACTTCACCCCGGTGACTTTCCCCGGAGGTAGGTCCAGGGGGCCACTGTCGGTACCCTAAAAACCATACACCCCCTGAGGTTACAAAGATCTCAAGGGAAGGACGTCTACTCGAATTGAAGACCCTCGGAGGCCCACTTGTCAGACATAACCGGACCTGCTTCTCCAACATGGTTAACCCCTAGGTTGCCACGTGTACTGCCAGACCGGAGCTACTACCCACAAGGGTGAAGCTCCGGGCTAGGTACCGAAACGGCACCTCCGGACTTAACCCCTGACCGAGAGAAGCTCCGGACCTGACACGTGCCAGGCCACCCCGGAGCTTCCCGCTTCCCACAAGCAAGCTCCGGAGCTGCCACGTGTCCAAACGTCGGAGCTGGCCGCCTCAAACCTCCGGAAGACGTTGTAACGAATCCGGATCCAAAGGATAGCCGCGGACTTCAAGACCCAATTAATTGTCATTAATTCCATGTTAATGACATTTAATTGGATAATCTTAACACCTGTAACGGCACTGTCGGGGCCCGTTACAGGGTTATTAACAACAATTAATCGTGTATCAATACTAGTAACCGCCGGGGCCACATGTCGGGCCAGGCTAACTTGTAACGGTTTGTCCTTGTACTATAAAAGGACAGACCGACGATACACGAGGAGGCTCTCGAACGCTCTCAGGCACACAAGCTAATACAACACACACACGCCCGTGGAGTAGGGTATTACGCTCAGGCGGCCCGAACCACGTAAACCACTGTGTCTCTCGTGTCCAATCATGATTCACCTTCTTGAGTCTCCGCATGCCCACACCGAACTACAAACTCCTTCAACACTTTAGTAGTGTCAGGAGATCTGCCGACTCCAACAGTCGACAAAGATCATCGCACTTTGGCTCTCGGTATGATCTCTTGCACATTGTGTTGTGTTTTGTGGCTTGTGTGACTTGAGCTTCGTGTGCTCCTCATTGTATTGATTTGTGGGAGCCTAAACTTGTAAGCAGCCCCAATCAAACTTTGTGATCACCCTTTGATATAGTGGAATCCAAACCGGCCTTCATGGTGGTTTGACAAGGGTCAAGTGAGACCCGATCCTTGTGTGGACTTCTCAACGTGTATGTAGGCTTCTACGTGGAGCTGAACCACGAAATAAATTGTGTCACAGTTGTCATTTACTTTTCATGATCACTAGTATTGCTTTAGGGTGCATATCGCTCATATTGTTCATCACTTTGATCTTTGTTGTAATCTTGCAATCTAAGAGCATTAACTTCTCAATATTAGTTGTACTAAGTTACTATACATTGCTTACATATTGGTTGAACTTAATTTCTACAAATAACTTGTCAAAAACCAAGTTTTTAGGTTTTCCCCCTGTGTTGAGCGGACTAGTCCGACCCTGTCCATACAAGTCTCGCTTCAGGAGTTTAATCTCGTTTGATTAAGCCATTTCCGGTCTTATTGCCTATTCACCTCCCTCTAGGCGACTTTAAATTGGTATCATAGCAGACTTCTCCACAAGAGTCTAACAACTCGGAGAAGTAATTGCCGGAAGGGGTGACAATGAGGTTCTGGTGGTCGTCGATGACACCAAGATGAAGAACATCAACATTCTTCAAGACGATCCAAATGATGAAGAAGAAGTTCGCATGCTCAAGGCACGACTTCGTGAGAAGCTCAATGTGCCCAAGAAGGAGCTCAAGCAAAGTGCATCGACCAACGTCGACAATGGGAGTAGTTCACAAGAGTACTCCCGATATCCTTACAATTATGAGCAACTTACCGCGAGCAATCATTATTTGTCTATTCCCATTGGCAAACCTCCTCAATTTGATGGAAATGATTACTCCATGTGGAAGCATAATATGAAGATGCACCTCATTTCCTTAAACCCTAGCTTGTGAAAAATTGTTATGACAGGTGTTCATCTTCCAAAGAATGAGGAAGACATTACTCCGGAACAAGTCGTTCTTCTCCATCACAATGCTCAAGCCGTTGGAGTGATTACCGCTTCCTTGACTCGAGAGGAGTTCAACCGAATAGAAGGGTTGGAGGTTGCCAAGGAGATATGGGATACCCTCAAGACGGCGCATGAAGGCAACCACGTCATTAGGGAGGCGAATATCGAGATGATCGAAGGAGAGCTTGGGAGGTTTACCATCATCGATGGTGAGTCCCCTCAAGACATGTACGACCGCCTCAAGACTCTCATCAACAAGAGTCGGTCTTATGGAAGCACCCAATGGACCGACCACGAGGTGGTAAAGATGATGATTCGAGCATTCATGCCTCGAAACGTCACTCTTTGCTCACTAATTCGTGAGAGCCCGATCTTTCACAAAATGTTTCCCGAAGAAGTGCTAGGGAGGATCATCAACCATGAGATGAAGGAGCAAGAAGCCATGTTTTACAATAATCTACAAAAGCTTTCCTCTTACAAGAAAAGGGATGTTGCATTCAAGGCAACATCCTCAAGATCACAAGAAAAGGAAGAGAGTGATGAAGAGAGTCCCGATACTGATGAGAAAGATCTTCATCAACAACTTCAAGAGGATGTTTAGAAGAAGGAGGGGGAGCTACCATCATGAAAGCAAGTTCAAAGACAGGCCCAATACAAGATAAAAGAGGGCTTGCTACAATTGTGGGGAATATGGTCACTTCATTGTGGATTGCCCACATGAAGAAAACAAGAAGAAGAAGGAGGGCAAGTCCAAATAGAAGAAGTACTTCAAAAAGAAGAAGCAATCTGGACATGCCCACCTTGGAAAGGAGTGGGATTAAAATGAGTAATCCTCCTCCGATGAATATGAGAAGATAGCAACCATTGCTATGAAGAAGACAACAAAGGAGAACAAACTCTTCCCCAACTTGGAGACTTCAAGGGCAACTTGTCTCATGGCCAAGGAGGGAAGAAAGAAGGTTAAATATAAATCTTCTTCTTCAATTTCTTCTCATTATGACTTTGATAGTAGTAGTGAGAATGAACATATGCTTAAGGACATGAGTAAAAGTACCTTAAAAAGATTGAGATTGTTGACAGAGGAAATATTTGAGAAGGAAGGGCTCATCAACCGTCAAGAGGACATTCTCATTCAACAAAAGGAGAGATGTCAAGAGGTTGATGATCTCTTGGAGCTTGAAAGAGAAAGAAGCAAGGCACTTGAGCGTGAACTCGCTTTGAGCAAGGAAACTTGCTCAAACCTTGAGAACACTACAATTGTGCTCAAGGATGAGCTTGTTAGTTTGACACAAGCTAACAAGATCTTTGAGACACAAGTGAAGTCTCTCAAGTCCAATGCACCTTCTTCCTCGACAAGCTCATCTTCCACAAATATCAAATCTGAAGCATCTCAACCTTGTAAGTGCTCAAACTTGATTATAAAACTTAAAGATGAGCTTAAATTGGCATAAACCAATCAAGCACCAAAGGATGGCATATTTGACAAGGAGAAGATGGCATATGCACGTAGTGCATACACCAACACAAGACATCCCCTTGTCAAAGATGGTCTTGGCTATTCTAGGGAAATGAGGCAAAACGCCAAAACTCCCAAGAATGGCAAATACATGATTGTTTTTGTCAAGGGAGGTTCATACAACCATAAAGGAAAGTATGTTGCTACATCTCCTAAAATGCCTAAGAAAGAACCTCATCCCTTGTTCCATGATTTCGATGCTTCATATGTGTTATTAAGGAATAAGTTTGGTAAAGTTTATGCTAAGTATGTTGGGCCTCACCGCAAGATTCCCAAACCTTGTGTGTGAGTGCCCAAGTGCCTCTTTACTAACATCAAAGGACCCAACACCGCTTGGGTACCTAAAGCCAAGGCTTAAATCTTTCTTGTAGGCATACTCCTCCGATGGAACCAAGTGGGTTCTTGATAGCGGTTGCACAAATCATATGACCGGAGAGAGGAAGATGTTTGTGGAGTATGAGCTAAATGAACATCCAAGTGAGGGAATCTACTTTGGGGACAATAGCTAAGGAAAAATCCTTGGTAGTGGTAAAATTGCTATATTCCCTAATCATACACTTTCAAATGTTTTATATGTTGATTCACTAGATTATAACCTCTTGTCCATATCAAAACTATGTGACAAAAGTAATAATTGTTTATTCACTAATGAGGGTGTGACCATCACAAGGAGAAGCAATGACCCAATTGCTTTTAAGGGTTTACTCAAGGGAAAGCTCTATCTTGTGGATTTCTCCGCGGATAAAGCCCAACTTGACACATGCTTAATTGCAAAAACCAACATGGGATGGCTTTGGCATAGAAGACTAGCCCATGTTGGGATGAGGAATTTGTAAAAACTCCTTAAGGGCGAGCACATCCCTGGTTTAAAGAATGTTGTGTTCAAAAAGGATAGGCCATGTAGTGCATGCCAAGCCGGAAAGCAAGTTGGAGCACCATATCCATCCAAGAACATTATGACAATATCAATACCATTGGAGCTTCTACACATGGATCTCTTGGGTCCAATCGCCTACATAAGTATTGGCGGTAACAAATATGGTCTTGTTATTGTTGATGATTTTTACGTTTACTTGGGTATTCTTTTTGCATGATAAGAGTGAGACTCAATGTGTCCTCAAGAGATACTTGAAGAGAGCTCAAAATGAGTCCTCCTTAAGTATCAAGACCATAAGGAGTGACAACGGCACCGAATTCAAGAATACTCAAGTTGAAGAATTTTTGGACGAAGTAGGCATCAAGCATGAGTTCTGTGCCCCCTACTCACCTCAACAAAATGGGGTGGCCGAGAGGAAGAATAGGACTTTAATTGAGATGTCAAGAACCATACTTGATGACTACAAGACGTCAGACCGATTTTGGGCGAAAGCGGTCAACACCGCTTGCCATGCCATAAACCGGTTGTATCTTCACCGCATACTTAAGAAGATGTCTTATGAGATTCTAACCGGTAACAAGCCCAACATTTCTTACTTTCATGTTTTTGGGAGCAAATGCTACATTCTTAACAAGAATCCTAGGACTTCGAAGTTCGCTTCTAAGTCCGATGAGGGTTTCTTGCTTAGCTATGACTCAAACACTTACGCCTATCGTGTCTTTAAAAAATCCTCTGGAATTGTTGAAGTAGCACGTGACGTAGTGTTTGATGAGACTAATGGCTCCCAAGTGGAGCAAGTTGATCGTCATGTGCTATATCAAGAATAAGCTCCACAAGTGGTGATAGGAAGGATGGCACTTGGAGATATTCGACCACAAGAACAACCACAACACTCAAGTGACCATCCTACACATCAAGCAAGCTCTTCCTCAAATGATCAAGATCAGGTTCCCCAAGATTCACTCCAAGAAGATGAAAATGGAGGCATCAATCAAGGGGGAGATGATGAAAAGGAGGAAGACGAAGATGAAGATGCAAGACCTCAAGCTCCACACCCAAGTGTGCACCAAAGTGTTCAACGGGACCACCCCGTTGACAACATACTTGGAGACATCTCCAAGGGGGTAACTACTCGATATCGTGTTGCAAAATTTTGTGAACATTACTCTTTTGTTTCTTCCTTGGATCCCCAAAAGGTTGAAGAAGCATTACGAGATCCAGATTGGGTGATGGCCATGCAAGAATAGCTCAACAACTTCGAAAGAAATCAAGTATCAGAGCTCGTGAAAAGTCTTAATGTGAATGTTGTAGGCACCAAGTGGGTGTTCCACAACAAACAAGATGAGCACGGAGTGGTTACAATGAACAAGGCACGACTTGTGGCCAAGGGGTATTCACAAGTTGAAGGTTTGGATTTCGAAGAAACCTTTGCTCCCGTAGCTAGGCTTGAATCAATTCGTATATTACTTGCCTTTGCTACTCACCATGATTTTAAGCTATAACAAATGAACGTCAAGAGTGTGTTACTCAATGGTCCAATCAAGGAAGAGGTGTATGTGGAGCAACCCCCGGGCTTTGAAGATGAAGAATTCCCAAACCATGTGTACAAATTGCGTAAGGCTCTCTATGGACTCAAGCAAGCTCCTAGGGCTTGATATGAGTGCCTTAGAGATTTTCTAACTCAAAATGGTTTCAAAATTGGGAAGGCAGATTACACTCTATTCACCAAGCACTTTAATGATGATTTGTTTGTTTGCCAAATATATGTTGATGACATTATATTTGGTTCTACTAACAAAACTTTTTTTTGATGAGTTTTCCAAGATAATGACCAAAAGATTTGAGATGTCCATGATGGGAGAGTTGAAGTTCTTTCTAGGCTTTCAAGTGAAGCAACTCAAGGAAGGCACATTCATTAGTCAAACTAAGTACACACAAGACATACTCAAAAAGTTTGACATGGACAAGGTCAAACCCATCAAGACTCCTATGGCAACTAACGGGCATCTCGATATTAATGAAGATGGTCCAAGTGTGGACCAAAAGGTATATAGTTCCATGATAGATTCATTACTTTACTTATGTGCATCTAGGCCCAATATCATGCTTAGTGTGTGTATGTGTGCTAGATTTCAAGCCGCTCCAAAGGTGTGTCATTTGACCGCCGTTAAGAGAATTCTTAGATATTTAGTTCATACACCAAGCCTAGGACTTGGTACCCCAAAGGCTCTAAGTTTAACCTCATTGTTTATTCCGATGCGGACTATGCGGGGTGCAAAGTTGATAGGAAGAGTACATCGGGAACATTCCAATTCCTTGTTAGATCTCTAGTGTCTTGGTCCTCAAAGAAACAAAACTCCATTGCTTTTTCCATAGCTGAAGCAGAGTATGTCGCCGCCCGAAGTTGTTGTGCACAACTTCTTTGGATGCGACAAACTCTTAGGGACTATAGCATTAACTTGCACCATATTCCCCTCCTACGTGACAATGAGAGTGCCATCAAAATAGCCCACAATCCAGTTGAACACTCAAGGACCAAACACATCGACATTCGCCATCATTTCTTGAGAGATCACTCCATCAAAGGAGACATAGCAATTTCACATGTAAGAACCGAAAAACAACTGGCTGATATATTTACCAAACCCTTAGATGAAAAAAGATTTTGTGAACATAGGAGTGAGCACAATATCTTAGATTCTCAAAATGTGGCTTGAGTCTTGCACATCTGATTGTCATATTCAAAATTCACACATGATTGCGAAAAACTCATCCTCCTCAATTTTCTTCAAATTATTTTGAAAATATTGAATCCCTGTGAATCATGGTCATAGTTTGATTGTTGATTGCTCACTGACTATGTTTACAAAGATCTTCTGTGAAAATTTAGTCCAAAAGGATCAAATATCCACTGAAAACTCAATATATAGGAGTTTTTAGCCTTAGGACCGGACTAGTCCGCCCCTTGGACCGGACTAGTCCGGTGGTCAAGAGTAGTCCGAACCTAATCCGTAGGCCGAACAAGTCTGGGTCCCCGACCGAACTAGTCCATCCCTTGGGGACTTAACCTCCCCAGGGAGTCATCGACCTCTCCACTTCCATTCAAACCCTCTATCTCTCCAAAACGCACGAAAACATCCCCCCAAACGACGATTTTCGATCCCCACCACCAAATCTCGACTCCAATCCATGGATTGAAGCCCTAAGGTGCTAGAGAACTTTTCCCCAAGCATCAGAGACCGATTCTTCATCCACATTTCATCAATTTGAAGATTTGAAGAGGTATTATTGACCTAACCCAAAACCTTCGAAATTCAACTCTTTTAGGTCTATTGATAGAAACTTCTTCACAAATGTTGTTGTCCACATCATTGTGATCATGTACCTCAATTTTGGTGGTAGGATCCGTAGTTTCCACAAAATTTCTCTAGATTAGGGTTCTTGCTATGTGAACCGAACTAGTTCAGCTTCAGGGCGGACAAGTCCGGTTGGGTGCGAACTAGTCCGATTGGGTGCAGACTAGTCCGACCCTTGGGCGGACAAGTCCAGATTACATAGCGAAAACCCTAAACTTGATCGATTCTGTGAATTCTACCACTATGTCTTGACTCCTTGGACTCATACACATTCCTTTGCATCTCTTATCAGCAACTATGTCAGATTCTGACTACATTCCTCTCTCCGACTTCGAGGTCGAGGCGGGAAGGCAAGCTTTTTACCGCCAGAAAAGTGAGGAGCGGGAAATGACTGCAACCTTCTTTGAATCACAGAAAGCAAAGAAGACTCAACGGGAGGCTCACAACTCTGCCGCAGCTGAGGCAGCTCCAAAGAAGAAGAGGCTTGTCACTTTGGGGGAGCAAACTAGAGCCCTGGAGGCGAGGACCTCCAAGGATAAGGGAAAGGTCCCAGTCGATGCTGCACTCAAGAAGAGGGTGATTGTTGCCAAGAAGCCTGCAAGCAAGGCTAAGAAGGGAGCCTCTCAGCCCATAGGCCCTGTCGGTGGTTTTGATCCAGCAGATCTCCCGACACTACTAAAGTGTTTGTGGAGTTTGAAGTTTGGTGTGGGCGCGCGGAGATTCAAGAAGGTGAAATATAAAATGACACAGGAGACACGAAGATTTACGTGGTTCGGGCCGCCTGAGCGTAATACCCTACTCCACGGGGTGTGTTGGTGTTGTATTGGATGTAAGAACTCAACTCAGGTGACGTGAGTTGAGTGTGCGCGATCAGATCAGAGCCGGTCAGATCAGTCCAGATCCGTCCTGATCAGTCCAGATCCATCCTTCTATGTATCTTCGTCCTGTCCTTTTATAGTATAAGGACATGCCGTTACAAGTTGGCCTGGCCCGACATGTGGCCCCGACGGTTACTAATATTGATACACATTTGATGCGCTTAATTACCCTTAATGACCGAGTTACGGGCTTTGACAACACCTTTACTGGTAATAAATGTCGTCCGATTGAGTGTCATTAATATAATATTAATGACACTTAATCGGGTCTTGAAGTCCTTGATTCCCCTTTGAAGATCCGGAGCCGTTGTGGAGTCTTCTGGAGGTTTGAGGCTGAAGATCCGACGGTTGGGCACGTGGCAGCTCCGGAGCATACTGTGAGGAATAGATAGGTCCAGTGCCATCAGACACGTGTCAGTTCTGGAGCTTCCCTCGGTCTGGGGTTAGGTCCGGGGGTGCCGTTATGGTACATAGCCCGGAGCTTCCCCCTTGTGGGCGGTAGCTCCGGTTTGATGGTACACGTGGCAATCCTGGGACTAACCATGTTGGGGAAGCGGGTCCGGTTATGTCTGACATGTGGGCCTTCGAAGGTCTTCAAATCAAGTAGATGACCTTTTCTTGAGATCTTTGCAATCTCAAGGGGTATACGGTACCCAGGGTACCGACAGTGGCCCCCTGGGCCCACCTCTGGGGAAGACCCCTTGGGTGAAGTCATTCCACCGGAGGTGGGTCCATCCTTCGACTTTTGAGCCGAGTCTTCAAAGATCTTCAGACGTGCCGTTGGCGATAGTTTTGGAGTTAAATCCTCGCCGCGTGGCATATCCCGGGTGCGGCAAATGAGATCTTTGGCGTGCGGATCTCACGTAATTAAAGGTTGCCGGTTCTCGATATGAAAATCGTATCGGTTCTACGCGCCTTGTCAGGCCGCCTCCTTCGGGCTTCCCGCCTTTCATGATGACACCGTTCGCCTGGGTAAGAACCTCGACTTGATCGTCGAGGTGGTCCCGAGCCCTCTTGTCATCGGCAGGGTGAAATTTTTGAATAGTATCTTCGGCTTCCTTGCGGTTTCCATCCAAGCGTTGCGGGGCTTATTTAAGAAGGAAAGCGCGCACCGTCTGGGGTTCTTTACGCCTCTCATCTGAACTTGCGCTCGAACTCCCAAACTTGTGCTTGATTTTCCTCCCTTGCCTTGCTGTGCTGCGATGGAGTTGGGTCTCCGCAAGAGCCGCTTGAAGACCGAAGGTGACCTGAAGAAGGTTCGGGCTCTCATGGGGTGGTCCTCGGACTTCTTCAACCACCAGGTCCGCGCCGGTGGGGAGCTCCTGTTCGAGAAGGAGCACGCTGGCGAAATGGTGTACTTCTCTTCGTACGCCATGGTGGGGTTGATCCCACCTTTTCCCTCCTTTTCTTGATGCTGCTAGACTTCTATGGTCTGCATCTGTACCACCTTGGCCCCCACTCCATCCTTCTAGTGTCTGTCTTCGTCCACTTCTGCGAAATGTGGTTGGGCATCCCCCCTGCATTGAGCTTTTTCGGACCTTCTTCACTGTCCATACCATCAGAAGGGGTGATGAGTACCTTGGCTTCTACTACTTTGTGAAGCGCAAGAAGTGCCCATTCAAGTACCTTCGGTTGTTTCCCTCTGGAAAGTGGGACGATTGAAAGAAAGACTGGATAGTCATTCGGGTGGAGGAGCACGAGAAGCTGGAGCTGCCCGAAGGCCTCCCCAACATCGACACTGCAGTCTGGAGTGAAGCTCCGGTGCTGTCGGATGCCTTCAACCCTGCTCTGATCAGGATCCGCCAGTGTGTGGAGGGAGGAGTAACTCCTCAGGCGGTATTTTGCAATTTCCTGGTCAACAAGTGGGCACCGCTGAAGAGGAGAGAAAAACTCGCTTGGGCCCTCAACAGTGTGATGGACGACGACCGGGTCGAGACTGGGCTGAAGTCCAACATGGAGGGGGCGACCTTGGAGTTTCATCTCAAGAAGTTCCAGCACGACATCGATGTTGCGGGTGATGACTTGACCCCGCCACCAATGTTCCTCCCTCTGAATGTGGAAGTAGAGTTCAGTAGGGAGCTTCGGCGGACGATGCCGGTGCTTGACGACCTTGGTGTCATCGAGAGAAGACCGACCTCCAGGGTGGTGATCCCTGGGGCTTCTGAGGGTGGCTCTGACCGTGCCCCGAAGCCAAGGACTGAAGTCATTGGCAAGGGCAAGGAGCCGGCGGACGAACCCTCGAGCTGGAAGAGGAAACTGAAGCATGCCGACGGAAGGTCCATCAGGCCTGCATCCTCTGCATCAGCTCCTTCTCCCCGGAGGGGGAGGTCTTCTACAACTGCGGCGACTGCACTTGCAGTAGTGTCTTCCCGGGGTGCTAGCTCCGGGCATGTGACTCCAGCACCAGGGCCAGTTGAGGCCTCTGGGTCCGGAGGTCCTTCCCGGTCGAGGGGGGCCTCGACTAAGGAAATGCCCGCGGCTGCAACAAGTTCCGGGGGCCTTCCGGAGCTACCACGCCAGCGACGGCCATGGTCAGTCCATAACGCCCGGGAAAAAGATTCCGTGCAAGCTGGTGCAGAAGCCTTCTGAGGTAATTTTTAATCTTTACCTCAGACAGTGGTTTTGTTGTAGTAATTGTTTTTTAAGTTTCTTCGTCCATCATCTGCAGCATTCCCAAGAAGAGGAGTGAGGCTCCACCCTCAGCCACAGCAGCTGAAGCTATGAGGACGGAGGCTTCTGCTCCTGTCCTGGTGCCGCCCCAAGTGGTGGCTGAAGCTGCGGCAGCTCCGGCGCCAACTGTCGTGGTCATGGACCTCGACTCATCCCCCGAGACTCCCGTGGTAGCACCGGACCACGGGAGAGAAGATGCGCCAGCGGCACCTGCCCCGGAGGTTGAAGCCCCAGGTCTTGATGCTGAGATGATGGAAGCTTCGGCTGTTGAGCCGGAGGAAGCAGTGATTCCGGCCCCAGAGCCAGAAATTGTCGAAGCCCCAGCGGTTGAGTCGGAGGTTATTGAAGTCTCGGCGGTTGAGCCGACTACCTCTGAAGCTCCGGCCTCAGAGCCGGTTGCCACCGAAGCTCCGGCTGCAGAGCCGATTGCAGTTGAAGACCTTCCGGCGCCTGAGCCAGTTGAGGTTGAAGCTCCAGCCTCAGGGCCGGTTGTTGCGGAGGCATCAACACTCGAACCCATGGTGGTCGAGGTGCCAACACCCGAGCTACCAGCGGAGGAGGAGCCCAGGCCAGAGCCTGAAGTTGCCCTTGTTCCGGAAGTGATGATGGCGGAGGTGCCTGCTGCTGGGCCAGGGTGCCCAAATGAAGTCGCTGGCCCCCTGCCTGAGGGGGCAAATGAAGACCTGGCGGCAGGGCCTTCGGAACCACTTCCGGAGGTCGGAACTTCTTCTGTGGGACCCTTCTCGGTGGCGACTAAGGCTATCCCAGAGGACGACCCTAGTGTCGTGGAGGCTCAGGGGACCACTCTTGTGGAGTGGGACCCAATTTTTGTAAGCGAGAACCCGCTGGAACCGGCGGAGGAGACCTCAGAAGGTCCGAACCCTATTCCCCTGTTGTTGTCCATTGACAACGCTTGCTCCAGTCTGCGTCAAGTCCAGCTGGCGTTCTACCACGACAGCAAGGCTCTTGAAGAGGAGCGCCAAACCCTTAGGCGGTGGCGTGACCGGCTCTACTTCGAGACCAAGATGGCGCAGTCGAGGCTGTCAGATGACAAAGAGTGGATAAAACAGGAGAAGGTCCGCCTGGAATACTGGGCAAATTATTGGATGATAGGGAGAGCTTGAATCGTGCCCTCGGCACTCAATCCCGGGCCATTTATGAGCATACCAAGGCAGCTAATAGCGCGGCTAATGATCGCCAAGAAAGGCTTGAAGCCATTAACACTACTCTCATCAAGCGCCGGAAGTCACTTGAGGAGAGGGAGAAGAGGCTCGAAGACGAAGAGCAAATACTCCTAGAGCTGCGTGATGACGTCTTGAAGAGGGAGGAGGAGCTCGCCGAAAAGGTGGCTCTGGCTGACAAGGGCCTCGAGGAACGCACTAAGAAATTGGAGGAGCGTTGCGTTGAGGAGGAGGAGAAGGCCTGAGTGCGAGGGCAGGAACTCTACCAGCAAGAGTGTGCCATCGCTGCCAGGGAGAAGAAAGTTAGGGGCAGGGAGAAGGACCTGGTTGACCGCCGGAATAAGATCTACCTCCGGGAGGAGGAGCTCGGAAAACTCGAGAAGCAGGTTGCTGAAAAGATTCAGCAAAATGCCAAAGAGGTTGAGCGCCTTGCTCGTGAGAATTCTGAACTGGCGGCGGCCAAAAGATCCTTGGAGGAACTGAAGGGCTTGAGGGCTACGGACTCCCTACAGGTTTGGGAGTTCCTGAGCAAAGCCAACGACGCGCTGACACTAATGGGCTTCAGTCCCGTGCGTCCGGATGATCTGGAGCCAGAGCCGGACCTGGCGTTGCAGGCGTTGAGCTCGGCGGGTAACAAACTCTCCAAGGTGGGTGATGTCATCGCGGACCAGTTGGAGGTTGAGGGGTAGTACCTGGCGAAGAACGTCGCAGAGTATGTGCTGACGTGCTACACCAGCCGGGATCCCCAATTTCCTCTGGACCCGGTGCTTGAAGGTCCCGTCGAAGGAGAAGGTGAAGCCACCCGAGCCAACGTGTCGGAGGTTGCTCAGAAGGTTGCCCAGTTCTTCCATAGGGTCTAGGACCATCTCTGTAGCTCCCACTTGTATTCTCTCTTTTTCTTCCCCAATTTTGTAATCCCTTGTCTCCAGATGAATGAAATCCACATTTTGTTAATGAATTTCATTTTTTGTCTTCAACACTTTTGTCTTCACTTGGCCCCCTGGTAGATGTACACAATTTGATTGTGAACATGTACTAAGAGGATATTGTGTTTTGTTAAAGACTCGTTTGCTTCGAACTTGTAGAGTGTAGGTCCAAAGTCTTCGATAGTGAAGGCCTCCTGAGGTTGTCGGAGCTCAGAAGCTCCGACATTGACTACCGTCGGAGCTCAGTAGCTCCGGCAATAGTCCCTATCGACGCGTAGAGCATCGATAGTTAGCCCTCTGGGGTGTCGGAGCTTAGTAGCTCCGACAGTGACCTTTGCCAACGCGTAGTTTGTCGGCAGCAGACTCCGCTTGTGGGGTCTTCTCACCATCTTTTATTCTGTGTCGACGGCTGGCCCCCCTAGCTTTACCGGAGCTTGGTTGCTCCGGTGATGCTCGTTTTCAATGTTTAACATCGATTACAAGCCACCTAGGGGGAGTCGGAGCTTCGTTAGCTCCGGCTTTTCTCCATCAACGTGGATTCTTTATTTTTCCTGCACACTTGAAGCCAAGAAAAATAGTAAAATTCGCTCCTTGTCTATAACTTCGTCGCGGCTTACGATTCCTGAGAAAGTTTTAGGTCAAACACAATTCTGAATACAACCAAATGCATTGCCTTATATCTTCCAGATCCAATTGTACTTGAACCCGCCTTACTTCGGCCTCCCAGGGTGTAGGTAGAGTGGCATACATAGGGTGCTTGACCAGGCTAAGTTGATAGCACACTCCGGCCCTAGATTGGCTTGGCGGCATTCAGGTGAGTGGGCCATGAACAATATTTGAATCCAAAAGAATTGTCAATACAACTCGGATTGTACATGAACTGGTCGAAGTAAAATTTCTTAAGAATTGCACAACTTTGTTATAGACAATAAAGAGAAAAATAAAAAATGTTGAGCCTGTACAAAATAAATGCACGTGGAGTCTGTTTCACGTGAAGATGTCTTTCATTATAGGTCCGGGGTACAGGGGAAACAAGTACACTCTTAGGGTACGGAACCAGGCTAAGCGTGCTTCGTTTCTCGTTTGACCCAGGGTAGCTAGCCACACTTTTAGTCCTGAGACCGTGACAAGTGTTGCATGAACTTTGCGGACCTTCCGGGAAAGGTCCGGCTATTCTTTCGGAGGAACTACCCGACTCTGTATAATGACTCTACAACATACACCTCAAGTTACTACAGACTCACCTTCATGATATTAAGTGTAGAACTTACGGAGGTGCTCAATATTCCAAGGATTTGGGAGAGGTGTCCCATCCTCGGTAGCCAAGCGAACGCTTCCGGGACGGGATTTTGTTTGGGACTCCAAATCTGCATACAATGGACTGCAAAAAGTTGATAGCAGATTGCTTGTTTATTGTCACAACTGGAGTTGCTTCCGGCCACTTGGTGAACTTGTCAATGGCGACATACAGGAACTTGTAACCTCCGACGGCTCTTGGGAAAGGTCCCAAGATGTCCATCCCCCACACGGCAAAGGGCCATGTAGGAGGTATCATTTGTAGAGGCTGAGCCTGTGTTTGAATTTGCTTTGCATGAAATTGGCATGCTTCACATTTCTTCACCAGCTCAGTTGCATCCTGGAGTGCTGTAGGCCAGTAGAAGCCATACCGGAAGGCTTTACCGACCAGCGTGCGGGAAGACGCGTTGTTCCCACACTCGCCTCCATGGATTTCTGCGAGGAGCTCACAACCTTCTTCCCTTTTGATGCACCGCATTAGGACGCCGTTGGCACCACGTCGGTAGAGATCCCCTTCTACCAACGTGTATCTTTTAGCCAATCTGACTATTCGGTCAGCGGATACATCATCGTCAGGAAGGATGTTGTCTTTCAAGTAGCTCCGGATCTCTGAGATCCATGCACCGGAGCTAACTTGAGCATTTGAGTCTTGCGTGCTGGGTTGCTCGGAGCTTCCGGCAGCACCTACGACCCTTGATGGCTGCCATGGTAACAGGGCCATCGGGACTGTCATCTTCGGGATGCTGATCTCACCCCCTTCGCTCAGTTCGGCAGGCTGAGTTGTGGGTTT
Source organism: Tuctoria greenei (assembly GCA_036927565.1). Taxonomy (NCBI): domain Eukaryota; kingdom Viridiplantae; phylum Streptophyta; class Magnoliopsida; order Poales; family Poaceae; genus Tuctoria; species Tuctoria greenei. Next base: position 177,157,645 of record JAYESD010000007.1, on the reverse strand, counting down.
TGACAACCTCCGGACAAAAGTTCCATCAGGAGCTGGAGCTCTAGCTGACGCTTTCGTCGAGAGTTCGTCGGCTTCAGCGTTGTGGACACGCTGGACGTGGTGGAGGTCTAGGACTTTGAAGTCCTTCTGAAGCCTCTGGACTTCAAGGAGGTAAGCAGCTAGCTGGAGATTGTTGCAGGAGCATTCACCCTTCACTTGTTTAATGATGAGCTGTGAATCTTCCTTGACCAGCAGTTGCTTGACACCATATGACAGTGCCACCTTTAGTCCGTAAATGAGTGCTTCGTACTCTGCCATGCTGTTGGTCGCCTTGAAGTCAAGGTGTACCATGTATTTTACCTTCTCCCCGGTTGGTGCAAGGAGAAGGATTCCAGCTCCGGCCCCCTGCTTTTGCATGGAGCCGTCGAAGTAGAGGGTCCAGTGAGGCTCGGTGAAGACCGAAGCCTTGTGTTCCGGCTTCTGCTCACTGGGGCCCCCAGGGTTTGATGGAGAGGGAGTACATTCCACCACGAAATACGCCAATGCTTGACTCTTGATTGCTTGCCTTGAAATGAATTCGAGATCGAATTCTGCCAATTCCGCTGCCCACTTTGCAATATTCCCAGTTGAATTGGGATTATGCAAGATTGCTCGAAGTGGGTAAGAAGTCTCCACTGAAATCTTGTGAGCTTGGAAGTAATGGCGAAGCTTCCTGGAGGCGATAAGAACTGCATAGAGCAGCTTATGCACCTCTAGGTATCAAGTCTTGGCGTCATGAAGTACTTCACTGATGAAGTACACTGGGCGTTGGATGGTCCGGACCCTCCCGGAGGGTCCCGGAGCTTCCTCTTCATTGACCCGGATCCTCCCAGAGGGATCCAGACCTTCTTTGGGGACCTCCAGGCCCTTGCTGGAGGGACCCAGAGCTTCTTCAAAAGCGACCTGGACCCTCCCGGAGGGGTCTGGGTCTTCTGAAGTAACTTCTTGTGGACTCAAGTCTGGGAACTGGGACCCAGACTCGCTTTTAGGAACCTCTGGACCCTCCCGGAGGGGTCTGGATTCCTGAGTATGAGATAGTTCTGGTCTCTCCGCAACCAGGACCATACTGACGACTTTGTCAGTTGCTGAAATGTAAAGCAGCAAAGACTCACCAGGGTTCGGAGCTACCTGAGTTGGTAAGGTGGTGAGGAACTATTTTAGCTCCTGGAACGCCTTTTCTGCTTCTTCAAACCATTGAAATGGTCCGGACTTCCTCAATAACTTAAAGAAGGGAAGTGCCCGTTCCGCCAGTCTTGAAATGAACCGGCTGAGGGCTGCTAGACATCCTGTCAGCTTTTGGACATCCTTGATGCGGGCTGGTGGCCGCATGTCTTCAATGGCTTTGATCTTCGCCGGATTAGCTTCTATGCCCCGGTGATTTACCAGGCAACCAAGAAGTTTTCCGGAGCTAACCCCGAAGACACACTTGTCCGGGTTTAGCTTTGTGCGGGTGGCCTGCGGCTTGTCGAAGAATGCCTGTAAGGTGTCAAGGAGTGATTCCTTATTCTTGACCTTGACCACGATGTCATCGACGTACACTTCCACTATGTCTCTAATAAGTTCTTCAAATGTTTTGTACATAGCTCGTACAAAGTTTGAAGCTGCATTCTTGAGACCAAATGGCATGGCCGTATAACAGTACAATCCATCTACTGTGATGAAAGAGGTATGCTCTTCATCTTCCCTAGACATTCTGATTTGATGATACCCAGAATATGCGTCTAGGAAACACAGTAATTCACACCCGGAGGTGGAATCCACTATCTGATCTATTCTAGGTAGTGGGAATGGATCTTTTAGACATGCCTTATTTAGTGTTGTGTAGTCAATACACATCCGAAGCTTCCCGCCGGCCTTGGGCACAACGACTGGGTTTGCCAGCCATTTTGGATGGAAGACTTCTCGGATGAATCCAGGTTCAATCAACTTCTTCACTTCTTGTCGAATGAAGTTCTGTCGCTCCACGGATTGCTTCCGAGGCTTCTGGTGCACGGGTCGGGCGTCAGGGTAGATCTTCAGATTTTGCTCAATCACTTCCCTGGGGATCCCAGGCATTTGTGATGGTTTCCAGGCAAACACGTCGACATTAGCCCGGAGGAAAGCGATGAGCGCGAGTTCCTATTTTTCATTCAGTCCCCCTGATATACGGGTGGTCTGAGCGACATCGAAACTGATTTGGACGACTTTGACGGGAATGTCGGTGTCGCCGCTTGGCTGCACACGGGGTGCAGAAGTCGAGCCTCGCTGACAAATGTTCGGGGGTTTTGGAGCTTGCTCCTGCCTGGAGTCCTCCTCTTGCGCGCTATAGTAAGCGCATGAAGTTCTTCCAGAGCAGTTACTCCGGTAGTGCGATCTCCGCGGATCCGGAGAACGCCTACTGGTGTTGGCATCTTTAACACCAAGTAGCCATAATGAGCAGCTGCCATGAATTTGTATAAGGCAGGTCTACCCAAGATGGCGTTGAAAGGTAAGTTGATCTGAGCAACGGCAAAGACCAACTTCTCAGTGCGATACTTCTCCCGGGTCCTGAAGGTAACAAGGAGAGTAATAGCACTGAGTGGGGTAATGGCTCCCGGACCTACTCCGGAGAAAGGACGGGAGGGATGAAGATCCGAAGGTCGGAGCTGAAGCTTGGTAAAAGCTTCGAAGCTTATGAGGTTCAGTACCGAACCTCCGTCTACCATAACATTGTGGAGCTGAATGTTATTGATGGTAGGAGATACCATCAAAGGTAACTGGCCTGCTCCAACCATGCTTCGAGGGCAGTCAGAAGCATCAAAAGTGATGGTCGTGTCCATCCACTTCCGATGAGGCTCCGCCCTGGCCGTAGGAGCTACAGCGGCCATGTCCCGACGCATTGTCTTGAGGACGCGATGGGAGGTGATGTCCCATCATCCACCAAAAATGGTGTTCATGGTCTTCCGACGCTCGTTGTCAGAGACGTCAGAATCGTCGTCGACGGAGGTGTAGACGGCCTTCAGGACCTTTTTGGGATCCTAAAAACCTAACTCCTCTTCAGCCGGAGCTTCTTTAACTTTTTGTTTTCCTTCCCTCTGTCGGAAAGGAACTTCTTCCCAACGCTTGTTGTAGCGCTCGACAAGGTTTTGGACCTCCCGGCAGTCTTCCAAGCTGTGGATGTCCGTCTTATGAATTGGACACCACACCTTGGGTTTGCCACCGTCTTCAGAAGATGGTCGAGGTCGCTTCTCGGGGCGTGGCCCCCTGCCACCCAGAGCTGCAGCAGCTGCAGCATTAGATGTGCCAGTCGACGACTTCTTCTTGCTGTTGGTCTTTTTCTTCTTCTTGCCACTCCCGGAGGTAGTGGCTTCTCCTTTGGAGGATTTTTTGTGATCCTCCGGAGGTGGTTTGGAATGCATTTCACGGCCCTCCGCAGCTCTGGCACATTTGTCAGCCAAGCTGAAGAGTTCCGTGACACTGGTGATCTCCTTGATCGCCAGTTTCTCCAACATCTTCTTATCCCATACGCCCTGTCTAAATGCCACAATGACAGAAGCACTAGAGATAGAAGGGATAGTGTTTCGTACTTGAGAGAATCTCTGGATGAATGATCGCAGGGATTCTCCCCCTTTTTGCACGACTGCAAAAAGGTCCAGTTCGGTGCCTGGTCGGGTGTATGAACTCCCGAAGTTGGCGGTGAACTGCCGGCACAACTCTTCCCAACTGTTGATGGAGTTGGGTGGAAGGCTCAGAAACCAGAACCGGACGGTCCCAGTTAAAGCCACTAGAAAATAATTGGCCATTACGGCCTCATTCCCTCCAGTTGCCAGGATAGCAGTGGAGTAAATCTGAAGAAATTCGACGGGATTAACGGTCCTGTCAAACTTCTCCGGCAGGTGAGGCTGGAATTTCTGTGGCCACATGACCATACGCAGATGCATGGCCAGGGCTGAACAGCCTCCTCCTACTCCTTCAGGAGCATGAATGTCCTGAGCTTCTCGTCTTTCACGAGCACGCTTGATATGGACTCGACCGTCTTTTTGACGGTATCGGTGATCAAGCTTTGCCCGGAGGTCATGAGTTGAAAGCCTTGATACCGTGTGAGTGTGTCGTGCCCCGGAGGGCAACGACGTCACTTGCTGTGATGCAACACGTCTCCTGTTGTTGGAAACGTGCGGACCAAGTCTGCCACACAAGGTCCGTCGCTGCGACGGGGCCCGTCCTGAAGGAGGAGGACCCTAGTTACTGATGCGGTCGGCTGCTGCTGCAACCAAGTGTTCCACATCGGCCCTCTACTGCTCCATTGCATCTCGGGATGCTTCAGGAGGTGGTGGGCGCTGAAGGAGAGCACGTGCTGCATGGAGCGCGTGTTCCGGGTTGTCATGATTCGCCGACGCAATGATTGACGCCGGTGCACCATCGCGCTGCCTAGCTTGATTTGCTGGTGGAGGCGGCGGTGGTGGTAGTGTGACTCCTGCTGGAACTGAGGTTCCTTCTGGTGGCTGCATATTGGAGGGATTGCCCCCAGCAGCTTGAATAGCAGGATGACCATTGGATGATCCAGCAGCTGAGTTCACCATTCTTGAAATCTCAAGCACCCGCCTACCTGGTGCGCCAACTGTCGGTGGTTTTGATCCGGTAGATCTCCCGACACTACTAAAGTGTTTGCGGAGTTTGAAGTTTGGTGTGGGCGTGCGGAGATTCAAGAAGGTGAAATGTAAAATGACACAGGAGACACGAAGATTTACGTGGTTCGGGCCGCCTGAGCGTAATACCCTACTCCACGGGGTGTGTTGGTGTTGTATTGGATGTAAGAACTCAACTCAGGTGACATGAGTTGAGTGTGCGCGATCAGATCAGAGCCGGTCAGATCAGTCCAGATCCGTCCTGATCAGTTCAGATCCGTCCTTCTATGTATCGTCGACCTGTCCTTTTATAGTATAAGGACAGGCCGTTACAAGTTGGCCTGGCCCGACATGTGGCCCCGGCGGTTACTAATATTGATACACATTTGATGCGCTTAATTACCCTTAATGACCGAGTTACGGGCTTTGACAGCACCGTTACTGGTAATAAAGGTCGTCCAATTGAGTGTCATTAATATAGTATTAATGACACTTAATCGGGTCTTGAAGTCCTTGATTCCCCTTTGAAGATCCGGAGCCGTTATGGAGTCTTCCGGAGGTTTGAGGCTGAAGATCCGATGGTTGGGCACGTGGCAGCTCTGGAGCATACTGTGGGGAACAGATAGGTCCGGTGCCATCAGACACGTGTCAGTTCCGGAGCTTCCCTCGGTCTGGGGTTAGGTCCGGGGGTGCCGTTATGGTACATAGCCCGGAGCTTCCCCCTTGTGGGCAGTAGCTCCGGTTTTATGGTACACGTGGCGACCTTGGGACTAACCATGTTGGGGAAGCGGGTCCGGTTATGTCTGACATGTGGGCCTCCAAAGGTCTTCAAATCAAGTAGATGACCTTTCCTTGAGATCTTTGCAATCTCAAGGGGTATACAGCACCCAGGGTACCGACAGGCCCCTTGAGGATGTGATCTCCTGCACGGAACCCAAACTGTGCAGCTTCCTTCGATGCTAACATCTTCAAAGGCAAAGGGGCTGAGAAGGAACGAAAGCTAAGGAAGATCAACGTCTATCAGAGGGAGAGGAGCACAGTGGATCCCCGCTTCTGGTGTGACTTCCACTGTGATATTATCGGACTGTCTACATGTCCAAGCAAACCCTAGTCACAGATGCTCAGTGGATCGACTGAGACTACATGGATCATAAGGATCATCAAGGCTTTAACGCTATGATTGAGGTCGTAGAGCGCCATGATCTAAAGAAATTCATGGCTTTTCAGTATGACTGGAATGTGGAGGTGATCGCTCAATTCTACTCCACTATCTACTTCCACACCGATGGGGACAACAGAATCACCTGGATGACCCACGAAGAGCAATACTCCACCACCTACTGGAAGTTTGCTCAGTTCCTTGACTTGGTGGATCAACTGGACAATGAGATCATTATCTCCAACTTAAGGCCAATTGATCACGACACCCTGACGTACATGTATCCTAGCCATGCATCCTTTGAGGCCAGACACATCAGGAACATCAAGCCCTTCTATAGGGTGCTTCGGAAGACCATTGCCCCTAAGGATGGAGATGCGGGGATCATTCAAGGAAATCTGAGGCACTTGATGGTGCTTATTGATGGAGATGTCCACTTCAATGTGGTTGACTACATATTCGACGACATCTTCAATATCTCACATACTCCAAACCGATCATGTGGATACGCTCCTTAAATTATGTACATGATCGACAAGGTGTCAGGACTCAACTTCAAGAAGGACATCACTCACTGGAGGCTTCGACCTCAACTCCCTCCTCCGGAGCCTACTGCCCCTAGGAGGAAGAATGCAGATCCTCCCGCTTCTTCTTCCCACTTTGTGCCATCTCCTCCTCCACCTCCGTTGTCATCACAATGCGGGAGTGGATTCTTCAAGTGTTTCAAAGCCCTTTTCTCCTCTTGTCGGAAGACGTAAATTTGGCATCGTCGCATGGAGCGTCGCCAAGAGAAGTATCTCAAGGTGATGTGCGATAAGATGGACATTCCCATGTCTCCCGCCGAGGAGAGTGATGGGGAGACAACTCCATTCCCGGAATTCACCGCCGAGGAGCTAGCCCAATTTCGTGAAGCTGGTACTTCTATCGTGGCCCCATCTGATGATGATGCTCATATTGATCCGGAGGCCACAGAGAGCGATAGTGGGCACCAAGGCGGAGACGACAAAGACAATGATGATGAAGAATAGATCTTAGGTTTCTTCTTTCCTTCTTTTCCTTTGTAGTGTCTTGATGCCAAAGGGGGAGAGATTGGAAAGGGGTACCTAGCTAGTCTTGAGGGAGGAGAGATTGATATTATGAGGGAGAGGATGATTCACTATTGGACCTATGTTTTAAAACTTTCATTTTAAGTTGTTGTAAGACTTAAATTGTGATTATGTCTAAGCTGTGATGTATTGCCTCAATTACATGTTTACCTTGCACATTCATTGTCTCATCACAATTTATGAGCACATCACTTAGGCACCTGTTGGTACCCTGCGTACCGGGTACCCCGCGATACCGCAAGAAGTGCAAGAGAGTTCCATCTGTCAGAGTTGAAGGTCTTCTCAGGCCCCACACGTCACATTACACCGGACCTGCTTCCCTCATATGGGTACCTCCTGGGTTGACACGTGTAATGGAAGGCCGGAACTAAACTCCCAACGTAGGGAAGCTCCGGTGTCAACACGTGTACAATGACCCCGAAGCTAACCCCAAGCAGAGGGAAGCTCCGATGCCACCACGTGTACAGCAGCCCCAGACCTAACCCCAGGTAGAGGGCAGCTCCGGTGCTACCACATGTGGAGCCTTTGGACCTACATCACCAACGAATACACTGACGGATCTCCTTCAGCACGGACAATCAAGAGACAATTAAAGCGGCAGTTACAAGACCTGATTACGTGTCATTAATACAATATTAATGACACACGATCAGTGCACTGTTAATAGGGGTAACCCAGCCATAAAGGCACATTATCACACTATTAATCACGCTTAATACCCTTAGACAGTGTATTAGGCCATTAAATATGCCAGGGCCACATGTCAAGCCAGGCAAACTTTGTAACGGTCGGTCCTTAGATTATAAAAGGGTTGTGCCACACGATACAGGGGGCGATCCAAGCTGAACCTTACATTAGCACCACAAATACACTCAATACAACAACACAAACCCCGTGGAGTAGGGTTTTAAGCTCAGGTGGCCCGAACCACATAAATCTCTCGTGTCACCGTCTTGATCCTGATCTATGCGCGCCCCAACCGAAACAAGAACCTCCGCGGGTTACATTTGGTAGTACTGGGGGATGTCTCATATGAGCACTTCGACATTTGGCGCGCCAGGAAGGGGGGCTTCACGAGATCTCAAGATGGTGAATTCCACCGCATGATCTTCCAATGGCAACCGCTCTGAACAACCTGCTGGAGGCAATCCCTCCAACGCGCAACATCCAGTGGATGCCATTGTTTCGGCGGGCAATATGGCTCCACAACCACCATCTGCTCCGGAAAACAACGCTGGGCGACAAGATGGTGCATCTGCGTCGATCACTGCATTGACAAACAACAACCCTGAGCACACGCTCATTGCTACGCGAGCTCTCCTACAACACCCACCGCCTCAAGGAGCACCCCAGGGTGCTATAGAGCAGTGGAGGGCTGATGTTGACCATATGGTTGCAGTTGTAGCTGCTGGCATCAGCAATTAAGGTCCTCCCCCTTTGGGAAGAGCAACATCACAATGACAGACCTTGTCGGGCCGATTTGGTCCACAAGTCTCCCAGCCTAGGAGACGTGTTGCATCCCAGTAGGTGACTTCGCTGCCTCTCAGGGCACGACACACCCACACCATCACCAGGATTCCAACTCATGACCTATGGTCAGAACTTGACCGGCGTTATCGGCAATAGGACAATTGCGTCCATATTGAGCGAGCTCGTGAAAGACGAGAAGCTCGAGAAAACCCTGCTCCACAGGGAGTAGGGGAAGGCTGTTTTGCCTTGGCCATGCATTTACGCATGGTTAGATGGCCACAGAAGTTCCGACCTCTCTTGCCAGAAAAATTCGACGGGACTGTCAACCCCGCCGGGTTCCTTCAAATCTACTCCACTGCTATACTGGCAGCGGGGGGTGATGAGGTTGTGATGGCCAACTACTACCCAGTGGCCTTAACTGAGACTGCAAGGTCCCGATTCATGAGTCTTCCACCCGAGTCCATTAATAGTTGGGCGGAGCTGTGCCAACAATTCACCGCCAACTTCGGGAGTTCTTACACCCGGCCTGACACTGAATTAGATTTGTTTGATGTAAGGCAAAGAACGGGGGAATCGCTGCGATCCTTCATCCAGCGATTCTTTCAGGTACGGAATACTATCCCTTCAATCTCGAGCTCTTCTATTATCGTTGCATTCACACAGGGTGTTCGAGATAAGAAGATGCTGGAGAAACTGGCGACCAAAGAAGTCACCAGTGTCACGAAACTCATAAGCTTAGCAGACAAGTGTGCTAAGGCCGCGGAGGGCCGTGAGATGCACTCCAAACCAGCTTCGGAGGCCAAAAAAAGCGCTCCAAAGCTGAAGCCACTACCTCCAGTGGTGGCAAGATGAAAAAGAAATCCTACGGCAAGAAAAAGTCGTTGGTCGGCGCACCTGCAGCTGCGACTAGTGTAGCTCCGGGGGTCACGCCCCGAGAAACGACCTCGACCATCGTCAGAAGATGGAGATAGTTCCAAAGTATGGTGTCCGATCCACAAGACGGACATGCACAGTATGGAAGAATGCCGAGAGGTCCAAAACCTCACCGAGCGCTACAACAAGCGTCGGGAAGAAGCTCCTTTTCGCCAATGGGAAGGAAAGCAAAAAGTTGACGAAGCTCCGACGGAGGAGGAGCTAGGTTTTCAGGACCCCAAGAAGGTCCTGAAGGCTGTCTACAACACTGTAGATGATGACTCCGATGTCTCTGACAACGAACGTCGGAAAACCATGAACACCATTTTTGGTGGTTCTTGGGATATCACTTCTCGTCGCATTCTCAAGACAATGTGGTGGGGCATGGCTGCAGCAGCTCCCACCGCTAGGGCGGAGCCCCATCAGAAATGGATGGACACTCCCATCATTTTCGATGCTTCAAATTGCCCCCGCAACATGATCGGAGTTGGCCAACTTCCGTTGATGGTGTCTCCCACCATTAACAATATCCAACTTCACCATGTGATGGTGGACGAAGGTGCAGGGCTGAACCTCATAAGCTTCGAAGCCTTCGTCAAGCTCCAACTCCGACCTTCAAACCTTCGCCCTTCTCGACCTTTCTCTGGGGTAGGTACAGGGGCCATTACCCCTCTCGGTTCCATCATACTTCCGGTGACCTTCGGGACTCGGGATAACTACAAAACTGAGAAGTTGGTCTTCGATGTTGCGCATATCAGTCTACCGTTCAACGCCATTTTGGGCAGGCCTGCCCTGTACAGGTTCATGGCCGCCACCCATTATGGTTATTTGGTGTTGAAGATGCCAACACCTATGGGCATTCTCTAGATCCGCGGAGATCGCACTGCAGGAGTCACTGCTTTAGAAGAACTCTATGCGCTTACTACAGCGCAAGAGGAAGCATCCGGTAAGGAGCCAGCTCCGAATCATCCGAGCATTCGTCATCGAGGCTCTACCTCCGCACCTCGTGTGCAACCAAGCGGCGACAACGACGTTCCCGTCAAAGTCATCCAAATTTGTTCTGAAGATGCTCAGACTACCTGTATATTGTGAGATCTGAACAACAAATGGGAACTCGCGCTCATCACCTTCCTTCAGGCTAATGTCTACGTATTTGCCTGGCAATCGTCACAAATTCCTGGTATCCCTAGGGAGGTGATTGAGCACAATCTGAAGATTTATCTCGATGCACGACCTGTACACCAGAAGCCCCAGAAGCAATCAATCGAGCGGCAAAACTTCAGTCGACAGGAGATCAAGAAGTTGCTGGAAGCTGGTTTCATCCGGGAAGTGTTTCACTTAAATAAGGCATGTCCAAAAGATCGAATTCCACTACCTAGAATAGATCAGATAGTGGACTCCACCTCCAGGTGTGAGCTATTGTGTTTCTTAGATGCATATTCTGGATATCATCAAATCCAAATGTCTAAAGAAGATGAAGAGCATACTGCCTTCATAACAGTAGATGTATTGTATTGTTATACTGCCATGCCCTTTGGTCTTAAAAAGGTTGCTTCAACATTTGTATGAGCTATGTACAAAACATTCGGGGAGCTAATTAGAGATTGGAGGAGGTGGACGTTGATGACATCGTGGTGAAGATCAAGAACAAGGAGTCACTCCTTGACAACTTACAAGATGTCTTCGACAAGCTGTGCAGCACGCGCACTAAGCTAAACCCGAACAAGTGCATCTTCGGGGTTAGCTCTGGAAAGCTTCTAGGTTTCCTAGTGACTCACCGACGAATTGAAGCAATCCGCCGAAGATCAAGGCCATTGAAGATATGCGCCCCCAAACCCATATCAAGGATGTCCAGAAGCTAACCAGATGTTTAGCTGCGCTCAACCGGTTCATCTCAAGACTGGCAGAACGGGCACTAACCTTCTTCAAACTTTTGAGGAATTCTAGACCATTTTATTGGTCTGAAGAAGCAGAAAAGGAGTTTCAAGAGCTGAAACAACTCCTCACCACACTACCAATCTTGGTAGCTCCAAATCCCGGTGAGCCTTTACTGCTTTACATTTCTGCAACTACAGAAGTTGTCAGCATGGTACTGGTCGCGGAAAGACCGGAGCCACATCAAGTTCAGGAGCTTAGACCCCTCCGGGAGGGTCCAGAGCTACCTGAAGATGAGTCTAGGACCCAGCTCCCAGACACAAAACACCAATACGGGATGCAAGGAGACCAAACCCATTTGCCTGAGGGAGCACCCCTGGCTGACCAAGGCAATTCGGACCTTTCCAGCAAGGTCCGGGTCGATGGAGAAGAGCTCCTGGTCCCTCCGAGAGGGTCCAGATCGTCCAACACCAGTGTACTTCATCTGCGAAGTACTCCATGATGCCAAGACAAGATACATTGAGGTGCATAAGCTGCTTATGCAGTTCTGATTGCCTCAAGGAAGCTCTAACACTACTTTCAAGCCCACAAAATATCAGTGGTAACTTCTTTTCCACTGCGTGCTATTTTGCAGAACCCTAACTCTACTGGAAACATAGCAAAGTGGGCAGTGGAGCTCGCCGAGTTCGATCTCGAATTCATGTCAGGACAAGTGATCAAAAGTCAAGCTTTGGCTGACTTTGTGGCGGAATGGACCCCCTCTCCATCAAACCTTGGGGGCCTCAGTGAGCCAAAGCCAGAACTCAAGGCACCAGTCTTCACCGAGCCTCACTGGACTCTCTACTTTGACAGCTCCATGCAGAAGTAGGGGACCGGAGCTAGAATTCATCTCCTCGCTCTGACCGGGGAGAAAGTCAAGTATATGGTTCACCTCGACTTCAAGGCAACCAACAACATGGCGGAGTATGACGCTCTCATCTACGGACTCAAGGTGGCACTATCCTTTGGTGTAAAACAACTGCTTGTAAAGGGAGATTCACAACTTATAATCAAACAAGTCAAAGGTGAATGATGCTGCAACAATACCCAGCTGGATGCTTATCTCCTTGAAGTCCAGAGGCTCCAGAAGGACTTTGAAGTCCTAGATCTGCACCATGTTTAGCGTCTTCACAACGTTGAAGCTGACGAACTCTCGACGAAGGCCTCAACTGGACCTCCGGCTCCTAATGGAATCTTCGTCCGGAGGTTGTCAAGACCAACAGCTCAGCTTGCCGAACTAAGCGAAGGGGGCGAGACCAGCACCTCAAAGTTGGCAGTCCCGGTGGCCCTGTTACCATGGTGTCCACCAAGGGTCGTAGGTGCTGTCAGAAGCTTCGAGCAACCCAGCACGAAAGACTCAGAAGCTCAAGTTAGCCCCGATGCATGGATTTCAGAGATTCGGAGCTACTTGAAAGACAATATCCTTCCTGCAGATAGTGTATCCGCTGACCGGATTGTCAGATTGGCTAAAAGATACACGTTGGTACAAGGGGATCTTTATCGGCGCGGTGCCAACGGCATCCTAATGCTGTACATTGCAAGAGAAGAAGGCCGCGAGCTTCTTGTGGAGATCCATGGAGGCGAGTGTGGGAACCACGCATCTTCCCACACCCGGGTCGGTAAAGCCTTCCGGCATGGCTTTTACTAGCCTACAGCACTCCAAGATGCAATTGAGCTAGTGAAAAAATGTGAAGCATGCCAGTTTCACGCAAAACAAATTCACACACCGGCTCAATCACTGCAAATGATACCTCCTACATGGCCATTCGCTGTGTGGGGTATGGACATCTTGGGACCATTCCCAAAAGCCATTGGAGGTTACAAGTTCCTGTATGTTGCCATCGACAAGTTCACCAAGTGGCCGGAAGCAACTCCAGTGGTAAAAATAAACAAGCAATCAACAATCAAATTCTTGAAGTCCATTATATGCATATTTGGAGTTCCAAACAAAGTCATAACTGACAACGGAACCCAATTCACAAGTGTTGCATTTCAAGAATATTGTGAATACCTCAACATTCAACTTAGCTACGCCTCAGTAGCTCATCCAGCAAGCAATGGGCAAGCTGAGAGAGCAAATGCAGAAATATTAAAGGGACTCAAGACGCGCACATATGAGTGCCTGAAAAAGCACGAAGCCAATTGGATTGAGGAGCTTCCGTCAACATTATTGGCAAACAGGACAACACCTAACCGGTCAACTAGGGAAACTCCCTTCTTCCTGGTGTATGGAGCTGAAGCAGTCCTTCCTCCAGAGATCTCCTTGGGATCCCTCCAGGTCCAGACCTTCGACGAAGACACGCAGGACCAGCTCCGGCGTGAAGACGTTGACCCCGTCGACGAGGGAAGGTGCCAAACAGCTGTTCGAAATGCATGTTATCGTCAAGCGCTCCAGCGCTATCATCAAAGGCATGTGCGCAACCGACAGCTTGAAGAAGGTGATCTAGTGCTTTAGAAGATACTAACTCGAGAAGGAATGAAACAACTCTCCCCTAGTTGGGAAGGTCCCTTCCGAGTGATCAAAGCATCCCGGCCTGGATGCGTTCGCTTAGCAACTGAGGACGGGACTCCGCTTCCCAATCCTTGGAACATCGAGCACCTTCGTAAGTTTTACGCTTAGAATCACAGAGGTGAGTCTGTAATTACACACAATAAATGTTATAGAGTCAATATACAGAGATGGGTAGGTGCTCTGGGAGAACATACGGATCCCTCTGGGAGGGTCCAGAAAGTTCAAGTAACACTTGAAACAGTCACAACACTAAAAGTGTAACTACCTACCCTGGGCTAGTACAAGACGTATAGCGCACTTAGCATGGTCTAGCACCCTAAGTGTGTCTTTGTCTCCCCTGTAATCCGGACCTATAATGAAAAGCATTATTGTGTGAAAACAGACTCCACGTGCATTTATTTTTGTACAAGGCTCGATACATCAAATTATTATTTTACCCTGCTTGTCTATAATAAAGTTGTGCAATTCTTTTTAAGCTTTATTCTAAGTAATTCACATGCATTACAAGCTTTATTGATGGTCTCTTTGGATCCTAACATTGCTGCATAATCTACTTGCCTAAACGCCAAGCCGACATATGTCCGTAGTGTGCTATCGACTTAGCCTGGTCCTGCACCCTAAGAAGGCCGCTCTACCTACAACACGATAGGCCTCAGTAGGGTGAGTACTAAAAAAGGCATGCGGATCTAGAAAGATTATATCAATACGGTTGTTATCACGTCGAGTTTCCTCGAACCTAAAGCTTAAATAAGAACGATAAGTCACAAACGATTTATAGACACGAGGATGAATTTTACTATTTTCTTGTCTTTAATGTGCAGGAAAAACAGAAATTCGATGGTGGACGACGCCGGAGCTACTAAGCTCTGACATCCTCCAAGGGGGACTGCCATCGATGTTTTATGCGTTGACAGTGGGGATCGGTGGAGCTACTAAGCTTTGACAACCCCTGGAGGCCTATCATCGACCACTCGTGCGTTGGCATCGGGCACTACCGGAGCTACAAATCTCCAACAATCCCAGGGGGCTAATCGTCGATGTATCGAAGAAAAAGACTTCAAACCTAAAATCTAAAAGTTTGAAGCGTTCAAGTCATCAACATACTGTCAAATCCTTTTGGTACACGTCCACACTACAATTGTGCACATATACCAGGGGGCCAACAAGACAGAGTACAGTATATTAAAGACAACAACAATAAAGTGAAATTCATGGCAAAGTGGATTTCATTCATTCGAAGCACCAAATTACCAAATCGGGAGTAAAGCAAAAGACAAAAGAAAAAGTCCTAGCTATTGGATGGTTTAAGTTCTTGGACGCTGGACTTGGCGGCGTCTTCCTCTTCAGGAACGGGACCTTTGAGCACAGGTTCTAGGGAGAATTGGGGGTCTCGGCTCACATAGCACATCAGCACATATTCTGCGATGTTCATAGCCAAAGACTTCCCCTCTGTCTCCAGCTGGTCTGCAATGACGTTACCCATTGCATCGAGTTTGCCGCCAGCACCATTGAGGGCCACTAGCGCTTGGTCCAAGTCCAGCTCCAGGTTGTCCGGACGTACATGACTGAAGCCTAGTGGTGTCAACGCGTCGTTGGATCGTCCCAAGAAGTCCCACACTTGAATGGACTTTGTCTCCTTCAAGCTCCACAACCCCTCCAATGACCTCCGGGCGGCCGCATGCTCTGAACCTTCACGAGCGATGCGCTCGACCAATTTGGCATGCTGTTGCATATTCTCAGCAACTTGCTTCTCATGATCGGTCAGCTCTGTCTTGCGGAGGTGTATGCGGTTCAGCCTTTTCGCCAGGACTTTCTCTCTGCCTTTCACCGTTTCCTCCCTAGTGGCAACATCAGCTTCTCTTTTCGAGAGCTCCTGCCCCACTTTCCAGTACTTCTCTTTCTCCTCTTTGCTCCATAGATCCAACTTTTTGCTGCGATCTGCCAAATTCTGTTCACCCAGAGTCATCTTCTAGGTGACCTCCGCCTCTCTCTTCAAAATATCCTCCTGATGCTCCAAGAGTTTCTCTTCTCGAGTGTCAAGGTCTGCTCGGCGCTTTAGGAGGATCTCATTCAATTCACTGAGTTTTTCGTGACGCTCATCAACAACATCACTCCTCTCCTTGGCTTGCTCTAGGATCTCCCTAGAGTTAGCGTCAAGCGCCCTGATGGCAACCTCTTTTTCCTCCAGCAGCTTGTCCCAGTATTCCAACCGGGCCTTTTCCCTCTTGTCCCACTCCTTCAGGTTAGCCAGTCTTGTCTGTGCAAGCCTGGTCTCGAAGTAGAGTATGTTGTGCCAACGTCTCAAGGTGTTGTGCTCCTCCTCCAGGGCTTTACTCTCTTGATCAAAGGCGAGCTGGACTTGCCTGAGACTTGAGCAAGCATTGTCTATGGACAACATCAAGGGGATAGGCTCTGGACCCGCCGGGATCAACTCCGCTGGCTCTAGAGGATTTTTATCACAAAAATTGGATCCCACTCTACAAGGGTGGCCCCTTGAGCTCCTGCAGTACTAGGGCCGCTCTCTGTAAGACCTTCAGCAGTAGTAGAGGAAGAACCCGTTGGGGGAACTCCCACCTCCGGAGCGGAAGTTGAAGGCGCCGCTTCCAGGTGTTCAGTCACCAGCTCTGAGGGTGGAGGACCTGTCGCCATCTCTTCATGTTGCTTCGGCTCTGGTCCAGACACCTCTGGGGAAATGGCTGGGGATTCATCCGGTGCCTCCACCACTGCTGGCTCAGGAGCCGACACGTCAGCTCCTTCCGGTTCAGCGACCAGAGCTTCAAACATTTGTGGCTCAGCCACCAGACCTTCAAAAACCTCTGGACCAAGGGTCAAAGCATCAACCATCTCTGGCTCAACGGCTGGGGCTTCCATTGTCTCTGGCTCAGCGACCAAGGCTTCAATGACTTCTGGCTCAAGGGCCAGAGCTTCTGGTGCCGCTGGCCCCATAACCACTTCTGGTGTAGGGACTAGAGCTTCGGTGACCCCCAGTTTAGAAGCCGGAGCCTCCGACATCTCCAACTCCTGTCCTGGAACTTCAGCCTCTGGCACTGTTGCCAGAGATACATCCTGAACTTCTTCCCCGTG
The DNA here is from genome assembly GCA_036927565.1 of Tuctoria greenei. Lineage (NCBI taxonomy): Eukaryota > Viridiplantae > Streptophyta > Magnoliopsida > Poales > Poaceae > Tuctoria > Tuctoria greenei. The sequence continues at coordinate 177,140,887 of JAYESD010000007.1, read as the reverse complement.
GTCCGGCGCTACCACGGGAGCTTCATGCATCTCTTCTGGATCCAATAACCACGACAGCTGGTGCCAGAGCTGCCGTGACTTCTGCCACCACTTGAGGAGGAGGCTCGATGGTCAAAGCTAGAGCTTCAACATGAGCAGTTGCAGTTGCTGCAACAAATGCCAAAGTCCGTGACACCTTTCTCGACACCCTAGAAATAAAGGGATGAGGAGATTAAAGACACAACAAAGACAAGTTCAGAATTTTAAGGTGAGCACACAATGCTTACCTAGGGATGCTACGGTCCTAGTCGCATCGGAACCTCTTCTTCGGAGGCCCAGAGCCAGAGCCCACCAAGTCTGGTGAGACAACGACTTTGGACCCCAGTTGAGGACCACTTTCAGTAGCCGGAGTCATCTCAGCCGGAGCTTCTCTTAGTTGGGAAGAACTCCCAGACCTGGAGCTCTTAGCCGGCACTAAAGCCGGTGTTGATTGCCCGCAGCTAGCACCTCTCGAGGACGCCCATGCCAGAAAAGGTGCAACCGCAGAAGACCTCCCACGCTGGGGAGAAGGAGCTGTTGTAGAGGGAGCAGCCCTGATGGACCTCCCGTCGGCATGCTTCAGCTTCCTCTTTCAGCTGGAGGATTCGGTTGGCTCTTTGCCTGTGCTGATGACTTCAACCCTATGGCTCGGGGCGGAGGCAGACCCTCCTTTGGAAGCTCCGGGGATTACCACCCTGGAGGTCCGGCGCCTCTCCACCTCACCAAGATCATCAAGTGCCGACATCTTCCTCTGGAGCTCTTTGCTGAACTCTGGCTCCATGTTTAAAGCAAAGCAGCCGACAGAACCAAGTCATCACCTTCGACGTTTATCCCATGCTGAAATTTCTTGAGATGAAGCTTCAGGGCTTCATCATCCAAATTGGATTTCAGACCGGTTTCAATTCGGTCATCATCCATCACGCTGTTGAGGGCCCCAGCGAGCTTATCCCTCTTCCTCAGCGGAGCCCACCCGTTGACCAGGAAATTGCAGAAGACCATTTGAGGCATTTCTCCACCCTCTACGCATTCTCGGATCCTGGCCAAGATTGGGTTGAATGCCTCCGACAGCTTCGAAACTACATTCCAGGCCTCGGTGTCGACGTTGGGGAGTCCTTGGGGCAGCTCCAACCTCTCGTGCTCCTCTACCGCAATGATGACCCAATCTTTCTTCCAACCGTCCCACTTGCCGAAAGGGAATGACTTCAAATTTTTTAAGGGACAATTCTTGCGCCTCACGAAATAGTAGAATCCAAGGAGCTCAGTCCCCTTGTTGGTGGTGTGGATTGTGAAGAAGGTACAGAAAAGCTCAATGCAGGGGGGAACACCCACCCACATCTCACAGAAGTGGACGAAGGTTGACACCAACAGAAGAGAATGGGGGCCAAGATGATACAGTTGGAGACCATAGAAGTCCAACAGCATCAAGAGAAATCTCGAAAAAGGTGGGACCAAGTTCGCCATGGCGTACGCTGAGAAGTACACCATGTCACAATTATGCTCCTTCTTGAACGGGAGCTTGCCGGCGTGGATCAAGTGGCTGAAGGAGTCACTGGACTGCCCCATATAGGTCCAGACCTTCATCAGATCGTCATTGCTCTTGAGGCAGCTCTTGGGAAGACCCAACTCCATCGCGACAAAGCGGAGCAAAGGAAGGGAAGTTAGGCGGAGTATTGGAGGCTCCGAGCGCAAAATTAATCGAAGGCGTAAAGAGTCCTCAAACCGTGCGCACTTTCCTTCTTAAGTAAGCCTCCGCGATGCTTGGATGGAAACCACAGCGAGAGCAAAGTCACTTTTCAAAAGTCTACCCCGTCAATGATGAATGGGACCGGGGCCACCCCGACGAAGAGATCGGGGTTCTTACCCTAGGCAAATCGTTGTCATGATGAGCGGAGGCGGCACCCTAATAGGGCGTGCGGAACCGATACAGTTTTCGCTTTGGGAACTGGTGACCTTTAATTGCATGAGATCCGCACTCAAAGATCTCATCTGCCGCATTCATAACAAGCCACACATCGATGGTTTAATCCCGAACCATCGCTCTGACGGCATATCATAAGACTTTTGAAGTCGAGGTTTGGGAATCGAGAATGGCCCCACCTCCAGTAGAATAACTTAACCCAAAGGGTTTCTCTCAGAGGGGCCTGGGGGCTGTAACACCCTAAATCTTTGCATCATGCATTGCATACATGTTCATGCATTAAACATTAATGAAATGAAAGAAGGATAATACAATATAAAACATGTATTAGGGGATTAATACATATAATAATATATATATAAATATAATAATTATATATATATCAATATTTATATATGAAATAAAAGAAAAGAAAAGAAAAAGGAAAAAAATAACATAAAGAATAAATAAATAAATAAACAAAAAAAAGAAAAAAAAAAGAGGGGAGCAGCCCGGCCGGCCAGGCCAACCGAGCCGGCCCGCTCCCGAGCGCGCAGCGCGCGACCCCGCCGTACCGGCGCCCGCTCCCCCGCACGAGCTTCGCTGCCGCGCCTGGCCCCACTCCCGCGGGCGTCGACCGATGCCGCCAGCCCCGCACCGACCCGCCCGACGCGCCGCTCGCGCCCTGCCCGTGCGCCTCCTGCGCGAGCGCGCCCACCCACGCGCGATGCCGACCGAGCCGCCGCGCGCGCTAGCTAGCCCCGCGGACCTTGCATCGTGGCCGAGTCGGCCGTGCGTTTCGTGGCCGATCGGGAGACCGCCGATTGCGTGCCCTAGCGCCCCGCCTATATAAACGAATGTAGGTCATCGTATTTTCCCGATCCCAGGAAAATAGCGCCGCCAGCGTAGAAGAAAAGCCCTAGCGTTACAGAAAAAAAGAGGGACCAGAGGACTGCACCGCCAGGGAAGAAAAGAGGAGGAAGAGGAAGAAAAAAAAAAGAGGGCGCCACCGTCCGCTGGAGATCGTCGTCGCCATCGCGTTGCCGTCGTTGTGCCGCCGGAGGACCTTGCGCATCTACTTCGTCTACGCATCGTCCCCATCCCGCGATCATCGAAGCCATCGCATCTACGGTAGGCCACGTTCTGATGTGAATTTTAGCGAACATATTGAATCTAATAGACGTAGTTTTGATCGTAGTAGCACCGTCTTTTTATTTTCAGCAACATTAATCCCCTCTAAAACCCCCGTAAACTCATATGAACATGTATGAACTAGTTGCATCTAATTAATAAACAACCGTAGTTAATTAATTATTGAACTTGCATGCATGCATGTCATTACATGTTGATTATTTTGTGTGCATCATATTGAATTGTATGTATTTTCTTGTATGTATGATCACGCGTAGAGGAACGTGCCCAAGAGGCCGCATACAAGGATTTCCAAAATCAAGACTTTGAAGTGCTTGAGCAACCCCATCCGTTGGAGCAAGGCAAGTGTCCTTGATCATATTGATCCCGTTTTATTAAATGTTTTGTTTGCGAACTTGCATGCTTGTGTCAATATTATGGAAAACCCATACGTAGGAGTTTACTAGCATTGTTTGCCACCCCTTGTCGCCGGGATATACACGATGAGTCGGGTATGGGTATTTTTCTTTTTGCACCGCATCGCTACATGGGTTATGGGTAACTTAAATAATGTGGTTGACAACTTAAATTACGACAACTTGGGATGGTAATAAGATGATGATTAATTTAGCAACCTGGAATTTAGTTGATCTAAGCAAGCATGGTTTTGTGGATGGGTTGGATGATATGGTGGGTTGCTTGCCTTAGATCTAAGGACCGGTTCATGCGAGGATATGCCAGGTCAATAGTGCCACCACAAGGCCAAGTATGGGTGCGGCGTAGCTGAATAATTAGGAGCGCTACTAGTATTGTATGGACCATTGGATGGCGCGGGGAATGGGAGTCGAGGAGGACTACCCTGGGATCCGCATGGCACACGAGGGGGCCCGTGGGTGGGAGAATGGAGATTCAAGCCTGCCGGTGAAACCTTAGTGGGCCCGTACATACTAGTAGTCTCTTTTGAAAGGCTATTTTATGATCTCTTGGCCACACACCTACCGAAGTGTGAGAGGGCATAATGGAGGTTTCTTAGTCACCGAAAGGTGATGAAATCACGAACATGTGGGTAAAGTGGTACAACCTCTGCAGAGTGTTAAAAACTATCATGATAGCCGTGCTCCCGGTTAAGAGCACCTGGATGACCTACATGATTAGAATTGGACTTGGAATTTTGGGATGATTGGTATGGTTTTGGGTTGTCACTTGAGTATTGTCGGTACATGAGAGATTATGAAATTGGCATATGGTATTAATTTTATGGTTGGCTGGTATTAATGAATTGCGATGATAAATGAGAACTGTTGGATTTATGGTATGATAATTACTTGGGTCATGAAGGGAAATAAATTCACATAGACATGATAGGCCGCTTTTACATGTTTAGGAAATGTACTTTTCTGCAATTAGCCAGTTTATTCCAATCATTTGTTTAGCCACATGTCATCTATTTCCACACTTGCTGAGTACGACACGTACTCACCCTTGCAACCCCCCCCCCCCCCCAACAGCTACTGGAGACAATTGGAAGTACCCTGAGGATCACGCGGAGTACTAGGTTGCGTACCGCCGTCAATTGCCTGTGGAATGGAGTCGTGCTGCTTAGTTTATTTTCCGCTGCATTATTTAGAGTTTTATCATTTGTGAACTATTGGATTATTGTAATAAAGTACTTATTTAATAGTTAAGATGTGGTTAAATTCTGTATATCGTTTGTGATGCAACCGTATATGTGTGATGAACTTCCTGGGCACACATATGCGTTACGCTTGGTTCATATTCGAAACCGGGTGTCACAAATTGGTATCAGAGCCGCGTTGACCGTAGGACGCAAGCCTAGGTAGAATGGACACTCTAGAGCACTTAGGAATACTCTTCTAATCTGCTATTTTCGAAAATTTTGCTGCTGTTCTGTTCCCTTATTTTCAGCTGCAAAAAGTATCGATCGCTGCTGCGTTTTTGATAAAAATTTTCAGAAGTGAGCAATATTAGGTGCTGCTGTTTTTGCTGCTTAAATTTTCACGAAAAAAGTGTGTTTTGCTGCTGTTATGTGTGGGTAAAATTATTGTGTTGGCTGCTGCATTTTTCTCTCTATCTTTTCGTTCTTTTGGAACCGCTGGATCGCTCTTTTTCCGCCATTTTAGCTGCTGCAATTTTCAGATTTGTATTCCGTTATTCTTTCCTCTAATGTATTCTCGTTTTCTGTAGATGGCCCGCACCAAGACGACCCCCCATAAGTCGACCGGTGGACTTGTGCCCCCGCGTAGGCTGGCCAGTCGCTCTCCGGCCATCGATCCCTGTCACCCCATGGTGATCTGTTCTGACGGCAGGGCCGCAGGACGACTGCGACTTTGTCTCCGGGCCCTACTCCGTGATGCTGGCTACCGTCACCACAACCTCTCGCTCTCCTACCACACCACTGGAGTGCAGCGCCCCGGTAGGAAGGAGTGGAGCTGCAAGATCTACATCTACTATGGTGATGAGTTGGTGAAGACCCACAACAGTCCTGCTTGGAGGAGCTCCCGCTGATATGCGGAGTAGGATGCTAACTGGGAAGCAGCCACCTTTTGGAGTCACGCCCGCCGTTTCCGTCTGGAGGACATGGTGCACGCCTTCGTTCCGCAGCATCCCAGTGGCACTGCGGGCTTCGTCTCCAGGCACGTGGAGGGACCCCTGCACCTCCCGCAGTCTTGTCAGACTGTTGACGACGTGGCCCAGCTCAGTGCCCGACTTCAGAGGGCGCAGCAGGAGATTTAGGATGGACGTGACCTCGCCCAGTGCCACGAGGCGGTGATCAGGAGGTATCGTCAGATCACCGACGAGGACCCGGACGACTACGCGTCCGACACCTCGACATGGACCCCAGACTCTCCAGACCATCGCGACGGCCAGCGTGAGTCATCTTCTGAGGAGTCTTCTGACGAGCAGCCTTCCAGTGTGGCGTCTGCTGCACCACCGCCGCCTGCTGCCTCACCACCACAGGACCCCGACGACGACGACGACGACGAGGACCCGGAGGAGTTCCCGCTTGACGACGAGTAGTCCTCGACCTATGCCACGACTCAAGGATAGGCACACCCCCATTAGTTAAATAAGAGCGACGTAGACGTACTTGTGTGACCTTGAGTTGTGCTACTTCTTTTATGATTTTTGTCAATTTTGTTTGGTGCTTGTTTGAGTGCTTGTGTGCTTAGTAGATAGTTGTGGGATGCTTCGGCACTTATCCACATCCTCATATAGGTCTATATTAATAAAGGATTGTTTAGTGTCACATACCTTGATGCATATAGTTGGGACGTTTCATTCCAAATTCTAAATTCTTCTGTCTCCACCCTTCTATCGCCAACAGATGGTGCGAACTCGTAACCAGAGGGATGCCAACGATGAGGAGGAGCGCAATGAAGTACCTCAGAACAACCAGGGACATGCTCATGTTGCTATCAATATTGAACAACTGTTAGCTATGCAGAACCAGCTCATGCAGATCATGATACAGACAATGGGATAGCTGCAAGCTGACACCAACAATCAGTATCATATACCGCCACCGCCACCACCCCATCCACACCACAACCGGTTGGGAGAGTTCATGAGGACCAGGCCGCCTACCTTTGCACAAGCCACAGACCCAATGGAAGCTGATGATTGGCTGAAGTCCGTTGAGAAGAAACTTGCTATTGTCCAGTGCACTGATAGGGAGAAGGTTCTCTTTGCATCACATCAACTAGTTGGAGCAGCTGCTGACTGGTGGGAAGCTCTTTGCAACGCTCATGATAATCAGGAGGAAATCACTTGTGCTAAGTTTAAGCAGAGTTTCCGTTCCCACTATGTACCTGAAGGAGTTATGATACTGAGAAGACAAGATTTTGAAAATCTCAGGCAAGGAAGGATGAGCGTGAGTGAGTATCTCAACAAATTCACTCAATTATCAAGATATGCTCCAGAAGACATCAACACTGATAGTAGGAAGCAATATCTATTTATGAGGGGTCTCAACAATGAAATTCAAGTCCAGTTGCTCAACACTGATTATCCAAACTTCCAAAAGCTGGTTGACAAGGCTATTGTGGTTGAGAACAAGATTCGTGAGATGGAGCAGGACAACAAGAGGAAGATGCCACATCATGGACCACAGCAAGGAAGCAATATTTGTCCACGCTATGCACCACCAACTGCACCACACTACAACCCATTTGCTCCTGCAAACCGTGCTGCCTATCCACCCCGCCCAAATCAGCCACCGCAGCAATGCCCTGCCATGCAAGCACCTCGCTATCCTGTGCCACCTGCACCGCGTCCTAACATGGCGGCAAATGCTCAAAACCAGCTGCGCCCAAACTTCCCTAATGCTACGGGCGGTAAGACATGCTATGTGTGTGGAGAGCCCAGACACTTTGCAAGTCAATGCCCCAGAAGAAACCATGGACCTATGAACAATGCACCAAGGACAAATTACTCGTGACCAAATGGAGGAGCACCGCAAGTCAACCGTGGACAGCAGAATTTTGCTCGTGGCAATGTGAATCATGTCTCTACTGAGGAAGCCCATCAAGCTGATGATGTCGTGATTGGTATGTTTCTCGCCAACTCCAACCCCGCGACTGTTTTATTTGATTCGGGAGCATCTCATTCATTCATCTCGTCAAAGTATGTTGCCAAGTACAATTTGCCTATATCTCATATGAAGCAAACTATGCTAGTAAGTTCTCCTGGCGGAGAGATGAGGACAAATATAGTATGTCCGAAAGTAAGCATTAAAATAAGGGGGGTAGACTTTCTCGCAAACCTCATAGTCTTGGACTCCCAAGGAATAGACATAATACTTGGAATGGACTGGCTGAGCAAGTATAATGGAGTCATTCAATGTGCCGAGAGGATTGTGCAGTTGACAAGTGAACATGGTACACGCATCAAAGTTGAGGCAGCCCAACCTACAAGAGAGAAGGCAATGCTCAATCAAGTGGAAGGAGTGACATTGGAAAGCATTCCGATCGTTCGCGAGTACCCGGATGTGTTTCCAGATGAGTTGCCAGGTATGCCACCTGACCGTGACATAGAATTCGCCATTGAGTTGATACCTGGAACTACACCTATAGCTAAGAGGCCGTATAGGATGCCTCCTAAGGAATTAGCAGAGCTCAAGAAGCAAATTCAAGAGCAGCTAGAGAAGGGTTTTATACGCCCAAGCTCATCCCCGTGGGGAGCCCTAGTACTCTTCGTAGACAAGAAGGATGGAACCCAAAGGATGTGTGTGGAATATAGGTCTCTCAACAAAGTGACAATTAAGAACAAGTACTCACTACCGCGTATAGAGGATCTGTTCGACCAAATGAAGGGTGCCTGCATTTTCTCCAAGATCGACTTGCGGTCAGGATACTTCCAAATGAAGATTAGACCATCGGATATACCCAAGACAGCATTTCGGACACGATATGGATCTTATGAGTACACCGTCATGTCATTTGGATTGAAAAACGCGCCTGCGTACTTTATGTATCTCATGAATAAGGTCTTCATGGAATATCTGGATAAGTTCGTCGTAGTGTTCATCGATGACATTATGATATACTCGAGAAGCGAGGAAGAACATGAAGGACACTTGAAGCTTACATTACAAAAGCTACGGGAACACCAATTGTATGCCAAGTTCAGTAAATGTCAATTCTGGTTACGGGAAGTTTCTTTCTTAGGCCATATTATTTCCGGAGGAGGAGTATCAGTTGACCCAGGGAAGGTGAGAGATGTGCTTAAGTGGGAACCGCCATAGAATGTTAAGGAAATTCGGAGTTTCCTTGGAATGGCTGGATATTACCGCCAATTCATCAAGGATTTCTCCAAAATAGCCAAGCCTATGACCGAATTACTCATGAAAGGGAAGGCATTCCGATGGACTCAAGCTTGTCAGGATAGCTTTGAGGAGTTAAAGAAAAGGTTGACAACCGCGCTGGTGTTAGTATTACCGGACGTGAGCAAGAGTTTTGATACATATTGTGATGCATCAAGACAAGGATTAGGATGTGTGCTCATGCAAGAAGGCCAAGTGGTAGCTTATGCATCGAGGCAACTAAATTTACATGAGTTGAATTACCCTACACATGACCTTGAACTCGCAGCCGTGGTACACGCCTTGAAGATATGGAGACACTATATTTTTTGTCACTGATGTGAGATTTATACGGATCACAAGAGTCTCAAGTACATATTTATGCAAATGGATCTGAATCTGAGGCAACGCCGATGGTTGGAGCTCATCAAGGATTATGACGTGGGAATCAACTATCACCCAGGGAAGGCCAATGTAGTGGCCGATGCTTTGAGACGAAAAGGAGTAAGCCACCAACTCACAGTCTGGGAGCTGCCATCCGAGTTATGCAAGGAGTTTGAATGGTTGAACCTTGGATTCATAAATGAGATGGGAACGATGGAAGTCAACCCAACATTAGAGTAGGAAATACGGGAAGGACAGACAAAGGACAAGGAAATACAGGAAATCAAGGAAAAGACCCAAGAAGGAAGAGAATTCAGATTTGATGAGGACGAACAGGTTACCTTATGGCTTGGAAAGAGGATTGTGATACCTAATGTTAGGCATATTCGGGAAACAATATTGAAGGAGGAACATGACTCACCTTACTCAATTCATCCTGGCTGTACGAAGATGTACAAGGACTTAAAGACATGCTATTGGTGGGCCAACATGAAAAAGGACATAGCCGAATATGTTGCACTTTGTGATGTGTGCCGACGAGTTAAAGATGAACATCAAAGGCCAGCCGGATTGTTACAACCATTAAAGATCCCGGAGTGGAAGTGGGAAGAGATTGGTATGGACTTTATAGTTGGATTACCGCGAACTCAGTCTGGCTATGATTCAATATGGGTTATTGTGGATCGGTTGACAAAATCAGCTCACTTCATCCCTGTCAAGACCACATATACCACCGCGAAGCTAGCAGAATTGTATATGGAGCATATTGTGTGTCGACACGGAGTACCGAAGAAGATAGTCTCGGATAGAGATTTTCAGTTTACCTCCAGATTTTTGCAGAAATTGCATGAAGCAATGGGAATAAGGTTGAACTTCAGTTCGGCGTATCACCCTCAAATAGATGGACAAACCGAGAGGACCAACCAAATTTTGGAAGACATGTTAAGAGCTTGTGCTTTAAAGCATGGGAAAAGTTGGGATAAAAGTTTGCCGTATGCTGAATTCTCGTACAACAATAGCTACCAAGCAAGTCTGAAAATGTCACCCTACGAAGCATTGTACGGAAGGAAGTGTAGGACTCCCTTGTTTTGGAATGAAACCGGAGAGAATCAAGTGTTTGGTCCCGACATGTTACAAGATGCTGAAAGGCAAGTCCAAATAATACGAGAAAACTTAAAGGCTGCCCAGTCTCGACAGAAAGGTTATGCTGATAATAGGCGAAGGAGTCTGACTTTTGAAGTTGGAGATTTCGTATACCTCAAAGTGTCACCTATCCGAGGTCAGCGACGGTTTAACGTCAAAGGAAAACTGGCACCACGTTACATCGGACCATTCAAGATTTTGGACAAACGAGGAGAAGTGGCATATCGACTTGAGCTACCGACGTATCTCTCCGATGTACACGATGTGTTTCACGTCTCTCAACTCAAGAAGTGTCTCAGGGTACCGGAAGAACAAGTGTCGATGGACGAGTTAGAACTTCAATAGGATTTGTCCTATGTCGAGCAACCTATCAAGATCTTGGACGTGAAGGAAAGGGTCACGAGAAATAAGAAGATCCGTTGGTGCAAAGTTCAATGGAAACACTATACGAAAGCCGAAGCTACATGGGAACGTGAAGAAGACCTGAAGGCAGAATTTCCTCATCTTTTCTCCACGCTATCGAATCTCGAGGGCGAGATTCACTTTAAGGGGGTAGGTTTGTAACACCCTAAATCTTTGCATCATGCATTGCATACATGTTCATGCATTAAACATTAATGGAATGAAAGAAGGATAATACAATATAAAACATGTATTAGGGGATTAATACATATAATAATATATATAAATATAATTATATATATATATATCAATATTTATATATGAAATAAAAGAAAAGAAAAGAAAACGGAAAAAATAACATAAAGAATAAATAAATAATCAAAAAAAAAAGAAAAAAAAGAGGGGAGCAGCCCGGCCGGCCAGGTCGACCGAGCCGGCCCGCTCCCGAGCGTGCAGCGCGCGACCCCGCCGTACCGGCGCCCGCTCCCGCGCACGAGCCCCGCTGCCGCACCTGGCCCCACTCCCGCGCGCGCCAACCGGTGCCGCCAGCCCTGCACCGACCCGCCCGACATGCTGCTCACGCCCTGCACGCGCGCCTCCTGCGCGAGCGTGCCCACCCACGCGCGATGCCGTCCGAGCCTCCGCGCGCACTAGCTGGCCCCGCGGACCTCACACTGTGGCCGAGTCGGTCGTGCATTCCGTGGCCGATCGGGAGACCGCCGATCGCGTGCCCTAGCGCCCCGCCTATATAAACGAATGTAGGTCATCGTATTTTCCTGATCCCAGGAAAACAGCTCCGCCAGCATAGAAGAAAAGCCCTAGCGTTACAGAAAAAAAAAAGAGGGACCAGAGGGTTGCGCCGCCAGGGAAGAAAAGAGGAGGAAGAGGAAGAAAAAAAAGAGGGTGCCACCGTCCGCTGGAGATCGTCGTCGCCATCGCGTCGCCGTCGTCGTGCCGCCGGAGGACCTTGCGCATCTACTTCGTCTATGCATTGTCCCCATCCCGCGATCATCGAAGCCATCGCATCTACGGTAGGCCACGTTCCGATGCGAATTTTAGCGAACATATTGAATCTAATAGACGTAGTTTGATCGTAGTAGCACCATCTTTTTGTTTTCAGCAACATTAATCCCCGCTAAAACCCCCGTAAACTCATATGAACACGTATGAACTAGTTGCATCTAATTTATAAACAACCGTAGTTAATTAATTATTGAACTTGCATGCATGCATGTCATTGCATGTTGATTATTTTGTGTGAATCATATTGAATTGTATGTATTTTCTTGTATGTACGATCACGCGTAGAGGAACGTGCTCAAGAGGCCGCATACGAGGATTTCCAAAATCAAGACTTTGAAGTGCTTGAGCAACCCATCCGTCGGAGCAAGGCAAGTGTCCTTGATCATATTGATCCCGTTTATTAAATGTTTTGTTTGCGAACTTGCATGCTTGTGTCAATATGATGGAAAACCCATATGTAGGAGTTTACTAGCATTGTTTGCCACCCCTTGTCGCCGGGATATACACGATGAGTCGGGTATGGGTATTTTTCTTTTTGCACCGCATCGCTACATGGGTTATGGGTAACTTAAATAATGTGGTTGACAACTTTAATTACGACAACTTGGGATGGTAATAAGATGATGATTAATTTAGCAACCTGGAATTTAGGAGATCTAAGCAAGCATGGTTTTGTGGATGGGTTGGATGATATGGTGGGTTGCTTGCCTTAGATCTAAGGACCGGTTCATGCGAGAATATGCCAGGTCAACAGTGCCACCACAAGGCCAAGTATGGGTGCGGCGTAGCTGAATAATTAGGAGCGCTACTAGTATTGTATGGACCATTGGATGGCGCGGGGAATGGGAGTCGAGGAGGACTGCCCTGGGATCCGCATGGCACACGAGGGGGCCCGTGGGTGGGAGAATGGATATTCAAGCCTGCCGGTGAAACCTTAGTGGGCCCGTACATACTAGTAGTCCCTTTTGAAAGGCTATTTTGTGATCTCTTGGCCACACACCTACGGAAGTGTGAGACGGCATAATGGAGGTTTCTTAGTCACCGAAAGGTGATGAAATCACGAACATGTGGGTAAAGTGGTACAACCTCTGCAGAGTGTTAAAAACTATCATAATAGCTGTGCTCCCGGTTAAGAGCACCTGGATGACCTACATGATTAGAATTGGACTTGGAATTTTGGGATGGTTGTTATGGTTTTGGGTTGTCACTTGAGTATTGTCGGTACATGAGAGATTATGAAATTGGCATATGGTATTAATTTTATGGTTGGCTGGTATTAATGGATTGCGATGATAAATGAGAACTGTTGGATTTATGGTATGATAATTACTTGGGTCATGAAGGGAAATAAATTCACATAGACATGATAGGCCGCTTTTACATGTTTATGAAATGTATTTTTCTGCAATTAGCCAGTTTATTCCAATCATTTGTTTAGCCACATGTCATCTATTTTCACACTTGCTGAGTACGACACGTACTCACCCTTGCAATCCCCCCAACAGCTACTGGAGACGATTGGGAGTACCCTGAGGATCACGCAGAGTACTAGGTTGCGTACCGCCGTCAATTGCCTGTGGAATGGAGTCGTGCTGCTTAGTTTATTTTCCACTGCATTATTTAGAGTTTTATCATTTGTGAACTATTTGATTATTGTAATAAAGTACTTATTTAATAGTTAAGACGTGGTTAAATTATGTATATCATTTGTGATGCAACCGTATATGTGTGATGAACTTCCTGGGCACACATATGCGTTACGCTTGGTTCATATTTGGAACCGGGTGTCACATGTCGGGCAAGGCAAACTTTGTAACGGTTGGTCCTTAGATTATAAAAGGGTTGTGCCACACGATACAGGGGCAATCCAAGCTGACCCATACATTAGCACTACATATACACTCAATACAATAACACAAACCCCGTGGAGTAGGGTGTTATGCTCAGGCGGCCCGAACCACGTAAATCTCTCGTGTTACCGTCTTGATCCTGATCTCTGTGCGCCCCAACTGAAACAAGAACCTCTGCGGGCTACATTTGGTAGTACCGGGGGAAGTGTCGTAGGAGCACTTCGACAACACCCCACCATAACATGTATATGTATGAGAACTCTATCAATTACTCTTACTCATGACGCACACATTGAGGGGGGTCACTCATACAAATACATGTTATGAAAAAACAAATTATTATCTTTTTGTTGAAGTCTTAATGTGTTGTCATCAATCACCAAAAATGGGGAGATTGAAAGTGCATCTAGGCATCACCGTGGGTTTTGGATGATTGATGACGACAATTAAGAGGCTAATGAGCTATGTTGATCTTAAGCACATGTACAATGATTGAAATGATATGAAACCCCTCAAAAAGGAAAAGGATAAAACGGGTGTCAAGGACTCAAGCGTAGAAATTAGGGTTTCTATGGTTTTGAGCTTATATGAGCCGTATCATGTGAGAGGGTAGATGTATCATGTGCAATGAGATCATTATAGAGGGCTCAAAGAGGTGGTTGAGAGAAACACCTAAGTGAGAAGCCAAAAATGAGAAAAGACATTAGGAGGCTGGACTAGTCCGGCCAGGCAGACCAGTCCATTTTGAGACGGAGCAAACGTCTCTGGAGTGATTCTTAGTGAATTTGGAGCTAAGTCCCAGAAGACCAGACTTGTACATTTTTGGACGGACCAAAGATCTCTGGAGAAGTTCGGACTTGTCCGTGGTGGTACGGACTAGTCCGTTTGATACTTAGTGAGATAAACCGAGAGAAACCCTAGAGGGTCGGACTAGTCCGCCCAGTGATCGGACTAGTCCGGGCCAACCTAGATGAGTCCATTTTGGGACGGACCAAACCTTTCTGTCCCACTTCGAACTAATCCGTTCTGGACCGGACTAGTCTGTTGTTTAGTGACCGTTTGAATTTGGAAATTTGATGGGTAACGTGACGATAGTCGTGCAGTGCGGCAGTTGTCGGGACTTGACCAGAGTCAGTGGTCCCATAGGGCCGGACTAGTCCGGGGCAATTGGCCGAACTAGTCCGCCCTTCTGCTGAGATCAGCAGAATGGGCTCGAGACCTCTATAAAAGGGGGACCCTGTTGATGGCTCCTAAGATATACTAACAAATCATCCCTAGCAACGGCGCTAGAAATGCTTGTTGGTATTTCTTATGCACCATTAATTAAACATCTCTAACTAATGTGTCAAAAATGCTTGTTAATGGTTCTATTGGATCACAGAGTGAATTCTGCAAGCACACGGAGGTATCATTGTAGCATTTCCCCTTAAGAGTATTCCCAAGGGTGTCATTTATTTGATCCCAAAGGAAGGCAGGGAAGATATATAACAATCATCAAGTGGAAAGGGTAGAAAGGTCTAGGTAAGAATCTAGTAAGGATGGATAAAATAATAGTGGAGGTAGTGTGACACACACAAAAGCTTTCAAGTCTAAGGGAGGTAAGAGGATCCTAGAGGTTAGTTAAGGTTGAGAGTTATGGAGGTACTCCTACTATGATCTATTGTACATATACCTAGTTTAAACTAATTATTCATAAGCTAGATTAATAGTGAATACTTATGCTATGTAGTTCAGCACATCGGGCATGGGCTTACCCCTAGCAATACTAGGGCGACTCCTGCCAAGAGCCTGTGGCATATCCGAACATGGAGGATTACAAAGGACAAATAGGGTTGTCACCACCTACTGCCTACCTCTTCAATCCGTGGGTCTACGAGACATCCAATGCTACTTAGCTATCCTAGCACCATGCTAGCATATTAAGTAATTACCTTAAGAGCCTAGGCACAATCCATCCTAAGGCAATGAATTGAATCATCATTGAACCAATGTTGATACACAACATAATTGTCCATACTAACCTAGCTATGTTATAATTAACTAGACTATAGTGGGGGTCTATAGGTTATATGATAATGAGATATGTTCATGATGAAACAGTCATAGAAGCTATACCTTCCACATACATGGACTCCACAATCAAACAAGAAACGCTTTGCCCAAGTATATGTATAAGTAGAGACTAAAGATACTATCTTTATTATGCATAAAGTCACAAATACAAGAAAGAATACATGAGCCATACCTTTCCCAATGTAGGATTGGGAAGAGAGAGACTCCTTACTCCTTTCCCAATTTGGACTTGGGACTAGAGACTCTCCTCTCTACAACCTAACTCCTCTAAGACTATGGATGATAGTGTATACAATAGAGATGAAGCTCAAGTGGTGTGTGTTGAAGTTAGGGGTAGGGGGTCCTATTTAAACTAGTGTTGAGGTCGGTTCCCGCCACCAAAAGCGCGCGAATCAGTCACCATTGACTCCTTCAAGCCAGGAGGAGCCAACACGCGTCGTTTGACCGCGTTTGGTGCCAGGAAGAGGTCGGTCGAATCCCTGGTTCGACCGACCTGGTCAGCACTCCAAACGTGAAATGCTTCCTCAGGTGGCTGCCAGGTGGGCCCCCTTGATGTATATGGGTGATACACTGTTGGATATCCTCGGATACTTCTGTTTTGGGGCCATTTGATCCATGGGATGCCACATGTCATTGCCTGATTGGCTGGGATGATATTTTATAGGATTGGTCCATCTACATTTCCTCATTTCCTGCATAAAATGTTGCATACACATATTTCTCCAAGTCCAAGTGGAATTGGGTTAGATAGAAAGGTGATGTGTGCAAGAAATGACAAATCCTTCATATAATTCAGTTAAATTGACGGATGAAATTGGTATATAACAGCCGTCAACAAACTCCCCCAAGCTTATCCTTTGCTCGTCCCAAGCAAAGTCAAGACTTTAGGTTGATGATCAGGAGTTGCTGCAATGTCTTATTTTCAAAAGTATCTAATGCACAACAAGATACTCTACCTAGTATTGCAGAAATTGGCTATGATACTCTACCTTTCTTAAGTTATCATGGGGCTTATGCTTTTTCATATTCATGAGTAGTTGAAAGGTAGAATAGCAAATGGAGAAAATATAGCCTAGAAATCAAGTTCCACTTAAATCCCGAAGAATTCAATTTATATATTAAGTACCTCAATTTGATTCTCTCAATCACTCCTTTGTCGATAGTGGAAATATTTCCTCACCAAAACATTGTGCCTCTACTATTCTTACTCATTGAGTATGGCTTGTATGTGGAGCTTAGTAAGGAAAGTAAGTAGGCATATTTGCATCACATATATTGCTAAGTCAAAAGAGTAAGCCTTAGGAGAATTCAAATCAAAACTTTTTGATTCAAGACTAGTGCATGTGTGATGGAGTGGAAGTGGATGTGGATACTTGAGATAACTCCTTTTTGGTATAATCTCTCTTTCTTTTGCAGGGATGAAACATGGATACTTTTCTTTTCTCTCTCTTTTTTTTTCTCATGCTTATGATGTAAGCATGTTTTT
This sequence comes from Tuctoria greenei, assembly GCA_036927565.1. NCBI lineage: Eukaryota > Viridiplantae > Streptophyta > Magnoliopsida > Poales > Poaceae > Tuctoria > Tuctoria greenei. The sequence goes on along the minus strand of JAYESD010000007.1, from coordinate 177,123,659 downwards.
TTTTCATTTTTTTGTAGCCATGTCTTCTACTCCCTTTCTTTGCAATGAATTTTGAAGAGAGTGCTAAACATGAATAACATGGAGTTTCTTTTTTTATTGTGGTATGGTGGATATGATGGACGTTTTGCTTACTTCTAGTGTAGAAGTATAGCATGTGCAAGTGAAGTCTTGAATTCAAAAAGAGTTGAATGATTTCTCACATAGGTCTATACTAGTTTGATTAGGCTCAATGTGAAAGCAAATAGCATATGCATAAGGTTTTGTCTATGTATGAACATCATATGGCTTTGATAGGTATTTCCAATCAAATGAGGGAAACTTAAATCTTGATAGAATTTCTCCAGAAATCTAAGTTTTACTTTCAAACTAGGACTAGAAACCCTATTACTAATTCTAATCTTGCAACAACCTAGAATTAGATTAAGCTTTTGCTACTCACAACTTCCAAATTAAGGTAAAAGTATTTCAAACCAATGAAAGAATATTCGGAGAGTAGCAAGTTGTAAACTAGAGACTTAGGAAAATAAAATAGAGCAACTATTCATCATTTCATCCATGTGAATTCTAAATCATTCTTACCGCACATCTTTATTTGATGAAAGCAAATCTAACCTTTTTTTAATGCAAGGTGGATGATGGATGGATGGAAAATAAATATGCAAGGAATGTGATACATGTTACCTCAAGTGGGGGTCCTCCCCCAAGCTTGTTCTTCAACTACCTCCGTGATAAGGGTTGAACTCTTGATGCCGGAAGTACGCTGCAAGATCGGCTTGTTGTTGTTGTAGCGCCTGTTGAAGTTGGTGAATTGAGCATCCATTTATTGTTGCCAATCCTGAGTACCTTGAACATGCTCTTGGAGTGTGCTGTAGATGTCACCCGTTCTAACTTCAAGTTCTCCCATACGTCTAGTGAGATCCGTCATTCCTTGGCTATAGTCATGATGGCTTCTAGCTTAAAAGGAACGACGTCCTCTCATGGACGTTGGGGGCAATCTGGTAGAGCTTGAAGTGGATAAGGGTGGATCCCTTTGCCATTCTTGCCAAGATCATCCCCTAGTATCATACGTCTGAGGTTGAGTCCATCCGGGCGCATAACCCGTTGGGTTCTCTTCCTCTTGGTATTCATGGACCGGAGAGATTATCGGTGGCATGCCTGTGGCTGCAGCCCTCACACAATTCCTTGTTACCCTGTCAGAGATATTACTTCTTCTTGCTTCCTCAAGGGGAAGAAGATTAATGGTTAGCCTCCAGCATTTGTACAAATGAAGATCCGGGTTAGGTAACCGAATTTCATTGACAAAGCCAGGATAGAAAAATATCAAGGAGCCATCATGATCATGCTTAAGGGTATGTCCTTACACTAAATAGTATTTATCAATTAATTCTCTTTCAGTTTCAATATATTCAAATGAAGAGCATTTAAGTGCTCCTACCCTATCAACAATATGAGTAATCAATGAAGTGCATTCAATTGGTCCTGATTTTGAAATGTAATCTAACCATTGTGTTATCATGGCTTTGGCTGGAGCAACTTTTATCTTTTTAGTCATGGCAAACAAAATTTCCAATTCATCATCTCGCACAACCCTAACATCTCCCCTAGGGAACATAGTCATAGCCACCCATCTATGCATGAAGCGTAAGGTAGGGTTTTGGATGTGGCTATTCCTAGGAGCCCTACATGTGACCTCACTAGTTAGCTCATGCCAAAAACTTTGTTTGTTAAACTTAGGCAAATTGTTTAAATCTAGCAAACACCTTTTATGGAAGCCTAGGATGCTACCTAATTCTTTCCATAGGATGTTGTATTCTTTTTGAAATAATCTAAAAGTAATACCATCAAATCCTATTCTTAGCATGCAAAGGAAGTGGATAGTGAGAAGGCGTTAACCTTTCTCCTCTATGTGAGCAAAGTCATCAAATCCAATTGCATGCCAAATGGAAAGTGTCGGTACCCTCCGTACTGGATACCCCTTGGGATTGCAAAGATCACATGGAAACTCCATATACCAGATTTGAAGACCTCTGAAGGCCCCACATGTCAGGCGTAGCCAGACCTGCTCCCCCGACATGGTTAGTGCCGGGGCCGCCACGTGTAACACAAGACCGGAGCTATCACCCACACCTGGGAAGCTCCGGTAAGAATACCAATATGGCACCCCCGGACCTAACCCCAGACAGAGGGAAGCTCCAGTACTGACACGTGTCCAACAGCACCGGACCTACCCGTCCACGAAGGTGAGCTCCGGAGCTGCCACGTGGCAACCGCCGGACCTTCAACTTCAACTATCAGGCCGGAGGACCCCCAATGGCTCCGGACCTTCAAGGATCAATCAAAGACTTCAAGACCCGATTAAGTGTCATTAATGCCATATTAATGACACACGATCGGATGGCCCTTAATACTGGTAACGAGACTATTAAGGCCCGTTACTAGGCTATTAAGGGTAATTAACCCCATTTATTGTGTATCAAGCGTGTGTAACCACTGGGGCCACCTGTCGGGCTAGGTTGACATTGTAATGACCAGTCCTTGTACTATAAAAGGACTGGTCGACGATACACAAGGGACGGTTCCAGACCACTGCTGAACACCCTGAGCTAGACGAGCTTCTTCTTCTGGAGCTTCTTATAGACTCCCGAGCTTAATACATCACCAACACACCCCGTGGAGTAGGGTATTACGCTCAGGCGGCCCGAACCACGTAAATCCCTGTGTACACGTGTCTTTCACCTTCTTGAATCTCTGCGCGCCCATTACAGAACTACAACTCCTCGATCTACCAAAAGTACTGTCGGGAGATCTGCCGGTTCCAAACACCGACAGTTGGCGCGCCAGGTAGGGGCGCCCGAGATTTCAAGTACGGTGAACTCAGCTGCTGGATCATCCAACGGCAACCCTGCCATTCAACCCGTTGGAGGCAATCCCTCCAACACGCAGCAACCAGCAGATGTTGTGGCTCCAGCAGGAGTCATGCCTTCACCACCACCGCATGCACTAGCACGTCAAACTGAGCAACATGACGGTGCATCGGTGTCAGTCACTGCATCGGAAAACAACAACAACCCTGAACACGCGCTTCATGCAGCACGTGCTCTCCTCCAACGTCCACCACCTCCAGGTGCATCCCAGGGTGCAATGGAGCAGTGGAGAGCTGATGTGGAACATCTGGTTGCAGCAGCAGCCGACCGCATCAGCAATCAATGTCCTCCTCCTTCGGGGCGGGCCCCATCGCAGCACCGGACTGTGTCTGGCGGACTTGGTCCGCATGCTTCCCAGAATAGGAGGCTTGCTGCGTCACATCAAGTTATGTCGCTACCCTCTGGGGCTCGACGTACTCATACGGTAACCAGGATGTCAACTAATGACCTCCGGGTGGATCTTGATCGCCGTTACCGTCAACAGGATGGTTGTGTCCATATCGAGCGCGCTCGCGAAAGGCGAGAAGCTCGAGACAGCCCTGCTCCCGAGGGGGTAGGAGGAGGCTGTTCTGCACTGGCCATGCACCTACGCATGGTCAGATGGCCACAAAAGTGCCGGCCACACCTGCCGGAGAAGTTTGACGGGACTATTAACCCCGCCGAGTTTCTCCAAATTTACACCACCACGATCCTTGCAGCCGGAGGTAACGAGGTTGTAATGGCCAACTACTTCCCAGTAGCTTTGACTGGGACCGCCAGGTCCTGGTTCATGAGCCTTCCTCACAACTCTATCAATAGTTGAAAGGAATTGCGCCAACAGTTCACCGCCAATTTCGGGAGTTCATACACCCGACCAGGCACCGAACTGGACCTTTTTGTAGTGGTGCAAAAGGGGGGAGAATCCCTGCCCTCATTCATCCAGAGGTTCTCCTAGGTACGAAACACCATTCCTTCTATCTCTAGCGCTTCTGTCATTGTGGCATTTAGACAGGGCGTGCGAGATAAGAAGATGCTGGAGAAGCTGGCGGTCAAGGAGATCACCAGCGTCACGGAGCTCTTCAGCTTGGCAGACAAGTATGCCAAAGCTGCGGAGGGCCGTGAGATGCACTCCAAACCACCTCTGGAGGATGGTAAAAAATCCTCCAAAGGCGATGCCACTACCCCCAGGAGTGGAAAAAAGAAGAAAAGTCCAACGGCAAAAAGAAGCCGTCGGCTGGCACATCCACCGCTACAGCTGCTGCAGCTCCGAGTGGCAGGGGGCCACGCCCTGAGAAACGACCTCGGTCGTCCTCTGAAGACGGTGGCAACTCCAAAATGTGGTGTCCTATCCACAAGTCGAACGGCCACAACTTGGAGGACTGCCGGGAGGTCCAAAACCTTGTTGAGCGCTACCACAAGCGCCAGGAAGAAGTTTCTTTCTGTCAGAGGGAAGGAAAGCAGAAAGTCAATGAAGCTCCAACTGAAGAGGAGTTGGGCTTCCAGGACCCTAAAAAGGTCCTGAAGGCTATGTACACCTTCGTCGACGACGACTCCGACGTCTCCGACAATGAGCATGGAAAGACCATGAACACCATCTTTGGTGGTTCATGGGACATCACCTCTCGCCATATCCTCAAGACCATGCGGCGAGACATGGCCTCAGTAGCTCCTACAGCCAGGGAGAAACCTCATCGGAAGTGGATGGACACTACCATCACTTTTGATGCTTTGGACTGCCCTCGAAACATGATCGGAGCTGGCCAGCTACCTCTGATGGCATCACCTACCATCAACAACATTCAGCTCCACCATGTAATGGTGGACGGAGGTTCGGGGCTGAACCTCATAAGCTTCGAGGCTTTTGTCAAGCTTCAGCTCCGACCTTCGGACCTTCGCCCTTCCCGACCTTTCTCCAGAGTAGGTATGGGGCCCATAACACCGCTCGGTGCCATTACTCTCCCTGTGACCTTCGGGACTTGGGAGAATTATCGCACTGAGAATTTGATATTTGATGTCGCTCAAACAAACTTGCCCTTCAACGCCATTCTGGGCAGGCCTGCCTTGTACAAATTCATGGCTGCTGCTCATTATGGTTACCTGGTGTTGAAGATGCCAACAACAGTTGGCGTTCTCCGGATCCGCGGAGACCGTACTGCCAGAGTGACTGCTCTGGAGGAACTCCATGCGCTTGCTACAGCACAGGAGGAAGAATACAGGCAGGAGAAAGCTCCAAAACCCCCGAGCATTCGTCAGCGAGGCTCAACCTCCGCACCTCGCATGCAACCAAGCGGCAACGCCGACATCCCCGTCAAAGTCGTCCAAATCGGTTTCGATGCTGCTAAGACCACTCGTATATCGGGAGGTCTGAATGACAAATAGGAACTCGCGCTCATCACTTTCCTCCGGGCTAAAGTCGATGTGTTTTCCTGGCAATCGTCACAAATGCCTGGGATCCCTAGGGAAGTGATCGAGCATAATCTGAAGATTTATCCCGACGCTAGGCCCATACATCAGAATCCTTAGAAGCAATCCGTAGAGCGACAAAACTTCATACGACAAGAAGTGAAGAAGTTGCTCGAAGCTGGATTCATACGAGAAGTCTTCCATCCAAAATGGCTGGCAAACCCAGTCGTTGTACCCAAGGCCGGCGGGAAGCTTCGGATGTGTATCGACTACACAACACTAAATAAGGCATGCCCAAAAGATCCATTCCCACTACCTAGAATAGATCAGATAGTGGATTCCACCACCGAGTGTGAATTACTGTGTTTCCTAGACCATATTCTGGGTACCATCAAATCAGAATGTCTAGGGAAGATGAAGAACATACTTCTTTTATCACAGTAGATGGATTGTACTGTTATACAGCCATGCCATTTGGTCTTAAGAATGCAGCTTCAACATTTGTACGAGCTATGTACAAAACCTTTGGAGAGCTCATCAGAGACGTAGTGGAAGTTTATGTTGATGACATCGTAGTCAAGATCAAGGACAAGGAGTCACTCCTTGACACCTTGCAAGCTGTCTTCGACAAGCTGCGGGTCACTCGCACGAAGCTGAACCTAGACAAGTGCGTCTTTGGGGTTAGCTCCGGAAAGCTTCTCGGTTTCCTGGTAAACCACTGGGGCATAGAGGCAAATCAGGCGAAGATTAAGGCTATAGAGGATATGCGGCCACCAGCCCGCATCAAAGATGTCCAGAAACTGACTGGATGTCTAGCCGCCCTCAGCCGGTTCATCTCAAGACTGGTGGAACGGGCGCTACCCTTCTTCGAGCTATTGAGGAAGTCCGGACCATTTCAATTGTCTGAAGAAGCAGAAAAGGCGTTCCAAGAGCTAAAGCAGCTCCTCACCACTCTACCAACCCTGGTAGCTCCGAACCCTGGTGAGCCCTTACTGCTTTGCATTTCAGTAACCGACGAGGTTGTCAGCATGGTCCTGGTCGCGGAGATACCAGAACCATCACAAGCTCAGGAATCCAGACCCCCCCCCCCCCCCCCGGGGAGGATCCAGAGGTTCCTAAAGGAGAGTCTGGGTCCCAGCCCCTAGACTTGGATCAATAGGGAGTTATCCCAAAAGACTTGGACCCTTCCAGGAGGATCCGGGTCACTCCAACAGAAGCTCCGGGTTCCTCTAGTAGGAACCCGGAGGTCCCCGAAGCAGGTCCGGACCCCTCCAGGAGGGTCTGGGTCGATGTGGAGGAAGCTCTGGGCCCCTCCAGGAGGGTCGGGACAGTCCAAAGCCCAGTGTACTTCATCAGCAAAGTACTACATGATGCCAAGACTCGATACCTAAAGGTACACAAGCTGCTCTATGCAGTTCTCATCACCTCCAGGAAGCTTTGCCACTACTTCCAAGCTCACAAGATATCAGTGGTGACCTCTTACCCACTGCGTGCGATCTTGCATAGTCCCAACTCTACTGGGAACATTGCAAAGTGGGCAGGGGAATTGGCCGAATTCGATCTTGAATTCGTCCCAAGGCAAGCGAGCAAGAGTCTAGCATTGGTAGATTTTGTGGCGGAATGGACCCCCTCTCCATCAAACCCTGGGGGCCCTAGTGAGCAGAAGTCAGAATTTAAGGCTCCGGTCTTCACCAAACCTCATTGGACCCTCTACTTCGACGGCTCCATGCAAAAGCAGGGGGCCGGAGCTGGAGTCCTTCTCCTCGCTCCAAACAGGGAGAAGGTAAAATACATGGTCCACCTTGACTTCAAAGCGACCAACAACATGGCGGAGTATTAAGCACTCATTTATGGATTAAAGAAGCATTATCATACGGTGTCAAGCAGCTGTTGGTCAAGGGAGATTCGCAGCTCATCATTAAACAGGTGAAGGGTGAATACTCCTATAACAATCCTCAATTAGCTGCTTATCTCCTTGAAGTCCAGAGGCTTCAGAAAGACTTCGAAGTCCTGGATCTCCACCATGTCCAGCGTGTCCATAATGCTGAAGCTAATGAACTCTCGACGAAAGCGTCAACCGGAGCTCCGGCTCCTGACGGAACCTTCGTCTGGAGGTTGTCAAAACCCACAGCTTAGCCTGCCGAACTGAGCGAAGGGGGCGAGACCAGCATCCCGAAGCTGGCGGTCCTGATGGCCCTGTTACCATAGCAGCCATCAAGGGTCGTAGGTGTTGCAGGAAGCTCCGAGCAACCCAGCACGCAAGACTCAAATGCTCAAGCAAGCTCCGATGCATGGATCTCAGAGATCCGGAGCTACTTGAAAGACAATATCCTTCCTAACGATGATGTATCTGCTGACCAGATAGTCAGATTGGCTAAAAGATACACGTTGGTAGAAGGGGATCTCTACCGGTGCGGTGCCAACGGCGTCCTAATGCGGTGCATCACAAGGGAAGAAGGATGCGAGCTCCTCGCAGAAATCCATGGAGTCAAGTGTGGGAACCACGCGTCTTCCCGCACGCTAGTCGGTAAAGCCTTCCGGCATGGCTTCTACTGGCCTACAGCGCTCCACGATGAAACTGAGCTGGTGAAGAAATGCAAAGCATGCCAGTTCCATGCAAAGCAAATTCATACACCGGCTCAGTCTCTACAAATGATACCTCCTACATGGCCTTTCACTGTGTGGGGGATGGACATCTTGGGACCTTTCCCAAGAGCCGTCGGAGGTTACAAGTTCTAGTATGTCACCATCGACAAGTTTACCAAATGGCCGGAAGCAACTCCAGTTGTGACAATAAACAAGCAAACAACTATCAATTTCTTGTAGTCCATAGTATGCAGATTTGAAGTCCCGAACAAAATCATAACAGATAATGGGATCCAATTCACAAGCTCTTCTTTCCAAGGATACTGTGAAGACCTCGTCATCCAAGTCAGCTACGCCTCTGTAGCTCATCCGGAAAGCAATGGCCAAGCCGAGATGGCAAATGCAGAAATCCTGAAAGGACTCAAGACGTGCGCATATGAGCGCCTGAAAAAGCATGGAGCCAACTGGATTGAAGAGCTTCCGCCCACTTTATGGGCCAACAAGACTACTCCAAACCGGTCAACTGGAGAGACACCCTTCTTCCTGGTGTACGGAGCTGAAGCAGTCCTTCCTCCAGAAATCACCTTGGGGTCGCTCTGGGTCCGGACCTCCAACGAAACCACGCAGGACCAGCTCCGGCGTGAAGACCTTGACCTCCTTGAAGAGGGAAGGTGCCGAGCAGCTGTTCGTAATGCCCAATACCGCCAAGCTCTTCGGTGCTATCACCAACGGCATGTTCACAGCCGACAGCTCGAGGAAGGCGATCTGGTGCTACGGAGAATACAATCCAGAGAAGGGTTAAACAAACTCTACCCCAGCTGGGAGGGACCCTTCCGAGTGATCAAAGTATCTTGTCTCGGACGCGTTCGCTTGGCAGCCGAGGATGGGACACCTCTCCCAAATCCTTGGAACATTGAGCACCTCTATAAGTTCTACGTTTAGTATCACAGAGGTGAGTCTGTAATTACATATGGTGTATGTTATAGAGTCATTGTACAGAGTCGGGTAGCTCCTCCAGGAGGGCAGCCGGACCTACCCTGTTAGGTTCGCAACGCCCATGCAACACTTGTCACAGCCTCAGAACTAAAAGTGTAGCTAGCTACCTTGGGTCAAACGAGAAATTAAACACACTTAGCCTGGTTTCGTGCCCTAAGGGTGTACTTGTTTCCCCTGTACCCTGGACCTATAATGAAAGACATCATTGTGTGAAAACAGACTCCACGTACATTTACTTTGTACAGGCTCAATATTTTTTATTTTTCTCTTTCTTGTCTATAACAAAGTTGTGCAACTCTTAAGAAACTTTAGATCGACCAGTTCATGTACAATTCGAGTTGCATTGTCTGTCCTTCTGGGTTCAAACATTGTTGATGGCCTACTTGTCTGAATGACGCCAAGCCAATCTAGGGTCGGAGTGTGCTATCGACTTAGCCTGGTCCTGCACCCTAAGTACGCCACTCTACCTACACCCCGGTAGGCCGAAGTAAGGCAAGTCCAGAAACAGTTGGACTCAAAGGGAGCAAGACAGTCCTCTTCATTGTATTTAGGATTGTGCTCGACCTAAAAATTTCTCGGGAACAGTAAGCCGCAATGAAGTTGTAGATAGGAAACGGATTTTACTATTTTTCTTGACTTCAGTGTGCAGGAAAAATAAATAAGCTATGACACCCTCTAGGCGGTTTGTGGTCAATGTTCAAACATTGACATCGAGCATCTCTAGAGCTACTCAGTTCCGATAAAGCGAGTTGTCAACATAAAGATGGTGGAAAGACTCTAAAGTGGAGTCTAATGTTAACACAACATGTGTTGATGGAGGTCACTGCCGGAGCTGCCAGAGCTCCAACACCCCAGAGGACTAACCATCAATGCTCAGGAGCTACTAAGCTCCGGCGATGGTCAATGCTGGAGCCACCAAGCTCCGACAGCCTCAAGGGGCATACACTATCGAAGACTTCGAACTTACATTCTACAAGTTCGAAGCACGCAAGTCTTCAACAACTATTACGTCCTCTTGGTACATGTTCACAATCAAATTGTGTACATCTACCAGGGGGCCAAGCGAGACAAAGGTGTTGAAGACAAAAATAAAATTCAAATTCGCAAAAAATTGGATTTCATTCATTTGGAGACAAGAGATTACAAAATTGGAGAAGAAGAAGAGAGAGTACAAGTGGGAGCTACAGGGAGATGATCCTAGACCCTATGGAAGAACTGGGCAACCTTCTGGTCCACCTCCGACACGTTGGCTCGGACAGTTTCACCCTCTCCTTTGATGGGACCTTCAAGTATCGGGTCCAGAGGGAATTGAGGGTCTCAGCTGGTGTAGCACGTCAGCACATACTCTGCGACGTTCTTCGCCAAGGACTGACCCTCCATTTCCAATTGGTCCGCAATGACATCGCCCACCTTGGAGAGTTTGTTTCCTGCTGAACCCAGTGCCTCCAATGCCTGGTCTAGCTCCGGCTCCGGATCATCCGGACGCACGGGACTGAAGCCCATTGGCGTCAGTGCGTCGTTGGACTTGCCTAGGAAGTCTCAAACTTGTTGGGACTCCACATCCCTTGCACCACGCATCTCTGCCAAGGATCTTTTGGACGCCGCCATCTCCGAGCTCTCCCGAGCAAGACGCTCCACCTCTTTGGCATTCTGCTGAATCGTTTCAGCAACTTGCCTTTCGAGCTTGCTGAGCTCTTCCTCCCGGAGGTGGATTTCATTCCGGTGTTTGACCAAATCTCTCTCCCGGCCCCGCACTTTCTTCTCCCGGGCGGCGATGGCATTCTCTTGCTTGTAGAGTTCCTGCCCTCGCTCCCAGGCTTTCTTCTCCTCCTCCTTGCAACGCTCATCCAATTTATTGGTGCGTTCTTCAAGGCTCTTGTCAGCCAGAGCTGTCTTTTGGACAAGCTCCTCCTCCCTATTCACGAGGTCGTCTCGCAGCTCCAGGAATTTCTGCTCTTCATCTTTGAGCCGTTTTTCCTGAGCTTCAAGAGCCTCCCGGCGCTTGACGAGACTATCGTGGATGGCAGAGAGCCTTTCCTGGCGTTCATCAGCTGCACTATTGGCAGCCTTAGCCTGATCATATATGGCCCGGGATTGGTTGTCAAGGGTCCACGTCATGCTTCCCCTCTCATCCAACAACTTACCCCAGTACTCCAGGCGGACTTTCTCCCTTCGCACCCACTCCTTGTCGTCAGCCAGCCTCGACTATGCCAGCTTGGTCTCAAAATGGAGTCGGTTGCGCCACCTCCTAAGGGTTTGGCGCTCCTCCTCGAGGGCCTTGCTATCGTGGTAGAAGGCCAGTTGAACCTGGCGAAGACTGAAGCAGGCGTTGCCGACAGACAATGATAGGGGGATCGGGTTCGGACCTACCAGAGTCATCTCCGCTGGCTCCAACGGATCTTCAGCAACAAAAATTGGGTCCCACTCTACGAGAGCGGTACCTTGAGCTTCCACGGCACTAGGGCCGTCCTCCGGGATAGCCTCGGCCGCCGCCGAGGAAGTGCTTGCAGCAGAAGTACAGACCTCCAGAATTGGTTCTGAAGGCCCAACCGCCAGGTCATCAACCATTGGTCCCTCTGGTGGGGGGCCAGCAGCTTCATCCCGGCACTCTGGCTCGGCAACGAGCACCTCTGAGATCACTGCTTCCGGAACGGGCGTTGAAGGTTCGGCCGGAGCAGAAGCTACTTCTGGCTCCGGCACAGGCGCTTCCTCCGCCTCTGGTTCAGGTGCTGGCGCTTCAGCCATCATGGGATCCGACGCTGGCGCTTCGACCGCCATAGACTCAGGCGCCGTCGCCTCCGCAGCAACTAGCTCGGACACCAGAACCTCTTCAACAGCCGGCTCCACAGTCGGAACTCCTGAAGCAACTAGCTCTGCCGCCGGAGCTTCCTCGACGACCGACTCAAGTGTCGGAGCTTCATCAACACCCGGCTCTACTGCCGGGACCTCCTCAACCACCGGATCGACTACCGAAGCTTCAACAACATCCGACTCTAGGGCCGGAATCACAAATTCCTTCGACTCTGCGACCGGAGCGTCCAACATCACAGCATCCAAGCCCGAAGCTTCAACCTCCGAGGCTGGCGCTGCTGGTACATCTTCAGTCCCGTGGTCCGGCGCTACCACATGAGCATCTGGGGATGAGTCGTCCAATACCACGACAGCCGGCACCGGGGCTACCGCAACCTCTGCCAACTCTTGGGGCGGCGTTGGAATCGGAGCCGGAGCTTCAACTTGCACAGCCTCAACTGCTGCTGTAGAGGCCAGAGCTTCAGCCATTTTCTTGGGCACGATGTGAATGAAGGACGAAGAGACTCAAAATATAGTTAACAATAAAACAACTTACTGAGGTAAAAAATCAGAAATTACCTCGGAAGGCTTCCGCACCAGTTCTCGCCGAACCTCTTCCCCAGACTGGCCCCAGCCGACACTGGCGTGGTAGTCCCGGAGGGGCCCCCGGAGCTTGCTGCTGCTGTCGGCGTTGCTCTGGTCGAGGCCCCCTTGACCGGGAAGGACCTCCGGACCCAGAGCCGTCAGCTGGCCCTGGGACCAAAGTCACTTGGCCAGAGCTAGCACCCCGGGAAGATGCCGCAATTGGAGTAGACACCGTCGTTGAAGACCTTCCCCTCCGGGGAGAAGGGGACGCTGCGGAAGAAGAATGTCTGGCCCTCCTGTCGGCATGCTTCCTCTTACGGCTCAAGGGCTCGGCCAATTCCTTGCCCTTGTCGATGACTTCGGTTCTTGGCTTAGGGGCGGGGACGGAGCCACCCTCCGGAGCTTTGGAGATTGCCAACCCGGTGGTCGAGCGCCTCTCAACGACACTAAGGTCGTCAAGCACCGGCATCGTCTGCTGGAGCTCCCTACTGAATGTTGCCTCCATGTTCAATGGGAGAAAAGCTGGCGGCGGAGCCAAATTGTCGACCTCGACGTCGATGTCGTGCTGGAATTTCTTCAGGTGGAACTCCAAAGTTGCACCCTCCATGTTGGACTTCAAACCGATCATGATCCGGTCGTCGTCCAGCATACTATTGAGGGCGCAAGCCAACTTCTCCCTCCTCTTCAACGGAGCCCACCTGTTGGTCAGGAAGTTGCAAAACACCGCCTGGGGAGTTAGTCCTCCTTCCACACACAGGCGGATCCTTGTCAGAGCAGGATCGAAGGCATCCGACAGCACCGGAGCTTCACTCCAAATTGCAGTGTCGATGTTGGGGAGGCCTTCTGGCAGCTCCAGCTTCTCATGCTCCTCCACCCTGATTACAATCCAGTCCTTCTTCCAGTCGTCCCACTTGCCAGAAGGGAACGACCACAAGTACTCGTACAGGCACTTCTTTCGCTTCATGAAATAATAGAAGCCAAGGTACTCGTCGCTCCGACCTGTGGTCTGGACAGTGAAGAAGGTGCGGAAGAGCTCAATGCAGGGGGAATCCCCACCCACATCTCGCAGAAGTGGACAAATATGGACACCAACAGAATGGAGTGGGGGCCAAGGTGGTAAAGCTGCAGACCATAGAAGTCTAGCAGCATCAAGAAGAAGGAGGAGAAAGGTGGGATCAATACCACCATAGCGTATGCGGAGAAGTACACCATGTTACCGGCGTGCTCCTTCTCGAACGGAAGCTTGCCGGTGCGGATCGAGTGGTTGAAGAAGTCAAGGGACCATCCCATGAGGGCCCGAACCTTCTTCAAATCATCATCGGTCTTCAGTCGGCTTTGGCGGAGACCCAACTCCATCGCGGCACAGTGAGGCAAGAGAGGAAAGGCAAGCAAGAGTTTGGAAGGTTTGAGCGCAAGATTGATTGAAAGGCGTAAAGAACCCCAAACGGTGCGTGCTTTCCTTCTTAATTAAGCCCCCGCAACGCCTGGATGGAAACCGCAGAGGAGCCGATGATACCAGTCAAAGATTTCACCCCGCCAATGACAAGGGGGCCCGTGGCCACCCCGACGATCAAGTCGAGGTTCTTACCCTAGGCGAACGATCGTCATCTTGAAAGGCAGGAAACCCAAAGTCGGTGGCCTGACAGGGCACGCGGAACCGATACGATTTTCGTATCGAGAACCGGCGACCTTCAATTGCGTGAGATCCGCATGCTAAGATCTCACTTGCCGCCTTCAAGATACGCCACGCGGCGGAAGTTTAACCGTGATCTACCGCCAACAGCATCACCAAAGACCCTTGAAGACATGGTTCAGAAACTGAAGAATGGACCCACCTCCGGCGAAATGACTTCATACAAAAGGTCTCTCCCGGAGGTGAGTCCAGGGGGCCACTGTGGGTACCCTCCGTACCGGATACCCCTTGGGATTGCAAAGATCACAAGGAAACTCCATATACCAGATTTGAAGACCTCGGAAGGCCCCACGTGTTAGGCGTAGCCGGACCTGCTCCCCCGACATGGTTAGTCTCGGGGCCGCCACGTGCATCACAAGATCGGAGCTATCACCCACACCTAGGAAGCTCCGGTCAGAATACCAATATGGCACCCCCGGACCTAACCCCAGACAGAGGGAAGCTCCGGTACTGGCACGTGTCCAACAACACTGGACCTACCCGTCCATGACGGTGAGCTCCGAAGTTGCCACGTGGCAACCGCCGGACCTTCAACTTCAACTATCAGGCCGAAGGACCCCCAACGGCTCCAGAGCTTCAAGGATCAATCAAAGACTTCAAGACCCAATTAAGTGTCATTAATGCCATATTAATGACACACGATCAGATGGCCCTTAATACTGGTAACGACACTATTAAGGCCTTTTACTAGGCTATTAAGGGTAATTAACCCCATTTATTGTGTATCAAGTGTGTGTAACCGCCGGGGCCACCTGTTGGGCCAGGCTGACATTGTAACGACCAGTCCTTGTACTATAAAAGGACTGGTCGACGATACACAAGGGACGGTTCCAGACCACTGTTGAACACCTTGAGCTAGACGAGCTTCTTCTTCTGGAGCTTCTTCTAGACTCCCGAGCTTAATACATCACCAACACACCCCGTGGAGTAGGGTATTACGCTCAGGCTGCCCGAACCACGTAAATCCCTGTGTACACGTGTCTTTCACCTTCTTGAATCTTTGCGCACCCATTACCGAACTACAACTCCTCAATCTACCAAAAGTAGTTTCAGGAGATCTTCTGGTTCCAAACACCGACAGAAAGAAATTCAGAGTCCATACCTATTTTGGAGATCGAATGTGGATCATAAGCCTTGGTGTGGCAGAACTCATGATCTTGGAGAAGCCTGCGTGCTTGATCTTCAACTTCGCTTCATATGTCAAGGTCATTGTCATGAAGAAGTTGGTGTGTGTTGCTTCTCTCTTCCATGGGAGTGTCCTCACACACACTTCTCCTCCTTGGGCTTGTACCCATGGAAGAGAGGCGTGCACTAGAACCTTCACAATGGCTTGAGCTTGCAGCCTCCTTCCTCTTTCCAAACAACCTCTTCATGTCTTTTTGAGTTCAACAAGCAAGAACAAAACAAGGCGAGAAAAATCTGAAAAGAAGCGGTGTTTGGAAAACGAATTTTCTCCTCTTGAAAGCTTGAGTGTAAAATGCAAATGCAAACAAAAGAAAATATTTTTGGGGATGGATTTGAGCAAGAGTGTTGCAATGAAGAGCAAGAAAAACAAGGTGAGCTAGAGAGTGACTTGGGGAGGTGTAAAATGATGTGGTGTGTGAAGAGAGGTGCTCCTCACGGCCACAATTTATAGGGTGCACCATCCAAAGGTCGCTTGGGGTTCAAAATATAGCCGTTGGAGGAAGGGGAGCCAATTTGGCTCCACTCCCTGTTTGGCTGACCAGGGGGTTCGGCCGACCTGACAGGTGCCCCCCCCCCCCCCCCCAGGTTCCCCTTTTGGCAAGTGGCTCCCCAATGGCTATAAAGTTAGCACGTTGGTGAAATGCCACATGTGCAGCTCAGAAAAAATTGTTTTTCAAATAAAAACCTTTTTTCAAATCTAATAAAAAATTTCTTTTGAAAAGAAAGAAAGAAAAATAATAGTTGAGAATATAAGATTCTCAAATTGCTAGGAAAAATCAAATATGCAATGGGAAAAATCCAAATGGGGTGGAAAAAGAAAGAAAGAAAAATAAAATGGGATAACTACCAATTTAACCTATTGGTGTAGGTCTCACCACCGTCCGATGATATGGACATTCCTCCGTCTTCATTTCACATCCGGGCCTGGAGGGATGGGCTCGGACGGCTTGTCTTGCTTCTTCCGCCATTCCTTCTTCGGCGGCTTGGTGAACTTGGGCCTTCGGGAAGGTCGAGATGATTTCGTCGCCTTTGGATATCGGCGTGGTCGAAACGACGGATTCTCCTCGTAGATTAATCTTCTCATGAATGCAATGAGTGAGTCCACCTTTGGAGGTGTGACTTCAACCTCTCTGATGTGTTTATCATTCGGCCCATACTTGATTCGAATCATGGAGAATTGCTCTAATCTTGGCCGAAAGTTAAAATTTTCCTCCTTGCCATTGATATGGAAGTGGATTTCTCCAGCTCCCACATCTATGCGAGCTTTTGCAGTGCTGAGGAATGGGCGCCCAAGAATGAGTGGTGTATCCTTCTCAGTGTCCATGTCTAGCACCACAAAATCCACGGGTATGAAGTAGTTCCGAATCTTCACCGAGACGTCTTCAACAATACCCGCTGGATAACAGACTCAAGAGTCAGCCAGTTGTAGCTGCATTGATGTTGGAGTCAGCTCTGTGAAGTTCAGCTGGTCGAACACAACCTTGGGCATCACACCAACACTTGCTCTCAGATCACAAAGTGCCTTGTCAAAGTGGTGAGCCCAAATTGAGCATGAAATGGTAGGACACCCAGGGTCCTTCTACCAGTTGCTCTCTCGTACGGAAATCATGTTGACATTTTCCGTCAGAGGTTCTGGCTGGCCTGGCATCTTGCCATTCTCCATCGGAGAAATAGCAGCTGCCAGCTCAGCCAACTGAGTCTCGAGCATCTTGTTGAATCACAGTTGATTCTTGAAGGCTGGGGATAGTCCTTCCATCTTTGCATTGATATTCTCTAGGGTCTTGTCATTAGCTAACAACTTCTTGGATAGGGCATCGTTGATCTTGAGATGGCTAATGGCAAGTTCTCTCAAGTTGGGCTGATTTCCAGGGTTGCCATTGTTGTTGTACCATCCTTGAAAGAATGGGCTTTGTTGACCCCACCCTTGACCTCCTGGACGATAGCCATTATTGTTGTTGAAATTTCCATTGTGGGCGAGGTATAGGGCATCCTCACGAGATTTTGGGCAATTGTTGCCCATATGACCCGTGTTGCCACAGACTTCACATGTGATGTGAGATTCTAGAACATAGGCATTGCCAGACACTTCACCACTGGCTTGTCCATCAATTTTCTTCATTAGGAGGTCCAATTTTGCAGCGATCATGTCCACCTCCTTTAAGGTGTGCATGCCTCGCTGTCGGGTATGGAGACCCTCATTGTTCCATCCCATGTTGGACACCATCTTCTCAATAAGATATTTAGCTTTTGGCACCTTCAATGAGAAGAAGGCTCCTCCAGCAGCAGCATCCAAATGGTCACAAGCTGATGGGATCAGCCCGTTATAGAAATTCTGAATAAGGAGCCAGTCATCCATCCCATGGTGGGGATAGGCTAGGATGTACTCTTGAAGCCTTTCCCGTGCCTCGGGAATAGATTCCTTGAGCTCTTGCTGAAAGCTAGAAATCCTTCCACATAGGGCATTGGTTTTGCCCAACGAGAAGAATTTGGCGAGGAATGTTGTAGAACACTTCTCCCAAGTGTCTACAACACTTTGGTTCGCGTAGAATCACTGTTTCGCTCTCCCAAGGAGAGAGAACGGGAACAGTCTCAGACGGACCACATCCGGAGACACGTCCTTGATCTTAAAAGTGTTGCGGATCTCGAGGAATTGTTGCAGGTGAGCACTTGCATCCTTGTTAGACTTCCCACAAAATGGGTTGGCTTGCACCATAGTGATAAGGCCATTTTTGATCTCAAAGTTCACATCTCCCGTGTTAACAGTGGGCCCAATAGGCAAATTGTTAGCAGAGGAAGCTAAGAACTCGTGAAGGGTCTTCTGAGCCATTGGTGTTTGGTTTGTTGGTGCAAAAATGTTGGCTTGCTTTGCCGCTCGAATCTTCTGAGGAGTAACAACATGGGGTCAGTCTCTCAGAAGAGATTCGGGATCTTCAACAAAGTTTTTTGGCAGGCGGAAACCAGACATACACTACCCTTTTTTCACAATAAATGGGAAAACAAAGAATGGTTATCCTACTAAAATCCTACCCAGGGTTCTGTCCTATTCCTCCAGTCATTTTATATATCTATTTGCCTTCCCCGACAACGGCGTCAGACATGCTTGTTGACGGCTCCTAAGATATACTAACAAATAATCACCGGTAACGGCGCCAGAAATGCTTGTTGGTATTTCTTATGCACCATTAACTAAACATCTCCAGCTGATGTGTCAGAAATGCTTGTTAACAGTTCTATTGGATCACAGAGTGAATTCCGCAAGCG
The DNA here is from genome assembly GCA_036927565.1 of Tuctoria greenei. NCBI lineage: Eukaryota > Viridiplantae > Streptophyta > Magnoliopsida > Poales > Poaceae > Tuctoria > Tuctoria greenei. Next base: position 177,105,257 of record JAYESD010000007.1, on the reverse strand, counting down.
CACAGAGGTATCATTGTAGAATTTACCCTTAAGAGTATTCCCAAGGGTGTCATTTATTTGATCCCAAAGGAAGGCAGAGAAGAGATATAACAATCATCAATTGGAAAGGGTAGAAAGGTCTAGGTAAGAATCTAGTAAGGATGGATAAAATAATAGTGGAGGTAGTGTGACACACACAAAAGCTTTCAAGTCTAAGGGGGGGGGGGGGGGGGGTAAGAGGATCCTAGAGGTTAGTTAAGGTTGAGAGTTATGGAGGTACTCATACTATGCTCTATTGTACATATACATAGTATAAACTAATTATTCATAAGCTAGATTAATAGTGAATACTTATGCTATGTGGTTCAACACATCAGGCACGGGCTTACCCCTAGCAATACTAGGGCGACTCCCGCCAAGAGCCCGTGGCATAGCCGAACGTGGAGGATTACAAAGGACAGATAGGGTTGTCACCACCTACTGCCTACCTCTTCAATCCGTGGGTATACGAGACATCCAATGCTACTTAGCTATCCTAGCTTCATGCTAGCATATTAAGTAATTACCTTAAGTGCCTAGGCACAATCCATCCTAAGGCAATGAATTGAATCATCATTGAACCAATGTTGATACACAACATAATTATCCATACTAACCTAGTTATGTTATAATTAACTAGACTACAGTGGGGGTCTATAGGTTCTATGATAATGAGATATGTTCATGATGAAACAGTCATAGAAGCTATACCTTCCACATACATGGACTCCACAATAAAAAATGAAACGCTTTGCCCAAGTATATGTATAAGTAGAGACTAAAGATATTATCTTTATTATGCATAAATTCACAAATACAAGAAAAAATACATGAGCCATACCTTTCCCAATGTAGGATTGGGAAGAGAGAGACTCCTTACTCCTTTCCCAATTTGGACTTGGGACTAGAGACTCTCCTCTCTACAACCTAACTCCTCTAAGACTATGGATGATAGTGTATACAATAGAGATGAAGCTCAAGTGGTGTGTGTTGAAGTGAGGGGTAGGGGGTCCTATTTATACTAGTGTTGAGGTTGGTTCCCGCCACCAAAAGCGTGTGAATCAATCACCATTGACTCCTTCAAGCCAGGAGGAGCCAACACGCGTCGTTTGACCATGTTTGGCACCAGGAAGAGGTCGGCCGAACCCCTGGTTCGGCCGACCTGGTCAGCACTCCAAACGTGGAGTGCTTCCTCCAGGTGGCTGCCAGGTGGGCCCCCTTGATATATATTGGTGATACACCGCTGGATCTCCTCGGATACTTCTGTTTGTGGGCCATTTTATCCATGGGATGCCACGTGTCATTGCCTGATTGGTTGGGATGATATTTTATAGGATTGGTCACTCTATATTTCCTCATTTCCTGCAGAAAATACTGCATACACATATTTCTCCAAGTCCAAGTGGAATTGGGTTAGATACAAAGGTGATGTGTGCAAGAAATGACAAATCCTTCACATAATTGAGTTAAATTGACGGATGAAATTGGTATATAACAGCCATCAACAGACCCCCGACCTCATTTGAACAAGTCTTGAACCCTAGCGCCGCCACAAGTGAACTAGAGCCTTCCAAAGCCTTCTACCCGTCCTACTAGCCCTATAAGACCAAATCTTGAAGAGATTAGGGTTTGGGGAGGAGAGTAAAGGAAGATCGTTGCGCTTTGGCTCTCGGTTTGATCTCTTGCACATTGTGTTGTGTTTTGTGGCTTGTGTGAGTTGAGCTTCGTGTGCTCCTCATTGTATTGATTTGTGGGAGCGTCAACTTGTGAGCAGCCCCAATCAAACTTTGTGATCACCCTTTGATATAGTGGAATCCAAACCGGTCTTCGTGGTGGTTTGGTGAGAGAAGGGTCAAGTGAGTCCTGGTCCTTGTGTGGACTTCTCAACGTGGATGTAGGCTTTTTCGTGGAGCTGAACCACGGGAGAAATTGTGACTCACTTGTCATTTACTTTTTGTGATCACTAGTATTGCTATTAGGGTTCATATCGCTTATATTGTTCATCACTTTAATCTTTGTTGTAATATTGCAATCTAGGAGATTTAACTTCTCAATATTAGTTGTACTAAGTTACTATACATTGCTTACATCTTGGTTGAACTTAATTTCTGCAAATAACTTGTCAAAAACCAAGTTTTTAGGTTTTCCCCCTGTGCTGAGCGGACTAGTCTGGCCCTGTCCAGACAAGTCTGGCCTCAGGAGTTTAATATCGTTATAAGCCATTTCAAGTCTTATTTCCTATTAACCCCCCCCCCCCCCCCCCCTCTAGGTGACTTTTAGACACAGGCAAGGGGAAGGCCTTGGTGGTCAAGGTCGTGAAGGAGAGACGCACTCGGTCGCCACCTAGGGCGCCGCAGGTGGCCTTTGCTCCAAGTCAACGTCCCCCGGCGTGCCCCTCTTCAGTATTGGGCATTGGAGGTTCTTCAGGGGGAGGCTTGGTCCGTCAAGCAGCGGCTCCACCGACGTCAGTGGTTAGCACATCGTCCAGCATCCCCATGGCCAGCGCGGTCCAGGGTGTCATAGGGGGTTCCGACAGCGCCACACCTACGGAGCCTCAGGCCAATAGGCCTCGAGCCGACGTCGTTGGCAGCTCAGGAGGAGGCTTCGGTAGTGGCTCTGTCGGAGTCAGTGGAGACACACCGGTGCAGGGTGGCGGCATCGCTGGTGGTTTTTGCGGAGGCCCAGCTGGATGGGCTCACTTGTTACGCCATCGTCAGGGCCCGCAGCTTCAGGTTCGCCAAAAGTGGAGGCTCACTGGAGCTTCTAGGGACGTCGGTAAGACATTCTTACCAATGCTTGCTCTATTATCTCGACTGCCTTTGTTTATTGGTCAAGGTTTGATCTTGATTTGCAGGGCTACATCAGCTGTTGTGACACCCTTACCGCCGTGGGTAGTGCTCCGGGGCGCTTCGAAGGCGACCGAAGAGGCTATGACTGCATCGGCGGGGTAGTCTGCCAAGCTTGCTTAAGGGAGCGCTGCTTCGGCGTCTGTGCCCAGTGTGGGTAGCGAAGCATCTTCTGTTGTGTCTCCAGCTATCGTGCCGGAGGCACCTCTGAGCGTCATGCCAGAGCCACCTCCAGGCGTCGCACCAGAGGCAATGTAAGAGTCGACTGAAGGGGCTAAAGGTCTATCCTCCACTGTTGTTGATCTGGTGGGTGACTCCTTGAGCGATGATGGCGCTGATGCTTCGGGTGGCACCACAGCTCCTGCTCAGTCTCCGGGGGCAAGATCCTCGGTACTGGTGGCCTTGCCTTCACCGTTTCAGAAGGAAGAGGTCCCCGAGACAATCGTCGAGCGACCTTCTCTAACTTCGGCGCAGCCAGAGCGCCTCTCCGACATCATGGACTTGACGCAGCCCAGCATCCTTCAGGTGCAATCCAACCTTCGTGAGCGCAGGGGGCTCTCATCGCGGAGTGGGAGAAGATGCGTGTCGAGGGAGAGCGCCTCCAAGGCTGGGAGGACCTTCTAAGGTCCAGGATCATCAAGGCGAAGGTGAAGTACCACAAGGAGAGCAAGGAGCTGGAGCTGAGGCACCGCTTGGTGAAGGCCACATACGCCCTGTCCCAGAAGATTCTAGCTGACACCAAGGTAGCCAACGACACGGCTGGCGCCCGTCTGTGCGCTCTTGAAGAAGTTCGAAAGGCCCTGAGTTGCCATGAGGAAGTTGTTGCCGAGAGGGAGGCTGTTATCGCCGAACAAGAGGTGGCAGCTCAGGCAATGATGGCCCGGGTTGAGGCCGATAAGGACAGGCTGCAGTCCCACCTCGAAGACCTTGAGCTCCGGGAGAGCAACTTGGCGCGGGATTAGGCGCAACACTTAGATGAGCGTCAGGAACTCCTCATGCATGATCTTGACATCCAAGCCCAGGAGCTCGATCTGCGGGAGCATCAGCTGACTCAGTGTCTGGAAGCTAAGGGTAGGGCAGCGACGGAGACGGTGGCATCCCATGTCTTGGTGTGCTACCGGAGTTGGTATCCCGATCTGCCACTAGAGACAGTTTTTGAAGGCCATGTCAAGGAGCGCAAGGCAACAACAGCAGCGAAGGTTAAGGATGTCGCCAAACATGTCGTAGTGCAAATTTAGCCGGGGCTGAGGCTGGTAGCTCATCTTTGTATCCAGGGTTCATCCCCTTATAAAAATTCCTTAATGAATTTGAATTTGTGTTTGGCTTCTTGGCTTGTCTTTGTACTTCTCAACTGTTGCTCTAAGTCCTTAGTTGCGTAAGGGTTTGCAAAACCTTTCCCGAGCCCATTAGCTTTCTAGGACCAACGGTAGCACAATTTATATGGTTGAGGTGTTGTCCGTTGACTTCCTTCCTATGGAACCCCCTTAGAGGCCCCTTGGTAGATGTGGTTAGTTGGCTGGGCACACCTACCATTTGATTTGCAGGGTGTCTTCAACGTGCCCCAGTGGAGCAGGGGAGTTGAAGTGTCGGAGCGCCACCAAGTGCCAGAGCTGGATGCTCCAGCGTCATCCACCATCTTTTAAGATACGTCGACAGCAGGCCCCTTGGGAGGTGCCGGAGCTGGGTGCTCCAGCGTCGCCCACCATCGTCGTTGATACGTTGATAGTAGGCCCCTTAGGAGGTGCCGGAGCTGGGTGCTCCGGCGTCGCCCACCATCATCGTAGAGTCGTTGACGGTAGGCCTCTGTTGTACAAGCTATCGCAAAAGAACCATGTTGGAAACAAGAGCGAGGCAGAAGAGTTTAATCATTTGTCTGCACTTGTTGTTGTCATTGATGTGCTGGGACATCGACGGCAGGCCCCTTGCAAGGTGTCAGAGTTGGGTGCTTCGGCGTCATCCACCATCGTCGTTGAGACGTGGACGACATGCCCCTTGGGAGGTGTTGGAGTTGGGTGCTCCGGCGTCGCCCACTATCGTCGTGGAGATGTCGACGGTTGTCCCCTTGGGAGGTGTCAGAGCTGTATGCTCCAGCGTAGTCCACCATCATCGTAGATTCGTCGACGGCAGGCCCGTGGTGTACAGGCTATGGCAAGAGAACCCTGTTAGCAACAAGATCGAGGCATGAGAGTTTACTCATTTGTCCGCACTTGTTGCTGTTGTTGACGTGCTGGGATGTCGACGGCAGGCCCCTCGTGAGGTGCCGAAGCTGGATGCTCCGGCGTCATCCACCATCGTTGTTGAGACATCGACGGCAGGCCCATTGGGAAGTGCCAGAGCTGGGTGCTCTGGTGTTGCCCACTATCGTCGTGGAGACATCAATGGCAGGCCCCTTGGGAGGTGCCGAAGCTGGATGCTTCGGCGTCGTCCACCATCATTGTAGAGTCATCAACAGCAATCCCCTAGTGTACTGGCTATCGCAAGAGAACCCTGTTAGCGACAAGAGCATGACAGGAGAGTTTACTCATTTGTCCACGCTTATTGCTATCGTTGACATGTTGGGACATCGACGGCAGGCCCCTTGCGAGGTGCCAAAGCTGGATGCTTCGGGTCATCCACCATCGTCGTTGAGATGTCGACGGTAGACCCCTTGGGAGGTGCTGGAGCTGGATGCTCCAACGTCACCCACTATCGTCATGGAGACGTTGACGATAGGCCCCTTGGGAGGTGTCGAAGTTGGATGCTCCAGCATCGTCCACCATCGTCGTAGAGTCGTTGACGGCGGGCCCCTGGTGTACAGGCTATCGCAAGAGAACCCTGTTAGCGACAAGAGCGAGGTGGGAGAGTTTACTCATTTGTCCGCGCTTGTTGCTATCATTGACGTGCTAGGACGTTGACGGCAGGCCCCTTGCAAGGTGTCGGAGCTTGATGCTCTCGCATCATCCACCATCGTCATTGAGACGTCGACAGTAGGCCCCTTGGGAGGTGCCGGAGCTGGGTGCTCTGGTGTTTCCCACTATCGTCATGGAGACGTCGACGGCAGACCCCTTGGGAGGTGCCAGAGCTGGATGCTTCAGCGTCATCCACCATCATCTTAGAGTCATCGATGGCAGGCCCGTGGTGTATAGGCTATCGCAAGAGAACCCTGTTAGCGACAAGAGCGAGGTAGGAGAGTTTACTCATTTGTCCGCACTTGTTGCTATCGTTGACGTGTTGGGACGTCGATGGCAGGCCCCTTGTGAGGTGCCGGAGTTGGATGCTCCGGCGTCATCCACCATCATCATAGAGTTGTTAACGGCAGGCCCCTAGCGTACATGCTATCACAAGAGAACCCTGTCAGCGACAAGAGCGAGGTATAAGAGTTTACTCATTTGTCCGTGCTTGTAGTTGTCGTTGACGTATTGGGACATCTATGGAAGACCCCTTGCAAGGTGTCAAAGTTGGATGCTCCAGCGTCATCCACCATCGTCGTTGAGACATCGACGGCGCGCCCCTTGGGAGGTGCTGGAGGTGGGTTCTCCGGCGTCGCCCACTATCATCATGGAGACGTCGGTGGCAGACCCCTTGGGAGGTGTCGGAGCTAGATGCTCCGGCGTCATCCACCATCGTCGTAGAGTCATCGACAGCAGGACCCTAGTGTACAGGCTATCGCAAGAGAACCCTGTTAGCGACAAGAGCGAGGCAGGAGAGTTTACTCATTTGTCCGCACTTGTTTTTGTTGTTGTTGACGTGCTGGGACGTCGACGACAGGCCCCTTGCGAGGTGCCGAAGATGGATGCTCTAATGTCATCCACCATCATCGTTGAGACGTTGATGGCAGACCCCTTGGAGGTGCTAGAGCTGGGTGCTCCGGCGTCGCCCACTATCATCGTGGAGACGTCGACGGCAGGCCCCTTGCAAGGTGCCGGAGTTGGATGTTCTTCACATATGATATAAAGAGGGGGGACTATACTTGCTCGCCGGTTCTATCTATTCCTTCTCCTCAGCTTTGTCGTGTCTTACTGTCCTGGACTGATGCATGGGGCTTGGGTAATTCGATACGTTGGTGCTCCGGGGTCCGCCTCTTGCCGTCTTCAGGGTGTGAGCTTTCCGACTTTAGTACTCGGCTATAGCGATGGGAGGCAGGGTATGTATGCTTAGGGTACAGGACCAGACTAAGCAGTTTACATCCCCTGGACCTCCTGCTCAGCACAGGCCTTTCCTGGGAAGCCTTCTCACGCCACAGGACCCTAATGACGAGAGCAGCCGGAAGAACCCCTCACACACTGCAGGTACCTCAAGCGAACCTGTCTGTAGCAGGACTGCATGTCTTCAGCATGGGTGAGTTTACATAGTGTATAGCCATGCATATAAAGGTAATATGCAATAAGCGAGTCTAGTATGGCATGTTCACAAAATTAATGTGTAATTAAATGAACAAGGTTTTTAAGAAATCGCTAAGTAAAACAATGGTCATTTTTTATCGGAGTTCATAGGGGGAGACAGACTTTTACAAAAGAGGGCAGCAGCTTGCTTCCAGATGATGATGAGGGAAGCAGAGTGTACAGGCTTAGGGTTTGAAACCAAGCTAAGCTGACTACACACTCTGGACCTGAACCTCCCGGTGCTCGGTTGTTCTTAGTACTGCTCCTAAGCCCCACGAAAACTTTTAAATTGTTCTACTAAGCTTAATATTTACAATAGAGGTGCCCAAGGCTCCAAGGGTAGCTGTGACGGTTTCTAGCAACCTTGTTGTCCTCAGCTACTAGAGGGGCGATGAGCGAGCGTCCCTACTTCTTGCCTTGACCGCTCGCCTTGCGAGTGGTCTGAGCAGAGCCGAGACTGAGCTTGGCAGCTTTGACGGGGGTGTCGGTGCTGCCGCAGGACTGCAGCTGGGGCGCAGCGGGTGCCCCGCGCTGACGTGATCTCGGTGGAGGCTGACTTGGTCCAGCACCGCTCGAGATAGGTGTTGGGTCTGCTGAGAGGGCTTGGAGCTGCTCCAAGGCTAACACCACAGCGGTGCGGTCTCCGCGGATCTTGAGGATGTCGGAGGGGGTTGGCATCTTCAGGACGAGGTAGCCGTAGTGGGCTACAGCCATGAATCAGTACAGGGTGGGCCTGCTGATGATGGCGTTGAAGGGGAGGCTGACATCCGCGACTTCGAAGAGGATGCTCTTCGTTCTGTAGTTGTTGGGTGTCCCAAAGGTCACCCGGAGATGGATATTGCCGTATGGGATGATGCTCCCTGGTCCCACCCCCGATAATGGGCTCGAGGGGGTGAGCTTGGACACCAGGATCTGCAGCTGCTTGAAGGCTGCACTACTGAGGAGGTTGAGGCTGGTCCCGCCATCTATCAAGATGTAGTGGAGCTTGACATTGGCAATGGTGGGGGCGACTAGGAGGAGTAGAATCCCTACCCCAGCCATGTTCTTGGGGCAGTCAGAGGCGTCGAAGCTGATCGGTGTCTCCTTCCACCGGTGGTGCAGCGCTGGAGTGGGGACAGGGGCTATCGAAGCCACCGCACGGCGGAGGGTCTTGATCATGTTCCGGTATGTGGGGTCCCCAGAACCTCCGAAGATGACGTGGAGTGTCTTGCGACGCTCGTGGTCGCTGCTGGCGTCGGAGTCCTCATCTTGGTAGACCACTTTGACGGTCCGTTGTAGCTTCTGGTACTCCATATCCTCGTCATTGTCGACCTTGGGGTCGACCTTCTGCTTTCCCTCCTGTTGGCGGAAGGGAGTGCCGTCTGGGCGCTGCTGCACCCGCTCATCATAGCGTTCGGCGCATCTCTTGATCTCCTTGCATTCGCTCGCGGTGTGGTTGCAAGTCTTGTGCACCGGGCAGGGCTCGACGTCTTCATCAGCGGCAGGTGGATAACGTGGGCGCTTCTTCGGGCGTGGGGTTTGCCACCACCGGTCGCGGCTGCTGCTGCGATGGGGGACCCATGCAGTAGCTTGTTCTGGCCGCCACCTCGGTTCTTATTCTTCTTTTTGCCGCTACCGGGGGTAATAGCTCCTTCTTCAGTCTGGTCGGCCCCGCCCTCCACGAAGGCGGGCTGAGCATGCCAGTCGCGGCCTTCTAAGCATATTGCGGTCACGCACTCCCTGGCGGAATGCCACTATGATAGTGGCACTCGGGATGTTGGGGATATAGTTGCGTACCTGGGAGAAACGCTGGATGAATGACCTTAGCATCTCCTTGGGTTGCTGTCGCACAGCGTGGAGGTCGAGCTCGGTGCCGGAGCGAGTGTAGGAGCTGCCAAAGTTTGTTGTGAACTGCTGACATAGCTCATCCCAAGAGGTTATAGACTTCTCAGGCAGGTTCATCAGCCACGAGCAGGCCAATCTAGTCAGGGCGACTAGCAAGTAGTTCGCCAGGATGCTCTCATCCACCCCTACAGCAAGAAGCGTCGTGATGTAGATCTGCAGGAACTCGGTCAGGTTGATGCTTCCATCAAACTTCTCCGACATATGTGGCCAGAACTTGCGTGGCCACATCACGATATGGAGGTGCGGAGCCAACGCTGCGCAACCTTTGATGGCCTTCGTCAGGGAGACATACGGGGTAGCATACCCCAAGGGGGTCTGCTGCACGACGTGCAACGTCTGCGGGACCTGCGGTTGTGGCACTGGTTGTGCCATGTGTTGCTGCAACAGTACTGACTATGCCAAGTACTGTTGCTGCATGTCTTGTTGCATCAAATACTGCAGGGGGGCTATCGAGCGGACATAATCCTGGTTAGGTGGCGGAGGATTTACCCGCGGTGCAGCTTGGACGGAGGACGCCTGGTGAACAGGGCATTGAGGGCTATATTCGGTGTTGAGGTTGCGCCGCCTCTCTCGCTGCTGCTTGATGATGACTCAACCGTCCATGTGAGCTTGACGACAGTCAAGCTCAGCCCTGAGGTCCTCCGTGGGGAGCCAACCAACACTCATAGGCCCGTAAGAGCGGGAGTTGGCGATATGACGGTCAATGGACGGCGTGTGTGACAGCGACATGTGGCACCTTCCCCTGTTGGGGGAGTTGATGCCTGCGATGATGAAGTGGTCGATGTCTTGGATCCACTGCTGATCCGCTCCTTGAGAAGCGTTCAGCGATAGTGGGTGGTGGAGAAGAGCTCTGGCCGCCGCCAGAGCGCTCTCTGGGGTTGCTGTCAGCGGTGTCAGAGGAGCCGACTGGGGCGGGATGTGTCCCGATGCGCTGTCCTGGCAAGTCGCACCTGCTCGGGGACGTGACGTACCACAGAGTGCCACTCGTGCGACGGATGTGGTCATCGTACAACGGCTGCAGAAACCGCCTTTCACGGGCCTAATGAACATCATGATGGTGAAAAAACTCAACCACTTTTTTAAGGGAAAAAAACCCTACCTGGCGCGCCAAATGTTGAAGTGTTAATGCGACACTTTCCCCAGATCTGCTAAGGAGCAACCCGCGTAGGTTCTTTGTTCGGCAGGGCTTAGGCCTCAATCAAGTGTTCTAGCAGATGATAGTATAAGACGGTGGTTTTTACGTGGTTCGGGCTGCAAGGAGTGTAACACCCTACTCCACGGTGGATGGTTTTGCTTAGTGTGTGTGTGTACTGGGGATATTTTTGGATATGTCTAGTAATAGTGACGGTCTGACCCTTTTATAGCCAAGGCTGGACGCCTTAAAAGTGGAGTCCCGGAAACCGACAGGTGGTCCCGGGACGATCTTATCCTAAAGATCTATGGCTTCTCGCATAAGCTTGCTCTGACCGTGGCAGTGAAGACTCGTCATCTTGCCGCCTAGAGTCATCAGTAGCCCATGCGCCATTACTGACATTGGCAGGGGATGTCCCGTCCAACTGTCTCTGTCACCGTAAGATACCCACTTGGTGGAGTGGATAGGCCTGCGGCGTCTTCACTGTGATGCGATTGGTCGTAGCTGTACCTGACATTAGGCGTGCGTTGCGCCATGCGTGAGGGAAGTTGTGTATCTTGAAAGCTTGATGGGGACAAGGCGCACCGCCCTGTTAACTTCCGCACTCTCCGTCCAGGACAAGTGACTGACCACGTGGCAGCCGGGGAGCTCGCCGCTGTGGAGGAGGCTAGATCTTGCCTTATGGACCACGTGGCAGCTCGGGTGCTCACCTTCGCGGAGGAGGCTGAGCCCCGACCTACGGACCACGTGGCAACTCGGATGCTCACCTCTGTGGAGGAGGTCAGTCGCGTTTTACAGACCTCGTGGTAGCCTTGAAGCCCGTTCTTGAGTGGTGCGGGGTCCCTTGGGCTGCAGGACACGTGGTGGTGCTGGAGCATGCCCACATGGGAGGTGGCCTATCTGATGCTTCGGGCCACGTGGCAGCAGCAGAGCCCTACCTTCCGGGGGGAGGGATCCTTACCTACTGGACACGTGGCGCCTTTAGTGCCTGCCTCTGCTGAAAGGTGGGTGTGACACCCGGTTCCGAAAATGAACCAAGTGAACGCATAAGTGTGCCCAGGATGTTCACACATACACGAGTGCATTCACAAAAGAGTATATAGAAAATTACCACAGAACAAGATTAATTAACCACTTTTATTACACAAACCATATTATTCTCGAATAAAAGCTCTAATGAATATTAATGACAAGTGCAGCTATTGCGGCGGAAATACTCTAATAAGCAACTAAGCAAAAGGGATAGCACAGCTCCAAAACACCACAGGCAAAGCTGACGGTGGACACGGCCTAGAACTCCACATTATCGCCATTAAACTCCCAATCCTGACCTGCAACTATTGGGGGGGGGGGGGGTTGCAAGAGTGAGTACATGTCGTACTCAGCAAGTGTGGAAAGTATGACATGTAGCTGATACAAATGACGAACATAATAATGGCTAAGTGCTGGAAAGTACATTAAAACATTTGAAAAGCAATATATTACATGTATATAAAATAAACCCATCATAAGCCATGTAGTTATCATAATACCAGTCCATAATCCATGTCCATCATCCATAATTCCAGATTTCACCATTGCCAATAATCATATCCAATATCATAAATTAATCCATAATGAGCCATAACTATTACCAAACCATAACCATATAATAACCATACCATAACCATCCCAAAACCAAGTTCCTTCTAATCATGTGAGAATCCAGGTTGCTCATAACCGGGAGCACGTCTATCATGATAGTTTTTGACACACTCTGCAGAGGTTGTACCGCTTTACCCACGTGTTTGTGATTTTATCACCTTTCGATGACTATAGAATCTCAATTATGCCGTCTCACACTTTTGTAGGTGTGTGGCCAAGAGATCACAAAATAGCCTTTACAAAGGGATTACTAGCCTATTTATACCCCATTGAGGTTCCACCGGTGGTGATGTCTCCTACAGAGCACATCTTCAACCAAGGACCCCCTCTTGAGCCATTCGGATCCCAGGGTAGTCTCACCAATCATCAACAAACCCAATCCGACTACCCCTTCCCCGAGCATCCTTAATGGTCCAAATAGCACTGGCAAAACCCTAATTAATCAGCTATGCCGCACCCATACTTGGCCTCATGGTGGCACTGTAAATCCTGGATGGTCGCTCCACGAACCGGTCCTTAGATCTAAAGCAAGCAAAACCACTATAACATCTAACCCATCCACATACCAGGCTTGCTTAGATCACCCATTACCATATCATATTAACCAGTTCATGTTAACCATAATATCATCCATGCATAATTAAATTGAGTGGTATATTTGTTTTCCCATCCCAATTGATTAAGCGAAGCAAAAAGGTAAAAAGCCATTCCCGACTATCTACCATAAATTCCAGGTGACAAGGGTGGTTAAACAAAGCTAGTAAACTTCCTACCATAGGATTCCCATCAAATTGACACAAGGATGCAGTTTTGCAAACAAAATATTTATTTTAAAATTGGATCAATATGCTTCTAGGACACTTGCCTTGCTCTTGGGATTGATTAGGATCAAAGACTTCAAAATCTTGGTGTTGGATATCCTCCACGACACTCTTTAGCGCAAATCCGTCTAATCCACACAATAAACATACAAGACAAGAGACACAATCAAAGAGTGCACAAATATTATTCAATATGACATGATATGCATGATTAATGCAAATGCAAAGTGGGATTTGTCGATGAGTTGCTTTTAATGATCTCTAACTAGGTCTAATGGTTTTTAACAAGCTTATACAGGTTTGAAGTTGATTAGATCTAATTTTAGAATTAATTCAATAGAATTTAGTCAGCAAAATCGGACTAGTCTGCAAAAGGTCAGACTAGTCTGCACTTCGCAGAACTAGCGAACTAGGGTTTTCTAGATCGATGTAAATTTGGAGATTAGGGGTTGAAGTCACATAAGGAAAAGGAAATAGAAGGTATACCAGGTGTTTAGAACTCCAATGAATCGAGAAATTTGGAGGTAGCACTTGGATCTTGATGATCTAGGGTTGGTAATGAACTTGGAGATGAATTGGTGATGAAGAACGAAAGCTTGGTGGAGATATTGATCCTCTTTCGTTTCCTCCTCCTCTTCTTCTTGATTGGGATCTCCTCCTCCCTCCTTGATGGTGGCTCTCCGCGAACTAGGGTTTGGGTGGGGTGGAAAAGTGGCAAATAGATGTCAAGTCAAGGGGTGGGGTTGTTTATATAGAGGTGGAGGCTAGGGTTAGATGGATTTCGAGTTATAGATGAGTAGAGGCCGGTTTAGAGTCCCACATGGGCTCTAAAAGAGTTAGGCACGACGTCCCTAGGACCACTTAACGTAAACCCCAAGAAACAAGTCATAAAACAAAAGATCAATTCGGAGTTGTGAAATATCGGACAACTCCAAAAAGGATCGGGCTAGTCTGAAGTTAGTCAGAAAGAAATCGGACAAGTCTGGCCAAAAATCGGATAAGTCCGACTTTAATCAGAGAGGAAAACAGACAAGTCCGCTGGAACACTGGACTAGTCCGAACAAGTCCAGGGACTTAGCAAATTTTCAAGGATTCTTGGAATACCGGACTTGCCCGCATAAAATCGGACAAGTCTGAAAGTGTCCAGAGGCAAAATCGGACTAGTCCACAGCAAAAACGGACAAGTCCGTTTGAAGTTAGAGAGAAATCGGACTAGTCCTCACTAAAACCGGACTAGTTCGCACTTTTCAGCATTTTAAGTGCGATTTTGTTCCAAATCAATTTTAAACTTATTCCTCTTTATGTGGATTAATGTTAAACATGTATATGAATGTATGTAGGGCATGATGCATGAAAATGAGGGTGTTAAAGTGGGGACCTAGGCGATTCTAGCTTGTACACGAGGGTACCCAGTATGCCAGGTACCGACAGTAGTGGTATCTCAAGTTCGATGAGACAATAAGAAAGTTTGGGTTTAAAGAAAATAAGGAGGAGAATTGCATTTATGCTAAGTTTAAGAATGGGAAATTTATTTTTCACGTGCTTTATGTAGATGATATACTACTTGCAAAAAAAGTTTGTCCTCTAATTTTGATATGAAAGATCTTGGTGAAGCATCCTATGTATTGGGCATAGAAATTCATCGAGATAGAAATAAGTAGTATTAGGCTTATCACAAAATACATACTTAGAGAATGTACTGAGAAATTACAATATGCATAAGTGTAAGCATTTGCCTGCTCCGATTGTCAAGGGCGATAAGTTTGGGAACTTTCAGTGTCCCAGGAACCAATATGAGATTGATCAAATGAAATTGGTTCAATATGCTTCTGTTGTCGGAAGCCTTATGTATGATCAAGTCTATACTCGCCCTGACTTAGCTTATGTGACTGAAATGTTTGGCAGATATCAGGCAAATTCAGGGATTGATCACTAGAAGGAAGTTAAGAAAGCTCTAAGATATGTGCAAGGCACAAAAGACCTCATGTTAACGTATAGTAAGTCAGACCCACTTGAAGTAGTGAGATATTCAGATTCAGATTTCGCGAGTTGTGTGAATACTAAGAAATCCATGTCAAGTTATATATTCACCCTCGTGAAGGGAGCCATTTCGTCGAAAAGCTCCAAACAAATCGTCACTACATCGTCCACAATGTATGCCGAGTTTGTTGCATGTTATGAGGCCACCAGGCAGACTGTTTGGCTTAAGAAATTTTTACCCGGTCTTAGAGTGGTCGACAGTATTGAAAAACACTTAAGTTGTACTGCGATATTGAGATTGCGGTATTTTACTCTCACAATAATAAGTCGAGTGGTGCTGCCAAACACATCGACTGCAGTATCATACCATAAGTTTTGAGCATATAAGTAACAAGCGTATGCTTGCGGATCCGCTAACAAAAGGTCTTCCACCCAGCATGTTCAGTGAATACGTAGCCGACATGGGTTTAAGTGAGAACCTATGATCACTTGATATTTAGGGGCCAAGTAAGAGTAAGATTCATTTTCAAGTGTGAGATGTATTGTGGTCTTCGAGTCCCAAAATACGTAAATAGTTGCTGTGATGCGTCGTGCCCTATATGTCAAGCATGAGAAAATAGACACTAAGTTTAGTATTAAGTAAGTTGGTAAGTTTCAGATTCGAGTTCAAGGGGGGAATGTTAGAAGTACCAGACAAATCCAGTAGTGAGACCGGACTAGTCCGGTTGCTGTCCAGTAAGGGTAACCGGACTAGTACGGACACTTACCGAACTAGTTCGATGTTGTACAGTAAGGATATCGGACTAGTCCGGAGTCCAACAGGACTAATCCGGTCTTTTCAGTAACTGTCAGTTTGAACTCAAAATTAACATGTATTCTAATTGAAAGGACACAACCCACCGAATGTTACGTCTTTGATCAGGAGACACAACATTCCTAAGGGTGGTAGACCCCCTCTTATGTCTCTTGGTCAAGTATAAGAAGAGGGTCAAGTGTATGATCAAGGAACGCCAATGCATACACATGTACACACTTGAACATTCCTAATTCTTAGAATCCGATCAACACACCAAGAGAAAAACAAGGGGAAACGCCTCACGTCGTCGTTCTTCTTGCGAACTCACCTCGTTGGCTCGATGACCGCATTGTCAAGCGACAACAAGATGGAAGAGAAGGTATTAGAAGTGTTCTTGCGCTATTTGACAGATAGCACTTGATGTTCATATTATATTCGGTTTTCTATATGATTTAGTGGATATTTGATGTTTGTCCTCCCTTATGATTTCTAACAGGACCGAGATCATACCATTCCTCAAGACCTGGGTCAACCTCCCCATGGCTGTCGGCTTCATGCTCCTCTACACCAAGCTCGCCGATGTGCTCTCCAAGGAGGTGCTCTTCTACGCCGTCATCTTCCCCTTCATCGCCTTCTTCGGGGCCTTCGCCTATGTGCTCTACCCTATGTGCGACGCCATCCACCCCACCACGCTAGCCGACCGACTCCTAGCCGCGCTAGGCCCAAGCTTCCTCGGACCCATCACTATCCTCCGCGTCTGGAGTTTCTGCCTCTTCTATGTCATGGCTGAGCTCTGGGGCAGCATCGTCATATCCGTCCTATTTTGGTTTTTTATTAATATACGATTTCTAAACGTTTTTAATATAAACAACACAAAAAGTAAAAAAATTTCAAAACTGACCCACCTTCGTATGTGTCATAGACGAAATTTAAATTTCGTATGTGTCATGTACGAAATTCAAATTTCGAATGTGTCAAGAACGAAATTCTTTTAAGCTAGTGCAGGTATGTTTTATTGAGTTTTGAACCTCAATTTTGAAATATTTAGAGGTACAATTGCTACAAATTGTTATATCATAAATTATAGTACTAGTTTTCTTGAGTCTAAAGAATAGGTTTCCAATATATTTCGTCCATTGAATTGAGAGATATTGATTTTAGAAGTTGGTATTACGATCACATAAATTGAATGATTGTGATCGTATTACACAATTCAATATTCAAGTACTTTTGATTCCCAATACTACAACAATATGTTCCTCATTGCATAAATAACTCCACAATCTACTATACATTTTGTATTATGGAAAAACTTTCAAATTCTTACTCTAAAACTTCATAAATTGAGGTTCAAAAGTCAATAAAACATACCTGCGCCAGCTTAAAACGAAATTCGTTTTTGACACATACGAAATTTGAATTTCGTATATGACACATACGAAACTTGAATTTCGTCTATGACACATACGAATGTGGGTCAGTTTTGAAATTTTTTTCATTTTTTGTGTTGTTTATATTAAAAACATTTAGAAACTGTATATTAATAAAAAAATTCTTGTTAATCAGGTACACGAAATTCTGTTCCGTCCTCCCTGTCATAATTAATTAAGGTCCGGGAACTGCGAATTATTTCCTGGAATAACGATGGCTGAACATTTCAGAGTTACATGTAATTAATGGTTGCTCTCTTGTGGACTGGTGACATACTGACATTCTGGTTCCGAATAGTTGGAAAGGTGCTGATATTGTGTGGCTGGGTGTACGTAGATATTACACCAATTTATCTTGTTACAAAATCAGGACAGTAGTTAGTTCTCTGATGTGATGTTTATGTATGAATACTCGCATGTTCATAACTATTGTAGATTACTACAGTTGAAGAGGCCAAAGAGTTTTACCCACTATTTGGGCTCGGGGCCAATGTGGCTCTCATCTTCTCTGGTCGCACCTTGAAATACTTCTGAAACACGAGGAAGAATCTGGGCCCTGGTGTTGATGGATGGGCAATTTTGTTGAAAGCCATGATGAGCATAGTGGTTGCATTGGTCTTGTCATCACTGGTATCTATTGGGCAGTGAACAGATTTGGTATTGACAAATCATCTGTTCCAGTAGTTGAGCGCATAAAGAAGGTTGGGTGAGAGCATAACCTTTCAGGATAAGCCAAAGCTTAGTTTGGGTGAGAGCATGAAGGTACTGCTGTCCTCGCGGTATGTGAGGGATCTTGCCACATTGGTTGTTGCGTATGGAATAAGCATTAACCTTGTTGAGGTGACAGAGAAATCAAAATTGAAGGCACAGGTATGTTTATCTATGAAGCATTAAATTGTTCAGGTAACATGTAAATGTACAAAACATAGATGTTAATTAACTTTATGGTGTCAACTTGCGGTTCCCCAGCCCTAATGAATATTCTTCATTCATGGGCGATTTCTCAACTGCTACGGGTATTGCTACATTTACAATGATGCTGTTAGGAAGAGTAATTCTTAGAAAGTTCGGCTGGGGAGTTGCAGCTACCATCACGCCTGCAGTGTTACTTCTTACAGGAGTTGGATTCTTCTCACTGATTTGTTTGGTGAGCCATTGACACCTCTTATGACCAAGTTTGGAATGACACCTTTGCTTGCGGCGGTCTATGTTGGAGCATTGCAGAATATTTTCAGTAAGAGTGCAAAATACAGTTTGTTCGATCCTTGCAAGGAAATGGCATACATTCCATTGGATGAGGATATGAAGGTTAGTCTCCAAACATCATGCTTCCTGTGCAAACTGGCGTTCAATGCATATCATGCTATAGTTTATTATACTCGCATCTATGTTGTTGGTCCAATGAACATACTAATTTAGTCATTGTCCTGTTGAACACACCGGACAAACCCCGTTGTCCATTAAATATGCTTATACTCAAGAAACCTTTCCAATATTGATACTTGATCTGATTATTGAAATCTCATGAGTGTAGGAGCCGCAATTGACTTGTAGAAGCAAAGACATACATGCACATGTTATTTATACTTTTAGTGTAGTCACATTAATTTCTGTGATATTAGAAATTGGAAGCTGTATTGATAAGCATTATGGCAAGAATATTGTGCTTCTTTGTTCTTGACTAAATTTATTTGTATCATGAAGCTCTGCAGTAACCATTACATCTTTATGATGTTAGGTCACAATAAAAGTGATAATCATTCATTCTTTATTAGCACAGAAAGTCCTCTGAACATCAACAATTCAATGCTTACATCAGCAATGTCCATGCTTGTTTCATGATGACACCTTCATATATTATTTTGTTAATTTTGTTCGTAATGCTTTCTTGTCATGGTAACAGGTACAGAGCAAGGCAGCAATTGATGTGGTCTGCAATCCCTTGGGGAAGTCTGGAGGCGCTTTGATCCAGCAATTCATGATCCTATCATTTGGATCTCTTGCAAATTCAACACCCTACCTCGGTGGAATACTCCTGGTGATAGTTCTTGACTGGTTGGGCGCTGTAAGGTCCCTTGACTCGCAGTTCTCTCCCCTGGCAAAGCAAGAGCTTGAGAGGGAAAAGATGCTGAAAGCAAATACCATCAAATCAACTGCTCAAGTTGCTGGGACTGGAAATGGGTATCTCCAAGAAACTCTATCTAGTGAGACCTCTGCAAACAGGTCGGCCATCGAGCAGTCTCAGAACCTGAGAGTGTCCCGGAAAAATCTGGGCAATAATATCAATAATTTCCCCTCAGAAAATTAGTTAGTACTGTTGGAAGTACCAGACTTGTCCGGTAGAGATCAGACTAGTCCGGTTCTGTCCAGTAAGGATAACCGAATTAGTCCGGACTCTTATATGATTAGTCCGATATTGTCCAGTAAGGATATCAGACTGGTCCAGACCCCATATGGATCAGTTCGATAATTTCAGTAACTGTCAGTTTGAACTCGAAATTGACATGTGTTCTAATTGAAAGGACACGGCCCACCGAATTTTGAGTCTCTGATCAGAAGACTCAATAATTCCTAAAGGTGGGAGACCCCCTCTTGTGCCTCTTGGTCAACTATAAGAAGAGGTTCAAGTGTATGATCAAGAAAGGCTTAAGGCATACACACATACACACTTGAACACTCTTAATTCTCAGAATCCGATCAACATACCAAGAAGAGAACAAGGGAAAACGCCTCTCGTCGTTCTTCTTGCGGCCTCGTCTTGTTGGCTCGATGGCCGCATCGTCAAGCAATCACAAGGATGGAGAAGAAGATATTATTGGTGTTCTTGTGCTATTTGAGGGATAACACTTGGTGTTCATGTTTTCATATTTCTCCATGTAATTCGAGATGATTTAGTGGTTATTTGATCTTTGGGGTCCCTTTTAATTTCTAACAATGGTATCAGAGCCGTTTAGACCACTAATCATTTCGAATTGAGTTTTGATCGAAGTTTTTTGCTGAAAAATTTGAAAGTTTGGACTTGACCGGTCTAAGGACCGGACTAGTCTGGTGTGCCACAATAAAGTGGTTACGTTTTCGGATCAGGGCGTTTTGACGCGTTCATCTGATTGAAAACCAATTAAGCACTTTGGATTGAAATCCATTGTGAAAATTAAGTTGATTTGATAAGATGATAATATTGAAATTTCCTTTTGGGTATTTCGACATTTTCCGGTTTTTTATATGAAACTTTTTCGAGGTTGGCCGGACTAGTCTGGAATAGTACGGACCAAAATCGAAAAGTTCAATAAAGAACGGATCAAATGTTTTTGATGGGACCGAACTTGTCCAGCGTATGGACCAAACTAGTCCGAAAACCATACTGTAAGAGTTCAGACTAGTCCGGCCATGTGCGAACTAGTCTGTGCTATACGTTTAAGATTGCTTATTTAATTAAGCTTCCGTTGCGAATTAAGTTTATATTGTCATAGAAATTTGGTCGAGTAACCAAAGCGAAAGATAAATTGCTATGTCAATTTAAGTTGCATGGAATTCTATTGAGTAACCAAAGTAAAAAATAGAATTTTCATGTTTATTAAGTTATATTAATGTCATTATTGGCTGAGTAACCAAAATGAAAAGCATTAATGACATTTTTCTTTCTAAGTGCATAATAATTTGGTCGAGTAACCGAAGCGAAAGATAAATTACTATGTATTTCAGTTGTTCTTCAATTTTAAGTTTTAATGTCATTATTGGCCGAACCAAAGCGAAAGACATTAATGCCATTCTTTTTCTAAGAACATAGTAATTTGTTCGAGTAACCAAAGAAAAAGATAAATTACTATGTTGACTTTCAGTTATTCTCAAATATTGAGTTTTGGTCGACTATGCATTCTTCTTGATTTTGATTTTTGATTATGAAGGTTCATCCAATGCGAATTCAGCACTGAGTTTCATCACTTCTATTGATCCACTCAATAGAAGCAATTATACGAGATGGCGAGAGAAGTTGGAGATTGCTTTAGTAGTCTCTGAGATAGACTTGGCTCTCACTACAACATATTCGGTTGCACCGATTGAACCAATAAGAGATGCTGATGAAACTCAGAAGCCTTTGCTGTGAGGACAAAAGAATATACTAGTGAGTTATTGGCTTATGACATTAATTGTTATAAGTGGAAAAAATCAAACATGAAATGTTTGATGGTAATTAAGGGCACTATCACTGAGGTCATTCGGGGAGCAATCCCTGAATGTGAAACTACTGTTGAATACCTCCAAAGGATAGAGAATCAGTTTACTAGTTCTTCGAATGCCACTGCAAGCACTCTTATCAAGAGGCTTGTTACTGAAAAGTATCACGGAGGTGGTGTGTGTCAGCACATCTTAAGGATGACAAATACGGTTGCAAAGCTTAAGCCTATGGATTTGGGGATAAAAGATGAGTTCATTGTACATCTCATCATTGCCTCACTTTCTAAGAAATTTGAGACTTTTGTCATCAATTATAACTCTCAACCTGAACTATGGAACGTAGAAAAACTCATGGCTATGTGTGTTCAGGAGTAAGAGAGGATTAAGTCCCTTCACGGTTATGATGCTATTAATTATGTGAAGAGAAAAGGTAAGGCTAAGAAGAATTATTCTTCTAAGCAATCTTTTAAGTATCATGGTTCTTCTCACCATGATAAAGATAAGGGTAAGTTTCTACAAAGTCATCCTTACAATAAGGATGTGAAAGTGGATAAAGATCAGTGCCGCTTTTGTTTAGACAAAGGTCACCATCAGAAGGATTGCATTGGCTTCCTTAAATGGTGTTGCAAAAATAGTAATGACTTTGTGACCTTTGTTGATAAATCCCTGCTTTTAGATTATACACCATATTCTTGGTAGATTGACTCAGGTGCCACTGTGCACGTTTGCAATTCGTTTCAGGGGTTAAGTATGAGGAAGACCCTAGAAAGAGGGGAAAGAGGCATTAAAGTTGTTGATGGCCATGAAGCTGAAGTGAAATCCATTGGAGATTATTCATTAGTATTAAGAAATGGCTTTGTACTTACACTTCAGGATGTATTATATGTACCCTCTTTAAGTAGAAATCTCATCTCAGTATCATGCTTAGATGATGATAGTTATGTTTGTCAGTTTGGCAAAGACAGATGTGTAATTAAGTATGATAATAAGATGGTTGGTGTTGCCATAAGACAAGACATGCTATACTTATTATGTATGCATGATGATGTTAATGTTGTAAGCGACAATCAGTTTTCCTCACATTAGGGTAGCGTAAGAGAATCGATTCCGAAATGTCTTCGAAATTATAGCATTGTCGCTTAGTCCATATTTCGAGGGGGAGAATTAAACAATTGGTTTCACAATCGATTCTTCCTCGTTTGGACTTTCCGGATTCAGAAGAATGCATCAACTGCATTAAGGGAAAATTTATTAAGAAAATTAAGAAAGGTGCCATACGCAGTGCGGGAATTTTGGAATTAATCCATACGGACATTTGTGGTCCATTCCCGTAGTATCTGTTGATGGTTTTGATCTGTTCATAACCTTCACGGATGACTATTCTTGCTATATCTATATTTATTCGATTAAAGAACGCTCTAAAGCGTTGGATAAATTTAAGATATTTAAGGCTGAAGTTGAAAATCAGCACAACACTAAGATTAAAGTGGTAAGATCTGATCGTGGTGGTGAGTACTACGGTCGTCATACCCCATATGGCTAAGTTCCTGAACCATTTGCTCGGTTCCTACACGAAAATGTCATAGTTGCCCAGTATTCCACATCGGGCGAGCCTCAGCAAAATGGAGTAGTGGAACGGCGCAACCGTACACTAATGGATATGGTTAGATCCATGTTAAGTCAATCAAATTTGCCAGTTAGCTTATGGATAGAGGCGTTAAAAACCGCCATTCATGTGCTAAATCGGGTTCCTACTAGGTCGGTGCCCAAAACACCGTATGAGTTGTGGACTGGACGTAAGCCCTCATTAAGTTATATGCATATATGGGGCTATCTCGCTGAGGCAAAATTGTTTAACTCAAACATTGGTAAGTTGGATCCTAAGATAGTAAGTTGCGATTTTATTGGCTATGTAGAAAAGTGTAAGGGATATCGTTTCTATTGTCCAGAACGATACACTAACTTTGTAGAAACAAGGCATGCCATCTTTTTAGAGGATGTCATGATCAGGGGAAGTACGGTAAGACGAGAAATTAATCTTGAAGAGAAGCGGGTTTATGTACCCACTCCTATGATTCAAGAACCATATTTCTCATTACCTACTGCTGTTGAATCATCAATGCCTATTGGTAATGATTCAACATATATTGTTAGTTCTCCATTGACAACAGAATTATTAAGAGAGGTTGAGCATTCTCAACCCGTTGTCACTAATAATGAAGAACAACAACAGCCTCAAAATGAAGATAATGTGCAATTAAGAAGATCTCAAAGAGAGAGAAAACTGGTCATTCCGGACGATTATGAGATCTATATGAGTGAGAAAATTCAAATGGGGGGTGATTCCACCACATTTGGAGAAGCTATGAGAAGTCCTCAATCATCTGAGTGGCGTAAAGCCATGGAGGATGAAATGAGATCTATGGAAACTAAAAAAGTCTGGGATTTAATTGAGATTCCTAATGTAGCCAAAACAGTAGGTTGTCAATGGGTCTACAAAATTAAACGTGACTCCAAAGGGAATATTGATAAGTTTAAGGCCAAACTTGTTGCAAAAGGCTTCACTCAAAGAGAAGGGATTGATTATAATGAGACATTTTCACCTGTCTCAAGTAAGGATTCGTTCAGAATCATTATGGCATTAGTTGCACATTACAATTTAGAATTATATCAGATGGATGTAAAGACGACGTTTCTCAATGGTGATCTATATGAGAACGTCTATGACACAACCGAAAGGTTTTGTTGTTAAAGGTATGTGTCGGTACCCTAGAAACCGTACACTCCTTGAGGTTACAAAGATCTCAAAGGAAAGTCATCTACTCGGTTTGAAGACCCTCGGAGGCCCACTTGTCAGACATAACCGGACCCGCTTCTCCAACATGGTTAATCCATAGGTCGCCACGTGTACAACCAAACCGGAGCTATTGCCCACAGGGGGGAAGCTCCGGGCCACGTTCCGAAACGGCACCTCCGGACTTAACCCCATACCGAGAGAAGCTCCGGACCTGACACGTGTTTGGTAGCCCCGGAGCTACCTGTTTCCCACAGCAAGCTCCGGAGCTGCCACGTGTCCAATCGTCAGATCTTCAGCTTCTAACCTCCGGAAGACCTTGTAACGGCTCCAGATCTTCAAAGGAGAACCAAAGACTTCAAGACCCGATTAAGTGTCATTAATGCCATATTAATGACACTTAAACGGACGATCTTAACACCAGTAACGGTGCTGTCAAAGCCCGTTACAGGATCATTAAGAGCAATTAACCGTGTATCAATACTAGTAACCGCCGGGGCCACATGTCGGGCTAGGCTAACTTGTAACGGCCTGCCCTTGTACTATAAAAGGACAGGCCGACGATACACACGTGGGGGGACGATCACACGCGCCTCATACGCTAGTCACAAGCCCATACTGCTAATACAACACCAACACACCCGTGGAGTAGGGTATTACGCTCAGGCGGCCCGAACCACGTAAATTCTTGTGTCTCCTGTGTCAAACTCTTATTCACCTTCTTGAATCTCCGCGCGCCCACACCGAACTTCAAAACTCCCCTATCACTTTAGTAGTGTAGGAAGATCTGTCGGTTCTAACCATCGACAGTATGAAACATATAGGATGTCACTTAAGAAAGTCCATCTATGGACTTAAACAGGTATCAAGACAGTGGTATCTCAAGTTCGATGAGACAATAAGGAAGTTTGGGTTTAAAGAAAATGGGGAGGACAATTGCATTTATACTAAGTTTAAGAGCGGAAAATTTATTTTTCTCGTATTTTATGTAGATGATATACTACTAGCAAGTAGTGATGTCAATCTACTATCAGAAACTAAGAAGTTTTTGTCCTCTAATTTTGATATGAAAGATCTTGGTGAAGCGTCCTATGTATTGGGCATAGAAATTCACCGAGATAGAAAGAAAGGGGTATTAGGCTTATCACAAAATGCATACTTAGAGAATGTACTGAGAAAGTACAGTATGCATAAGAGTAAGCTTTCGCCTGCTCCGATTGTCAAGGGCGATAAGTTTGGGAACTTTCAGTGTCCTAGGAACCAATATGAGATCAATCAAATGAAATCGGTTCCATATGCTTCTGCTATCGGACGCCTTATGTATGCTCAAGTCTGTACTTGCCCTGACTTAGCTTATGTGAACGGAATGCTTGGCAGATATCAGGCCAATCCAGTGATTGATCACTGGAAGACAGTTAAGAAAGCATTAAGATATGTGCAAGGCACAAAAGGCCTCATGTTGACGTATAGTAAGTCAGACCCACTTGAATTAGTGGGATATTCAGATTCAGATTTTACAGGTTGTGTGGATACTAAGAAATCCACGTCAGGTTATATATTCACCCTCGCGAATGGAGCCATTTCGTGCAAAAGCTCCAAACAAACCGTCACTGCATCGTCCACGATGTATGCCGAGTTTGTTGCATGTTATGAGGCCACCAGTCAGGTTGTTTGGCTTAAGAAATTTTTACCCGGTCTTAGAATGGTCGACAACATTGAAAAACCACTTAAGTTATAATGCGATAATGAGCCTGCAGTATTTTACTCTCACAACAATAAGTCGAGTGGTGCTGCCAAACACATCGATATTAAGTTTTATATTGTGAAAGATCGAATACAGGATCATACCATAAGTCTTGAGCATATAAGTACCAAGCGTATGCTTGCGGATCCGCTAACAAAAGGTCTTCCACCTAGCGTGTTCAGTGAACACGTAGCCGACATAGGTTTAAGGGAGAACCTATGATCACTAGATATTTAGGGGTCAAGTAAGAGTAAGGTTCACTTTTAAGTGTGAGATGTATTGTGGTCTTCGAGTCCAACAATACGCAAATGATTGTTGTGACGCCTCGTGCCCTATATGTCAAGCATGAGAAAATGGACACTAAGTTTAGTATTAAGTAAGTTGGTAAGTTTCAGATTCGAGTTCAAGAGGGAGAATGTTGGAAGTACCGGACTTGTCCAGTAGAGACCAGACTAGTCCGGTTCTGTCGAGTAAAGATAACTGGACTAGTCCGGACCCTTATAGGACTAGTCCGATATTGTCCAGTAAGGATATCAGACTAGTCCGGACCCCATACGGACTAGTCCGATAATTTCAGTAACTGTCAGTTTGAACTCGAAATTGACATGTGTTCTAATTGAAAGGACACGAGCCACCGAATTTTGAGTCTCTGATCGGGAGACTCAATGATTCCTAAGGGTGGGAGGCCCCCTCTTGTGCCTCTTGGTCAACTATAAGAAGAGGTTCAAGTGTATGATCAAGGCTTAAGGCATACACACATACACACTTGAACACTCTTAATTCTCAGAATCCGATCAACATACCAAGAGGAGAACAAGGGAAAACACCTCTCGTCATTCTTCTTACGACCTCGCCTTGTTGGCTCGATGGCCGCATCATCAAGCAATCACAAGGATGAAGGAGAAGGTATTATTGGTGTTCTTGTACTATTTGAGAGATAACACTTGGTGTTCATGTTGTATTCAGATTTCTTCATGTAATTCGAGATGATTTAGTGGCTATTTGATATTTAGGCTCCCTTTTGATTTCTAACAAGTACGAGTATTTGGACTTTAGAACCAAATGCTTTTTAGCCTTGTCAGTGGAAGCTGCTAAGGCACTAGAATGGTGTGAAAATAAGGCGGCCTATTCTTCTGTTGTTGTAGCATATCTTGATTCAACTTTAGTTATTAGTTATTTTTTGTTTCTTTCCATAGGAATAAACCGTTTCTATTGATTATAATTTTTTGAGAAATGCTATTTATCATGCGTCTGAAAATAAGGATGATTTCAGGCGACCCTTCATTGCGCATTGAGATTCATGCAGCTGAATCCTTATTTCTTCCACTTCTCTCTTCAACCCTAAACCCATCCCGATCCCTATGCAGCCGGCGGCGGCGCGCCTCCCGCGGCGGCCAGGCGGCACCGCGCCCGTAGTGGCCCGACGGCACTTGCGGCTCCCGGCGGCGCCACGACGGTCCAGTGAGCGGAGGCGGCAGCGCTCGCGGCGGCTTGAGTGCTCGGCGGCGCTCGCGACGGTTCTCGCGGCGGCGCGCAAAGGCCTGCGGCTCGGTGGCTACGCGAGCTTGAGTCGGCGGCGGTGCTGCGGCGGTGACGGTGCCAGCCGCTGGCCATAAGGAAGATGAGGTTAGTTTTTTTTGTTAATTGTTATTTTATTTGTAATCTGTAATTTGTAGGATTATGTTAATTGTAAAACAATTAAATAAAAAATTTATAATTGATTAACTTATAGATTTAAGGCTTAATAATTAATTAAAGAATTAGTGGTTAATAATAGCAATTAGATGGTAATTAACCGGTGCCTGAAACTTTGCCAAATCTCAGGCACCTGACAAATAGACATTCCTTAATTTTTTAGGAAATCTGTTTTCATGAAAATCTTCATTAGCTAACCTGCTTGCAAGTACTCCTTCCGTCTCGAAAAGTTTGTCGCTTTATAATTCATTTTTGAACTACAAAGCGACAAGCTTTTCGGGCCAGAGGGAGTACTTATTTCATTATTTGACCGTCACATTTTTGTGTAGTCATATTCCTGTATCACGGAGGCCCTTTTTCTAATGGCAGTAGCAAATTATGTCTCACTTTCAGCAGTAGAGCATCACCTTCATCACCCTCTCCTTCGGACCGTCGCTTTGCTCCATGGGCATGCTTTGACGTCTGATTCTTAGACATACTGGATCCACTACTTAAGTGGGCGCGCTTCGCCGCGCCTGCATTATTTATAGGGGGCGCACGCTGACGTGGCCTTGCTCGTGGGCTTGTGGATCTGCAATTCTGCATGTTAGGCAGCGGGGCATTTTTATTACAGCGGTTCTGGGTCGTGTCGCGGCTTGTGTGTGTCCTCTTTTATACTGACCTAGGTGTGATTGTCGTAAACCAATTACATCTTTTTAAATTATTATGGTTACAACAACAATTAGATTTTATTTTTAAATAAATATTGGTTTCAGTTGTCTAGTACTTCGGATGTATCATCACAAAAAAAAGGATAGATCCCGTAAGTGTTTATGTTTGTACCGTGTTTAAAAAAAAATGCATCATCAACTTATGAAATTCACTAAAAAAAAACTCGTACAGCAAAAGGATAGATCGTCACATAAAAGGAAAAAGAACGTAGACCGAGAACATGTCATCTTATCAACTGAGCCGAAATCCCGGGGTGGTAGTTGTCTAGTTTGATACAGTATCTACGAGGACAGGATTTCAGGCCAGATACAAAATAAGCCGTGACCGCGAACAGCCCAATTAATAAGCCCAGGATGAAAAATGGCCCAGCTGCGGTCAGCGAGGGATCGCGCGCGGCGCGCACGCGGATCATCTGGCCTGGATTGGTTTCTACCCACGCCACAGCCACACACCAACCTGCTCAGATCCGTCAGCCCTTCCCAACTCGCTCCCCAGTCCCCGTCCCAGCCCGGTCGTCGTCCGCGCGCGAGCGAGCCAGCGAGCGAGAGAGAGAGAGAGAGGGGAAGACCCAAAACCCTAGCGCCCCCGTCGCCGGCGGCTGCGAGATGGCGGTGGACGAGGTGACCTCGGTCTACGTCGGCGGCCTGCCCTACGAGGCCAACGAGGAAATGCTCCGCGACGCCTTCGAGTACTACGGCACCATCGTCGCCGTCAAGGTCCGCGCCCGCGCCCCTTCCCTTTGGTTCTCGTCCGCCGTTCTATATCAAAGCTTCGCGGATGGTCATGGGTTCGATAGAGCGGGAATTGTAATGGTCGATAATATGTATTTTGTTCTCCGAAGGATGAAGGGAAATCTGACGGACTCTAGGGTTTATTCTGCTGCGAGTGCTGCTTCCCGTTTCGTGATAACTACAGTTGTCAGAAATCTGTCTTTCCCTATAGGCTATAGGATTGTGACTTTGTGAGCAGATGTTATAGCACATGGGACCTCTGGGTACCTGTGATTCAGGAGTGAGGGATCTGGGTCTGGGTAGCCCTTCCTAAAGAATGTTAAGGGAACACGAAGGGATGGTAGGAGAAAAGGTTGGGACTCTCCGCAACCAATGAATAATTAAACGCCGAGGTGAATGCGGAGAGAGGAATACTTCTTAGTAGGGTTCGGAGTTTTGGTTTTAGTATTGGAGGCAATGTTGCCCTCCAGTTTGGTTTTATTTTGGGCATTTATTATGTTTTTCCTGTATAATTGTTTAATTTATTACATTTAAAATGGCAAGTTTGAAGCTGTTCTAAGTGGATCTGGAAGTAAGCTTAAGATTTTGTGGTCTTTATCTTATATCTTTGGAGTATCTTCCTTCTCTTTGGGTGAAAGGGTGTGAAGATGCCATCATTATCGGGCTTGGATTCAGAAGAGATGAATTGGAAATGTGAACTGTTAACTGCCAATTAAACTATGTACAAAAGGACACACAGAGTGGATGAAAGGATTTAGTGTTTTTCCTCCCTGTTTGCGAGATGTTTTAGCAGTCAATAGCAATGCTAGGCTTTTTTTAAAGTGGTTACCTTAAAACGTAGCTGAGCGAGAGAGGAAATAAATCTTCCCTGTGGTGTAACCAGTTTTTTCTCTAGATCGTGCAAGACTACATATCATATGTTTCATATTAATTTGTGCACTCCAGGTGATAAACGATCATAAGGTCAAAGGCAAGTGTTATGGCTTTGTTACTTTCACGCACCCCAAAGCTGCTGAGCATGCAATTGCAGGCATGGATGGCAAGGTATGTTTCTTATTTCAAAATTGACTTTCTTTTATCCTGCATTATATTTTTCTCTTTTTTTTTTTGCAACAGAAAATAGGCAATCGTGTTGTTAGAGTAAATGAAGTGCGTACAAGAGGTCCTCGAGATTTCGGCCGTGATGATTTTCGACGGGATCGTGATGATTTTCGGCGGGATCGTGATGATTTTCGACGAGAACCGAGAAGATATGGTAGGGAACCATACTGGGACAGAAGGGATAGGGAAAGGAGCTATGAACGTGATAGAGATCCATACCATGACAGGGATAGCGATAGATCCCGGGACCATGATAGAGACATAGATTATGAGCATGGTGGCTTCAATCGGAAAAATGATTATTCCATGGATGAAGATCGAGACAATGAAGCTGACGAGAGGCGTCCTAGAGACCATGAAGATGACGAGAGGCGTCCTAGAGACCTTGAAGCTGACGAGAAGCGTCCTAGAGACCATGAAGCTGACGAGAAGCACCCTAGAGAACTTGATCACGCAGTGGAAGTGCATAATATGGATTCAGATAATGACAGAGACAAGGAGCACAGGCCAAGAAGAAGGTTCAGGTACCGTTTTATTTTTACTTCTCATTTCTGAATTTTATTTTTTGGATAGGTATTTTGGATATCTGGATGAAAGTATTTGCAGTAGGTCTGGGTTATAGTTATGCTGGGGCAATCTGAAGTTGATTTTCTGTTACAACTTCTGCTCTTTTAGCAATTTTGATGAATGATGATACCATTACATATATAGATGGACAACTCTTTCAAGATAGTAAAATTGATGCACTGCCTGCTGAATTGCACAACA
Organism: Tuctoria greenei; assembly: GCA_036927565.1. Lineage (NCBI taxonomy): Eukaryota > Viridiplantae > Streptophyta > Magnoliopsida > Poales > Poaceae > Tuctoria > Tuctoria greenei. The sequence goes on along the minus strand of JAYESD010000007.1, from coordinate 177,074,625 downwards.
TTGAGGTTGATGTTTACTTCGCGGTTCTTTCTACCACTTGTGTGCTGTCTAGTGGCTGTGCATACTCCATAACTATAAATTGAAACAGGGTATATTTCATTATTGACATGATAGCTACATACATACGTTGCTTCCATTATATTTAGTTTGGTTGTCGCAGAGGAAGAATAAATTTGAACCCTCATTATGAAGTTTACAACATCGCTTAATACCCTCATTAAGTCCAATTTTACTTGCATTTGCATGAATTGAGGTATTTACTTTCCTAACATCTTCTATGCAGCCGCCCAAAAGGTCGTGATAGCAGAGAAATATCAAGTTCCAGTGATGATATCCAGAATGACGTAAATGCATCTCTGTTCTTTGCTATTGTGAATTGCTGTCTGTAAACAGGCTTTCTCAACTCTCTCAATTCCTTTTGTTTTGTTAAGTCTGCGATTACCTCTTTTGTATATCAGGGAAAACACCAGTTGGGAAAAGCTATTCAGATGCGTGAGGATCTTGAAATCGAGGTACTCCATTTTCTCAAGGACCTTGTCGTAGTTTTATATGCACACATCTTGGCGAGTGTAAAACAACAGTGATTTCCTTTATTCTCTGCATACGTACAATCTAGCTTGGTGGCATTTCTTTCGATCACTTTGAAGATTAATGTTCGGTCTAAAATGTATCCATGCTTAGTTCGTTTTCACTTATATTTGCCATAAGTGAAAACGAACTAAGCATGGATACATTTTAGACCGAACATTAATCTTCAAAGTGATCGAAAGACATATTGTATGCAGGCTTGGTGATGTTTGGCATGCTTAATTTCAAAATCGAACTTCATTAGATTTGCTACGTATGAAAAACGAAGATAAAAACTTGTTTTACAATGTGCAGAGTATTGTCTTTTGTGTACTAGCAAAAAAAGGTATTATCTTTTGTGTGTCACATATGATTGAGTTTTATTTAATGATTTTATCAAGTTAAGCTCTTCTTCATTGGAATTGTATACACTGAGTAATCAGTAATCACTGAACATACGGGCCTTATTGACACAAATATGCTTCACGATATGTAGGAACCATGATAAACTGATTGAGTAGTGGGTACTCTAATTTATAAATGGTTTTGGGCACACACAGGCACTCAGATAATCTTAAGTAGTTTAGTTTGTGATGTAACTATTTATTTCATTTTATCAAACAGGAGTTTTAATGTTGTACTTTTGCAGGTCAATGAGGTTAGAAATAAAGTTGCAGCGAAAGAACAACAGATCTCAGATTTGCAGAAGAAAGCTCAGGTGATCTTTGTCCTATTTTTTTGATAATTCCTCATCATTTGCCCTATGCTTATTTGAGATAGGCACTGTTTGATTTGCTCTAAGACCCCTAACTGGGTGGAGCTCTGATGATAAGGGATAAAACACTTTTATGCTAAAACTGCAGAAACTAGAGGATGATCTGGCTGCTGCACGGAAAGTTTCTTCAGAACGACAATCAGTTGTCACAGATGTATGCTCTCTGCGATTTACTTATTGTCCTCTTAATTATGAAGAGAACTGACAGCTCTACAAAAATATGCATGCTAAAAAACGTTATTTGCAGCTGTACAAACATTTTCTACAATTCCAAGACTACAATGACAGGGTCAAAATGGCTGAACAAAAGCTCCAGGTAAATTTCTCTATATTTTGTTTATCTTATTATGAGTCACGAATTTCCTGGTCCTATATTATTTAGTGATTGTTGAGAACGGTCAGGTGTGAATATATGGCTGTTGGTGACTGGCAATATTCACAAAACTGAGCATAACGAAATCACCATTTCTAGTACTGTTAGCTTTATTAGGATCATTTATACGCTCTACTGACACACTTTGTTTCCATACTAGTCTCTTGTTGAGTCTGTGATGCTTGAACTCGATATGGCTGAAGATGCTACAATGAAAGATGGTTCATATGAGAACGGTGTGGTTTGAACTGCTGTACTCTACCGACTGTAATGATTTTTCGTCAGGCTACTAATTTTCTTAGTTTAGTTTGCTTTCTCCATGCCCTAGAACTGTAACTGGGTAAGACGTCCGAAAGATCATATGGCTGAACATTTGCTGTTGTTGTGGGTACTATGGAATTAAACTTGTTTGCTTGCCTGACTATTTGTGATGTCAACTAGTATACTTATGTAAACTTGGCTCTGTAACTGCTCCAATTCCGCTTGTATCCCATGTCTTGGGCGATGAATCATTGCCGGCCTGTGGGTATTGTTGGAAGTACGTTGTTTTCACTATTGCCTCACTTGCTCGTTCTGTAGTGAAGCAGTTGTTACGTTCCTTCGCTCCTTCCAAGTTTTACTCCTACATGAGAGCAGAATTTGGTGCCGAAAGAAGTGGGAGTTATATCTATAGCTTCTGTTTCTGTTGTCCGTTGCCGTTGATGATGCTAGAGATTGCATGTGAAAATACAGGTCCCGAGTCCTGACAATGTGCCGAAAGAAGTGGAGCTGCTGCTACTCAATGCAATATGCGGGAAATGTGTATTTTGATTTCCATGCAACCTGTGGACGTTGTTGACTAACGACGAACGTGAAAAGAAGAGCATGGAACAGTACATGATTGCAGGAACGACTTGTGCGGAGCATATCGTTACTTTATTTTGGCAAGGACGGGGTGCCCAAGTGGTGGCGGAGGATTCCTTCGCCAAACTGAGCTACGTCAGCCGTGGAAACTGCCTGAATGGTCTGACCCTCTCATCAAAGGACAGCTGCACGCCAGCTTTATGCTTCAGCTCCACTCGAAGCAGGTCGACTATACTCAACAGCAGGCCATGTTTGACTAGAGAAGGAACACTTGCTGCCGCCTTAATTGCCTAGGGGCGCCGTCAATGTCAACGGCGCAGGCCCATCTTGACCTCTTCCGAGGAACCGCCAGACGAAGGCAGTGCTGCACTCCAACGTGCCCTCTTGACTTTCTGACGATCACCGAGCACGGTTGCGTTGTTTTTACCCTCGTCGTGACTCGTGACCGCAATGGGGGAAATATAATCCATTGGTTTTATATCTTTTCAGTGAAGTACAAAAGCGTCAGCTGGTCGTAAAAATGTGTCTGTACTGAAATACCTGCGTCACAGATTGCGAGGGCTTCCGGTATCACAGGCAGCAGCAGTTGAGTGCTTGAAAAAACTAGAGCCATAATACTTTAATATCTTACAGCAAGTTAACGTATATGATTACCATGCCTACCGAAATAGTAACGTTAAAAAAATGTTGTGGCGTCAAGAACAATACTGTACAATGCGAAGTCCAGAAGACTAGCAACACCGGACGGTGGTAACCTGCACGGCTGACCCGACCACTCACTGGATGCCGTTTGTCGTAGGAAACCACGCTCACCATCACCCCACCGCGCGCGATCAATACCCGCGGACCCGCCAAAACCAGTCTAGGCCAGCCACAGATCCACTAATCGACGGACCCGGCGCCGGTTTCGACGCGTAGCTCCCGCATCGGGCAAAGGCGACCGGGCGGCCCGGTCAAGCCGCGCCAACGGAAAGGGTCAAACTATTTACGCTGGAGACCGAATAATAAACAAAATTTAACGGCCTGGTTTCCCGGGAAAAAATACATGTAATCGCGGAGGCCTAGCCTAGTGAGGAATGATTAATCACACGCGCCAGCCACTTTGCTAATTACTAGTACGTCAGTACGGCGGCGCGAGGTATTTATACGCCTCGTCGTCCCAGGCATGTTCCATACACTCTCAGCTACCTCTTCTTCCTCTCCGCCCTCTTCTTCATCTTCTCGTCGATAGCAGCACCAGCAAGCAAAGACTCGGGAACGCACAAGGTCGGCGAAAGTAAGGATCGTCGAACAAGAACACAAGAGGAGTTGATCGGAGCTAGCTAGGAGAAGGAGAGAACGAGCTGACGCCGCCGTAGGTCGTCCTGCCCGCGCGCGAGGGGTCGTAGCGGCAGCAGTGACGATGGACGTGGTGCGGATGGGGAGCATAGCCGCCGGCGGGAGCATGCGGCGGACGGCGCCGTCGTGGCGGGGGTCGGGCCGGAGCGACGTGTTCGGGCGGTCGGTGAGGGAGGAGGACGACGAGGAGGCGCTGCGGTGGGCGGCCATCGAGAAGCTGCCGACGTACGACCGCATGCGGAAGGGCATTATCCTCTCTCCGGCGGCCGGCGGCGTGGAAGAGGTGGACATCCAGTCGCTCGGCGTGCAGGACCGGAAGAACCTCATCGAGCGCCTCGTCCGCTCCGCCGAGGAGGACAACGAGAGGTTCCTCCTCAAGCTCCGCGACCGCATGGAGCGGTGAGTACTCTGCCTCTGCTTTGGTTCTGCTTCAATATAAGCACTTCGTATGATCTGCACGTCTAGCAGAAAACTCTTTGGCTTTGCAAAACGAGGCAAAAAAAAAAACGTTTAATTTTGATTCCAAGTATATGGTGCTTACTTGGACAAAAAATTCTATGGTTTTTTTGCAGTGAAAAAAATGATCAAAATTTGCAGAAAACTCATGCTGCCACCTCGATTTTCTTGGTTTCTCACATGAATTATTTACTTCTTGGTTTTACAGAGTCGGGATCGACAACCCGACAATAGAAGTGCGATTTGAGCACCTCAACATCGACGCGGAAGCATACGTTGGCAACCGGGGAATACCAACGTTCACTAACTTCTTCTCCAACAAAATCATGGTACGCATCTGCATGCAGTGGCAGCTTCATGCTTCACAAACGTGGAGAAATACTGTCAAGTTTCTTCAGCTTCTGACCCTCGAGAGCTGTTCTTATCTCAGGATGTGTTGAGTGCTATGCACATCATTCCAAGTGGGAAGAAGCCTATCTCCATTCTTCATAACGTCAGTGGGATCATAAAACCTGGCAGGTAAGAAATCGAGGAGAAAATTCTAAGTACAGGTTTTCAGTTTTCCTGCCTATTGGAGTTTACTTACCTCGTGAAATTATTTCAGAATGTCATTGTTACTTGGCCCTCCTGGATCCGGCAAAACAAGTCTGCTCCTAGCCTTGGCAGGGAAACTTGACTCAAGTCTGAAGGTACACATCTTGCATAGTTTCTTGGTTTTGCATGGTTCTGAGTGCTAGGAAAATAACAAGTACTTGTGAGAAGGATCGTTGTAACATTGATAACTTGTATTGGAAATGTTCAGGTGTCAGGAAGAGTGACTTACAACGGGCATGACATGAATGAATTTGTCCCTCAGCGGACATCGGCGTACATCGGGCAACACGATCTCCACATCGGTGAAATGACTGTTCGGGAAACACTAGCCTTCTCTGCAAGATGTCAAGGAGTCGGAACGCGTTACGGTATGCAATGTTAACAATTTTGAAAGGGAGGTAGATTATAGTTCACCTTTTGCAATATTATTCTTATGGTTTTCTAAAATTACAGATATGCTTACTGAACTCTCGAGAAGGGAGAAAGAAGCCAACATTAAGCCAGACCCTGATGTTGATGTTTACATGAAGGTAAAGTGTCATTGAATTTGAATCAAACCACCTCATTTACACTGGAAACAAGTAGTGCTCAAAGTTTTGATCTTCTGTGCAAACAGGCCATCTCCGTGGAAGGTCAAGAGAGTGTGGTCACAGATTACATCCTCAAAGTGAGTAAAATACAATATAAGAAAAATTAGAAATAGAAATGGATATGCCCTAACAAATAATTCCATTTTCTTTGTACAGATCCTGGGTCTGGAGATCTGTGCAGATACGATGGTTGGAGACTCCATGATCAGAGGTATATCAGGAGGACAAAAGAAGCGCGTCACAACTGGTATGTGCAATCAACAGTTAAAGAAAGATATGTGCATAAAGCCCTTTGAATCTTCTAGAAAAATCTGACTTCTCAACACGTTGAATGTGCACAGGTGAGATGCTTGTTGGGCCAGCTAAGGCACTATTCATGGATGAAATCTCTACTGGTCTGGACAGCTCCACGACGTATCAGATCGTTGATTCTCTAAGGCAGACAGTCCACATCCTTGGTGGCACTGCACTCATAGCATTGCTTCAACCAGCACCCGAAACATATGAGCTCTTTGATGACATTGTTCTCCTCTCCGAGGGCCAAATCGTGTACCAGGGTCCTCGAGAAGATGTCCTCGAGTTCTTTGAGGTCATGGGCTTCAGGTGTCCTGAGAGGAAAGGTGTTGCAGACTTCTTGCAAGAAGTGAGTGATCCTGCATAACCTAGTCTATTGCACGTTGGGACTTCGAACTTCATTCTGACATTGTTGATTGTTCTCTGTGAAATTACAGGTGACATCTAGGAAGGATCAGCACCAGTACTGGTGCCGACGAGACGAGCCATACCGGTACATCTCAGTCAATAACTTTGCAGAAGCATTCAAAGCATTCCATGTTGGGCGTAAGCTGGGATCAAAACTCAAGGTGCCCTTCGACCGAACCTGCAATCACCCTGCTGCTCTTACAACGTCAAAGTATGGTATAAGCAAGACAGAGCTTCTCAAGGCATGCTTTTCTAGGGAGTGGCTGCTGATGAAGAGAAATTCGTTTGTTTACATATTTAAAGTAGTCCAGGTATGTTATTTGCTCCTTCGATTTTTCTCTACTTCAGAAATCTGATTGTGAATTCCAATGAACGTTACATTTTCTTCTAACCAGCTCATAATTCTCGGAACCATTGCAATGACGGTCTTCCTGCGAACAAAGATGCATCGACGCAGTATTGAAGATGGAGTGATCTTTCTGGGTGCAATGTTCCTTGGCCTAGTCACACATTTGTTCAATGGGTTTGCCGAGCTCGCCATGAGCATTGCAAAGCTACCGATATTCTATAAGCAGAGGGACCTCCGCTTCTATCCATCATGGGCATATGCGTTACCTACATGGGTGCTCAAGATCCCAATATCATTCTTGGAATGTGCTGTATGGATCGGGATGACTTACTATGTCATTGGCTTTGATCCAAGCATTGAAAGGTTCTTCCGCCATTACCTGCTGCTCGTACTTATCAGTCAGATAGCATCTGGTCTTTTTCGGCTTATTGCTGCATTAGGAAGAGAAATGGTTGTTGCAGACACGTTTGGATCATTTGCTCAGCTCGTTCTTCTGATTCTTGGTGGCTTTTTGATAGCAAGAGGTACATTGAGTCTCCATTCAATAATTGTTTAGACAGCATCAGGATCATAGGACTAAATTCTTTCTGTGCAGATAACATCAAGAAATGGTGGATTTGGGGCTACTGGTCCTCCCCTCTGATGTATGCCCAAAATGCCATAGCTGTGAATGAGTTCCTTGGCCATAGCTGGCAGAAGGTAATGCATCATCTGGAACCAATCCAAGCTTGAATACTCTGATGTTCAGATAGATATCTGACAAACAATGTCCTATCTTTGGACAGGTTGTTGATTCGACACAAAATGACACGCTCGGGGTCCAAATCTTAAAGGCGAGAGGCATCTTTGTTGATGCAAACTGGTACTGGATTGGTGTAGGTGCATTGCTTGGGTACATCATGCTGTTCAACATACTCTTCGTTCTGTTCCTCGACTGGCTTGGTCGTGAGTACCTTATCGGCAAAAAAATAGACTGATCCCATATTTCATAGCATCTTGTGTTTGGCCCTGACCTCAATTATTATAATGACAGCATTAGGAAGTGGTCAGGCTGTTATTTCTGAAGAGGAACTGAGGGAGAAGCATCTAAATCGTACCGGGGAGAATGTTGAGCTGCTAACTCTTGGAACAGATTCCCAGAATTCTCCTTCTAATGGTCAGTAATAAATAGATATTGTGCATTAAACAATATATGCTACGGTTGGATCCTTGTAACAAGTGTGACAAATGCAGGAAGAGGAGAAATCACTAGAGCTGACACTAGGAAGAGGGGGATGGTACTTCCATTTACTCCATTATCAATCACATTCAACAATATCAAATATTCTGTGGACATGCCTCAGGTAAACATGAATCAAAAGACCTATCCTATCCTAGACCTGGAAACTGCTGAAACTAAATATTATGTATTAATAATATTTTTTTATAGGAAATGAAAGACAAAGGTATTACTGAAGACAGGTTACTGCTGTTAAAGGGTGTAAGTGGTGCCTTCAGACCAGGAGTCCTCACAGCATTGATGGGCGTCAGTGGAGCTGGTAAAACAACTCTGATGGATGTCTTGGCAGGAAGAAAAACTGGTGGTTTCATTGAAGGAGACATCTCCATCTCTGGATACCCCAAAAAGCAGGAGACTTTTGCTCGAATTGCTGGTTATTGTGAGCAAAACGATATCCACTCTCCACATGTCACTGTATATGAATCCCTCGTCTACTCAGCATGGCTTCGGTTGCCCCCAGAAGTAGATTCGGAAGCAAGAAAGGTAGATTAGATAACCTTTACTCGACTACATCTACCGCTAGACCATAAGTAAATTGTTACCATTTTTGCACTGACATTGATAACTATGGTTGATTGGATCAATTCATGGATACAGATGTTTGTGGAAGAAGTTATGGAACTCGTTGAGCTGACATCACTAAGGGGAGCGTTAGTGGGACTGCCAGGAGTCAATGGTTTATCCACTGAACAGCGGAAGAGGCTGACAATTGCTGTTGAGCTTGTTGCCAACCCATCCATAATATTCATGGATGAACCGACTTCAGGACTAGATGCAAGAGCAGCTGCAATCGTGATGAGGACAGTCAGAAACACGGTAGACACTGGAAGAACAGTTGTCTGTACAATCCACCAGCCCAGCATTGACATCTTTGAAGCTTTCGATGAGGTAAGTTGAAGAAACGATGAAAAGCTGCGTGAATTTTGGATCTATTACCGCTCACATGTTATTCTTGACCTTCTGCAGTTGTTTCTGATGAAACGGGGAGGCGAAGAGATATATGTCGGTCCATTGGGACACAACTCATGTCATCTGATTGAGTATTTTGAGGTGAGCTTCAAAATTCACCTATTGAACAAAACATTGAACTTCCAACTTAATACATGCATCATAACCTCGCTTGGTGCTTCAAATATAGGGAGTACAAGGAGTGAAGAAAATCAAAGATGGTTACAACCCTGCAACATGGATGTTAGAGGTGACCACCCTATCTCAAGAAGATATTCTTGGGATAAGCTTTGCAGAAGTATATAGAAATTCTGGCCTATACCGGTATGTGAAGTGACACCAGCATTAAAATGATGTTTCTGCTCTATCTACTCTTTTTGTTTCTTATCACTGAGTCTGATGCATCATTGCAGGAGGAACAAAGCTTTGATCAGTGAACTAAGCACACCTTCAGCTGGATCCAAGGACCTGTACTTCCCAAACCAGTACTCACAGTCCTTCATCACCCAATGTATGGCTTGTTTGTGGAAGCAGCACAAGTCATATTGGAGAAATCCATCATACACTGCAACTAGAATCTTCTTCACAACAATCATTGCTCTCATCTTCGGAACCATCTTCTTGAACTTAGGAAAGAAAATGTAAGTGCCATGTTCACAAATTGTGAAGAAAAGGCAGGACTCACCTCCTTAATTTGAAAAAAATGTGGTCCTGCCTCGTTTTCCGCAAAATAGTTTATTGTGACAAAGAAACTTACTTTTGCCCCATATTTTCTCAGTGACAAGAGACAGGACCTGTTCAATGCTCTGGGATCCATGTATGCAGCAGTCATTTTCATTGGCATTCAGAATGGACAAGCAGTGCAACCAATTGTAGATGTTGAGCGAACAGTCTTCTACCGAGAAAAGGCTGCTGGAATGTACTCTGCCCTACCATATGCTTTTGCACAGGTAAATGGTCGTAGCTGACGATGTGAATAAAAGGATATAAACTGCGTCGATCTTCCATTAACCTACTGCTGAATTCTAATAATCTTGACCTCTCAACAGGTTTTTATTGAGATCCCACACATCTTCCTCCAGACAGTTGTGTATGGTCTCATCGTCTACAGTCTGATTGGATTTGACTGGACGGTTCAGAAGTTCTTCTGGTACATTTTCTTTATGTTCTTCACCTTCATGTACTTCACATTCTATGGGATGATGGCAGTCGCCATGACACCAAACAGCGACATTGCCGCCATAGTCTCAACTGCATTCTACGCAATATGGAATATCTTTGCTGGCTTCCTTATTCCCCGACCAGTAAGTGTCCAAGACAATGTCCTACATTGCAATATCTACATCTTATCTATACTTTTGATGCTAAACCATACCTGTCTGGTTTGCAGAGGATACCAATATGGTGGAGATGGTACTCGTGGGCATGCCCAGTGGCTTGGACACTCTATGGACTTGTGGCCTCCCAGTTCGGAGACATCACAAATGTTAGGCTGGAAGATGACGAACTGGTGAAAGATTTCATCGAGAGGTTCTTTGGATTCAGGCATGACTACTTGGGTTATGTAGCTACTGCTGTTGTTGGATTCACCGTTCTCTTCGCCTTTGTCTTTGCCCTGTCCATCAAAGTCTTCAACTTTCAGAGAAGATAAGAGAAGCCAAGCAACCTCAAAAAGATTCAGCTTTGGTTCAGCTCACTTCCAGTATATATATGCACAAAAACAGTGTAAGATAACGAGAGAGTATTCATAGTAGTTGCCTCAATTTTAGGCACTTTGAATCCTTTTTTTTTTCCAATTCACTTGGGCCTGTATTGAAGAAACAGTGGCCTATGTAATTTGTAGATTGTGCATAGTTGAGTTCAATGTAATTTTTCACATTAAATTATATACCCTTAGCCCACATGAAACCTGTTCCCTTAAATAATGGCCATGACAGAGTAATATGCGAAGAAAGAATGCAAAACCTATATTACATATGAACAATTTCTAAGACCAACGTCCAGGAAACGGTGCCTAATCAGCAAAGGGAGTGCATCTAACTATCTAACACAGGAATGATTAGCAGTGTTTTCCTTTTCTTCTACTGCAAGTGTTATCTTTCTTGCTGTTAATGAACACGAATACTGACACAAGCTTACAAGGGAGGGATCCTAAATTGCGCAAAACCTAAACCTAATCAATGTCAATTTCACATACCAAAATAACCTCTTCTCTACGTTCCTTGTTAAAAAGTGGCACTAGCTGCCCATCCACCACCCAGTAAAAGATCCGAGAAGCAGGCAACTGCAGATCAAGGGCCTGTTTGGATTGTTACTTTTTGTTTACCTTTCCAAAATTTGGTGATGCCAAAATTTTGGTGTAGGATTTGGCCAACCAAAATTTGACAAACATTAGTAAAGAAAATGAATTAGTCTATTGGCTTGCCAAATTTTGGCTTCAATCCAAATACACTCATATTTCATGGTCAACTACAAAATTTTGGTAAAGTAACTATTGACAACAATCCAAACACACTCAAATTAACGTCTCAACCCGCCCTCACGCTTAGTTCTAGATCAAAATGGATCAGATATGCAGAGCGGACTTGCTGAACCGAACGGAAGTATGGAACACGAGATTACTGCGCGTCTCAGCGTCGCACCTGCACTCGGAGGAGCTCGCGTTGCGGTGGCTGCCGCAGCCCGCGGCCCCATACTCGCAGGGCAAAGACGGAACCGCCGTCGCAGATTACGCGAGACGAGCCTCCGCGGAGGATGTGGGTTTAGACCCCGACCGCCGTAATCGGCCGCCGACGACGCGAGGTGGCGGCGCCGTCCTCGGACTCGGAGTAGTCCGCGCGGCGCGAGTAGTCAGGCAAGATCGAGATCAACTGGACTGTTGGAGGTGGAGTGGTTGAGCATGATTTAATTTTGCCGAAAATAGCATCATAACGGCCCAACTATGAAGCTCATCAAGGCCCATGTAAAGACAAACGGCCTGTCTCGGCATGGCTGCCTGACTGCCCCCCATTCCTCAGATACGCCCATTCCTCACGCAGTTCTATCTACAGTTTCCGCGCATCAGGTTGCGGATAGACGACCTCGCCCGTCTCATCCACACGACACGAGCAAATGGTCTCTGTTAAGTGTTAAATCAACCGAACGAGGCTAACCCTAAATCCCCAATCCCCGCCTCCCGATCTCGCCGCCGCCGCCGCAGCCACGGAGCTAACCGGTCGGCTCCGCCGAGCGCCGGACCGCCTCCCCTCCCCGCCACGGCTTCCCCCGAGGTACGGTGAGAATAACCACCCTCTACGCAATCCGACTCTCACGCGATCGGTGGCGATCTAGGGTTAGTTTCGTCTATCTCCGCGTGGTGCTCAGGGTCGCTTCTAGATGCGGGGAATGGGAATTTTCTTTTTCGGTCGTTGATCGTTTGGGGATTGGACTTGGATGATTTGGGCGGGCGGAGGTTATGCCTCTCAGGGATTCGTCGTCTGTGCGTGGAGCGGCCGCGAGGGTGCTGGGGATGTTCTAGGTGAACGTTTTATGATGCTAGACTTGTGGAGAGATGGATCCGTGGTATGTTTATTTCATTCCATTTATCCTGTGTTGTGTGATTGGAAGAAACAACTTGATTAGCCTTTGTGCCTTCATATGTTTTGTGTTTGTCTCAATAACAGTGTCCATCTTTTTGTTGTACTTTTAATGCTCCGCTATATCTTTTATGGTTCATGCTTGGTTCCACGATTGCTCTGATACGTCATATGTGTATTTCAGGGAGTCTTTTGACAAGGCTGGCTGCCCTGGAAACTTTTATGTATTTTAGTTTAAAAAATGATTTTAATAATTTTACATCACGTTGCCCCAGCTTGAACCTGCACGTAGTTGTTGTCTTGTGACAGTCACACAGTATTGACACTTTTTTCTTTGGTGGATCTAATGTGCCTCTGCTTGTATTACATATTTCAGATATCTGGATTGAAGACTGCTGGGAACAGCTGGAGTTCTGAAAGAAGGTTTCATAATGGAGTTCTCGAAGCAAGGGCAGACACCCATCTCGACCAACATGGGATCTCAAAATCTACCCACTTCAAACGTCCAATCCAATCAACCCGAGTACCCGTCTATGTTTTATCCATCCTTACCTGGTGACTGGGGTGCACAGCCGATGTTCTCTATGGGAGCTTCAGTACCAGTGAGCTCATATTATATTGTACCTATGAGTCAACAATCTATCCAAACTGGTGCATCCAGGCCAGACGCGTTACGTCCTTTGGGGCAACCATTACTGAGCAGAGTGTCATTGAGGCCACCCCAGCAGGTGCTAAATATTCAAACATCTTTGCCATCAATGGTTGGATCACAACCATCACCATCCATAGCAGGCAAAAAATCACAACAGGCAGCTGCTTCTCCAAAAGTTCAGATGCTAAAATCTACAGTGCTACAATCATCCAATAAACGTTCTGCTCAGAAGGATACACCTTCAAAAGTTCAAACCCAGCAACTTGAATCTGTTAGATCCAAGTTCAGAGAGTCACTTGCTGCTGCACTTAAAACTGATTCTGAGCAGCAAAATAAGAATCAGTCCCCTGAGAATGTGCAGCCTGATGGGTCAGCAGAGAAACTGGAACCTGTAGAGGGAGATGCAGTACAGGATACGATGACAACCATGCCAAAAGATGTGACCACAACCAGTTCAGTTCTGGGCACAACTAATGATGCCATGAAATGTGAGGGAGATGAAAAATTAAGCAGTGATTTAGTTCCAAACATGACCACGACCGTAAATGGTGACATGCAGCACCATGTTTCTTCAGAAGATGGATTATTAGGTCAGTGTATGGTTGCTGCAGATGAGCTCTTGCAAGGTCATGGACTTAGTTGGGTTTCTGATTTTGATGCTGGGACTTCTGAGCCCATTACAGAGCCTGATTTAAAAAGGCTGAAAACTTGTGATGTGGACTCCAGAGTTACAGAATCTATGGTAGTGCCTGAGTCAATAAGAATAAAGTCGACCGGTGTGGCAGAAATAGATAAGGATAGCATTGCTCGAAAGGCTGAAAGCTTGGCATTTATAATTGAGCAGGAGTTGTTTAAACTGTTTGGAGTTAATAAGAAGTATAAAGAGAGAGGAAGATCTCTTTTGTTCAATTTGAAGGACAAAAGCAATCCTGAACTAAGAGAGAGGGTATTGTCTGGAGATATTGCGCCTGAGCGCCTCTGTTCAATGACCGCAGAGGAACTTGCCTCGAAGGAGCTCTCACAGTGGCGATTGGCTAAAGCCGAAGAGCTTGCACAAATGATTGTTCTTCCTAATACTGAAGTAGACGTTAGGCGTTTAGTTAGGAAAACACACAAAGGAGAGTATCAAGTTGAAGTAGAAGAACCAGATGGTATATCAGTGGAGGTTGAGCTTGGAGGTAATCCCACTAATATCCTGTCAAAAGCTGCAGAAGATCAGACCAAGTCTAATGAAAAAACAAGCACAAAAGATAAAGCTGGTGTTCAAGAAAAAAACAAGGCGTCTGATAACAGTGCACAGGATGAGGATGGTGGAAAGGGCAACAATGATTTGTCTGGTGGTCTAGACTATGTTGATGGTGAGAAAGCTGATCTCATGCAAGAACTTATATTGGATGGCACGAAGGATGCAGAAAATCTTCCACCGATTCCTTCATTGGATGAGTTCATGGAGGGGTTAGATTCTGAACCACCTTTTGTTGATCTCTCAGTTGGGACCCCACAAAAGGATGACAAAGATATTGAGAAACCTGACACTGCATTGGAGCCTGAGGAGCTTCCTGAGACAGGAGATAAGGCTTCTGCACCGGAATCAGATAATTCATCTCTGCAGAGTAAGAGTGAGCCTAAGGCACCTGGGCATGAAGAGGGTCAGAATTCGGACCACACAGAACCACGCGAAGGAGGTCTGATCAAATCCTCCCCTAAAAAGGATGAAGTCAAGCAAACTAATGATAGTGCTGTTAATCCTGATTCTATTATGCATAGGAAGGCAGCCACTCTTCCTATGATACACGAGAGTATATGGGAGGGTGCAATCCAACTGACTTTGTCTTCAGTCACTAATGCTGTTGCCATCTTCAAAAGGTTTGTTTTATCTGCATCTTTTCCTTTGGATGGCTCTTATTTAGTACTACTATGTATATGATTTAACATCCATTGTTTCTGTCTTCATCTTCTTTGAGACTGCCCCTAGGTTATGTTTGTCACATTCTCGTGGCCATATTTAAGTTCATTATTAATTTGTTGCCACAAAGCAAGATTGTTTTGAAAACTTCCATCGGTGATATTCTTGTTAGGACAAAACTTGTTTGTACAAGATTCATTTGTATTTATTGTTTGAAGTTATGCAAATGCACCATTTCATATTAGAAGAGAGACATTTTAGTATCGCCGTAAATAATATCATAAACATTGCTTGTAACATGGTTACATGAGGGAAGCCATTCTTATTTAATTAGTGAGTAATATGCATTGACTTTTAAATTGATTGTAACCTGGTTAGATGTTGATATCTCGAGCTGATGGATGGTATATTATGCTATCTCCTGGATTTGTGGTCCATTTTTCTGCGAATTATGTATGTGCTATAGGACCATCATATGGGAACTGTAATTGCATTTTTATCCTCACTTGGATTTTATGGTGGGATGAAGTAATTGCTAATTCTGCTAGCTATTCATTTGTATTTTATTGTAAGTTTCATATTATACAGTATGAGCCTCAATTATTGATTTACTTGTGGGTTCACAATTCTTTGTGTTTTTATTTTCCTAATTCAGCTGTATCCTCATGATTATTTCTTACAATACCTAAGAGTTAGTTTTAATTTGAAAATGGGTGTTGTTATCTGGTTTGGTAAAGTATAGTGGAAATTTTGGGGCACATCTTGTTTGTAACTATTTTGTGCTATGATTGAGAAGTATACCAATCTGTTTGCCTAAATTTGTTGCTTTCTATTATTTTTTAATATGTGGTCATGTGGATGTTACTTGCCTACAAACTAATGAATGCCGAAGTGTGGAGGTGTGTTTATTCTGTCTGGGTTGATGCTAAACATGTGTTAATTTTTTCAGTGGTGAAAAACCGCCACTAAAAGAATGGCGCAGCTTTGTCGAGATCAAGGGGAGAGTTAAACTTGGTGCTTTTCAACTGTTTGTCGAACAACTTCCCAAATCTAGAAGCCGTGCTATGATGGTAATCCTTTTCTAGCTTTTGTGTATATACTCTTCTCAGTGGGAAGACATACCTTATTATGTGCATTTTGGTGTATGTGAAAAAACTGAAAATACCTCGTGTTTGTTTCTAAATACCTTGTGGATGTTTGCACGTTGCAGGATGGTCTAAATATCCAGAATGCCAGGGTTGTGGCTCTGGATCTTATTGAGCATTTGTGTATATGTTGATATTAAATTTGGATCATTGTTACAAAATATCGAAATTTTCAATCATTAGGTTGGAGGATAAATTTCTGCTCTGGTGACATTACCTCTCAGCTCTCCATTGTGTATGAATATCAAATCACATTCATTGCATCGTTGCATGGCACCATTGTGTTGGTGCATATGTGCAAATGGCATAATGTAATACCTTATTTGAACTTTAAGTAGCCACCTGGACCTCAATACCTGTATGAATTTTAAGTAACCATCTGGACCTCATTACCTCGTTCTTTAAACTCTTATGTCATTTGGGCATTCCTTGACTAGATGGTCTACAAGCAGTGGAAAGTTTTATTGTAGATTAGCATGCATACTGGGATTACTTCAGTTTTGTGTTTATATTCTTAATATTTTCTGCCCTGTACTGTACTATTTTGTTGGGTTAAATTACATCGGTCTAACTACCTGGTAATTTCTTAGATAACTGAGCTGTGTTGGAAGGAGGGTTCTCCGGAGAGTGGTCGGCAACATCTCTTGCAGGTTCTTTTTCTATTCTTTGCAGCACCTCTGCAGGAGCTACTTAACAGCAGTTTGAAGAACAAATTTACTAATTTTTCCCGTTCTTGTGCAGACTATGGATTCATATATTTCAGATGAGAGAGTGGGATTAGCTGAACCTGCAGATGGAATAGAGCTGTACCTGTGCCCTTCTCGAGGGAAAACGGTGGAGATTCTCTCCCGGCACTTGCCAAAGGAGCACTTGGAGTCTCTTGCTGTTGCAGAATCATCCTTCATTGGTGTCGTCGTCTGGCGGAGGCCCAACGTTCCTAGGGTACCCTCCCACCATAGACATGATGGTTCCAAGAGGCAATCAATCCTTGGGAAACCACAGGTTAACAGTTCAACCCATAGGCCTTCCTTGCCTCTGAACCCAAACGTTGCACCACCAGGGTTTCCGAGTCAGCGTTATCAGCATGAGGAGGATGTAACTGATGATGTTCCTCCGGGGTTTGGCCCTGGTGTTGCTAGGGATGAGGACGATCTTCCTGAATTTAATTTTGTTAACTCTTCAAATCCTGCTGCTAATGTAACTGTGCATGCCTACAAGGGCCAGATGCATTTACCATCTGCTCGCCCGGCAGAGCAAATGAGGGAACTGGTTCAGAAGTATGGTAAAAGATCATCTGTTCAAGCCCGTTCCTGGGGTGATGACGATGATGATGACATACCTGAATGGAACCCGAACCAGGCTACTCATCAGCCAATTAGGCAGTCGCTACTGCCACCCGCCCAGCAGCAACAGCCATTGCCTCCACCACCGCCATCCGTTCAGCAGATGCATCCCTATCACCAGCAGCAGAATTACATAGGTTCAAACGCTGTGCAGCCCCAGGTGCCTATGAGTCCAGCACTAACCCAAGCTTATCTCCGGAACCAGCAGCAGCAGCTCCAGCCTACTGCCCAAGCCTGGCAGCAGTCTACTAATACTTGGTGTCCGGCGCATGGAACGGCCACCGCACCGGGGGCTAACAATGTACAGCATTCCCAGTATGGTGGTGTCGGTAATAGCAGCGCCCAAGGCTACGAATATGGCAGCGTAGGTGGTATGGCGTGGAGGCCCAGATAGAAGTGTAGAGTTCAATTTTGTTTCTTTGTAGCCGTGGTGCAACCTGCGAGCGCCAGTTGTAGGGTGTCTTCTTTTTTTTGTTAGCCGTTCATGTAATGTAAGTATCAGCTGAAGGATGTAATCTGGATAGACTAGAGGTAGTTGTTTGTTGTGTTCATTATCTTTAAGACTTCAATTTTCTCCGAACTTGAACAGTTGCCGCTCTTGCCGGACTCGTAGGCACTGCGATTATCAATAATGTTTGTAATGCAGGGTTTAACTTTTGAAACCCATTAAAACATGCTCGTTTTAAACCACCTTCTCTTTAGGTGAACATTTGATGCACTGTTATATGCGAGTTCGACTGTACCTTTGCCGGAAGTGACATCTCGTAGCACGAATTTTCGGGTTGATGTTGACGCAGGCCATAGTTTTACAACTGTCATATACTCCTCCTATCTCAAAATACTTGTCACTTAAGACAAAAACTCTAGTTCACTTTGAACTAAAATTCTCTTATACTAAGTGACAAGTATTGTGGGATGAAGGGAGTATACTGGAGACCAAATGATTGGAGAACTGTAGAAAAAATTATGTTTTGAACTGCTTGTGCTGGACACGATGAATGTGTTCCAAATTCATGGATCTATGTTTCTCCACTTAAGATATTATTTATGTTAAGCGTGCATCCTTAGAATCAAACTTGAGTTGTTCCAAACCGGATGCATCAGCAGTTTTAGAACTGCGCGGTGCATTGTTTGAAAATAATTACATGGATATCATGTGCTATTTTTCACACAGCTCTTGCAGTCAAATGAGGAAAATCTGCACGTTTGATCACTACGGTCAACAAAATAGATGCAATAACCCGGTCCAAACCAAGGCACAATTCCTTAACTTTACAAGCTGCTTGTTCACAAAACTCGCAGACACTGCAACGAGTGCATTAATGATTTCGATAAACTCACAGACACCACGGCCGGGCACGCGAAGAACGACCGACTCGGCGCCGGCATCTCCGCGCCGCGCCGCCAGGACCCGGCCAGGAAGTCGTACACGTGAACCGGCGGGAAGTCTCCGGGTCCCACCCGCCCAGCACCATCAGATTCATCTTCGGGCCCTCGCCGACCGCGGCGATCTGGCAGAACAGCGGGAAGTCTCCGCCGGCATCATGGGTTACGTGCTGGCGGCCGGATCGTGGAGGACGAGGCGGTAGGAGGCGGGAACTTTTTTATTTTAGCATTATTAATTTATTATTTAATATTAATAGCGTCCGAATTTTTTTTTTTTTTGCAAAACTAGCATCTCTGCCGTTCACGGTGTAGACGACTTGCCACGTGACAGGATTGCCGTCCACGGTGTGGACGACTTGCCACGTGGCAGCACGCGGCAGTCTAAAAAATTCTAGTTTTTGTTCACTTTTGGGTGCCTATTTTAAAATACTTAAAGACATATTTTGGAAATGTTTTTATTGTAAAAAACATAGTAGACAATGTGTACTACAATTCTTTAAGTAACAACATTTCCAAAATAAGTCTCTAAATATTTTTAAATAGCCGTCCAAATGTAAATAAAACTCAGTAAATTTGCGCTGCAGAGGCAAATTTGCTGAGTTTAGTCACATTTTGATGGTCCTTTTAAAATACATAGATACAAATTTAGAAAATTATGATACTGGAATAACTGTAGATAAAAATCTTTACTACATTTTATTCAATAACCACATTTCCTAAATATGTCTTTAAGTATTTTAAAATAGGCGTCGAAAAGTGATTGAACTCAGCAAATTTGCCTCTGCAGCCTAATTTTGCTGAGTTTTATTCAATTTTGATCGGCTATTCTGAAATACCTAAAGACATATTTTGGAATTATTGTTATTGAGGAGTTTGTAGTACACATTGTATAATACATTTTCTTCAATAACAACATTTTCAAAATATGTCTGTAAGTACTTTAAAATGGTCACCCAAAAATGAATAAAAACCAGAATTTTTGAGACTGCCATATGTGCTGCCACGTCGCAAGTCGTCGACACCGCGGCAACCCTGCCACGTGTCGTCCGTGCCTTGTGGGCCGGGCCGGAGGCGGCACTGAGCGGTGGCGTTGCCTGGCCGAAAAGCCCTAGCAGCGGCCGCGTCCAGCGAAGGCCGTGGTGGAACGGCGACCTGAACCGAACCAGGCACTCGCGGGCCAGATCGTCCACTTGAAGTATTTGACAATCACCTCTGTTAAGCTCTGACAAAAGGGTCTTATATACCTAGATTTTGATTCCACCCAGTTTTTTTTTAAATAGAGGTAATTCTATATAGAAACAACAGTTTTACAAATTCCATAATATGTGAAAGTTTTCAGCATTAAATAATTATTTTCCTTCCTAATAAAAGACAGAAAGCATCTCATACGTGCCACCAACTCATCTTGCATGGCTACACAACCTAGCCACAAAATTTAAGGCAAGAGCCCAAGGTGTTTTCTTTCCTTCTACGATGACCACTCTTGTTGGTGATTAGCACGCTCCAGAAAATCGTTAGCCAGCTAACCCAAACCCGCAAAACAAGCCGCCGTCCCGAGGCAACCCACGTCCAGCTCACCCGCGCACACCCAACCGTCTCTGCTAGGTGGGCCCTACAAAACACCCGCCCCGCGTCACCGTCACCTCTAGAAGCCGCCTCCCAGGCGACCGGGTGCAACCGGTCCCCGACCGCGGCTGACCGGCAGCCTTCGCGCCGCCTTCTTCTCCCTTCCCGGTCACCCCTGCAAACCCCACACGAAACGTTTTCGTGTTTTGAACTTTTTTCCGGTTTAATTAACAGCAACACTCGCAGCTGCTAGCAGCAACAAAAGAGGCGAGGCTTTCGCTCGTCGCCGCCACCACCTCGTGCTCGACCTCCGCGCGCGCACGCGCGTGCGGGATCTCGTGCTCGCCCAGCCGCGCGCTCGTTGCACCGAGGAGGCGGGGCGTGAGCGTGACCGCAGGTGAGGGCTCGCCGGTCGGTTTCGGTGTTTTGGCGGTGGATCTGGCGGGTTCTGCCGGATCTCGAGCCATTTCCAGGGTTTTCGTTTCGGGTGTGATTTTTTGGTTCCTTGATGGTGGTGTGTAGGGCGATCCGGCGGCGATGGCGAGCCGGGTGAAGGAGGACGAGAGGAACGAGCGGATCATACGCGGGCTGCTCAAGCTGCCCGCCAACAAGCGGTGCATCAACTGCAATAATTTGGTGAGTCTCCTGGCTGGATTTATTGTCCTGGCTTGCTAAATGTGGCCGGGTTTTTGGGGACGGTCAGCTAAGGGTCGGGGATGAGCTATTTTGAACTCGCTTGGTTTTGGTTTCATCCTCTTGGAATGCTTCGTTGAAATGGCTGACTTGATCATACTGCGAGTTATGCTTGCTGCATCAGTAGTATTGATCAGGGAGTAGTGTCATATTCAGTGGCTCATGAAATGAAATTGTAGTTCAAGGGTGCAAAAGTGGATCGAAATGTAGCCCTGATACAGGATGTTAGGATTTGCTTCACCATTATGGTCGCCACACATCATGGTCGTATCATATATAGGTTTTACTGCTGTGAACAATATATTATATATGCACCCTTGAAGATTCTCAATTCGACCCTTCAAATGAGAGAATGAATAAAGGGGGCACTTGGCGCCTAAGGTGTAATCTAATAGAGTTATATTTCGTACTGTAACAGCTTTGGACTTTGTAATTCTTCTCTCCTTAAATGAAAGAGCAGTGCTCCTGCTCATTTTTCTAAAGAAAAACAATCTCAATTCCATTTCCACAATGTGGTAGGACCTAAAAAGAACACTAGCCAACAGCAACAAGAGCTGTTAATTAGGAAAGGCGAATTGTGGTTGTCTTGGAGGGTCAAAATTGAACACTGGCTAGCCATGCATCAACAAGGAATTTGCAATTGAAGCATTAGCCATTGGATACTTGCACCACAGGAGGTATATGGAATGAAATAGAGTGCACACTCATGTATATACTGACATTTGAGCATTTGAGCATCATAGCTCACTTCTTTTCCATGTTAGAATATGCAGCAACATTCGTTGCATAATTAGCATGTGAAGGAAGTTAAAGAACACACTGGCACTTGAGCAAAAGATCCCAAAACAAGATCCTTTAGTCAAATGCATTTGATATCCATGAATGCACTATATGGCCAGTTGTCTTATACTCTTATGTCTTACTCGATCCTATCTTCAACCTTGTGTGTACTGCTCTTTTTCCTTCATGTTTTTGTGCATGCATCATTTCAGGTGCCGTGCCTTATGAAGTTTGAGGCGCTTTGCTACTCCTGTAGCCTTCAAACTTAGATTTATGCCCATTGTTTTGCTCCAATGTAGTGTTATCTTGCGTTACACCCAATCCTATTATTAGGGGCCTAAGTTTCCCAGTGGTATGGTTTGCTGTGATGTTTCAGTTCCATATCGGCAGTTGAAAGTGATTAGTACCAGCATTTAGTGTCTTTTTGGGCTAAACAGAGCACAACGGTTAACTTTTCTATGTGAAGTGATGATTTAAGTGGATGCTGCCTGCATAGACACATCCAGTATGGGGTCTGGGCTTGAGCGAACTTTGGGCTTAGGATGTTACAACAAGTGTCATATATATATTTCATTTGCATTATAAAGTGAGCTAACAAGTCCTAGCTACTGAATAAGGTGTTTATCTATATAATTGTATAGCACAAGTTTGAGCTGCTGAATAAGTAGAATACCTTGTTCCTTGAAACTTTGTTTATGCAAAATAGTAGAATACTGACATACATATGTTGATGTGAACAGGGACCACAATATGTCTGCACAAATTTCTTGACCTTTGTTTGTACTAATTGCAGTGGAGCACAGTAAGTTTCTTATTCAGTCTTTATAAATTGATCAAATTCAAATATATTGTTTCCTTTTCGGTATAAAGCAATTCTCTATTGGATATGTTGTTTTTCTCTTTTCTTGATAAAGCATTTTTTTGTTCTTCTTTTGTTCCTCTTAGTCGTGAGTTTACACACCGAGTGAAATCTATTTCCATGGCTAAATTTACTGCACAAGAAGTTACTGCACTTCAAGAAGGAGGAAATGAGGTACATTGTGTTTCTAATACCTGTTTTTTGAGTTTTCAATCAGTTTCATGCCTTCTGTGTAACATGACATGGGTTTTGCTTGACCTTTAGCGGGCTAGGGAAATATTTTTCAAGGAATGGGATGCTCACCGCAATGCATACCCTGACAGCAGGTTAACTTTTTTTTCAGCAATTCCCTCTTTAGGTTACAACTTTATTTACTTCGTAACTGGAAGTATGACCTGATCCTTTTTGGTTTCAGTAACGCTGATAAATTGAGAAATTTCATTAAGCATGTATATGTGGAACGGAGATATACAGGAGAAAGAAGTACTGATGGACCACCAAGGGGAAGGGTGATGATATTCCTTACTGTTTGAAGTTATCCTAGTAATCAATGCTTGATTCTGGAAACATATCTTCTAAATTCACGTCATGATCTTCATATTTCAGGGTGATAAGGATGAATATAGTGAAAATAGGAGATCTGATGGAAATTGGGGTGGGTCAAGAAGTCCACCAAATGGAAACTACTCTGACCGTCGGAGTAATAGTGGGCGGAGTGATGACAGAAATTCCAGATATTCCTATGGAGATCAGAGTCCTGGCTATGACCAAAATGACCACAAGAAAAGTCCCCGCTACTTTGAAGTCGTCGACGATAGATCTGGTAAAACGACTCCAGTCCAAAGGTTTGAAGACCGCAGGTTTTCTGAACCAAGAAAGTCAGATACTGGGTCTCCAAACTACCAGAAAGAAGCTGACGCGTCAAGTCCTGTTGTACGGCCAGTGAGGGACATATTGGGCGACGAAGCTCCTCAACTTCGGGTTGGTGAGCCTTCAAAGCCAGTTGCTGAACCTCCAAAACGAGTCATAGCTAAACCAATTGATCTGCCAAAGCCAAATGGAACCAGGACTATTAATCCTCCACCACAGGCAAAGGTTTTTTGTCACTTCCAATATAATTTTCCTTGGTCCATTTCAGATTCTCAGTTGAAATATGAATTTATTCTTGTACTGCAATCTGCATGTTATCTTGGAATTGAGAGTTCAATCAATGAGATTTTATTGTTTTTCTTGCATTTTCATAATGTAGATGGTGCCTGCTACCATTAATATTGCTTCTTCCGAGGGACCTTCAGAACAGACGAAGGTGGCAAGTGCAGCCAGTTTAATTGATTTTAGTGAAGATCCTGAACCTACCACAGCTGCAGCACCACCGCAACAAGACCCTACACTACAAGTCTACAACCACAACAGCATCCTGTTAATGCACCTGCATCTCATCCTGTTCTTGAACAAGGGAAAGGTGCTCCGTCAGTGAGTGGTGGTGACTGGGCATCTTTTGATGCTTTTGGTCAGCAACAAGCAGAACAATCAGGCAGCAGTGCAAACCCCCTTGAGTCTGCACTTGCACAACTGTCATTCTCTGAAGCACCCTCTGTACTAAGCTCACTAGCATTTCCTGCTTCTCTTAATTCCACTTTGAAAGCAAATGATGGAGGACAGTCATCCGTGGTAGGCCAGTCACAGTCCTCATTGTTTGATGCAACATTTGGAATCTCAGGCAACCAGGTACTGACTTCTGCATAAGAATTTAAAGATATGTACACTTCAGCTTTTTTCCCTTTGGAAACAGTTTTCACCTCTTCTTTTTTCAGGGCTTAACAGTAATGACCCAAGGATCTTCAATTCAGCAATCTCCTCTTGTTGCCCCTACACCTGGACATCCATCTCAGATGACTGCCAATCCACAGGGAGCCAGTGGTATTCAAGGGGCAGCACCTTCTACTGACAGTAATTCACGTGGCCGGAAAGAACTTCCAGCGGTATGTGGTTAACTAGCTGCTGAATACTGAACATCTAGCTACTTAAAATGTTACTACGCCCTCAACTAGTTAGCTATTCCATGATTTCTCTTTGTTGATTGGTCTGCTGATAATATGTAATATATCTGAATGGATTTCCTGCAGTATAGCTATTCTGAAATACTATCTTTCTTAAATCTAATTAAAAGGATAATAAAACTTGAAATACTTCACAAAGTAATGGATTTCCTGAACTAAGCATGACAAATGTTGGCAGGTAGTTAAAACAGGTCATCTGTATTTATGCATTCCCTTAGACTAAATGTTTATTAAGTTGTTCCATATGATAGGGCCATGCTTGCAGTTGATTTATTCGAATGTATTTTCTAGTTTTCCTGCAATTCTCTAGGAATAAAGTGGTTAGTAACTTGGTATATCAGAAAAGGTTGTTCAAAAGCGTGATTGGGTGTCAAAAAAGGAAAAGAAAAGCATGATGGTTATTCTAGGTTCGGCTTTTGTTAAGTGAAGCATTGATGACTGGTTTCAGCTGTGAGATCGTTGAACCACTTCTGTTTTTACCGTACTTGTAGTTGTGCTCGTGTTCTGTTTGAATTATCGGCTTATCACATTGTTTCAGCTGTAAGATATTTGCTTAATTGACAATTACTGATAACCTTACCCATTTTTATTTGAAACAACTTGTGTGACAAATAATCATTAGTGGATACCATGCCAATGTCATTTTCAACACCATGTTTGACACAGGCCACACGTTTTGCAGGATATATTTACTGCGCTGTATGGACCGGCAGCTCCAACAATGCCTGGCTGGCAAAGAGCTCCACAGTTTGGAATGGGATACGCCATGCAGTATCCAGCTGGAGGGGTATCTGTCATCCCAACATTTGTAAATTATATGCACCTGAATTGGCAATATTTTTCTGACATGGTGTAGTGAATGCTCTGCCAGTTTCAGGGAATGCAAGCATATCCTCAGCCTCACCCTCAGGGAGCATTTCCTCAACCTACACACCAACAATCTGTATATCAGCAGCAGGCTTATTCCCAGCCTCTGATGGCTTCAAATCCCTTTGATTTTGGGAGTGAGCCAGGTCCAGTTCAAGCACACATGGTATGGATGTGATGCCTATTTTAAAGTGAAAATTAATTTGCATATTCCATGCTAATTATGTTACTGTTTAACAACAAAGCCTTTAGCCCCAAACAAGTTCGGTAAGGTTGATTTTTATCCAAACAAGAACTGCTGGAAATAAAACTACCAACATTGTCCTAGTAATAATATTGGTGGTAAAAGAAACTCTATACCAGCTCCTGGTTCTGGCACATGAATAGCGATTCATAACATATGACAAAAAAAGGAAAACTGTTTGGCCAATCATCTGAGATACATGGCATACTCTTGAGATTCCTTAACTTTACTATTAATTATACTCATTTTTTTGTTCCATTGCCATTGATGCAATTATTTTTGTTCGTCTGTGAGCAGCCCTCATCTGGGCCATTAGGAGCTACAGTTGGCCCAGCTGGCACCTCTAGTTTTGGTGTTCCTCCACGACAACCTGACCAGCTGTACCAGTCATCTGCACCTCCAAGTATGTACATAGTTCCTCATCACAATCTTGCTTGTGATTCCCGTTCTTTCTAACCTGCACTAATTTGTGGTTCAGCTTCAGGTCATTTCATGATGCAGCAACTCCCAAACAGCATGCTGCAGCAGATGCCTAGTAACATGCTAGCAACGTGAGTAACTTTGTAGTTTGTATTTACTTTGTCTCCTAATTTCAAATATAATTCTAGATTGTTCATAATCAATAGCTGAGAAGCTCTTCATAGGAGGAGATCTCAATGACCATGTAGGTATAATTAACGTAGGTTTTGAGGGGGTACATAGAGGTTTTGTGTGTGGTGATAGAAACCAAGAGGGTGAGGATATTCTAGACTTTGTCGTAGCCTATGACCTATTAGTAGCTAACATTTTCTTTAAGAAGAGGTTATCTTACTTAGTGATTTTTACTAGTACTCAACATTCTAGTCAAATCGACTATATTCTCATCAGGAGAAGGGAGCGGGTGACATGTTTAGATTGTAAGGTGAACCCTGGGGAATGTGTTGTTTCACAACATAAACTAGTGGTAGATGACTTTCGTTTCCACGTGCGTGTCACGAGACAAAGGTGTTAAAACCGCAAGAACAAAGTGGTGGGAGTTGAAGGATGAAGTGCAACAATCATTCAAAAGGAAGATGATCGCGGAAGGACCTTGGAGCGAAGAGGAAGATGCAGATAGTATGTGGGTGAAGATGGTGACTTACATTAGGAAGGTAGCTAGAGAGGTGCTTGGGTGGACAAAAGGTAAGAAACTTGTAGATAAATACACTTGATGATAGAATGAGGATGTACAAAAAGTCATTAAGGAGAAGAAGGAGTCTTATAAGAGCTGACATCATGAGAGAAGCGCAAGTAACATGCCAAAGTATAAAGAGGCTAAGAAAAATGCAAGACATGTTGTGAGTAAAGTAAGAGAGCAGGCCTATGATGCGCTAATATGAGAGACTAGAGACAAAGGAAGGCTAAAAGGATATATACAAGATGGCAAAACTTCGCGAGAGTAAGGTGAGGGATCTCAACCAAGTTAAATGCAGTAAGGATGAGGCAGATCAAATTCTATTGAAGGATGGAGAGATTAGGAACAAATGATGGGACTACTTCAATGTACTATTCAATGACGGGAATGAGACGAGAATGAGAGTATTAGGTTCGAGTTGGATGACTCATTTGATGACATCAAAAGGTGATTCGTGCGGAGGATACAAGAGTCTGGGGTTAGAGATGTCTTAAAAATGATGGAAGGAGGAAAGGCCCTCGGCCCCGATGATGTCCCCATTGAGGTGTGGATATATCTAGAGATGTAACAATAGTATGGCTCACTAAACTATTCAATCGCATTTTCCAATCAACAAAATGGCTGAAGAGTGGCGGAAAAGTATTTTAGTACTCATCTTCAAAAATAAAGGAGATGTTCAAAGTTGTACTTTACCAAGGAATTAAGCTTGTGAGTCATACTATGGAACTCTGGGAGAGATTGATTGAACACCGCTTGAGGAAAGTGACCAATGTCACTAAAAATCAGTTTGGTTTTATGCTTGGGAGGTCCACTATGGAGGCGATTTTCTTACTCCGTCAACTTATGGAGAGATATATGGAGCAAAAGAAGGATTTACATATGATGTTCATTGACTTGGAGAAGGCATACAATAAGGTATCAAGGCCGGTCATGTGGTGGACGCTAGAGAAACACAAAGCCCCAATAAAGTATATTAATCTTATCAAGGATATGTACGATAATGTGGTGACAAGTGTGCGCGTAAGGGATAGTGAGATCGATACGTTTCCTATCATAATAGGCCTACACCAAGGATCAGCCTTAAGTCTATACATCTTTTCTTTAGTGATGGATGAGGTGTCGAAAGATATACAAGGGGATATCCCTTGGTGTATGCTCTTTGCTGATGATGTAGTGTTGATAGATGAAACTAAAGATAGTGTTGATAGAAAATTGGAGCTATGAAGGCAGACCTTAGAGTCCAAGGGGTTTAGACTTAGTAGAACCAAAATCGAGTATATGAGATGCGACTTTAGTGATGTCGGATGTGAGGAGGAAAATGTTAGTTTACAAGGACAAGTAGTACCTAGGAAGGACACATTTCGATATTTAGGATCAATGTTACAAAGCAATAGTGATATTGATGAAGATGTTTGCCACATGATCAAGATCGGGTAGATGAAGTGGCGGCAAACATCTGTAATCTTATGTGATAAGAAAGTTCCACAAAAATTAAAAGAAAAATTCTATAGGATAATGATCAAACTTGTGATGCTGTGTGGAGCTGAATGTTGGTCAACTAAAAAGCAATATGTCCAACAAATAATTGTTACTGAGATGCACATGCTACTATGGATGGGCGGTCACACAAGAAGAGACAAAATTAGGAACGAGGTGATACATGATAGGGTAGGGATGGCACCGATTGAGGAGAAGGTAGTCCAACATCGCCGACGTTGGTTTAAGCATATCCAGCGGAGACCTCCAGAAGCATCGGTTAACAGTGGGATTATAAAAAGTAAAGAAAATTTTAGAGGAGGTAGAGGTCGATCAAGGTTGATATGGCAGGAAGCGATGAAACAAGACTTAAAAGAGTGAGACATATTTAGAGATTTGCCTCATGATAGGATTGCATGGAAATTAGCAATTCATGTGTCAGAATCTTAGTTTATTCGTATTTTTGTTACTCTTATCTTCTTTCTTATTAATTCATTTCTAAAATAAATAAAATGTAGAATCTTATTTTATTTATATTATTTTTACTCATCTTATTTTCTATTACTTTTCTTCAACAATTGTTGGGTTTCATTTCTAATCGATCCCAACTTGTTTGAGATAAAGATAAATGCTTGGTCGTTGTTGTTCATATGATCTACATCTTTGCTATTAAAGAGAAATATATAATGTCACGTACTCATACCTGGTATGGCATGGTATCAAAGAGAAACCAACTATAAACTTTCAAAATTAGAAGAGCCAGAGTTATCAATGCTGACTCCCCGATCAGTTTGGATAGAGGAGACTCAAGATTATCTTAGGATGGCCATGAGTTCCAGTTTTTTATTGTTTTAATTTTATTCTACTTGCATGATGCAACAACCCAAGCCTCATTGGGTTATTCTGCCAATCATCCATTTATGAGTGGTTCGTATAAGATGTGTTTGTTCTCTGTCAACTGGGACTCCAAGGGCATTTATTTTATTTGTGTTGTGTAGCAGATCAATGTCCCGATATACTGCATACTGCAATTTTCTGGTCTGAAGCGCTGATAATCATTTTTTTATAATATCCGAAGTGTGTCCCTCTTAAGTACTATTTGTCTCTAGATATAAAGGGGATATCCCTTGGTATATACTCTTTACTGATGATGTAGTGTTGGTAGATGAAACTAAGGATGGTGTTGATAGAAAATTGGAGCTATGAAGACAGACCTTAGAGTCTAAGGGATTTAGACTTAGTAGAACGAAGATCGAGTATATGAAATGCGACTTTATTGATGTCGGGTGCGAGGATGGAAATGTTGGTTTACGAGGACAAATAGTATCTAGGAAGGACGCATTTCGATATTTAGGATCAATGTTACAAAGCAATGTTGATGTTGACGAAGATGTTGCCACAAAATCAAGATTGGGTGGATGAAGTGGCGGCAAGCATATGGAATCTTATGTGATAAGAAAGTTATGCGATAAGAAAGTTTCACAAAAATTAAAAGGAAAATTCTATAGGAGGGTGATCAGACCTGTGATGATGTATGGAGCAGAATGTTAGCCAACTAAAAGGCAACATGTCCAACAAATGAGTGTTGCTGAGATGCGCATGCTACGGTGGATGTGCAGTCTCATAAGAAGAGATAAAATTAGGAACGAGGTGATACATGATAGGGTAGGGGTGGCACCGATTGAAGAGAAGCTAGTCCAGTGTTGTCCAGGCATCGCCTAGGCGTCCAGTCGCTCCGCGACGGACGCCATGACACATCGCCTCGCCTGGAGCAGTCTAGTCGGTCGACTGGGACACCATGGCCTCCTCGGGGGTCCTGGCACGGTGTCTAGTCGTGGTGTGGACCGGCGACTGGCGCCTTTTTCCTAGTGATCCGGCGGCCTAGGAGACCAGAACCAGAGATGGCGCGACGAACAGGGGAAGCGGCGGCGCAACGAGCAGGGGAGGGATTGTTCGGAGGAGGGGGCGGCGCTGCGCAGCGCAGGCGCAGGGAGAGAGAGAGAGCGGCGAGGCGGGGGCGCAGAGAAAGAGCGGAGGTAGAGAAGAGATGCGGCGGCGGCAGTAGAGAAAGATTTGCCACGTTCTGGTATTAGGGTTAGGAGGTGGGCTTTTTTGGCCCAACCCATTATAACAATATACCCTTTCAAACCCTACTTGTTTGAGCATTCTACAGCCGCCGCCGCTCCTACACCTGGGCGTTCCTCTCCTGCCGCCTCCTACACCTGGGCGTTCCTCTCCCGCCGCTACACCTGGGCGTTCCTCTCCCGCCGCGGTACCTGGGAGGCTGGTTTCATCCCCGCCGCCAAATTTACTTTCTCCGTCCTCTGTTCTTCTCCCTAGACGTCGCCTAGGCGCCCAGTCGGTCGGCGGGCGCCTAGGCGTCCAGGCGCCAATTTACAACACTGAGCTAGTCCAACATTGCCTAGGCATATCCAGCAGAGACCTACAGAAGCACCGGTTAACAGTGGGATTATAAAGAGTAGAAAAAATTTTAGGAGAGGTAGAAGTCGACCAAGGTTGACATAGCAGGAGGCGGTGAAAGTGAAACGAGACTTAAAGGAGAGACATATCTAGAGATTTGGCTCATGATAGGACTGCATGGAAATTAGCAATTCATGTGTGCCAGAATCTTAGTTTATTCGTATTTTGTCACTCTTATCTTATTTCTTATTAATCCATTTTTAAAATAAATAAAATGTAGAATCTTAGTTTTTTTATCTTATTTTCTATCACTTTTCTTTAAAAATTGTTGGGTTTTATTTTTAGCCGACTCCAACTTGTTTTGAACAAAGGCTTGGTTGTTGTTGTAAATGCTGATAATCATTTTTTGCGGGCCACACTGATATCTCACCTTTTGGCATCACAGGCGACAAGGAGGTTTGAGTTCCTTTAGCGTGGCTTTTGATCAGCAAGCACCTCCCAGGTTTCCCCAACGAGGCACCCCACCATCCTATGGCTCCGTTGGGGGTAATCCTTTCGGGTAAAAGAACTATCAGATATGCCTGCTAATTTGTGCATCTGTAGACAAAGGGTTTGCAGCCCTAAAGCAATGCGAACATATCGGAATCCTCGAAAGAATTTGTTTCACACAACTAGGTGTGTATTTTTCTCGCCCGTGATCCTCTGTACAATTTAGTTTCCAAAGGGACAATGATCGAATGTAACTCTATTTAGGAGGGCATTGGCTCTTGGTGCTTCCTTGTATATTTTTTGTTGGCGGGATTCTGTTTGTGTGTTCATAGTATGTATATTTTTTTTTCATATTCTAACAATGTATTCTAGCTCAGCATGTTGTTTATAGTGCAGTTGTCCATTCAATTTCTAGTGAATCGTAATATCAACGTATATACTCGAGGTGTATAACCGTTAGTAACTAATTTTGTAGCTTCATGCTGTGACGGCTAAAGTCTGAGCTCCGAGGTCCCAGTATGGATCGTTGTTGCCACTAAAGCCCAATCCTCAGTTCTGCCATCGTTTTTACCTATTGTTGTAGCTTTTCCATGGTATAAATCTTAAGCTAACAATGCTGGGTCAAACTTTATTTATATTGTTCTGCGTAGGTAATCGTTGCAAGAAACGGAAACCATGATGGGATGAATTAGCCCAAACCAGAGTAATATTTTGAGTAAAACTATTAATTAGCCCAAACGTTTTTTTTTTGTTCCCCTATATAGTCCTGACGCGGGCTCGGGAAGAGGCCTTCTTCATATATTTGACTTTTTCAGAGTCAATTTTAGTTTAAAAATGTCAAACATTTTACATTCTATAAGTAAGGACGACGCTATTATTCTGTTAACTTAATGATGACGTTCGTATTATGAATAAAAGTAAAGTAGACAATGTTTTGTAAATGAAAATTTGTTATTCTCATTGATATTTTGTGTTTCTTATATACATGTTCAATGGACACCAGGAGAGAACTGATGCCATCGTCGCGTCTCTTCGCTGATGGAACCGCCGACCAAGGGTGGAGGAGATGGCGCCGGTAACTACCGGCTTTAACTGTTCACACTATGTATTTTTAACATTTCTCCTTGGACAGTTAATGACCATTACATGTCTATATGTCTCCTTCAAAAACCCTTGGAAAAAAATCGAGAGACAAACATAATCTTGTGTGCACATTGCCTCGTTAAAAACCTTTCAATGAGAAATTCTTTAAAACTCACAAAGGGAAAAAAAGTACAATGTGATGCTTTAATTAAGATACTTTACAGAGGTTCTCTCCTGAACTTTGCAAGTCTTTAAGTCTTTTCATCCCAATGCCTTTGACACATTTGTCAAATATGGTTAGTGGTAATGACTTTTTAAATAAATCAGCAAAATTATCACAAGACATCGTTTGTATTACACTTATCTCTCCATGTTGTTGTAGCTCATAAGGATAAAATAGTTTTGGAGAAATATATTTCGTATAATTAGTCTTTATGTATCCCGTTTGCATCTGAGCAACACAAGCCACATTATCTTCATAGATAATTGTAGGTGACTTTATTTCACCTATACCACATGAAGTTTCTATGTGGTTAATCACTCTTCGCAACCAGACACACTCTCTTGATGCCTCGTATAGTGCAATTATTTCTGAGTGATTCGTGAACGTAGCTATTAAAGTCTGTTTTGAAGACTTCCATGAGATAGCAGTCCATTGTGTAAAAACACAAAACCCGTTTGTGATCTACCATTATGTGGATCAGATAAATAGCCGGTATCGATATATTCGACTAGATCAGATTATTGTTTCCTTTGAAAGAATAAACCAAGATCTATTATGCCATTTAAATATTTCATGATATTTTTAATACCTTTCCAATGACGCATTGTAGGTGCTGCACTGTACCTAGCAAGACAATTCACTGCGAATGCAATGTCGGGTCTTGTATTCTGCTCCTAATACCTCTTCTTCTTCTTGTTTCGGCCTAAACAGATCTTTATCTTTTTCCAAGGCATGAACTATCATTGGAGTCCTTTGGGGGTATGCTTTGTCCATATTGAACTTTTCCAATACTTTATTGACATAAGCAGATTGATGCACAAGGATATCCTTCTGTAGATGTTATATTTATAGTCATACGCAAAATTTGGTTTTACCTAAATCTTTCATTTTGAACTTTTTCTTAAGATGATTGCGTGCTTCATTTATATCCTTTTCATGACCAATGATATTTAGGTCATCAACATATACTGATATTATATAAAAACCAGTATTTGATTTTCTTATGAACACGCATGGACAATCATCATTATTTGAATATCCTCTTTGTAGGAGGAATTCCTTTAGTCGGTTATACCACATTCTTCCCGATTGTTTTAATCCATATAAGGACTTAACAAGTTTTACACAATACATATTGCGATTTACATTTGTATTCGGTACAGAAATTCCATCAAAACTTTCATGTATATATCCGAATCTAATGACCCATATAAATACGCGGCCACGACATCCATCAACTGTATGGATAGATGCTTTTGCATTGCCAGAGATATTAAATATCAAAATGTTATTCCATTCATCACTAGGGAATATGTTTCATTAAAATCTACTCCGGGTCTCCGTGTAAAACCCTGTGCAACCAGCCTCGCTTTATATCTTACCACATCATTATTTTCGTTTCTCTTCCGAACGAAAACCCATTTGAACCCAACTAGAAAGGTTCTTGGAGGTGTAGGTATTACTTCAGTAAATATCCTTCTCTTCTTAAGCGAGTTAAGCTCAACTTCAATTGCTTCTTTCTATTTGTTCCAGTCTGAGCGTGTCTTACACTTTGCCATGGTCTTAAGTTTTGGATCATCTTGGAAATTTTCAACAATAACAGTTGAGAAACATAGGTCTGCAATTGTAGTACTACGATCATAAACTTTCCCCGAACTAGTATAATTGATGGAAATATCTTCTATTCCATTTGACATCTCATGATTTACCAATACAAGATTGTCGGGATTTTCTGATCCTCTAGTCTCATTTATATTGCGCGCTTGAGAACTAGACTGTGGATCATTCACATTCACTTGAGGTTGTACACCTTTTGTTTTTCTCATATTACTAGGTTTTCTTGGAGCTTTTGTTTTCTCTTTTCTTGGTTGTTTTTCTAAAGCAATATTCTTCTTTTTAGGTTCTACCCTCCCTCTCTTCCTGATAGAAGGAGTCAGAGTGGTTTTCTTTGGTACCTCCACTCTCTTGCATTTACCGCGGGATTCCAAGATTTCATAACTCCATTATAATACGTGAATGCATCTGGCAAATTATTTGCAGCATTTTGCAAATTTATTATTCTCTGAACTTGAAGTTAGTCTTTTATGTACGTGGATCTGATGATATAATGGATTTATCATCCCAATTTATTTCCTGGCATTCTGAACGGTAGCTGTTGCACTCTCTCCATCTTCTTTTGTACTTGTTCTTTGTGCTAGGGTTCCGGTTGGGAGTCCACGAGGACCGAACCGGATCCTTGCCATTTGCTTGTATGTCGGTCGTGGTGGAAATGTTCGGGGATCTTGTTGAGGTCGACCGGTTGGTCTTCCTTCTCGGTCACGGCCACCACTAGCATGTCACTGTCTTGTTGGACTATGGTGACCTTCTTGTTACCGACACGGTCGATTGTTTCTTCTTCTCCCTTTTCTACTTCCTCTTCCCCTTCTTCCTTACCCGGTGATGAGAATACCGGGCCTTCCGCAACCGGGTATGGGCAAGGGTCCATACCATGGATGGCACAAGGCCTCTTCTGGCGATTCCATGGAGAATCGGCCGGATCTGAGGGCTCCATCGGCCAATACGCCGGTGGATTTGGGGATGGGGACCTTGGTCGTTTTTCAACCCTAACCCTAGGGTTGGGGACTTGGTCCATTGCTTGGCTTGATAAACCGGCCCCGGGATTCCCTCCATTCCGGCGAAGCCGACTTAGATGCAGGGGGTTTTCCGATTGCCTCCTGAATGTGGCCTAGAGGGGGGGGGGGGGTGAGTAGGCCTTTTTGAGTTTTGTCGGAACCTGCAACACTTAACAACCAGATCAAATCTCGAGATATCAGACTAGTCCGGTCGAGTGCGGACTAGTTTGGTGTATACCGTCTAGGTTTATCAAATTTGATCGATTATCTTGATCATAGGATGTATGCAACGGAAATATACTTGTAATTGAAGTGTTACACGATTATGAACTAGGATATACCACAAGTCAATCTTATATTAAATGTTTCAATGTAAAGTAAGCAAGATTGATTGAAATCCTAGATTGATATGATGTATAAGAACGATGAGCGCAAAGTAAGAACACACGCACTTTATCCCATGGTTCGGTTCCCACAGAGGCAACCTACATCCACATTGAGGAGTCCACAAAAGGACTGGGTCTTCTCCAACCCTACCCTCATCGGATCGCCACGGAGGTCAATCCTCTTCACTTATCACAAAGGGCAAATAACCGAATTTAAGGGGCCTTCTCACACGTTGAGGGCTCCTCAAGATTACAACAAGAACTCCACCAAGAACACACTCAAAAGATTACAATGAAAAACCACAGGAGTGTGTTAGGGAATCAAACCAGGAGCTCAATGAGTGATGAACCGTGTCTCTCCAATGATCCAAAGTGTATCCTCAAGAGATTGATCTTTAATGCGTTTGATTTTGTGGAGAGATAAGTTTTTGAGGCTCTTGGGAGGTGTGACGGCGCAGAGGGTCGAGTGATATTAAAGATGGGTCGTGTACACCTATTTATATGGGTTCCCAAAAGTTACCTTTAGGGTTTAGGAATATCGGACACCGGACTAGTCCGGTGTACTATGTGTAGCAAACCCTAGGTGTCCCGAAATATCGGACTAGTCCGGTGGATATCGGACTTGTCCGGAAATGTGAAACCCTAAGTGAATTGGGGACAAGTTCGCACTTGGAGGACTTGTTCGATTTAGGTCAGAGGGTTTTTCGGACTAGTCCGTGCTAATATCGGACTTGTCTGATTTTGTGCAACTTGTGAAGTGTTTGGAGGACTAGTCCGCACTGGGGAGGACTAGTCCGATTCTAGTCAGAGAGATATCGGACTAGTCCGTGGTGATATCAGACTTGTCCGATCTTGTGCAGAAAGATATCGAACTAGTCTGGTGTTAGTCGGACTAGTCCGACCCTATATAAACTTGTGCAATGTGTGTGATTATTTGTGTTTGAGCTCTTGGTGTGTGTTTCCTTAACACACTCCATACACAATGATCTACTACACTTGTTCCTTGAGCTCTTTTCCACATTGCTCCTCATTCTCCCTTCTTTTTAGCACCTTGCTTATTTTCTCATTAGAACCTGTGCTCATCTCAACAAAGTGGTTATAATCTCATTTGATTGTCATAAATCATCCAAAACCCACAAGGGATTCCTAGATGCACTTTCAATCTCCCCCTTTTTGGTGATTGATGACAACCAATTGAGATTTCACAAAATATGATAAAAAGTTGATATTTTCATAAAGTGTGCACATATGAGTTTAAAACATATTAAGCAATGAAAGCATGATCCATATGTGCACTCTTTATGGTGGGATGCAAAACTAAGTGTATAGAAGCAATAATCAATATGAGAATGACATAATTGACATCAACACATCAACAATAAGTATATATATCATTCTTATAGCAAAAACATAGATTTCATCAATTTCTTCATAAGCAATTCAAAACATTGCATCACAGGACCATAAGTACCATAAGAGCATATTAAAAGTTTTACAAACCACAAAATAGACAAAAGACGTAATAAAGAAGCTCTCCTCGCATCCTACAACTAAAACCTAAGACTCCCCCTCAATCTCTCCCCCTTTGGCATCAAGACACAAAAAAGAAGGAGAGGAGGGACCTAAAGTCTTCAAGCCACGCTGTCGGTCCTCTCATCGTCTTCATCTTCATCTTCTGGCTGATGGGGAGGAGGAGGAACGGATCCACTCAAGCCCCCAATGCCAAAATAGGCAAGCTCGAAGGGAGTCAAGGGCCCGAGCTCGGTGAAATCAGAGTCGGAGTCATTAAAAATTACTGGAGATCCAATGGGCTCAATCTACAGCTTTTGTCAAATATGCTTCATGTTCTCCTTGACATATCTCATGTCATCCTTTCTTCTTTTGTTGAGCTTGTAGGCCTTCACCTTAGCCTTTTTGCAGGAGGCAAAGATAGCTGCAAGGTACTTGAAGATGCCACTTGGGTACCCCTTTTGAGGAGGGGCCCTAGTGGCGGGAGCAGCCCTAGCACCGGCACTGGCTCTCGCTGGGGCCTCAGGGCTGGAGGCCGGAGATGGAGCAGCTTGAACACTTGGCTTTTGAGGCATCTGGGGTCTCAAGGGTAGGTGCTCCACATCCTTGACAAACTTTATGCCTGTGACCTTCTCAATCATAAACATCAGATAAGGAGCATAGCCACAGGACCTGTTCGGTGTGGAGGAGATGTTCACCATATCGTTCCAAATATAGTCAAAGACATCAAATCTTCTGTCTTTGCTAATGACCTTCATCAAGGTCCCAAGATACCCCTGCACACTCCCAGCATCTCCATCCTTGGGAGCAATTGTCTTCCTCAGGACCCTGTTCAACACCACAAAGAAAGGCTTCATATTCTTTGTAGATGGGGGGTTGAACTTAGAGTTGGTCTCATAGAGGAACTTCATCCTATCCTTCTCAATGACACCTATGTTGTGGATGATCAAGTTGTTATTGCTTGAGATGTCAAGGTGTAGCAGTCTTGCAAATTCCTCATAAGTTATGTTGTACTTGGATCCATGAGTCATCCAAGTCACACTTTCTTCTTCGTCACTTGAGAAGTGTCAAGTAGCATAAAACTGGGCGATGACTTCATCATTCCAGTTGTTCCTGAAGGGGAAGAGGTCCCTCAATCCATGCCTTTCGACTGCCTCCACCACTTCAATAAACGGTGAGCAGCCCTTATTCTCAAAATGCGCCCAATCGATCCATTGGCTGCGCACCACGGGTGTCTTCATTGGGAGGTATATAGACTTGTAGAAGTCTGCATGGAAGTTGCTCCAAAACCTCCCATCGGCAGCTTGCTTCGGACGGTTGTAACAATCAACGTTTCTGAATTTGGCAGCCGTGTCACTGCCCTTCCCGTTGAATCTCAATCTGCGGGGTCCCTGGCCCCTTCCCTTGGAGCTGACAGCTTTAGAGGGCCAATCGGGCCCGTTGCAATTCCCTTGCCCTTGCCCTTGGCTTGGCGAGGGCCACCACCAGCTGAAGCCCTGGATGCTGGTTTCTTCGCGAGGACTTTCCTTCGAGCCTGAGGAGGAGAGGTAGCTGGCTCGGAGGGGCGTTCTTGGCGCTTCTTGCCAAGGCTTGTCGAGGACCAAAGCATGGCTTCGTGGTCCATATCGGTCTCAAAGTCGGAAACTTCGTCGTGAGAGTTCAACATGCCCTGAGAATGGATTGCACAAGGTATTGATGAGAATAGATGACAACGAATTGCATTGAGGGACTAATAAGTTAGGGTTGAGTTCAGAAAAATCGGACAAGTCCGGTGTACAGGCATAGACTAGTCCGGGTGAACGGACTTGTCCATGCATGGACCAGACTAGTCCGATATTCATCCTCAAGAATCTTAACTCTGAGACAAATGGAGTTGCTCAATGCAAAACTAGCCTAACAACAATGTAATACATCAAGGACACTTGCATTAGGTGACAGAAGCCAGGCTATTCGATCAACAATGAAGAAAATGGAGATTTCTAGGGTTTGGGGAAAAATTTACCGAAAAATCGCTTGAATCTCGGAGAAGAGGGGGTTGAAGGGCGGACAAGTCCGTGGTCTTCAATCCCTAAGTGAAGGAGGTTTATTTCCACCCAAACTTGGATACTTTTAACGTAGAAATCGTCGAATCGCCTTGGGGAGCTCGAGCGTGGAGAGAGAAAGCTTGGGGCAAGTTTGGGGTGAGGGAGATTAGGGTTTGGTGGCGGCTAGGGTTATGGACACGGAAAATCAGACAAGTCCGAAAATGATCGGACTAGTCCAAACTTTTCCAGAGGCTATATCGGACTAGTCTGTGGTCTGCTGGACTAGCCCGGCCTAACCGGCGCTCTGCGGACTAGTCCGGGTAACCACAGACTAGTCTGTGGTTACCAAGGAAGAAATTCCTAGCCCATTCGTATATATTTGAAGGTACTTATTTAGAAAATAGGAGGCAAATCAAATCAAATAATCTTGATGAATATGATCAGTAAGCATACAACAATCAAGCAATGATCATAATTCACCAAGATCTAGTAATTGATATAGTTTTTCGGAAACACTGAGAGAGATGATTTTCACAACACAATTAATGAATTTTGAAGATAGCATTCAGATATACAAGATTTCAAGCCACACTCCGAGAATCAAGGATATTTAGTTCATTTCGAAGTTCGCAAAAACGTTTTTCATCAAGTGGCTTGGTAAAGATATCGGCTAGTTGCTTTTCAGTATTGACGTGTGAAATGACTATATCTCCCTTCATTGAATGGTCTCTCAAAAAGTGATGCCAGATGTCTATGTGTTTGGTCCTAGAGTGCTCAACGGGATTATGGGCAATTTTAATGGCACTCTCATTATCACAAAGGAGTGGACATATTGTAACCGTAATCCCTTAGATTTTGTCGCATCCAAAGGAGTTGTGCACAACAACTCCCGGCTGCAACATACTCCGCTTCGGCCATGGATAGGGCAATGGAGTTTTGTTTCTTGGAGGACCAAGAAACTAGGGATCTCCCTAGAAATTGGCATGTACCGGAGGTACTTTTTCTATCTACCTTGCATCTGGCATAATCTGCATCAGAATAGCCAATGAGATTGAATTTGGAACCTTTGGGGAACCAAAGGCCTAGGTTGGGTGTATGAACTAAATACCGCAAGATTCTCTTAACGGCTGTAAAATCATACTCTTTTGGGTTGACTTGAAATCTTGCACACAAGCATGCACTCAACATAATATCTGGCCTAGATGCACATAAGTAGAATAGAGATCCAATCATGGAGCGATATACCTTTTGATCAACGTTTGGTCCATCTTCATTGAGATCCAAGTGGCCATTCGTTGCCATGGGAGTCTTTATGGGCTTCGCCCTGTCCATTCCAAACTTCTTAAGTATGTCTTGAGTGTACTTAGTTTGGCTTATGAACTTCCCTTCCTTTTGTTGCCTCACTTGGAATCCCAAGAAGTACTTTAGCTCTCTCATCATAGACATCTCAAACCTATCTATCATAATTTTACTAAATTCCTCACAAAAGATTTGTTAGTTGAACCAAAGATTATATCATCAACATAGATTTGATAAACAAAGAGATCATTGTCAAAGTTCTTTGTAAACAATGTATAATCTACTTTATGGATCTTAAATCCATTTTCAATTAAGAAATCTCTAAGACACTTATACCAAGCTCTAGGAGCTTGTTTGAGGCCGTAGAGAGCCTTACGCAATTTAAATACGTGGTCGGGGAACTCTTCATCTTCAAACTGGGGGGTTGCTCCACATACACCTCCTCCTTGATTGGTCCATTGAGAACGGAGCTTTTCACATCCATTTGATAGAGCTTGAAATCATGGTAAGTAGCATATGCAAGTAATATTCTAATGGACTCAAGTCTAGCTACGGGAGCAAAGGTCTCATCGAAATCCAAACTTTCGACTTGTGAATACCCTTTGGCCACAAGTTGTGCCTTGTTCCTTGTCACCACCTTGTGTTCGTCTTGTTTGTTGCGGAAGACCCATTTTGTGCCGACGACATTGGACTTGGGTCTTTTGACTAGTTCCCACACCTCATTTCTTTTGAAATTGTTGAGTTCTTCTTGCATGGACACTACCCAATCCGGATCCTTCAATGCATCCTCAACCCTACGCGGTTCCAAAAAGGATACAAAAGAATAATGCTCACAAAAATTAGCTATGCGAGATCTAGTAGTTACTCCCTTTTGGATGTTATCGATGATGTTGTCGATTGGGTGATCGCTTTAGACGCGTTGGTGTACTCTTGAGTGTGGTACTTGCTGTCTTGAATCTTCATGATCATCTTCTTCTCCCTCTAAATGATTGCCCTCATTGACTTGAAGGTCATTTTCATCTTCTTGAGGTTGATCTTGTATGGAAGCTCCCCCTTGATCATTGGCCTCCTCTTGTGGTTCATTTTCCTCATGCATATGTAGAGGTGACTCTTGTGGTCGAACTTCGCCTAACACCATTCTTCTCAATGCTTGACACGGAGCTTCTTCTCTATCTATCACACATGGATCAACTTGCTCCTTTTGGGAGCCATTAGTTTCATCGAACACTACGTCACGTGCTACTTCAACAAGTCCGGAGGTCTTGTTGAAGACACAATAGGCGTAAGTGTTCAAATCGTAACCAAGCAATAAACCTTCATCAG
This sequence comes from Tuctoria greenei, assembly GCA_036927565.1. Lineage (NCBI taxonomy): Eukaryota > Viridiplantae > Streptophyta > Magnoliopsida > Poales > Poaceae > Tuctoria > Tuctoria greenei. Next base: position 177,032,737 of record JAYESD010000007.1, on the reverse strand, counting down.
ACTTCGAAGTGAACTTTGAAGTCCTAGGCTTCTTGTTCAAAATATAGCATTTGGAATCGAAAACTCGAAAATATGAAATATTAGGCTTGTTATCGGTGAGTAGCTCATAGGATGCTTTCTTGATTAGTTGATGAAGATAAAGTCGATTTATGGCGTGGCAAGCTGTGTTGACCGCTTCCGCCCAAAATCGATCCGAGGTCTTGTACTCATTGAGCATTGTTCTCTCCATCTCTATGAGGGTTCGGTTCTTACTTTCAGGAACTCCATTTTGTTGAGGGGGGTAAGGAGCTGAAAACTCATGTTTTATGCCTTCTTCATCTAGGTACTCCTCAACTTGTGTGTTCTTAAACTCTGTGCCGTTGTCGCTTCGAATGTTCTTGATCGTCAATGAAAACTCATTTTGAGCACGCTTGAAAATTTTCTTCAAGATTCCTTGTGTTTCTGCCTTATCATGTAAAAAGAAAACCCAAGTGAAGCGAGAAAAATCATTGACAATTAATAAACCATATTTGTTACCACCGATGCTTATGTAAGTAATTAGACCAAATAAGTCCATGTGAAGTAGATCGAGTGGTCTTGTTGTAGTCATGACGTTCTTAGCGGGATGAGGTGCTCCAACTTGCTTCCCAGCTTGGCACGCGCTACAAGGTCTGTCTTTCTCAAAAACTGAAAGTGCATCTAGGCATCCCCGTGGTTTTTAGATGATTGATGACGACAATTAAGAGGCTAATGAACCAAGTTGATCTTAAGCACATGTACAAGGATTGAAATGGGATGAAAACCCTCAAAAAGGAAAAGGAGAAAACGGACGTCAAAGACTCAAGCGTAGAAATTAGGGTTTCTATGGTATTGATTTTATATGAGCCGTATCATGTGAGAGGGTGGTTGTATCATGTGCATTGAGATCATACCAAGGGGCTCAAAGTGGTGGTTTAGAGAAAAACCTAAGTGAGAAGCTCAAAATGAGAAAACCCTATGAGGCCGGACTAGTCCGGCCATGGCACACAAGTCCGTTTTTGGACGGACCTAACGTCTCTGTAGTGTCTACGAGTGATTTTGGAGCTAAGTCTGAGAAGTTCGGACTTGTCCATTTTTGGATGGACCTAAGCTCTCTGGAGTAGTTCGGACATGTCCATTTGGGCACAGACTTGTCCGCTTGGGACTTAGTGTGACAAACCAAGATAAAACCCTAGGAGGTCGGACTAGTCCGCCCCTGTGGCCGGACTAGTCCGGACCATCCCAGAAGGGTCCGTTTTGGGACGGACCAAGTGGTTCTGTTCCACTTCGGACTAGTCCGTTGTTGACCGGACTAGTCCGGTGTCTAGTGACCGTTTGAGTTTGGAAATTTGGCGGGTAGCATGATGATCGTTGCTCAGTGTGGCAGTTGTCGGGAACTGACCAAATGGTCAGTGGTCCTATAGGGTCGGACTAGTCCGCCCCTTTGCTGATGTAAGCAAAAGCGGCTCGGAGCCTCTATAAAAAGGGGACCCCTGGGCTCATTTGAAAAAGACTTGAACCCTAGCGCCGCCACAAGCAACCTAGAGCCTTCCAAAGCCTTCTACTCATCCTACTAACCCCCTAAGAGCAAATCTTGAAGAGATTAGGGTTTGGGGAGGAGAGTAAAGAAAGATCATCGTGCTTTGGCTCTCGGTTTGATCTCTTGCACATTGTGTTGTGTTTTGTGGCTTGTGTGAGTTGATCTTCGTGTGCTCCTCATTGTATTGATTTGTGGGAGCCTCAAGTTGTAAGAAGCCCCATCAAACTTTGTGATTATCTATTGATATAGTGGAAACCAAGCCGACCATCGTGGTGGCTTGGTGAGAGAAGGGTCAAGTGAGACCTGGTCCTTGTGTGGACTTCTCAACGTGGAGGTAGGCTTCTTCGTGGAGCTGAACCACGGGATAAATCTCGTTTCACTTGTCTTTCGCTTTTTGTGATCACTAGTATTGCTATTAGGGTTCACTTTGCTCTTATTGCCTTACACTTTGATCGTTACTCTAAACTTCAAATCTAAGTGTTTAAACCTCTCAATCTGAGTTTCACAAGTTTACTACACATTGCTCATATCTTTGGTAAACTTTAATTTCGCAAATAACTTCTAGAAATCAAGTTTTAGGGTTTCCACCCTGTGTTGAGCGGACTAGTCTGGCCCTGTGCAGACTAGTCCGGCCATAGGAATTTAATCTCGTTTAATTAAGTGATTTCAAGTATTATTGCCTATTCACCCTCCCTCTAGACGACTTTCAATTGGTATCAGAGCAGGTTTCTCCCCAAGGGTCTAACAACTCGGAGAAGTAATGGCCGGAAGGGGTGACAATGAGGTTCCGATGGTCGTCGATGACACCAAGACGAAGAACATCAATGTTCTCCAAGATGATTCAAATGATGACGAAGAAGTTCGTGAGAAGCTCAACGTGTCGAAGAAGAAGATCAAGCCAATTGCTCCGGTTAACATTGACAACGGGAGTAGTTCACAAGACTACTCCTGGTATCCTTACAATTATGAGCAACTTACCGCTAGCAACCATTACTTGTCTATTCCCATTGACAAACCTTCTCAATTTGATGGAAATGATTATTCTACGTGGAAGCATAATATGAAGATGCACCTCATTTCCTTAAACCCTAGTTTGTGGCAAATTGTGATGACAGGTGTTCGTCTTCCCAAGAATGAGGAAGATATCACTCCGGAGCAAGCCGTCCTTCTACATCGCAATGCTCAAGCCGTTGGAGTGATTACCTCCTCATTGACTTGTGAGGAGTTCAACCGCATTGAAGGGTTAGAGGTTTCCAAGGAGATTTGGGATACCCTCAAGACGGCGCATGAAGGCAACCGCGTCATAAAGGAAGCAAAGATCGAGATGATCGAATGAGAGCTTGGGAGATTTACCATCATGGAGGGTGAATCTCCGCAAGATATGTATGACCGCCTCAAGACTCTCATCAACAAGAGTCGGTCATATGGAAGCACCCGGTGGACCGACCACGAGGTAGTAAAGAGGATGATTCGAGCATTCATGCCTTGAAACGTTACTCTTTGCTCACTAATTCGTGAAAGTACGGGCTTCCACAAGATGACTCCCGAAGAAGTGCTAGGGAGAATCATCAACCATGAGATGATGGAGAAAGAAGCGATGTTCTACAACGATCTACAAAGGCTTTCCTCCTCCAAGAAAAGGGATATTGCATTCAAAGCAACGTCCTCAAAATCTCAAGAAAAGGAAGAGAGTGATGAGGAGAGTCCCGACACCGATGAAGAAGAAGCTCTCTTCATCAACAACTTTAAGAGAATGTTTAGAAGGAGGAGGGGGAGCTACCAAATTGAGAGAAGAAGCAAAGACAAGCCCAACACAAGATCCAAAAGGGCTTGCTACAATTGTGGAGAATATGGCCACTTCATTGTGGATTGTCCACATGAAGAAAACAAGAAGAAGAAGGAGGGCAAGTCCAAAGAGAAGAAGTACTTCAAGAAGAAGAAGCAATCCGTACATACCCACCTTGGGAAGGAGTGGGACTCAGATGAGGAATCCTCCTCCGATGAAGATGAGAAGGTAGCAACTATTGCTATGAAGAAGACAACAACGGAGAACAAGCTCTTCCCCAACTTGGAGATCTCAAGGGCAACATGTCTCATGGCCAAGGAGGGAAGAAAGAAGGTTAAATCTAAATCCTCTTCTTCAATTTCCTCTCATGATGACTTTGATAGTAGTAGTGAAAATGAACAGATGCTTAAAGACATGAGCAAAAGCACCCTGAGGATATTGATATTGTTAACGGAAGAGATATTTGAGAAGGAAGAACTCATCAACCGTCAAGAGGACATGCTCATCTAACAAAAGAAGAGATGTCAAGAGGTTGAGGAGCTCTTGGAGCTTGAAAGAGAAAGAAGCAAGGCACTTGAGCGTGAACTCACCTTGAGCAAGGAAACTTGCTCAAACCTTGAGAACACTACAATTGTGCTCAAGGATGAACTTGTTAGTTTGACACAAGCTAACAAAATCCTTGAGACGCAAGTGAAGTCTCTCAAGGTCAATGCACCTTCTTCCTCTACAAGCTCACCTTCCACAAATGTTAAATCCGAAGCATCTCAACCTTGTAAATGCTCAAACTTAATCAAAAAACATAAAGATAAGCTAAAGTTGGCACAAACCAATCAAGCACCCAAGGGTGGCATTTTTGACAAGGAGAAGGTGGCATATGCACGTAGTGCATTTACCAACACAAGACATCCCCTTGTCAAGGATGGTCTTGGTTATTCTAGGGGGATGAGGCAAAATGCCAAAACTCCCAAGAATGACAAAGACTTGATTGTCTTTGTCAAAGGAGGCTCATACAACACCAAGGAAAAGAACATTGCTACTACACCTAAAATGCCTAAGAAAGAATCGCATCCATTGTTCCATGATTTTGGTGCTTCATATGTTTTATGAAGGAACAAGTTTGGAAAGGCATATGCTAGGTATGTTGGGCCACACCACAAGAGTCCCAAACCTTGTGTGTGGGTGCCCAAGTGCCTCTTGACTAACATCAAATGACCAACACCGTTTGGGTACCTAAGGCCAAGACTTAAATCTTTCTTGTAGGCATACTCCTCCGATGGAACCAAATGGGTCCTTGATAGTGGATGTACAAATCATATGACCGGAGAGAGGAAGATGTTTGTGGAGTATGAGCTTAATGACGATCCAAGTAAGGAATCTATTTTGGGGACAATAGCCAAGGAAAAATCCTAGGCACCGGTAAAATTGCTATATCCTCTAATCATACTCTTTCAAATGTCTTACATGTTGATTCACTTGATTATAACCTCTTGTCCATATCACAACTATGTGGCAAAGGTTATAATTGTTTATTCACTAATTAGGGTGTGACCGTCACAAGGAGAAGCAATGACTCAATTGCCTTTAAGGGTGTACTCAAGGGAAAGCTCTATCTTGTGGATTTCTCCGCGGATAAAGCCCAACTTGATACATGCTTAATTGCGAAAACTAACATGGTATGGCTTTGGCATAGGAGGCTAGCTCATGTTGGAATGAGGAATTTACAAAAACTTCTTAAGGGCGAGCACATCCGTGGTTTAAAGAATGTTGTGTTTGAAAAGGATAGGCCATGTAGCGCTTGTCAAGCCGGGAAGCAAGTTGTAGCACCTCATCCATCTAAGAACATTATGACAACATCAAGAACATTGGAGCTTCTACACATGGATCTCTTCGGTCCAATCGCCTACATTAGTATTGGTGGTAATAAATATAGTCTTGTTATTGTTGATGATTTTTCATATTTCACTTGGGTGTTCTTTTTGCATGACAAGAGCGAGACTCAAAGTATCCTCAAAATGAGTTCTCTTTGAGTATCAAGATCATTAGAAGTGACAATGGCACCGAATTCAAGAACACCCAAGTTGAAGAATTTTTGGATGAAGAAGGCATCAAGCATGAGTTCTCGGCCCCCTACTCCCCTCAACAAAATGGGGCGGCCGAGAGAAAGAATAGGACTTTAATTGATATGTCAAGAACCATGCTTGATGAGTACAAGACGTTAGACCGGTTTTGGGCGGAAGCGGTCAACACCGCTTGCCATGCCATAAACCGATTGTACCTTCACCACATTCTTAAGAAGACGTCATATGAGCTCCTAACAGGTAACAAACCCAACATCTCTTACTTTCGTGTTTTTGGGAGCAAATGCTACATTCTTAACAAGAAGCCTAGGACTTCGAAGTTTGCTTCTAAGTCTTATGAGGGTTTCTTGCTTGGCTATGACTCAAACACTTACACCTATTGTGTCTTTAACAAATCCTCCGGAGTTGTTGAAGTAGCACATGACGTAGTGTTTGATGAGACTAATGGCTCCCAAGTGGAGCAAGTTGATCGTCATGTGCTAGATCAAGAAGAAGCTCTACAAGTGGTGATAGGAAGGATGACACTTGGAGATAATGAGAATGAGGAAGACCAAGATGATGAATCAAGACCTCAAGAACCTGAAAGCATCTAGGCCCCATGAGGTACGGTTTCGGTGATTAATGACAACCATTCGATATTACTAATGAATTTGTGAATGCAAGGTCTCAATGACACTCAATCAAATAAAATCAAAATTACATTGGAGACCCATATAAAATCAACAAGTGAGATCAAACAAAATCATATGAAGACAAGAAGTGAAAGCTCTAACTTGATATCACTCAGTGCTTGAAGACAATCAAAACAACATTTCAAACAAGTGTCAAAGAGGTCACAAGTTCAAATTCCAAAAGAACAACTCAAAACAACTCGAAGTCAACAAGTTGAACACACCGGATCATCCGATGGTCTTGGAGTTGACTGCATCGGTCGAGTTGGTTCAACTAAGGAAAAAGACCTCAGACAAATGCACTCACCGGATCATCCGATGTGAAGTGGCTCAGTGACATCGGTCCATCATCACAGATTGCAATACCAGTGGACCAAGTGAAGCACCGGATCATCCGATGTGCAGACTTATACACATCGGTCGATCACTCCAATATGCCTCAAGATCAAGCAAAATTCTGGAAAAAGAGCCACCGGATCATCCGATGAGAAGACAGATCAACATCGGTCTAACAACGGTCATATCTGACACAGTGACATCAGCTAATTTGACTTTGACCGATGATAACTGAAGGGGAGACATCGGATCATCCGGTGTTCGCAGACAAGTGATGTCAGCCTACTTTTCCAACGGCTATCTCGTGGAGGCTGGCTATTTATACCCCTTCAACCTGTCAAATCGATATGACTTGAAGCCCAGACATACTCTACACATCCTAGAGCATTCAAGCAATAGAGCAATCACTTTCACATCATTTGTTCATCATTTGTACACCAAGAGATAGGCTAGAACTAGCTAGAGATAGTGCTTGGGTGCCTCCATTCTTGGTGATTGGAGTCTCTAGTGTAGTGAGAGCCCAAAGGGAGTGACCCTTGGTGTGTGCAACTTCCGGAGCTTGCCAAGAGGATTGTGGAAGCCCGGAGGATCCCAAAAGTGTACAAGGCTTGAGCTCCACCCTGCCAAGGTTGGCGAACGGAGAAGAATAGTGAAGAAGCCCCTTGTCTCGGTGACTAGGGAGTGGCAAAACCCTCCGGTGGGTGCCACAACGTGGACGTAGGAAGATCCTTGTGATCTTACCGAACCACGGGATAAACTCCGTGTCCCTTTGAGCGTTTGCATCCCTCTCCCTTTTACTCTTATGCAATCTTCATTCCGCAACTTTATTTTACATTGATTGCATAGTTTAATTGCATAGGGAATTGGGCTTTAAGTTGTTAGTTTGTAATTGTCTTAAAATTTGAAAGAAAGCCCAATTCACCCCCCCCCCCTCTTGGGCGTTTCGATCCTTACAGAACCTCACCCCAAGAGTGCATCAAAGCGTCTGACGGGACCATCCCATTGACAATATACTTGGAGACATCTCCAAGGGGGTAACTACTCGATCTCGTGTTGCAAATTTTTGTGAGCATTACTCTTTTGTTTCTTCCTTGGAGCCCCACAAGATTGAAGAAGCACTACGAGATCTGGATTGGGTGATGGCCATGTAAGAAGAGCTCAACAACTTCGAGAGAAATAAAGTATGGGAGCTTGTGAAGAGGCCAAATGCAAATGTTGTAGGAACCAAATGGGTGTTCCACAACAAACATGATGAACACGGGGTGGTTACAAGGAACAAGGCACGACTTGTGGCCAAAGGGTACTCACAAGTCGAAGGTTTGGATTTCGAAGAAACATTTGCTCCTGTAGCTAGGCTTGAATCAATTCGTATATTATTTGCATTTGCTACTCACCATGATTTTAAGCTATATCAAATGGACGTCAAGAGCTCATTCCTCAATGGTTCAATCAAGAAAGAAGTATATGTGGAGCAACCCCCCGGATTTGAAGATGAAGAATTCCCAAACCACGTGTACAAATTGCGTAAGGCTCTCTATGGACTCAAACAAGCTCCTAGAGCTTGGTATGAGTGCCTTAAAGACTTTCTAACTCAAAATGGTTTTAAAATTGGGAAGACGGACTATACTCTATTCACTAGGCACTTTAATGATGATTTGTTTGTTTGCCAAATATATGTCGATGACATTATATTTGGTTCTACTAACAAAGCTTTTTGTGATGAGTTTTCCAAGATAATGACGGAAAGATTCAAGATGTCCATGATGGGGGAGTTGAAGTTCTTTCTAGGTTTTCAAGTGAAGCAACTCAAGGAAGGCACGTTCATTAGTCAAATTAAGTACACACAAGATATATTCAAGAAGTTTGACATGGACAAGGCCAAACCCATCAAGACTCCTATGGCAACCAATGGGCATCTCGATCTCAATGAAGATGGTCCAAGTGTAGACCAAAAGGTATATCATTCTATGATAGGCTCATTGTTATACTTATGTGCATCTAGGCCCGATATCATGCTTAGTGTGTGTATGTGTGCTAGATTTCAAGCTGCTCCAAAGGTGTGTCATTTGACCGCCGTTAAGAAAATTCTTAGATATTTGTTTCACACACCAAGCCTAGTACTTTGGTACCCCAAAGGCTCTAAGTTTAACCTCATTGGATATTCCGATGTGGACTATGCGGGGTGCAAAGTTGATAGGAAGAGTACATCGGGAACTTCTCAATTCCTTGGTAGATCTCTAGTGTCATGATCCTCAAAGAAACAAAACTTCATTGCACTTTCCACAGCCGAAGCGGAGTATGTCGCCGCCGGAAGTTGTTGTGCACAACTTCTTTGGATGCGACAAACTCTTAGGGACTATGGCATAAACTCGCGCCATATTCCTCTCTTATGTGACAATGAGAGTGCCATCAAAATAGCTCACAATCCAGTTGAACACTCAAGGACCAAACACATCGATATACGCCACCACTTCTTGAGAGATCACTCCATCAAAGGAGACATTGCAATTTCCCATGTGAGAATCGATAAACAATTGGCCGATATCTTTACCAAGCCCCTAGATGAGAAAAGGTTTTGTGAACTTAGGAGTGAGCTAAATATCTTGGATTCTCGAAATGTGGCTTAAGTCTTACACATCTGATTGCAATATTCAAAATTCACGCATGCTTGCGAAAAACTCATCCTCCTCAATTTTTCACAAATTATTTTGAAATTATTGAAGCCTTATGAATCATGGTTATAGTTTGATTGTTGATTGCTTACTGACCATATTTACAAAGATCTTTTGTAAAATATAGTTCAAAGGGATCAAATCTCCACTCAAAACTCAATATATAGGAGTTTTAGGTCTTAGGACCGGACTAGTCCGCTCCTTGTACCGGACTAGTCCGGTGGAATGAGCTGTCCGGACCCAGTCCGGATGCCGGACTAGTCCGTCCCTTGGGGACTTAACCTCCCCAGGGTGCCCTCGACCTCTCCACTTCGTTTCAAACACTCTCTCTCCAAAAACGCTCAAAAATTGTCTCCCCAACAGCGATTTTTTAGTCCATCCACCAAATCTTGATTCCAATCGGTGGATTGAAGCCCCAAGGTGCTTAGGAACTTTCCCCCAAGCATCGGAGACCACTTCCTCTTCCACATTTCAACAAATCGAAGATTTGAAGAGGTATTCTTGACCTAACTCCAAAATCCTTAGAATTCAATTCTTTTTGGTCCTTTCATAGAAACTTCTTCACAAATGTTGTTGTACACATCAATGTGATCATATAGCTCCATTTTTGTGGTAGGATCCGTAGTTTTTGCAAAATTTCCCTAGATTATGGTTCTTGCTGTGTGAACCGGACTAGTCCGGCCATAGGGCGGACAAGTCCGACCTAGTGCGGACTAGTCCGGCCCCTGGGCGGACAAGTCCGGGTTACACAGTGAAAATTCTAACCTAGGTTGATCTTGTGAATTCTACCATTTTACCTTAACTTCCTTGACTCATACACATTCCCTTGCTTCTCTTGTCAACAATCATGTCGGACAACGAGTATGTTCCTCTCTCTGACTCTGAGACCGAAGCGGAGAAGCAGGCTCTCTTTCAACGGAAACAAAGAGAGGATCAAGAGATGGTTGCTGCATACTTTGCCTCTCAGAGGGCAAAGAAGACGCAGCGTGAGGAACACAACTCCGCTGCTGCCGAGGCTGCCCCAAAGAGGAAGAGGCTTGTGACCTTGGGTGAGCAAGCCAAGTCCTAGGGGGCAAGATCCTCCAAAGATAAGGGCAAGGCCCCTGTTGATACAGCAAAAAGAAGAGGGTGACTGTGGCCAAGAAGGCAGCAAGCAAACTGAAGAAGGGTGCCCCACAACCCATTGGCCCCTTGAGGATGTCCTCCCCTGCACAGAACCCAAACCGTACAGCTGCTTTTGATGTCAACATATTCAAGGGCAAGGGGGATGAGAAGGCACGCAAATTGAGAAAGATAAATGTTTATCATCGTGACAGGAGCACAGTGGATCCCCGGTTCTGGTGTGACTTCCACTGTGACTACTACAGGACAGTCTATATGACCAAGCAAACTCCTGTCACAGATGCTCAGTGGATCGACTGGGATTACATGGCCCAGAAAGATCATCAAGCCTTCAATGCTGTGATTGAGGCTGTCGAGAGGCATGGTCTGAAGAAGCTAATGGCTTTCCAGTATGATTGGAATGGGGAGGTCATCACTCAGTTCTACTCCACCCTTTACTTCCACACCGATGGGGACAGGAGGATCACCTGGATGACCCATGGAGAGCAGTACTCTACCACATTTTGGGAGTTTGCTCAGTTTCTTGACTTGGAGGATCAACTGGATAATGAGATCATCATTTCCAATCTGAAGCCAATTGATCGGGACACATTGGAGTACATGTATCCAAGTCATGGACAATATGAGGACGGGCACATCAGAAATATCAAGCCCTTCTATAGTGTTCTCAACCGGGTCCTCAGAAAGACAATTGCCCTCAAGGATGGAGATGTGAGGATCATCCAAGGCAATTTGAGGCACTTAATGGTCCTCATTGATGGAGATGTCCGCTTCAATATGGTGGACTATATCTTTGATGACATCTTCAACATCTCTCACACCCCCAATCAATCATGTGGATACGCTCCGTACATTATGTACATGATCGAGAAGATCTCCGGGCTCACTTTCAAGAAAGATATCATTCACCGGAGGCTTCGACCACAACTCCCTCATCCGGAGCCAGCTGCCCCTCGGAGAAAGAATGTGGATACTCCCGCTTCTTCCTCTCGCTTCGTGCCATCTCCTCCACCTCCTCCGCCTTCGACACAATGCGGAAGCGGCTTCTTCAAGTGCTTCAAAGATCTCTTTTCTTCGTGCCGGAAGACGTAAATTTGGCAACGTCGCATGGAGCGTCACAATGAGAAGTAACTCAAAGCGATGTACAACAAGCTGGACATCCCTATGTCCCCCGCCGAGGAGAGCGATGGTGAGCTCACTTCCTTTCCCGAGTTCACTGCCGAAGAGCTCGCTGAATTTGGAGAAGCTGGGACTTCCACCGCGGCCCCGACCGAGGATACGGGGGCTACGGAGAGCGACAGCGAGCCCCAAGGCGACAATGATGACTCCGACTCCGTCGATGAGTAGTACTAAGGGCTCTTCCTCTCTTATTTTCCTTTTTTGTGTCTTGATGCCAAAGAGGTAGAGATAGCGAGGAGACAGCTTGACGGGCTCTTAAATCGAGGGGGGAGACATAGAGGGAGAGATGAAAGGAGGAGAGATAAAATAGATTGATATTGATGTATGAGTGTATTGATCTATGTTGGACTTATGTTTTAAAACTCATTTCAAGTTATATTGTAAGACTTAATTTATGTATTCAAGTATTCATGTGTCTTGCCTAAATTTGTGATGTGTTGCCTCATTTTAATGTCTACTTTGCATAATCATTGTCTTATCACACTTTATGAACACATCACTTAGGCACCCCACCATAACATGTATATGTATGAGAACTCTCTCAATCTCTTTACTCATAATGCATACATTGAGGGGGAGTCACTTATACAAATACATGTTATGAAAACAAATTATTAATCTTATTGTTGAAGTCTTAATGTGTTGTCATCAATTCACCAAAAAGGGGGGGATTGAAAGTGCATCTAGGCATCCCCGTGGGTTTTGGATGATTGATGATGACAATTAAGAGGTTAATGAGCCAAGTTGATCTTAAGCACACGTACAAGGATTGAAATGAGATGAAAACCCTCAAAAAGGAAAAGGAGAAAACGGGTGTCAAAGACTCAAGCGTAGAAATTAGGGTTTCTATGGTATTGAGTTTATATGAGTCGTATCATGTGAGTGGGTGGTTGTATCATGTGCATTGAGATCATACCAAGGGGATCAAAGTGGTGGTTTAGAGAAAAACCTAAGTGAGAAGCTCAAAATGAGAAAAACCCTAGGAGGCCAGACTAGTCCGGGCCTCTGGGCCGGACTAGTCCGGCCATGGCAGACAAGTTCGTTTTTGGACGGACCAAACGTCTCTCGAGTGTCTACGAGTGATTTTGGAGCTAAGTCCGAGAAGTTCGGACTTGTCGTTTTTGGACGGACCAAAGCTCTCTGGAGTAGTTCGGACTTGTCCGTTAGGGCACGGACTTGTCCGCTTGGGACTTAGTGTGACAAACCAAGAGAAAACCCTAGGAGGCCAGACTAGTCCGCCCCTGTGGCCGGACTAGTCCGGACCATCACAGAAGAGTCCGTTTTGGGACGAACCAAGTGGTTCTATTCCACTTCGGACTAGTTTGTTGTTGACCGGACTAGTCCGGTGTCTAGTGACCGTTTGTGTTTGCAAATTTGGCGGGTAGCGTGACGATCGTTGCTCAGTGTGGCAGTTGTCGAGAACTGACCAGAGGGTCAGTGGTCCCATAGGGTCGGACTAGTCCGTGGTACAAGGCTGGACTAGTCCGCCCCTTTGCTGATGTAAGCAAAAGCGACTCGGAACCTCTATAAAAAGGGGACCCCCGGGCTCATTTGAAAAAGACTTGAACCCTAGCGCTGCCACAAGCAACCTAGAGACTTCCAAAGCCTTCTACTCATCCTACTAACCCCCTAAGAGCAAATCTTGAAGAGATTAGGGTTTGGGGAGGAGAGTAAAGAAAGATCATCGCGCTTTGGCTCTCGGTTTGATCTCTTGCACATTGTGTTGTGTTTTGTGGCTTGTGTGAGTTGAGCTTTGTGTGCTCCTCATTGTATTGATTTGTGGGAGCCTCAAGTTGTGAGCAGCCCCATCAAACTTTGTGATTACCCATTGATATAGTGGAAACCAAGTTGGATATCGTGGTGGCTTGGTGAGAGAAGGGTCAAGTGAGACCCGGTCCTTGTGTGGACTTCTCAACGTGAAGGTAGTCTTCTTCGTGGAGTTGAACCACGGGATAAATCTCGTTTCACTTGTCTTTCGCTTTTTGTGATCACTAGTATTGCTATTAGGGTTCACTTTGCTCTTATTGCCTTACACTTTGATCATTACTCTAAACTTCAAATCTAAGTGTTTAAACCTCTCAATCTGAGTTTCACAAGTTTACTACACATTGCTCATATCTTTGTTGAACTTTAATTCCGCAAATAACTTGTAGAAATCAAGTTTTAGGGTTTCCACCCTGTGTTGAGCGGACTAGTCCGGCCCTGTGCAGACTAGTCCTGCCACAAGAATTTAATCTCGTTTAATTAAGTGATTTCAGGTATTATTTCCTATTCACCCCCCTCTAGGCGATCTTTAAAAACAACATCCTTCAAACCTCGGATGTGATCGCCCTTGAAGAGTTTTTGAAGGTTCCTCATACCAACATGTGCTAGCTGTCTATGCCACAGCCAACCCATGTTGGTCTTTGCAATCAAGCATGTGTCAAGTTTGGCTTTATATTTGTTGAAGTCAACAAGGTAAAGCTTTCCCTTTAACATTCCCTTGAATGCAATGGAACCATCACTCCTTCTAGAGACGGTCACACCCTCGTTAGTGAACAAGCAATTATAACCTTTGTCACATAATTGAGATATGGACAGCAGGTTATAATCTAAGGAATCAACATGTAATACACGAGAAAGAGTGTGTTTAGATGATATGGCAATTTTACCGGTACTGAGCACCCTTCCTTGACTATTGTCTCCAAAATAGATGCCCTCGCTTGGATCCTCATTTGCTTCATATTCAACGAACATTCGTCTTTCTCGAGTCATATGGTTGGTACAACCACTGTCTAGCACCCATTTTGATCCACTGGAGGAATAAGCCTACAAAATCGAATCATGCCTTTGTTTTAGGTACCCAAGCTTGCTTGGGTCCTTTTAGGTTAGTCACAAGGGATTTGGGCACCCACAAATGAGACTTGGTGTTCCCGTGGCGTGGCCCAACATAATGAGCATAAATCTTACCAATATTACTTCTCATTAACACATAAGATGCATCAAAAGTTCTAAATAGCAACTGTTGTTGTTTATAAACAGGACTAGTTTGGGAGATCGGACTTGTTCGGAGGACCGGACTTGTCCGGACCGCGACCGGACTAGTCCGGTGTTCATGTGTGTTCAATGTGTTAACTTTGGACTTTCTAGTTTGAGAGGGTCTTCCCTTTACAAAGGCATTGCTCTCCTTGTTATTCTTATGGCTTATAGCATGTTTTTTTTTTTGAGCGGAAAGACTGTCGGGGAGGCCCCCGCAGTGTGTATATTGATGAAGGTTTAATATAAGTTAGTTACAGTAAAGTAGCCACATGTTTTGTACATGTGAAGTTGGTATAGTTTCCAGAGATTGTAAACCCACTACAAGCTATCTATGAATTCTTCGAGTCTGATCTTGTCCATTTCTTTATAGCGACATAATTGGGATCTCATTGATGCTACGAAGCAATTTTTCTATCCCAACACCGTAGGTTGTCCAGCCCTGAATATCTTTGCATTTCTCTGCTTCCAAATCTTCCATGGGGCATTGGCAAAGATATCCATGAAGCAGCATCTGTTCCAGCTATGTTTCGCACTTGCTATAGTATCAAAGAAGTATAGACTGTGATCCCAGTGAAGGCATATGATATTCCAACATTGTACACTAAAAGGGCATTGAAAGAAGAGATGATATGTTAGTTCTTCAATATTCGTGTCGCAAAGCACACATGAGTAGTCCTCGCCTTCAATGATGAGATTCTTTCTTTTTAATATGTGAAAGCATCTAGGCCCCCACGAGGTACGGTTTCGGTGATTAATGACAACCGTTAATTACTACTAATGAGTTTGTGGATGCGAGGTTTCATGTACAATGAATCAAACGTCGATCAATCACTCATAAATGTCATCTACTGCTCATTGGATGCAAAAGGAGACCCCTCAACGAACTAACCTAAGGGGTTAATCGGAAGCAAATGAAGAACTCGTACAACGACGCAACCTTATCAAAATTGGCAACACAAGAAGCTTCATATCCATCAGAAGAGCCATACAAACAAGTGTTCAAGAGGTCACAAGTCCAAAATCCAAAAGATCAGTCCAACTCAACTCGAAAGAAACAAATTGTACACACCGGATCATCCGGTGATCTGAAGAATGACTGCATCGGTCGATTTGGACTCAACAGAAGAAGAAGACCTCAGAATGAAGTACACACCGGATCATCCGATGTGTATCAAGTGAACATCGGATGAATACAACAGCAAGCAAATTTTCTGAAGTGTTCTGAAGGACTGAACACCGGATCATCCGATGTTGAAGGCAGATGCACATCGGTCGATTACAACAGAAGCAAATTATCAGCTCAACCAGACTGAAGATCTATTCATCGGATCCTCCGATGATGAAGGAGGTGAAGCATCGGTCTAATAACGGTCATTTCTGACAGAATGACGTCAGCTAATCTAATTAGACCGATGCTCATAAAAGGGGGTCATCGGATCATCCGATGTACACAGAAAAAGTAATCAGCCCACTTTTCCAACGGCTAATTTGGTTGGGCTGAGTATTTAACCCCCTTCCACCAGTCATTTCGGGGAGGCTGAACAACAAGAGCACCACTACACATTCCCCAAGTGTCCAAGACTTAGAATACTCATTTTCACACTCCTGTAACCCTTTCACACCTCAAGATATAGGCTAGTTCCTCTTAGAGTTAAGCTTGTGTGCGTCCTCTCTGGGTGAGTGGAGACTCTAGAGTAGGGAGAGCCGTGAGAAAGTGCATTCTTGGTGATTGCACTCACCTTGTATCAAGAGGAGAGTGAAGAGATCGCTCCGGAGCTTGCCGAGACCATTGTGGAAGCCCGGAGGATCGAAGTTGTACAAGGCTTGAGCTCCACCTTGCCAAGGATGGCGAACGGAGGAAGTTAGTGGATTCCCTCGTCTCCGTGACTTGGGAGTGGCGATACCCTTAGGTGGGTGCCACAACGTGGACGTAGGTGGATCCTAGTGATCTCACCGAACCACGGGAAAAATCGACGTGTCCCCGTGTCTTCGAGCGTTTGCATTCCTCCTCCCTACTCCTTTACGATTACGCAATTCTCAATTCCGCACTTAATTCTCTTAATTGCACTGTTGGCTTGCTTAGAGAATTAGATTTCACTTAAGTTTTAAATTGACTTAAAATTTGAAGTAGCCCAATTCACCCCCCCCCCCCCCCCCTCTTGGGCATTCGATCCCTACAATTGGTATCAGAGCAAGGTTGCTCATTGGATCATTCTAGCTTCACCGCTAGAGAGCAAAAATGGCCAAGAATGGGGGTTCGGTTCCTACCTTCGAGGGCAAGAATTTTGCTTATTGGAAAGCACGCATGCGCGCTTACCTTGAGGCAATTTCTCCCGAAGTGTGGGAAGCGACCCATGCGGGGTTTGGCAACCATGAATATATTGGTGATCAACTAAAATGGGATGCTAAGGCTAGGAATGCCATTTATGAGTGCATTAGTCAAGATGTATTTGCTAGAATTGCTAGTAAGGAGAAAGCTTGTGAAATTTGGGCTTGCTTGATTGAAATCCATGAGGGTTCCTCTCGTGTCAAAGAGCTCAAATATCACTTGCTTAAATCCAAGTATGATGATTTTAAAATGCTTCCTCATGAGAATGTTAATCAAATGTTTTCTCGCTTAAATGTACTCATTGAGGAAATTAATGCTCTTGACATTGCTTCGCTTGGCAAGGGACTCATCAACCGCAAGATCCTCATGCTACTTCCCAAGCCCAAGTACAACATCATCAACTCAATGCTCCAAAAGGAGTCACTTGACAACATTGAGGTTTCGGAGCTCATTGGAGAGATACATGCTCATGAGATGAGTGTGCTTGGAATGATGGAGGAGTCATCATCATCAAAGACCATTGCTCTCAAGGCCTCAACCAAGAAGACACATACCAAGAAGAAGAAAGTGGTTGAGCCTAGCTCAAGTGAGGAAGAACAAGCTACAAGTGAAGATGATGATGATGATGAGCTTGCATTGATGATGAGGAAGTTTTCACGTCTCAACTCAAAGATTGCCAAGAAGGGATACTCGTTTGATCCCAAGAAGAAAGCCTTCTTGCCAAGGAGAGATGAAAACAAGACGTGCTACAATTGTGGCAATCAAGGCCACATATCATATGATTGTCCAAGACCGGACAAGAGGAAGGACAAGGGCAAGCATCGCAAGCTAGAAGAGAGTGATGATGATGAAGATGCAAAGCCCAAGCGCACCTTTGGAAAGAAGAAACTTGACAAAGGCAAGAAGACCAAGCTCTTTCCTAAGAAGAGAAGAGGACCTCAAAAGGTCTTCATGTGCGAAGCAAATGAGTGGGTCACCGATGAAGAAACAAGTGATGATAGTGAAGATGAGGAAGAAAACTTGGCAAGCCTCGCTATCGTCAACAAGGATGACTCACCCCTTCCTCCACCGCCTATGTGCCTCATGGCGAAAGGTAACACAAAGGTATGTGATGACTCAAGTGATGATGAACTTTCTCCCGATGAACTAGCATCTATGATTAATGAATATCATGCCATTATCAAAAGGGAAAAGGCTAAGGTTAAGGCACTTGAGCTAACTCGCGCTAAGCTAGAGGGTGCCAACCTCGATTTGCAAGACAAGTATGTCACCATACTTAATGAGCATGAAACGCTCAAGTCACATGTCACGCAAATCGAGGAGGAGAAGGCTCAAATCAAGCTTGAGTTCCATGAGCTTGACTTAGCTAACTCGGCACTATTGGCTAAGCATAACAAGTTAGTTCAAGAGCATGAGACACTTAGTTTTTCCTATGAAGCAATGGAACTAAAATTGAATAACTTGAAGAAAGAAACTCTTGATGGCAAAACACCCGCTAGTTCACATGCCACTAACAATTTGCATGAGTCTTTGCCATTGAAAGCTAATAGGGAGAAGGAGCTAATGGACGAGATCGAAAGTCTCCGCACTAGTGTGGCTAGACTTTCCAAGGGAGAGGACAAGCACAAGGAGATCCTCTTCCAACAAGCTAAAGGCTTCAACAAGAGGGGACTTGGGACCTTCCCTACGCCCAACAAATGGAAGGTGCCCTCACCGGAGCTTAGGACAAGCTTCATCAAGGAAGTGGGATCCTATTGCCAACATTGTGAGGTCACCGGACATCACACTAGGGAGTGCCCTCTTCCCACTCGTCCTTCTCCAAAATTACCTCCTAACTATTCATCTACTTTCAATGATTGTCACTATCTATTGAGCAAAGTAGGTGGAAAGGTGAAGGCGAAGTTCATTGGCAAAAACATCAAGGGCATGAAGGGGAAGCTCCCCAAGCAACTTTGGGTCCCAAAATCACTTGTATCACACATACAAGGACCTAAGTTGGCTTGGGTTCCTAAATTCAAAAACTAACTTCATGTGTGTAGGTGAACTACAAAGCCGGAGGAAAACATTGGGTACTCGATAGTGGGTGCACTCAACACATGACCGGCAACGATGGTATGTTCACCTCCATAGAAGACCCCGGCAATCATGAACAAGTCACCTTTGGTGATAACTCAAAGGGGAAGGTAATTGGTTTAGGTAAAATTGCAATTTCTAATGACTTGTCCATTTCGAATGTGCTTTACGTTAAGTCTCTTAGCTTTAATTTGCTCTCTATTGCTCAACTTTGTGATCTTGGACTAACGTGCACATTTGACAAAGATGGTGTTGTGGTGTCTAGTGTAGCTAGCAAAGAGCTAATATTCAAGGGCTTTAGGCATGGTCATCTATATTTGGTGGACTTCTCCAACAAGAGCGCAAGCCTAACCACTTGTCTTTTCACCAAGACAAGTTTGGGGTGGCTATGGCATCGGAGGATTGCTCACATAGGAATGAGCAAGCTCAAGAAGTCTTTCAAACTAGGGATGGTGACCGGCGTAAAGGACGTGACGTTTGAAAAGAACAAGCTATGTAGCGCATGTCAAGCCGGGAAGCAAGTGGCTTCGCACCATCCGATGAAGACAATGGTGTCTACCTCCAAGCCGCTCGAACTACTTCACATGGACCTCTTCGGACCGTCCACCTACCAAAGCCTTGGCGGTAATCTCTATTGTCTCGTTATTGTTGATGATTACTCTCGCTATGCTTGGACTTTGTTTTTAGGTGACAAGGGTGAAACCTCGGAAGTCTTCAAGACCTTTGCAAAACGAGCTCAACGGGAATTCCAACTTCCCATCATCAAGGTCCGGAGTGACAACGGCACCGAGTTCAAGAACTACAATATTGGGGAGTGGTGTGACCGTGAAGGAGTCAAGCACGAATTTTCGGCTACATACACCCCTCAACAAAACGGTGTTGTTGAGAGAAAGAACAAGACACTAATCACCCTCGCGAGAGCCATGCTTGATGATTATGGGACGTCGGAGAAGTTTTGGGCGGAAGCGATCAACACGGCATGCCATGCCGCCAATAGAGTCTACCTTCATCGACTTCTCCAAAAGACTCCCTACGAGCTCCTCATTGGGAGAAAGCCCAACATCTCCTACTTCCGGGTCTTCGGATGCAAGTGCTACATCTACCGCAAGAAAAGACTTGGTAAGTTTGAAAGAAGGTGCGATGTTGGTATTTTCCTTGGTTATGCGTCAAACTCAAAGGTATATCGAGTATTCAACCAAACCTCTGGGTTAGTTGAAGAAAGTTGTGACGTTGAGTTTGATGAGACTAATGGCTCCCAAGAGGAGAGTTTTGGTCATGATGATATAGATGATGAGCCTCTACGAGAAGCTATGAAGAACATGACCATAGGAGACATCAAGCCCGAAGTTGAGGAGAGCCATGATCAAGGGGGAGCTTCAAGTCCGAACATCAACACCTCCATGGCGCCTCAAGTGGATGAAGAAGAAGACAAAGATAATCCATTGCCTATGCAAGACCAACAAGCCACACAACACCAAGAAGAAGATGAAGTCCAAGATGAAGTCCAACCACAAGACGAGCAAGATGCTTCACCACCACCAAGTGACTCACAACCGTTGATGAGACATGGGCGCATCTCCAAGGCACATCCAATGGATCAAATCATTGGAAGTCCTTCACGGGGAGTAAGTACTCGTTCACGTCATGTTGCATCTTTTTGTGAGCACTACTCTTTTGTGTCGTGTGTAGAACCCAAAAGCATTGAGGAAGCTCTCCAAGACTCCAATTGGGTGATGGCTATGCAAGAGGAACTCAACAACTTCACCCGCAATGAAGTTTGGGTGTTGGAGGAGCGACCCAAGGACAAGAATGTGATTGGAACAAAGTGGGTCTACCGCAACAAGCAAGATGAGAATGGCGTGGTGGTCCGCAACAAAGCTAGGCTTGTGGCGAAGGGATTTGCTCAAGTTGAAGGTTTGGATTTTGGGGAGACATTCGCCCCGGTAGCACGGTTAGAAGCTATCCGCATACTCCTTGCTTTTGCTTCTCATCATAATATCATGCTTTATCAAATGGATGTTAAGAGTGCATTTCTCAATGGCTATATTAATGAACTTGTGTTTGTTGAGCAACCTCCTGGGTTTGAGGACCCAAGAAACCCTAACCATGTCTATAGGCTAAACAAAGCACTCTATGGACTCAAGCAAGCTCCAAGGGCATGGTACGAGCGCTTGAGGGACTTCCTCGTCATGCAAGGTTTCAAGATTGGGAGGGTGGACACTACACTCTTCACCAAGGACATCGACGGAGACTTATTTCTTTGTCAAATTTATGTCGATGATATTATTTTTGGCTCAACTAACAAAGCTCTTAGCCATGAGTTTGGCAAAATGATGTCTAGGGAATTCGAGATGTCAATGATTGGAGAGCTCAACTTCTTCCTAGGATTTCAAATCAAGCAACTTCAAGAGGGGACCTTCATCCATCAAGAGAAGTACACTAAGGACCTCTTGAAGAAATTTGAGATGGGAGATTGTAGCTCAAGAAGCACTCCAATGGCGACAAATTGTCATCTCGACGCGGACATGGACGGTAAATCTATTGATCAATCTCATTACCGTTCCATGATTGGTTCATTGCTATATCTTACCGCATCTAGGCCCGATATTATGTTTAGTGTGTGCTTGTGTGCTCGCTTTCAAGCGGCACCTAAAGAATCGCACAAGAAGGCGGTCTTTAGGATACTTCGGTATCTCAAGCATACCCCAAGTGTAGGTTTGTGGTACCCCAAGAACGCTAGCTTTCATCTCTTAGGTTACTCGGATTCGGACTTTGCCGGATGCCGTGTAGACCGCAAGAGTACCTCCGGGGGTTGCCACTTACTTGGGCGTTCCCTAGTTTCTTGGTCGAGCAAGAAGCAAAATTCCGTGGCTTTGTCCACCGCGGAGGCGGAGTATATAGCGGCCGGTGCATGTTGTGCCCAAATCCTATATATGAAGCAAACCCTCTTGGATTTTGGAATTAAGTTTGGTTGTGTGCCTCTCCTTTGTGACAATGAAAGTGCGGTTAAGATAGCTAGAAACCCCGTTCAACACTCCCGCACTAAACACATTGATATTCGCCATCACTTCTTGCGGGACCATGAGGCTAAGGGAGAAATCTCTTTGCAAGGTGTTAGGTCCGAAGAACAATTGGCGGATATCTTCACCAAACCACTTGATGAGAAAACTTTTTCTAGGCTTAGAAGTGAGTTAAATGTGCTAGATGCATCTAACGTCATGTAAATTGCCATGTTCATGTAAGGTTGCATGTCATATAGGTCTTGCCTAACTCCCAAAGGATAGGGGCGAGCTAGAAATAGTTTTCCCTGAGTAAGCCTTTGGCAGGCTTAAACTTGGCAAGATAGATTTATTTTATGCCTTGCATGATTCCTGTCATATAAACTTGCATTCATCTAATATTTTGCATTATCTTGTTTGACATTGCATACGGTAGATTGTCACAAAGGGGAACCCACATCATGAGAAGGAGACTTGTTTGAAATGCAATATCTCAACTCATATGATGTGGAAAGAGCAAAATTCTAAAGGAACATGCTTTAATGAGATAGAAGTTTCCATACTCTACCTCACAAAGCATGGGCCTTACATTTTATTTGGATATTTTTCCTCCATTTTTCTTGATGTTCCGTTTGTGTTAAGGTCTAGCCAAGCTATTGGCATATTAGCCTCTTGAGGGGTAAGGAGTTGCCCAAAAAGTCCTAAGACATGTGTTTCTCCTCAATTGTTTGTTCGGTCGAAGGACATATATGGGATGTTTTCGTTCTGTTGTCATCGGATTATCCGATGCCCCTGTCAATCCCTCATCGGTCAAATAGGTGTTCAATCCTCAAAGCCCAACTCTGTCAGAACCTCAAATGATCCGACGCGTTCATCCTGGAAAACATCGGTCCATCCGATGTTCACTCTTCTGGAGCTGTGATCCATTCAACCGATGTCTACCTCCCTCTAACGTCGGATCATCCGGTGTCAATATCACTCGGTTGAACACCCTTACTGTGCTATTCGACCGATGTTCAAAACCCTAATCATCGGTTCATCCGATGTCAACAGCAATTCTTGAATATCTTTACTGCTGCGATTGACCGACGTTCAATACATCTATCATCGGTCCATCCGGTGTTTGAAAAACGGCTAGGGTTTGGGCCCCACTATTTAAACCCGCGCGCCGGCCCGACCCTTTCTCTCCCCGACACCCCGTGCTCCCGCCGCCGCCGGCCACCTCTCCACGCGCCGCCGCCGTCCCCTGCTCGCGCCACCGCCGCCGGCCATCTCTCCCGCGCGCCGCCGCCCTTCCCTCGCGCCGCCGCCGCCGTGCTCCACCCGCAGCACCGCCGCCGCTGCCTCCCCACGCGCCGCCGCCGCCGCCCCTCCAGGGCGCCGCCGCCGCTTCTCCTCTAGTCGCCGCCACCACCTCCTTCACCAGCCTCCACCGCCGGCAGTTCTCCCTGCTAGGGTTTCTCGCCCAAGCCATCGATCGTCGCCGTTCGTCGCCTTTCATCGATCTCGTGTCTTTTCGTCGACGAGGTTTGTTCCGTGCAGCGCGACGTCCTTCATTGTTCCCGTCATCTTTTCGCTAACCCTTGCTCTCGAATTTCTTGAAGATGGCCCGTGATCGCAAAGGCAAAGGCAAGGCTATCGCGGAGCCCGCCGCGAAAAAGCGGAAACTTTCGAAGGATGAGAAGAAGGCCTTGATGGCCGCTCGCGCCGCCGAGGAGCGTGAGCGCGGCCGTGGGGGTTCCTTGAGGATCCGTGAGGCCCGTCCGAGGCCGCCTCCAGTGGTCGACGACTCCGACGCCGAAGAGGAGCCCGTTGAGCCCCTCGTCCGCCGGCGCTCCGCCCGGACGCGTGGGGGTCACACCGAGGCTGCTCCTCGTCCGAGACCGACGGCTGCCGACCGTCGTGAGGACAGGGAGATTGAGTGGGCCATCAATGAGATGGACACGGCCGTCCGAGTCAGTGAAGGAGTTCGCCTTGTGGACTACCGGAAGATGAAGGCGAAGCAACTCCGTAAGCTCAGATGGAGTGTTCTTCTTGAGGAGTGGTTCCCACAGCCCCGAGAGCTTCTTGTTGACAGCCGCTTCTGGACTGTCACCCAGGCGTCTCTCTATGAGACCTACAAGCGCCGGGGGCACAAGCTCTTCCAGCACAACCACTTGGACTGGAGGCAGCTTGCAGTGGCAGCGGAGACTGAGATCCGCCCCTTCTTTGAGAGGTACAGAGGCTTGGTGGAGCTACTGGACTATGAGAGGAGTGCCTATGTGGAAGAGTGGGTCCGTGTCTTCTACGCGACCCTATATATCTCAGAGGGCAGAAGATCAATTGCCTTCATGTTCAATGGTCAGCACTACCATCTCACGAGGCAGACTTTGGGGCACATCCTTGGCTTGGACCTGCACGACACTAGCATACACGAGAAGGTCTATGGGCAGGCAGATCCACCGAGGAGACCACTTACTGGAGGGGTAGCACCTCAGCTGGACGAGATCCGCTCTTTGTTTGGCCCCTCTTTCTCTCCGGACCAGCCGCGAGTCCCAGCACTCCTGACCCCAGCTGCGCGCATTGTGCACCTCGCCTTGCGCCGCACGCTCCTGCCGAGGTCAGGATACTTGGAGGGGTTCACGAGTCTCCAGCAGACCCTCCTGTTCTACATAATGAACGGGATGGATTTTGATATCATAGACATACTTCTCTGCGAGATGGAGGACGTCATTACAGATGGGATTGGGATGATGAGGCAGATGGTCTACGGGCACTGGATTAGCTTCATTTGCTCCATGGTGGTGCCAGAGGGACATTCAGCACAGGCCCGGCTTGCTGACGAGAGCGTGACCCGCTTCGGCCACTACCGTGCGTCCGCTCCTGGAGACCGCCGTCTTGGTCGTCCAGTTGAGCGCCAGGTCAGGGCCCGCTTGACTGAGGAAGATTGGTCTGACCTCAAGAAGGAAGATGAGCGTCTGGCTGAGGCAGAAGCTCAAGGTGGAGACTTACAGCACGTCTGGTCCGAGAGCGACACAGACGACAGTGTCGAGGAGTACTTCCCTCCTCCTCCACCTTCACCGAGGCAGCACGACGCCGAGGCCGGAGGATCAGCTGCTCCGCCACCGACACCACCTCCTGTGTCCGAGGCGCAGGTGACGCAGCCGTCTGAGCTGACGTCGCTTCTTCAGCAGATGATCGAGCAGCAGCGCCAGGACAGGCTCGCTGCTGAGCAGGCCAGGGCAGAGCAGGCTGCGCGGCTCGCAGAGCTTCAGAGGCAGCAGACAGAGATGCAGCTAGAGATGGCCCGCCAGAGGCGCGAGGACACGGACCGGTTCACGAGTCTGGTGGACCAGATGCACCGGAGGACACTGGACCAGCAGCAGCAGACCCAGCAGGCGATGATGGGTATCCTGGGGTTGATCACCAACCTCTACCAGCAGACCGGGATAGCCCTTCCGCCACAGCACACCGGTCTTAGTCAGCCTCCAGCAGCACCTCCTCTGGCTCCAGCTTCAGTTCCAGCACCGGCATCGCCGATCCCGAGCTACAGCATGTCTCCACTGCTGGCTTCGACGGTGCCGTTCCAGTTCTCGCCTCTCCCGGCCGTGCTTTCTCCACCAGCAGTTCCAGCTCCAGCGGACCCTCCAGCAGCTCCAGCTCCAGCCACGTCAGCACCTCCGGCTCCTCCCGCTCCAGCACCAGCTCCGACGACGTCTACCTCGAGCAGCTCCGACACCGCCGTCGTCGACCGCTTCACCGTCGCCCCGAGAGCTCCGGAGTCCTAGGTACTCCTCTTCCCTTTTTGGTGTCTTGATGCCAAAGGGGGAGAAGAGTTAGAGTTAGGGGGAGTGTCTTGGGCTTAGGGGGAGTGCTAGTTATCCTTTTGCTTTCAGACTTGTTATTTGCTTCTATTTGAGACTTGATTGTTATCATTTGCTACTATTTGTAATTCAGTATGCTACTTCACTCTTATGATTTATATTTGATCACTGTTTGAGACTTCGAGCTCCTTGTGTTGCATGTTGTTCCGATTACATTTCTTTATGAGCATTGCGTTTGCGTTTCAAATTCCATTACCTTTATGCTCTACTCGTTGTGTTGTCATCAATCACCAAAAAGGGGGAGATTGAAAGCATCTAGGCCCCCACGAGGTACGGTTTCGGTGATTAATGACAACCGTTAATTACTACTAATGAGTTTGTGGATGCGAGGTTTCATGTACAATGAATCAAACGTCGATCAATCACTCATAAATGTCATCTACTGCTCATTGGATGCAAAAGGAGACCCCTCAACGAACTAACCTAAGGGGTTAATCGGAAGCAAATGAAGAACTCGTACAACGACGCAACCTTATCAAAATTGGCAACACAAGAAGCTTCATATCCATCAGAAGAGCCATACAAACAAGTGTTCAAGAGGTCACAAGTCCAAAATCCAAAAGATCAGTCCAACTCAACTCGAAGGAAACAAATTGTACACACCGGATCATCCGGTGATCTGAAGAATGACTGCATCGGTCGATTTGGACTCAACAGAAGAAGAAGACCTCAGAATGAAGTACACACCGGATCATCCGATGTGTATCAAGTGAACATCGGATGAATACAACAGCAAGCAAATTTTCTGAAGTGTTCTGAAGGACTGAACACCGGATCATCCGATGTTGAAGGCAGATGCACATCGGTCGATTACAACAGAAGCAAATTATCAGCTCAACCAGACTGAAGATCTATTCATCGGATCCTCCGATGATGAAGGAGGTGAAGCATCGGTCTAATAACGGTCATTTCTGACAGAATGACGTCAGCTAATCTAATTAGACCGATGCTCATAAAAGGGGGTCATCGGATCATCCGATGTACACAGAAAAAGTAATCAGCCCACTTTTCCAACGGCTAATTTGGTTGGGCTGAGTATTTAACCCCCTTCCACCAGTCATTTCGGGGAGGCTGAACAACAAGAGCACCACTACACATTCCCCAAGTGTCCAAGACTTAGAATACTCATTTTCACACTCCTGTAACCCTTTCACACCTCAAGATATAGGCTAGTTCCTCTTAGAGTTAAGCTTGTGTGCGTCCTCTCTGGGTGAGTGGAGACTCTAGAGTAGGGAGAGCCGTGAGAAAGTGCATTCTTGGTGATTGCACTCACCTTGTATCAAGAGGAGAGTGAAGAGATCGCTCCGGAGCTTGCCGAGACCATTGTGGAAGCCCGGAGGATCGAAGTTGTACAAGGCTTGAGCTCCACCTTGCCAAGGATGGCGAACGGAGGAAGTTAGTGGATTCCCTCGTCTCCGTGACTTGGGAGTGGCGATACCCTTAGGTGGGTGCCACAACGTGGACGTAGGTGGATCCTAGTGATCTCACCGAACCACGGGAAAAATCGACGTGTCCCCGTGTCTTCGAGCGTTTGCATTCCTCCTCCCTACTCCTTTACGATTACGCAATTCTCAATTCCGCACTTAATTCTCTTAATTGCACTGTTGGCTTGCTTAGAGAATTAGATTTCACTTAAGTTTTAAATTGACTTAAAATTTGAAGTAGCCCAATTCACCCCCTCCCTCTTGGGCATTCGATCCCTACAATATGTTCCTTGAATTCAATCTGTCCCGAAACAATAACCAAGTGAAGATTTTTATTTTTCTCAGCACCCTTGATTTCCAAATCCAACAAAATGGTTTGGGAGGATCAATGTGTGAGCAGAATGATAAATATCCTTTTTGGGAGGAGTACAGTTCCGAACGCACCCCCCTCCAAATGTCCCTCTGCTGTCCCCTGTCTACCACATCCTGCATGATTAGTTGCATCTGTGCCAGTTCATTCTGTGCTTCAGCAGATAGTGGGACAAAGTAGTTCTGTTCAGCGGTGTCCTGCGCGTTGGCCTGCGCGTTGTACTGAGCAATCGATATGTTTTTGTTCTTGACAAATGTGAACAGCCTAACAAAGTCTCGTTTCAGTAGATGACCCTCCCACTCATTCTGCCATAGCATCACAGTGTCCCCAGCCCCCACTCTGACCTTAACCTGTTGTCTGTAGTCCCCCCAAACACTTAGCACATCTCTCCACCAAAATGATCCCCTTCCTGTGGCGCAATGCGGTGGTTTCCCATTGGGACAGTGCGAGTGAAGTACCAATTGAACCCAAGGCACGTCTTGTTTGTTATATATTTTGAAGAGGAATTTGCTGAGCAGAGCCCTGTTCATGTGATTTAGGCATTTGAGGCCCAGTCCCCCCTTGTCGACTGGCGTCATGACTTTGTCCTAGGCCACCAGTGGCTTACCCTTACCAGCCCCATTCGATCCTCTCCAGAGACACAATTTTCTTGTTATGTATATTGCTTTTAGCACTCTCCCGTTTAGCTTGAGAGTGCATATTGTATATATCGGGATGTACGATACAATGTTGTTGACCAGAGTACATCTTCCAGCCATAGACAGCCATGCAACTGAAGCAGATAATTTCCTCTCTACCTTTGTGATTAGATGCGCGAATTCCTCTATCTTAGGCCTAGATATCCCCATGGGCAGTCCAAGATATGTGAAAGGGAACACTCCCAATTGACATCCCAATGTCCCCGCCATATTAGTTGCCTGTTCGTCGTCAAGGTTGAGCGGCATAATGCATGATTTCCCCCAGTTCACTTTAAGTCTTGTTGCTCCTCCTAAGGCGTGTAGCAAGTTTTTGAGAAAGAATAACTCTCTTTGAGATGCCTTCAACACTATGATTGTATCATCCGCATATTTCACTACAGGGAACTTCATATGCTCAGGCTATTGTATAGGGATTGATAGCAGGACCATCTCAACCGCTCTGTTGATAGATATCTGAAGAAGTTCAGCCGCAAGGACAAATAGTAGTGGGGATAATGGATCTCCTTGTCTCACCCTCCTTTTACATGAGAAGTTATTTCCTGGAACCCCATTTAGTAAGACAGATGAGGTTGCTGAAGATAGAATATCTTCTATATTTGTAATCCATAGATCCGGGAATCCCATGTTTCGAAGCATTAGTAATATGAAGTTATGCTCGACCATATCAAATGCCTTTTCAAAGTCCAATTTTAACACAGCTATGCCTCTTCGCGATCTTTTGCACTGATAGATGTATTCATAAGCCCAGGTCATACAATCTTGGATTGTTATTTTTCTTATGAACCCATATTGATTTTTGTGTATTAGGCCGATGATGATGTTCTGTAGTCTCAAGGACATAATCTTTGTAACCAGCTTTACCGTGGAATTGATAAGGGATATTGGCCTATAATCTTTAACCATGCCCGCGTTTCCCACTTTTGGTATCAAGACAATATAGGATTTGTTCAATGGCAGTAAGGTGACATTGTTATTGAAGAAGTCGGAGCATAGTGCATAGATATCCTCTATGATGATGTGCCAGCAAGTCTTATAAAATTTTGTGTTGAATCCATCCGGACCTGGAGATTTGTCACTCGGCATTTCCTTGAGCGCCATATCAATTTCATTTGTCAGGACAGGGTCGCACAGATGACCTAGGTTGTTATGTTGTTGCATGATGTCTTGTAAATTAGGCCACGGTATAATATGTTCCGACCGTCCCAATCTATCGTTGAATTCTTCCCAGAGTAGTGCGGCTTTATCATTGTGATCTAGCAACTCATTTCCTTCGCTGTCGTTGATTATTGTGATTGTGTTGCATTTGTACCTCTCAGTTGCTGCTGCAAGGAAGAATTTTATAGTCTCACCCCCCAGCTTAGTCCATCGTACTGTGTACCTCTGTTTCCAGTAGTCGTTTTTCTGTTGAAGAAGAAGTGTGGTGTGTTCTTTTATTAGTTCTCTGAAACTTGTTCCTGTGTGAACAGCCGTCTTTGTTCCTCAATTTTGTCTATCACTAGCAACACCTCGTTACATCTTCGTATTAACACATATATGTTTCTGATATTTCTGCTCCAGATTTTTAGGCTGTGTTGTAGCCTTTTGAATTTGGCTGATAATCTTCTTGCGGTATTCATTTCCGGTAGTGGTTGGTCCCATGATTCTTTAACGATAGCCAAGAATTGTGGGTGTCTAATCCAGTAGTTCTCGAATCTGAAGCATTGTGCCTTTGGAATGGTCGTCCCTATTTGAACTATACAAGGAGTGTGGTCGGAAGTATCCCTCGCTAGTGGTAGGAGGATGGGGTTGGGGAATGTCACTGTCCATTGAACCAACGTGAAGCACCAGTCAAGCTGTTGTAGAAGCAGTGCGTCTTGCATATTGCTCCAGGTGTAATTTCTGCCTTTCAACGGTATCTCAAGAAGTCCTAGGTTCTGGATAATGTTGTTAAATATCATCATGTCCCTGAAGTTGGCTCCCGGTCTGTTTCTATCCTCAATGCTTCTATAAAAGTTGAAATCACCTATAATCATCCAAAGCTCATCCGGTTGAAGTTGTAAGTCCCATAGCCACTGTGTGAATTCTTGTCTTTGCTGTCCTTGACAGGGTCCATATACTGTTATTAGTTTCCATTTGATGCCATTCTGAAGAGACTTAAATTGGATAGAGATTGCATAATCGAGGATGTGTTGTACTTCTCCGCTCAACGCAGTACCATTCCAACCAACAAGTATTCCTCCCGATGCACCTCTTGATGGAGAGAAGGCAAATTTGTTGAACCGTCGTGGTGCAATCTTCTTTATGAAAGAGATGTCTATGAACTCCCTTTTTGTCTCTTGGACACAGAAAATGTTGCAGTCGATTGTTTCTTCAATTTTGAACCTTAGTGCTTGTTGCTTGCTAGGGTCATTGATGCCCCTTATATTCCAATTTAGCATGTTCCAATTTCTTGTGTTGTTGTGTGCCATTTTGTAACAACATTTTGGTTGTATATTGCTCTAAGCTTGTAAAGCTTAGAGAGACAGAGAACACCGGATAGTAATCTGGTATGAACCCGATATGTGGATTTTCTTCGTTGATCAGCACGTTGTATTGTCCCGCATTGCCTGGCCTACAGGGAATTCCTCATGTTATGTATGATTGCTGAATTTGATGGCTTTTGAAGTGGTAGAATAGCATTTGTTACAGCGACCCAGCCATCCGAATGATAGGGTTCACTGCATTTGTCGCATTTGCGTCCATAGGTAGTAAGTAACGTTGAATCGTCATGGGACTGAATGTCCCTGTTTGCAGTAATCATAGAGGTTGGCCGAATGTGTTGGAGCACCAGAAGATTGTTGTAGATATAATTGATCCAGAATGCCTCATTGATACTTTTGAAGTACTGAGTATTCGCTTCGTAAGCTTGATATGTAGTCGTACTCTTACATATTCTAGTAAAACAGAAACAGTGGTAGATAGCTGGATTCACATGACGAGAAGCCACCCAGTGCAGCATTAAAGCTTGGGTTTTATCATTACAAGTTATCTGCTTTATATAAACAACAAAATGGCAGAGATAGGGCACAGAGGGCATTGTCCTAAAACTACTATAGCCTAACCACCATACACATTGCGGTCCCATGAAAGTCCCAAAAGCATTGTTGCTCCCCATGTTCCCATCAGTCAGCACCCTAAGAGCCGATCTGTCCTGATGGACAGGGCTGCCAGACTTCCAAAAGTGGGCGCTTGCGAACCAGAACCTCCTGATAGTAACCCCTGCTTCCTGATCATATATTACACAAAAGGCTTTGTCCTGCACATCACCACACTCCTCCCTTTGTCCCTTTGGAATTAGTTTGTTGTCTATCATTGATTCCCTGGTATGGGCGCAGTACTCCCTCCAACCTCATCTCTTGCATTATCATTTGGTGAAGGGAGCTTCGCGTGCGCCACATCAAGCGGCACGCCGCATTGCCGGACTGCCACGTCCTGCAGAACCGCACATGATAATTCCGGGTAAGGCACATCATCATGAAGTTCAGAAACTGTAGGAATTTTTAGTGGTCCTCGGAAGTCAGCATTACCAGCATTACTACCCGGTTGATTGTAGCTAAAGTTTGGTTCCTGAGACGCCAAATGCTGAGTTGCCTGTGGCATGAACTTGTGACCATCCAGGATGGTTCTGATCCTGGAGCTCCTTCTGAGCTTGTCCCATTCCACCGGCGCCTTGCGCTTTTTCTTACCAGCTTTGGCTCCTGCAGATGTGCCAATCCGTAATTCAGGTACATTGCTGTTAGTTGCATTAGCAGTTGCAGAAGTATGGTCCGTTGCTTCTCTGGTGCTAGCCATTTTTTCTCTTCTGGTGTAGACCCGGCCATAGCGACCTAATTCATTGCCATCTTCTTGTTGCATCGTATGGATAGACTGGCTTTATGTAATCTCCTCAATGAGCACTGATGTCCGTGTAGTCTGAGCCTTGGATTGCCCCGCCATAGCACCCTTGCATGGGTAATCAACAGAGGTTGATAGCTGTAATGCCAGTTGCAGCACGCGCCGCATGCCTGGATAGACTTCAGACCCCGTGTAGTGAGTTGCATCAGCGTTATTTTGTTCTAGTGGCATTTTATGGTGTATCACTGGCCACAATTCAGATCCCCAGTTTTGATCCTGATGATTAGGAACGTGAATGCCTGGGCCATGCGCTTGGTCATCTCCATGCGGTTCCCCTTGGGCTGCATTATTTTGTGGCACCACTTGAGTATTATCAGAATCATCAGGTTCCTGTTGCATTGCTTGGATAGGATGTGGATTCCCATCATCCAGGGGGAGCTCTTCCAGGGGAATGTGTCCGGTCGGGTTCATCTAGTTCAACATGCAAACTGGACAGGACCAAGACCAGCCATGTCCATCTCTCCCTCTTTGTCGCAGCACCAAGCTTCTAGGCACCCGCCTTGCTTCATTGTAGAGGCATTTTACTAAGACATATCCCAGTTCCCTCTGATTGTTATGCCAGTGAAGCAATTTCCCAAACCCTGACACGGCAAGGTCAATGGCCTCAAATGTGCGGTAGTCCAGAGGGAATCCCAGTATTAGGAACCATCCCATTCGGCTGAAGTCCCTTTCTCTGCGATTAACCCCAAAGTCGTGTCTGCAGAATCCGATTCTTACCCCCTCGATCAGCAGATGGTCAGTCATCAAAAGGATGTCATGATAGAGGACCGATTCCAATGCGATCAAAGCAATCCCTAAAGGAGTAAGACAAGAGCTTCTCACCGGGATTCCCAATACATGGACAATATGATTCCTGATCTGAATCTTGAAGTATAAATATTCCTCTTCTGGTATGATGTCATCCATGTCGACCGCCAAGATGAACTCCTCGTGCAGCGGATGATGGATTCCGGAAAGGTGGACGACTGTTCTAGGCAGACGCGTCGGGCCTCCATCTTCAATGATGAAGTTCGGATTTGGAATGAACCTAGCTGGGTTGACATTGAAGTTGGCCATAGCTGAGATAGGAGAGACTTCGGTTGTGTCGTCAATGGAGCGATGGGGAGGAGGGAGAAGTGGTATGGCCTGCGAGAGTCCCGGCGGAGCCGAAACGAAAGCATTTAAGTTGGCACCGGTAGGTAGTATTGAAGTTGTCCTCATTTTTTCTCTCCAGACCCTGGTGGAGTGATATTTTCTGATGCAGTCCTTTCTAATGTGTCCATAGTTGTAGCACACCTTGCAACGGACTTTGCTGAGACATTGATATTTTGAATGCCCTGGGCTGAGACAATTATAGCATGTCTTGATTAAATCCGGTTTCTGTCTCTTATTTCTAATTTGAGCTAACGTTGTCCCTTCTCCGTCTTTGTTTGCCTGACGGAAGTAGCCAGCGCTAGACGGCTGTAAAGGCGTGCAGTAATTGCTCACAGTGGAGGTTCCTTCACAGAAGCTCGAACGCGTGTGCACCCGAGAAGGACCGTGCGGACAAGGTTCTTCCACCTCAGCCGTGTAGGCGTGGTTTACCAGAGGAGACTGTAAACTAGAGTCGGCACATTGAATGGTGTTGTTTTGAGAAGGCCACGTAAGTCTACAACCTCAGTAGCCCTCAGGCATCGTCTCTAGCAGCGACGTGGAGCTATGTCGATCACGCATTTTCAAAATCCCTACTGGGCGAACACAGTGCGGGTCCCACAGCGGTACCCTCCTCTCTGGCGTCACGCAAGCCGGAGCAACTCCGGCGAGCATTTTACGGCCAAAGGCAGTTGCAGGATTATGATGTAAGGGACAGAAAATCCCCCCAATCCAGAGACCCTTCGTCACAGCAAGGTGAAGATGATTCCTATAGGTTGATCATAGGGGAGAGGAAAATGTTACCTTATTCCTTGCTTTATGCTTCTCTTCTTTCTTCCCCAGCACCATCTTCCATGCTCTTCCTGCTCGGCCTCTCATTTCCTCATTTCTCTCCTCCAATCCGGTCCTCCATTACGCCATAAATGGAAGTATACATCGAACGTGTGCATGGTTACCCTTCTCAGAGAGGTCACCAACAAACCAACTTGTTTGTTTGACACCAAGAATCAAAATGTCCGATCTTGCAGTTGGCACACATGGAATCCTCCCGGTGTCCCTCCCAAGACAAAGTGCAGAGCCCATCCGACGTCTGTCTCTGTCAGTGTGAATGTGAATTGCCAAAAGACAACCACGAGCATGAACGAACCTTGCAGAGACGAGCTGGGATGATGGACGAAAGATTTGAATCTTGCCAGAACCTCTGCCTGAAATCTTCTTCCCGGCCGAAGGTCCCACGAGTCCTCTCGTGTCGGCGGCCTGTGGCCCGCCATCGCCGACTGAGATGGTCAGGCGCCGCCCGCGTAGCTAGTATCCGCCGCATGTAGTTGAGGCGACGCCGAGGGAGCCGGTGGCAGAAGTGGAGGAATGGGCGGCGAGGGATCTAGCAGTCGAGCGGGGGTGCGGGCGACGTGCGAGAGCCATTTCGGCTTCTAGCATGTTGCTTTTCACCATAAGAGTAACCAATGCCATATTTGACATTTGGAGGTCTTGTGACCAAGTATGCACTACATGCATATTTGATCTTCTCCTTATCAAATATGCCATTTTGTGAAGGATGGTTGTCCTTGGTAGAGGTTGACTTGTCTTTCAAGCTGATGTCAACTTTACCACATGTACAAGTAGAAGCAACTTCAGTTTTAATGGGTTGAGAAGGTGGACTTGAATAGGATGAAGGGTCACCTTGCTTGAGTGACTCAACTTGCACTTCAAGGATCTTGTTAACCTTGATTAGGTTAGCAAGTTCGTCCTTAATTGTAGCATTTGAGTCGCTTAACTCCAAGCTCTAGTGACTTGCTTCGCTCCTTTTCAAGTTCTAGAAGATTGTCAAGTTCAACACATTCCTCCTTTTGGGAGATAATCATGTCTTCTTGACGATGTATCAACTTCTCCTTCTCAACAAGTTGATCAAGTAAAAATTTCATTTTTGTGGTTGTTTTCTTATCTAACCCAATGAGCATATCTTCATTATCACTATTAATTTCACTATCACTGGAATAGGAATTCACGGAAGAGGATTTGGTAGTTACCTTGCGTTTACCTTCCTTTGCCATGAGGCAAGTGTTGTTCTCCTTTCGTGCGCCAAGAGTGGGGAAGAGAGTGGGCTTCATGGATGTCTTTTCGATGGCTATGATAGCCATCTCCTCATCTTCTTCGGATGAGGACTCATCATTTGAGTCCCATTCTTTCCCAAGATGTGCTTGTTCACCTTGCTTCTTCTTCTTGAAGAACTTTTTAGGTCGAGGCTTCACTTCTTTGGTCTTCTTCTTATTCTCTTCATATGGGCAGTCAACTATAAAGTGGCTATACTCACCACAGTTATAGTATGTCCGCCTCAACTTTGGTTTTGATCTTTCCTTGTACTTTCCTTCACTTGATTTAGCACCTTGTCTCTTCTTCATCATTCTCTTGAATTTCTTCATGAATAGTATCATGTCATCTTCATCCAAGTCACTGCTCTCATCATCACCGACTTCTTCTAGTTGAGCTTCTTGAGATTCTTTAGACAAGGGCTTAAGGGTGGACTTTAGAGCGACCCCTTTCTTCTTTGCCGGGGTGAGATCGGCAATTTCCTTAACATGTTTGGCTTGTTTTCCATCATCTCAAAGTTGATGATTTTCCCAAGTAACTCATCCGGGGTCATCTTCTTGTACCCGGGGCTTTCTCGTATCATCGAGCACAAGGTAACATTGTGAGGCATGAAGGCTCTAAGAATGAGCTTCACTACCTCGTGGTCGTTCCACTTCTTGCTTCTGTATGCTCGCACCTTGTTGATGAGCGTCTTTAGTCGGTTGTACATGTCTTGTGGCGACTCATCTTCTTCGATGGCAAATCTTCCTAGCTCGCCTTCAATCATCTGATCTTCGCTTCTCGTACATGATGATCGCCTTCATGCGCGGTTTGCAACGTATCCCATATCTCCTTCGCGATCTCGAGTCCATCCACCTTTGTAAACTCATCCCGACTGAGCGATGAAGTAATGACTGCAGCAGCTTGGGCGTTTTGATGGATCGCTTGCTCTTTGCTAGGTGTGAGCTCCTCCTCATCATCAGGGATATCTATTCATGTGCATACTATGTGCCACAAACTTGGATTGAGAGAAATCAAATGCATTTTCATGTTTTGCCTCCACATTGAGTAGTCATTGGCGTCAAAGTGTGGGGCTTTTCCAAGTGGAATAGATAGATAATGATTATTGTTAGAATTTAGGCGATCATAATTAAAAGGATATCAGGAGTAGTCGGTGTGACTACTCCCCTTCTTTTTCTTCTCATCTTCGATTTTCACCTTTCCCTTAGAAAGGGTTTTCTTCCTTAGGAGCGCCTTGAGTTCCAGCGTCTCCTCATTGTCATCCTCGAAGTCTTGAATGGTCTCGAGGAGCTTCTCCAATTTTTGGTTCTTGTCTTCATCAACCTTCTCTTGGTTGTTGCTCTTCTGTACGTCCTTCATGTCCGACATGATCTCTTCGAGCGATTAGTCTCCTTCTTGAAGAACCTTGCTCTGATACCAATTGAATGTGGCCTAGAGGGGGGGTGAATATGCCTTTTTGAATTTTGTCGAAACCTGCAACACTTAACAACCAGATCAAATCTCGAGATATTGGACTAGTCCGGTCGAGTGCGGACTAGTCCGGTTTATACTGTCTAGGTTTATCAAATTTGATCGATTATATTGATCCTAGGATGTATGCAGCGAAAATATACTTGTAATTGAAGTGTTACACGACTATGAACTAGGATATACCACAAGTCAATCTTATATTCAATGTTTCAACGTAAAGTAGGCAAGATTGATTGAAACCCTAGATTGATATGATGTATAAAAACGATGAGCGCAAAGTAAGAACACAAGCACTTTATCTCGTGGTTCGGTTCCCATAGATGCAACCTACATCCACGTTGAGGAGTCCACAAAAGGATCGGGTCTTCTCCAACCCTACCCTCGTCGGATTGCCACGGAGGCCATTCCTCTTCACTTATCACAGAGGGCAAATAACCGAATTCAAGGGGCCTTCTCACACGTTGAGGGCTCCCCAAGATTACAACAAGAACTCCACCAAGAACACACTCGAAAGATTACAATGAAAAACCACAGGAGTGTGTTAGGAATCAAACCAAGAGCTCAATGAGTGATGAACCGTGTCTCTCCAATGATCCAAAGTGTATCCTCAAGGGATTGATCTTTGTTGCGTTTGATTTCGGGGAGAGATGTGTTTTTGAGGCTCTTGGGAGGTGTGACGGTGCATGGGTCGAGTGATATTAAAGATGGGTCGTGTACACCTATTTATATGGGGTTCCCAAAAACTACCGTTAGGGTTTAGGAATATCTGACTAGTCCGTGGTGGACACCGGACTAGTCCGGTGTACTATGTGTAGCAAACCCTAGGTGTCCCGAAATATCGGACTAGTCGGGCTAGAAGCGAACTTGTCCGATTTCGCTTCTGGAAATCTTCGGACTAGTCTGGTAGATATCGGACTTGTCCGGAAACGTGAAACCCTAAGTGAAATGGGGACAAGTCCGCACTTGGAGGACTTGTCCGATTTAGGTCAAAGGGTTTTTCGGACGAGTCCGTGCTAATATCGGACTTGTTCGATTTTGTGCAACTTGTGGAGTGTTTGGAGGACTAGTCCGCACTGGGGAGGACTAGTCCGATTCTAGTCAGATAGATACCGGACTAGTCTGTGGTGATATCGGACTTGTCCGATCTTATGCAGAAAGATATCGGACTAGTCCGATGTCAGTCGGATTAGTCTGGTCCTGTATAAACTTGTGCAATGTGTGTGATTATTTGTGCTTGACCTCTTAGGGTGTGTTTCCTTAACACACTCCATACACAATGATCTACTACACTTGTTCCTTGAGCTCTTTTCCACATTACTCCTCATTCTCCCTTCTTTTTGGCACCTTGCTTATTTTCTCATTAGAACATGTGATCATCTCAACAAAGTGGTTAGGATCTCATTTGCTGTCATAAATCATCCAAAACCCACAAGGAATTCCTAGATGCACTTTCACCTCTGGTGTCCGGTTCTCCTATGTCGTCGACGGTTTCGGCGGCGCCGACCCTTTCTTCCCTTATGTTCTTGTTCTTGCCGGTAGCATTCTCTGTTTGTTCTCATGCGTCTTACAGAGTATCACCGACGACAATTTCAGTTATTGCCACTTGATGAACCGAAACAATCCAGAACTTCACAAAGATTGTTGATTAGAGATTGGGTAAGTGACTGTTTTTTTGCCATGTTTTTTTGCCATTTACCTTCTCTGTTCTTGTGATCTTGCGAAGCCTATTGAACTCTTGGTTGAACTACGTGGCTGATAACGTATTATGAATAAAAGTAAAGTAGACAATGTTTTATAAATGAAAACTTGTTATTCTTATTGATCTCTTATGTTTCTTATATACATGTTCAATGGACACGAGGAGGGAACTATTGCCGTCGTCACGTCTCTTCGCTGATGGAACCGCCGGCCAAGGGTGGAAGAGATGGCACCGGTAACTATCGGCTTTAACTGTTCACTATGTATTTCTTAACAGTTCGGGCAGAAAATTCAAACACACTTAGTTTGTTCCAACGTCATGATTAAAAGAACATAGTACTCATTCTTTATTGAAAGTTTATCGCTTTACAATTTTAAACTTCAAGAACAAAGAAAGTACAAAAAAATGTAACAAGATGATTACTTTTAAATATGTAAGCAACAAGTTGCTGGTCTGAACTGAAGAGGCAACTGGGAGAATCAATCAC
Organism: Tuctoria greenei; assembly: GCA_036927565.1. Classification (NCBI taxonomy): domain Eukaryota; kingdom Viridiplantae; phylum Streptophyta; class Magnoliopsida; order Poales; family Poaceae; genus Tuctoria; species Tuctoria greenei. The sequence goes on along the minus strand of JAYESD010000007.1, from coordinate 176,993,816 downwards.
AGCATAATTATTCACTACATTTCGAAGGTATAGCACAATGATACACATCCCACAAAATCTAATGGTACATCAAGGGGGGATCATTTTCAGTCAAACAAATAACTTGTACCTTATGCACTTTGTAGAACATCGCACCTCCGACACCACTAATTCGGTCTCAGTAGAACAGAGTACCTATATAAAGTCCGGTAACCCAATGACCAGACCTATATGTAAAAAGGGGCACAAAAAATTTCTATCGGGAACAAAGGTGGAGTTCTGATTAACTGTGGTTGGATTTCGTAAGCAGGTATGCCAATCCTAGACCACATCTGATGCTCACGTTTGGGAGAAAATGTCTTCCACGTAATATCTAGCAGTCATCAACCTGCAACAGAAAAATGAATGTTAATAAATGAAAACATACTAGTAAGCAACTACCGTATATTTAGAATAACACTTCACCTTTAACGATTAAACCACTGTAGCAATGTTGCTGTCCTGATGGATCCTCTATTGTTCAGGAGTCAGCACTGCAAAGATAAGACAACCGCATTAGAGAGTTATGATGATAGTCATGTATAGAAAAAACACAAACTGGTAAATACTTTTTTCTGTCTAGTTCTAAATAACTTATCTAGTATTCTCTACCTTAATGTAGTTTGCCTAATTTTTTCAAATTAATTTGTGATTGATGCCTCCAATGTGCTAAAGATAGGGCAACTGCTTAGGCAACTAAATGATTCAAATTTATATCTATTGAACAGATCTTCCGGCATGTGTTTCCTAAGATCATTGCTGCACTGGGAGGGGAGACCAAGAAAAAAGGTTTTTTAGGAATGTACACTTGCTCAACTACAGCTTTTTATGCTGATGGTTCCTCATTTTTCGTACCCCACTGTTCCTCACTACTATTTCCATTAACAAGGACACCATCAGTTGAACCCTCAGCCTCAACCTCAACAGCATCATCTTGACTCTCTTCTACTCCATTCTCGGCCTCAACCTCAACAGCATCTTCTTGGCTCTCTTCTACCTCGTCATCCTCGATAACCTGTTGAACCAGGATTGATGTAATATATTATGCAAGAATAGTCAATGACGAGGAGCAAAATAAACAAAGTGCACGGAAACTATGAAAATCCTGAAAAATTGAAAACACAAGTCTCTACATTCACATTGAATATTGCAGTACAAATAACTCTGTTGAATAACATTTAGCGATCAGGCCACAATACTTAACTGGATGCGGCCAGTCTTAATACCATTGCAATCGACTTGGAGTTTATGATAGGGGGGATGGTATTAAAACACCACTTAATCCTATTTTGAAATATACAAAAATTTAAGAAAAAAATGTACAGGGTCATACTTATAAGAAATGACGCCAAACTACCCACAGGTTCTAAACAATCCAATTTAGTTACAAGTATAGTTGGACATGATATTAGTATATAGTCAAACATTTATCAAAGAAGTACAGTGGACATTACACCTCACAAGACAGTAACCAACAACAAAAATGCAACATCAGGTAACCATCAATCAAAACTTTGGTTGAGCCATCAATTAACTATTGAACTAAAGTGACATATAAATTAACCAGTACACAGCGACATCAAAACAGTATATTTGTACCTCATGAGCAGTATCTTCAATGTCATCTGGTTGCACCTCTTCATGCATTTGCATATTCTTGAAAGCTTCCACCAGACTCTCATTCGATCTTCCAGCATGAATCATATACTCCTCAGCTGGTGGATAGATACTCCTATTCAAGTAGTTTTTTGATGAGTTATTAAAAAATAGTATTGACATCATTTTATTTAACAGAATGAGTAAATTAAAGAAAATTATATCCTCATCTCATGCATGGAAGAGGAACATGGGCACAACATGACAAGCATATAGCTACGTAAAGATACAAAGAACAAATACCTTTTGGGGGCAATGGTAGCTTCTACATTGAGAGCAATCTGCCAGTCGTCAAATAAGTTTGAGTACTCCTCAGGATCAGCCAATGACTCTGCTGCTTTTGGGTTTACCTAAAACAGTGAGGGACAAAATAAAGTGCAAAATTTAGAAGTGAAACAAGCTAGGCTGGCAGTTTGACACAGCACCCTAATTTCAACTCATTTTTAAATCCTGAACTAATAATACATGACCGTCCTGAATATAGAAGTATTGAAATCTTACAGCAAATGGTACATATTATATTCAAAACATTCTTACTAGCACACTCAGTATCAACTCCAGTAGTAGACCACACAAAAGCTATTCTGAGATACAATATCATGCTTGGAGGCATAACTAAGTCAACATGACAATTTATGTGAAGGTGATACATGGACCAGAACCAACACTAGTTACCCAAATAACAATACGCTGAAAGATTCCACATAGTTATAAGGGGAGCAAAGGGGATTTATAGGACCTTTTGGAGATCCTTCTTCCATAATGCTACGATCTCAGGGACTTTGCTAGGAAGATAAGATCTTGCCATCAGTGCTGCTTCCGGAATACGATTGCTGTATAAAGAATGGTATATGATCAACATAAAAGAATGTTGGAACAAGGAAATGTATTAAACGGGTCAGTCCTATCCCAATGCCTACACCTTTCTATTAACAGTTGAAGGCATTCTTCCAACTTTCCTAGCATGAAGAAGCTAAGGAAAGCAACATTGTTCTTCCCTTGTTCTTTAGCCACAGATGCCAATTTTGTAATCCCTTCAGCATCCCCAAGGGACGAGTACAAAAGCAATAAACCACTGAGGTCTGTGGCGTGTTCTAGGCAATCCTCTGCCATCTCAAGCTGCAGAAAGTTAAATGGCATGTAAGACATGACAATAATGCAAGACTAATGATACAGAAAGTCATAATAATGGATGGATGATACACCCGATAGTTGTACCTTTCCAAATGACATAGCTAACTCTCCAAGCTGCTTCCACTTGGACTCACTTTGCACCTCAGCGGCAATGGCCTAGTAACAAAATTTGAAATTTTGAATATTGAAACACTTTATCAGAAAATATCAAAAAAAGGAAATCAACTGTACCTTTGCAATCTCAAGTCGACCAAGCTGCACAGCCAGGTCAAATCTGTAATTAGTATCTGTTGCTATCTCAAGGGCTTCATCCAACATTCCCCGTGATTCCAAGAAACGTGCCACACTGAAAATAGAAGATTTATTTTAGTATGCAAAACCTGAGTTGCAAGTACAGAAGTCGAAGAACATCAGGTACCTGTCATATTGTTCCTTCGGAATGGATGACAAAAGAGCATTCGCACGATCAAAATCCCCACGCATTACAAGTGTTTTATACTCAATCAAACTAAGGAGCAATGTGTACCCCACAACACTGCAATAAGAAACACATTAACAACAGCTGCTGATTGAAAGCACAAGTGAATATCAAGTCAAAAGAAGTGAAACTTACTTAAATTGCTTATCGATCAGAAAGACGCGGCTTTGGTTTGCAAGATATCCCAATAAATACATTGGCCGATCCAAGTGAAACAAGGTTGTAACCTGCAACAAATGCAGAGTTAGCTCTAGCAACAGACAATATATCTGAGAGGGGCATATAAAAGTTTTATTAACGAGAAATACACACCTCTCCTCCTACACAGTAGTTAAGCCGCCATGAAGAATTATTATATATGAAACAATCGCCAACCCATAGCCCAGTTCGGACACGTTCATTGATCTCATGAAGCAGTTCGAAGGCATCTTCCACACCTTCCTCACCAACTGAACCCCCTCCATCCAAATGAGATGAAACTACATCCCTCTATGAGGTAAAATGTTACTTATTAGTAAATTTATAACTGAAATGATAAGTGCTTGCCTTTAAACACCCAATGGACATAAAAGGGATATTTGTAAGCAGGCCTAACAAACAAAACTAATAACAGAAGTTACAGAACTCACATTATACTTCAAAATGTAGAATGATGTATCACTTGCAATTGTTACTAAATCACCACTATCGGCCCAGTATAGATTCTGCAGTGTAAGACAATAGATTTTTTCAGTGCTGCAGCATTCAAAATGGAAGCATGCAACAAGTTGAGTAAACGAGTCAACAAAATTCTCTCACCTTCACATTGACATCAATTCGACGTATCAACCTGCATTCGCCCCAATCATAGAAGCAAATGAAGTCATTTGTACACATAGCCAGTAATATTCCACCAAATATGCGTTCTACAGAGAATGATGGCCTTATACTTTTCTTCTCCTGAAATGAAATTGTAGGTTCAGCCAATGGAGTATGTTTCGGGAACCATAGCAAAAGAGATTGGTACAGAACAGTGTTGTCCAGGCGTCGTCTAGGCGGCGCCTAGGCGTCCAGTCGCTCCGCGACAGACGCCATGACACATCGCCTCGCCTGGAGCAGTCCAGTCGGCCGACTGGGACGCCATGGCCTCCTCGGGCGTCCTGGCACGGCGTCCAGTCATGGTCTGGACCGGCGACTGGCGCCTTTTTCCTAGTGATCCGGCGGCCCAGGAGACCAGAACCAGAGATGGCACAACGAACAGGGGAAGCGGCGGCGCGACGAACAGGGGAAGAAGGCGGTGCGACGAATAGGGGAAGGCGGCAGCGCGGCGAGCAGGGAAGGGATCGCTCGGAGGAGGGGGCGGTGCAGGCGCACAGAGAGAGAGAGAGAGCAGCAAGGCGCAGGCGCAGAGAAAGAGCGGAGGTAGAGAAGAGATGCGGCGGCGGCGGTAGAGAAAGATTTGCCACGTTCGGGTATTAGGGTTAGGAGGTGGGCTTTTTTGGCCCAGCCCATTATAACAGTATACTCTTTCAAACCCTACTTGCTTGAGCATTCTACAGCTGCCGCCGCTCCTACACCTGGGCGTTCCTCTCCCGCCGCCTCCTACACCTGGGCGTTCCTCTCCCGCCGCCGCACCTGGGCGTTCCTCTCCCGCCGCAGCACCTGGGAGGCTGGTTTCATCCCTGCCGCCGGATTTACTTTCTCCATCCTCTGTTCTTCTCCCTCATATTCTCTGCATGCTGCAAACCTGCATGGTCGCCTGGACGTCGCCTAGGCGCCCGCCTAGTCGCCTAGGCGCCCAGTTGGTCGGCGGGCGCCTAGGCGTCCAGGCGCCAATTTACAACACTGGTACTGAATGCACTATTCTGAGTTCTCAAGAGCCATGGCAAAAGAGATTGATACGAGATGCTATCCTAGTTACTAAATGGTAAATGCTCACGTTAAAACTTTGATCCTGAAGCGATACAGTAAAATACATCTTACTCATCAATATTTGCAACAGAATTTACTTAATAAGACATTAACAAAAGCTACAGTAATGTATTAGGTCTACAACTAATCTATAAGTTCAAACTCAATTTGGCAAATAATATGAGGGCCAACCAGTTAAAAGTTATCTTCTTATGGTATGAGCTAACAATGAAGTACATAATCACAAAGGAATGTTAATTACGGTAACAGAAAACAGTCATTACAGGGACATTTATCAGGACACCCCCGACAGCTTATGGTGATGGTAAAACAAAATTAGTGAAAACATAAATGCTTGTGTTGAATGAAACCTGGAAATTTTTACTGTATAGCTTTATCCTTGAGGTACTTTCTCTGACGGCGTATTCTCCATCAGTTGACCAAACAAATTCAAGTGCAGAACCAAAAGATCTATTTCTCCATGCTAATGCTGTGTATATTATGTATTCTCCATCTCCACATACAACAACAAATCTCCCATTCGGATTGTGCCTTAAGCTCTGAAACAAATATCCATATTAGCGACCTACTAATTATAAAACCAGCACAAAAGAGATGTGTATGACCAAAAACAAGTTTGACCAAGAAAATGAGTTAATAAGCTCAAAGTAGAATTCATATTGTTCAAAAGTAAATTAACACTCACTGGACTTTTTACAACCATAGCAATAACAATAATAACAAGAAGTTCAATGTCACCATTACTAACCATGAACTGTATATGCTTCATTTGGCACTTGAGCTTTTAAACATTGAGAATCAAATGCTTCAAACAACATATAATTTTTGGTACACTACGAGTTTAAAAAGATATATATTGTGTATGCATGATGAAATGGTGTATTACCATTTTTACATTATTTTTTATATCGAAGAAATTTCAAACTAATTTCCAAGCATCAAAGTGACCCACGATAAATAATATCACTTTTGAAAGTACGCTCTGCATTCAATCTCGTATGTAACCTACTTGTGGATAGAGGTCGCAGCTTCCCAACTCCTTCACAGCCAATGGTAATCGCTCACCATCTGGAATCTGGAAAATCAAACGATTAAAGACCATATTCAAAGCTATAGCAAACAAGTTTAACAACACATTAGCATGGCATACAAAAGACAACCTCATTATCTGCACCAATAGTCTTGATATTGACAGTCTGGATTTCATTATGCTTTGCCCATATGATTTTTCCACTGCTGTCCATGCTGGCAACAGGAACTTCACGGCCAATTTTTATCATTATTGTCCCTTCATCATATCCAATTACGACCCTACAGAAATAAAGAGTGGGAGATAGAAGGCACATGAATATACTTTCCCAGATGACAGTTGAGGAACAAATGTTTAAAGTCCAAATCAGTATAGAGGCAGAGTGGGAGGAAGGAGAGTACCTTCTTGAGCCCTTCATGTATCCTAAAGCCCAAACTCGCTCAAGGCCATAGTTGAGTGTGTTCTCAAGCCTGTAAAAAAGACATGGTTATGCCCTCATTCTTTTAAATAAAAAAGAAAGAAAGCCTTTGACGCTCGATAAAAAGAAATAGTCCATACACAGAAATAAGGCTGTGTTTGAAAATCTCGATAATATACATATAAAGTAGCTGATTTATAACAGCACTATTCAGCCAAAACATAAACAGCAGGCAGCGTGTTCCAAATATTAAGGTTTGACACAGAATGGTAGTTTCGTAGTTTGGTATAAGAAACTGAGAATACATAGAATTTCAGCATTACATCAGCTCTGAAATAAAAACCTTTGGGAACTGTATCTGTCAAAAAGTAATGGAAGAAAAATGAAAGTTCCAAGAACTTGCGAATTTTTCAACACTTGTTATAAATTAACAATCTATTTGCTACAAGCTATTCTAGCTACATACTGTTGGTGTGATGCTCAACAAATAAATAGATCTGACTTAACAAAATCTGCTGCCATTGTAAGCGCAAAATCCATTGTCCATTCTAACAACTAGGGATGAAGTCTAAACATAAAATAAAGTAGTAGTAAATATCAAAATCTCTCGTCCAAAGTAAGTTGAACAACAACAACAACCAAACCTTTGTCCCAAGCAAGTTGGGGTCGGCTAGAAATAAAACCCAACAATTTTTTAAGAGAAGTAATAAAAAATAAGATGAGAGCAAAAAATACAAATAAAAAATTCTGAATTTTATTTATTTTGGAAATGGGATAATAAAAAAGAAGATAAGAGTAACAAAATAGGGATAAACTAAAATTTTGGCACATGAATTGCTAATTTTCATCATGAGCCAAATCTCTAGATATGTCCTACCTCTTTAAGTCTCGCTTCACCGCCTCCAGCCATGTTAACCTTGGTCGACCTCACCTCTCCTAAAATTTTCTCTACTCTTTATAATCCCATTGTTAAACGGTGCATCTGAAGATTTCCGCTGGATACACCCAAACCACCGTAGTCGATGTTGGACTAGCTTCTCCTCAACCGGTGCCATTCCTACCCTATCATGTATCACCTTGTTCCTAATTTTGTCTCTTCTTGTGTGACAGCGCATCCACCGTTGCATGCGCATCTCTGCAAAACTCATTTGTTGGACATGTTGCCTTTTAGTTGGCCAACATTCTACTCTATACAGCATCACAGGTCTTATCACCGTCCTATAAAATTTTCCTTTCAATTTCTGTGGGACCTTCATATCATATAAGATTTCATATGTTTGTCACCACTTCATCCACCCGATCTTGATCCTATGACAAACATCTTCATCAATATCACCATTGCTTTGTAACATTGATCCTAAATATCGAAATGTGTCCCTCCTAGGTACTATTTGTCCTTGTAGACTAACATTTCCCTCGTCACACCTCATATATTCAGTCTTGGTTCTACTAAGTCTAAACCCCTTGGACTCTAAGGTTTGCCTCCATAGCTCCAATTTTTTATCAACGTCATCCCTAGTTTCATCTACCAACACTACATCATCAGCAAAGAGCATACACCAAGGGATATCCCCTTGTATATCCTTCGATACCTCATCCATCACTAAGGAAGAGATGCATGAGCTTAAGGCTGATCATTGGTGTAGCCCTACTGTGATAGGAAAAGTGTCGGTCCCACTATCACTTACGCGTACATAAAATCAAAAAGCATAACTGAGTGAAATCATAGGAACTGATGATAAACTTTGGTTGCTATCATGATGATAGCGATGAAGAGAATGAGGGCAATGCTGCCTAGGTGGGATTTCTCAGAGGAAGCAAAAGTTCAGCCGGGCTGTGTCTCATGTTCAGTTCTGGTTTCCTATTAGCTAGTGGTAGCTTAATTACTGTTGGGAGTTATGTTTTCATGTGTTGCTTGACTGTTGCATGAGGTAGCGAGAAAAAATAGGCCAATTCTAGGGTAAAACTTGTATGCCCCCCCCCCCGGTATTTTGCCTCGTCTGAATCAGGCGAGAGGAACAAAAGACATGGGTATGTGAGTGTGTGTCACCTGGGAGAGGAATCCTCTGCCCCAGGGTTAAACCATGTAATGATCTCTGTTTTCGTTAATGGAAGTGGAGGTGGGGGTCGGCCCTCTGTTGAAAAAAAAAAACTTTGTTTGCTATCACGTATGGCCACAATGACAGCGCATTTGCAGTTAAATGCAAGGAAAAAGAATACAACGGGCACAAACTAGATTAGAGGCAATACCTGTAGGTAGTAGAGTGCCACATGCGAACTGTCCCATCCTCTGAGCCAGTAATTATTATCGGTAGCTCTGGATGGAAACATACAGCAGAGACATTATGTGCATGCCCTTCAAGTGTTTGAACACAGCTCTTCGTTTGATAGTCCCAAACCTGGTTCAAGCAATAATGTCATAACAGTCGCCAACTGGCCAATGGCCATATATGCAGACAGGGATATAATTCAGTGAATATGACAAACCTTTGCAGTCTGATCATCAGAGCCAGTAATTAGATATGGCCTATCACCACCAGTGAAGTAATCAACACAGTTCACACCTTTTGAATGGCCTTCTAATGTGAAGTTAGGATCCGGAGAACCAAGACTCCATATCTGGAACAAAACATTAGTTTGTCACATTCAAGCCCAGACAAAAAGGTAATTGAATACACAATTGAAGCAATCTTAACTTTTTAATGTGAAGAAACACAAACCTTTATTGTGCGATCAAGGGAAGCACTGGCAAAAGTATTTGTATCTTTTGGGTTAAATGTGATTTGCATCACATAGTGAGAATGCCCCTCAAAGATTTGAGTACACACCCAGCCTTTATCCCAATCCCATAGCTTAATCAACATGTCATCGGAAGATGACAGAACAAAAGGCTGGGTCGGGTGAACAGCCACACACCTAATGTAGTCAGTATGAGCTTCAAACACCTTGACCTTATCCATTGTATTGTAATTGTACACACGGATGAACATGTCATCAGCACCAGCAACAACCCATTGCTTTCGTGCAATAAATTTAGCTGAACGAACTGAAATTGGTATGCCTATATTAGCACGATATCATATAAGAGAACAGAAGCAAGAAGTATATTCAGCAGGCATACCGGGTAAATCCGTGACTTCAAATGATTTCACCATTGTCTGGAAATAAGTTCATACAATTTCATCAGTTAAAAGTTTAAACAGGCATAAATAACAATACATTTCAAATTTATAGAAACTAACCCCATCTTCAAGTTCCATTTTCCTTTTGTTGCCCTATAAATCATGAACTGGACTACATATGTTTTGCTTTTGTTTGGTTTGCCTTTTTCCCACGTTTCATCTGAGTAGGCTGTCAAGCCTTAACAATTTTGGCTACACTTTCCAGTTTCCACTAAAGCAACTTGTTTCATCCTTACTCAGCAACTATCTGAGAAGCACAAATGGCTTTAAAGCCTTCCTCTCTGGGTTATATATGACCAATCTCTTCCCCTCTATGGCTGGCGTATGCGTATCACCAAGTTCGCATTACAGATACAGCTACACAATCTCTAAAACAACTTTGATCGCTATTTTCTATATGGATAAATTTGTCAAGCAAACAAATAACTACATGATATTCCAAACAAATAACTACATTATTCCAAAATTATGCTCCTATATTTTGAAAATTACTGATAGTAAAATGTAACATCCCAATATGGAAAATATTTTAGAAATTATTGAAGAGTGGAGGGAGTGATTCCTAGTGTATTTTGATCTCTTTATCTAATACATGCATGTAATGGCCAGTAATCATTGCATCGAGCCATAAAAATCCATCCAGCGATCCAATTCAATAACAAATCAGAGAGGCAAGCTACAGTAAAGCGTGAGGAGCCACCTACCTGCGTCTGGTAGTTCCAGATGCAAACGCTCCCAGAGTAGAGACTCGATAAAATCCTGCAACAGACCACACAAAACAGCAATGTGAATAACGACGGCTTGGTCCAAAGGACTTCAGCATTTCTGTGAAAATTGCAACCAGACACTCACCATGGCTCCGTCGGATGCAGATCCACGGACTTGACCCTCTCCGACCTCTGCGCAAGCTTCCTCTGATCCAACCAAACAGTTAACCGACATCAGCTCACACACACGCGCGCGGCTCGAACCAGAAAAGGGAAACCAAGCCGATCCAAGTGAGAGGCACCGCGATTTACCTTGATATCCAACCGGAGCGGCTGCCGCACCACGCCCATCGCACATCCACCGCCGAGAGAAACCAAGCACGCGGGAAGGAAAAGGCGACCACGTCAGTACAGGCGACCCAAAACCTCCAGATCCACGCGGAATTCGACCTGCCTCACCGCGGATCTCGCGGCCTCGCGAGCCGCCAGCGCGAAGCGAGAGGCACGGCCACCGCGGTCGTCATCTAGCGTTCGCGCCAGAGCGGCACGCTGGGCGTAGAGAAGACGAGAGAGGGAAGTAATGAGGGAGAGGCACTTACCATTTTGGCGCCCCGGACGGCTACGGCGGCGGGGGGGGCAAGGAGGATGGAGAGCGCGGAGGCGAGAGGTTTCTAAGGCTTGCGGAGCGGGAGCGGGGGGTGCGGCGCCGGCGCGTGGATGGTGGCGGTGGTCGCTCGCCGGCCGGACGGGGCGGGACAGGAGGCGCGGCGCGTGGGAGAGGAGGGAAGATCTGCGATGCGGGCGGGGCGGGAGGGGGTGTAGGTGGAGTGGTCGATGCGGAGAAGCGGGTTAACGGGTCTCCGAGGTAGGGTGATTTAGATCTGGAGGCCGTGTTTTTTTTGTCAGTGACTTTTTTTTTTGAGTCGTGGGATGTTGACTTGTTGTGCTGGCGTAGTGGTTAAGCTAAGCTTGCCAGTTTGTTTGTCCTGGAAAGTTGAACAGCAGCTGATGTTAGCGTTAGATGGTTCTTACTCCCTCCATTTAGGATACAATATCTATTCAATTTAAACTAAATTAGTTATGACCTAAATATCATTTATTTAAAAATAGAAGGAGTACTCTCTCTGCATCGATTTACTTGTCCTTCCAACAGCTTACAGTAGCTTCGTTTTAGTTCATTTGATTAATCGAGAACGACAATTATTAAAGAACCGATGTATTATTAAGCAAGATGAGCAGTTTGTTATCCTGGAAAGTTGTTTTTTTTCTCCGGGGAATTGGCAGAGGCCAAACTTTCAATTTCGTTAAAAATAAAGTCTCAAGGTGGGAAAAGGTGGAAAACATCATGCGTGTACTATCTAGCTTGTCTTCTCAACACAGGTCTTGCGCTTGGTAGCTTCCTAGAACGCCATATCCGGTACAATTTATGTTTCAGTAACCAATTTACCACGAATCCTTGCTGAGAACTCGAAAAATCAAACAACCAAAATTTTGTGAAAACGCGTACTTCCACAACTTAGGGGCGGACCTGGGGGGTATGGGTCAGTCAACGCATGCAGCCATGCAGGATTAGGCAATTCCATCGTACAATTGATTCCATGGATGAAACGATCCGTCGAGCACTCAACACTCCACCTTGCAAATCTTTATGGCGGCTATGAATTCACTCGTTATTTCGTCTGGCTTCGCCACCACGATTTTTTCTGCCATCCAAACGCGAAGCAGCCGCAGCAGGGACGATAGCAGCAACAAGGAAGAAGACATTGGATGCCAATGGCGACGTCAACACTCTTCCCTGGTTCGCGAGAACGATTTTGGCTTCAGCACAGTTGAAGAAGGCAAGGACGAGTACGTAGTCAAGGTTGTAGTCAAAGTTGTCGTTTGAGGCAGTAGATGCTGATAACTTCGGGCTTAGTCACAGTAATCTGCGATAGACCTTCTGAGTTTTTAAAGGTCTAAAAAATCACAGGTTTATGCATGATGAAATGGTTAAAGCTTTCTAATTTGTTAAATTTTAGACTTATGATAGTATTTATTATTTGTATATTAAATTTTATCAAGAAATTACAATTTTTTATCGTAGTGTTAAGATTGCACGTATTTTTTAGCATACCCTTCAATCAAATCTTAGGTCCGCAACTGTCCACAACGTCTCGAACAAATGCAAGATAGGAAAAGAACAGGCTTAGTGCACATGTACTCATGACTGCTCCATTGATTCAGAAACAATAATCTTACATCGGCAACAATATACAGCAGGTCAAGAAACAAATGAACGAATTCTGCATATAACTAACTAATCAGCATACATGCACCTCTACCTCCATAAAAGAGGAGAGAAATGAAGTTTTTGCGTCAGGGGGAACTCTGAAACTCTGACGGAAAGGACAAAGCTCACAAAAAGCGTTGCTCCCCGCGAGCTCTTCTGCTGTCGAGCCGCACCAGAGGCCTGCTAGTGGAGCGCGTAGGTGGCGACGAGCGCGGCGACCATGAGCGCGTAGGCGATCCCGCGGTCGACGGCCTGCCGGTCGATCCCCCGCCGCCCTCGCGCCGGCGGCGTAGTCTCATCCGCAACCGACGACGACTTGCCAGCTGCCATCGCGGCGTGTACGCCGTCGACCGCCTTCACGAGCTGCAACGTTCGCCGGGGGAGGGAAGAAGCAAAAAGCCAAGTAGCCAACGATGCGGTGTGGTGAAGGTGCTCTGGGTGTGTGTGTGTGCCGAGGGAGGGGGCGTCCGGGTGTGTATATATGTATCCGTGCACGGGGAGGGAGGGGCGGCAAGGGGAAGGAAGGAAGGAGGAAGATGACGACTCGCTCAAGTATAAAAAGTCCAGCCTGACCGGCCGGAGGGGGCAAGTGGCAACAGGTGCACGCTTTCTTGCGTGCTGTGCGGAGACCGTGGACGGACGGCGGCAGGTTTCTAGACGCGAGCACGCGAATGTCTCGGCGACTGCGGGGAAAGCGCGGGGCACGGGTGCAGACGGAGACGACGGCTTTGACCGGCCGGCGGCCGCGACGGTGCGACACGACAAGCGGCACGGAACGCCGGAGTATTTTTGCCCAACCCAGAGTGTACAGCGTTCCATGTTGCCTGGTATGCATGCCAAAGATGGACTTGTTGGCCTTTTGCTGACGACTTGGACGGCTCAGATCCAGTCCAGCCGATCGACCAATCATGTCTACGTCCAAACTCTGAAAGAGAAATCAACGTCCAGGCAGCAGAACTTCCGAAGCAAACACAACCGGTGGCTCACAAATCTCTAGAAGCAATGGGTCAACTGATCCCCATCAGCCAACTTTGCCGAGCTAGAGCACACGGTCGCACCACGCACTTGACCCGTCGTGCGCGTGTGCTGCACACCAAACCCCGTCCCCCCACCTGTCTGTATACGCTTGCAAAACACCGCGCCACCACGAGACCGCGTTCGCGACGCAGCAACGAACCCCCCCCCCCCCCCCCCCCCCCCCGTACCAAGCAAGCAACCAGCCCCGCGCACAGCGGCTGGATGGCCAGGAAACCTCGCGGGAAACGACGGCGAGTTCCGCGCCCGGAGAGCTGCGGGCGTGGGTCGTGAAGAGGAGGCGAAAGCGGAAGGTGCCGCGCCGGAGCTGGTCGTCGGCGGCGGAGGAGATGTGTACGGGCATGAGGAGTATGCGCGCAGAACCTCACCAAGGCTCGGCGGCGGTGGACACGGGTGGAGCCTGATAATCGTCGCGGTAGTTCTCGGTGCGACTCGCCGAGGCACGCGCCGTCGCCCGTCGCAGGACCGGCATTTTTGATGCCGTCACGATGGAGCGTGTGATCGATGGCCCGGTGTTGATGGCGAGGAAAGCTCAATTTGCCTGCCACTACAACCTCGAGTAGTGTTCGGCTGCCTCGGCGAATGATCGTACGAGTGCTCACGGCGTCATGGCCTGATGATACGCGTCGGAAGGCCTCAACATCTACATCTAGGTGCGCGCGGAAACTCTCGAACATATCATGTAACAGATGCACTGCAGGCTGTAATGAATCCTTGAATAATCATGGCAAGGAACGGAGGTCTGCGACTTAACATTCGTGTGAGTTGTATGACGGTCCTGATGTTTTCTGTCTTCACCAAAAAGTTATAGGGAATATTTTTTTTGGTGTGCAAAAATAAAATTACGAGGAAAAAAATATTAAATTTTAATGCACCAGCCGGGAATCGAACCCGGGTCTGTACCGTGGCAGGGTACTATTCTACCACTAGACCACTGGTGCTGCTATGATGATAGCTTTAAAATTGTGTATAATAATTGAGCTATTACCACGCAGAGAGGACCACACGTCTCATCACGATGCCGACAGCTGCGATCGCCACAAGGCGCCGTGCCTGGTGGTTGGCCCGTGGTGACAAACTTGAACTGGGAAGCAAACGGAGATACTGTGCCGAATTAAGTGACAAATTCAGTTGGTAATAGAGGAAGGCGGCAAGACAGTGTTGATGTAGTACCTGCGTGCCTGAGCCGAGTAGTGTCTGTGTTAGTGCCGTGTTCAGGTGAGCGGCCGTGAGCGTACGCTAGCGTGAGGCGAGTAGGCGACGCTGGCGCTGTCCAGAAATTAGCACCCATCCGTGCTTCTCCAGCGCTCGCGTTGTCGTTGTCGTCACGGCCTCACGGATCAAGCCAAGTAGAAGTACAGTAGCTAACAACTGGATCGAGGCCATGTTTAGCACAACTGTAACTTGTTACAAAAGCAACTTGTTTGAAAAGCTGATAGAAATCAGTTTGTGCTTATGTCCTACTTTCATTCTGAGAAGCACCTGAACTAATAAGCTATCACAAAAGATTTATGTTTAGCACACTCTCAACTTATATTTATGAAGAAAGTTGTAGCAGAAGCTGTGCTAAACAGGATCTGGATTGACGTGTGTCGTCTGGAAGAGGGTGAATCTCCGCAGCCGACGTTGGCCGGCGCTGAAGCGTCGAGCGCGCGTAACGATGAGGCAAGCGGGTGCCCCCCGCTTCGGCGTGAACCCGCTCGGCTCCTCAATGCGGTCAATGCACCTCAATGGACGATCGACGAGGTTGGAGGTGAGTGTGGCGGACGGGACGCGCGCCATAATATGGTCGACGACCACGTTCTCCCGGTGCCGGCTGACCGTGTCGAGGCTCTCTGAAATAGAGGGTGGCAACAAGGAGAGTGTTTATTCGCCAGCTCGTGCCAGACAGATGCATGACTGGGCTGTACGTACGTTGGCCAATGGCGGCTCTAAGACCGTCTGCAGTGGCACGCTGTAAAGCACACTGTATACACTGTACCACAATATAATTTAGAGTGCGTACAGAAGGAAAATAGTGTATAGAAAGGAAAATAATGTATAGGAAGGAAAATAGTACACTTTAGAGAAGGCGGCCACTACGACCTGCGACCAGGCGGCTGGGTCGTACTCATACAAAGTTGTGCCGGCATGCAGATGCTCGGCTTCGGTGGCGGCGGGGAGCAGGAGATGGAGGACCGGCAAAGCAGGGGGTGCAGCCTTGCAGGAGCGTGGAGATTGATGAGGACGATGGCTTGTACCCCCTCCGTCCCAAAAAGGTCGTCGCTTTGTAGTTCATTTTGAAATACAAAACGACGACCTTTTTGGAACGGAGGGAGTACTAACTTAACGAACACAGGACTATGGCCATTGTCCATTTGCCATCCAAGCAAATCAAGAAAAAAAAACTAGCAGAAAGAAAAACTCAATTCAAGTTTCAATACAAGCAGGACATAATGTTTTTTCCCTAAAATTAAAAGATAAAAATAGGACTTGATGCACCAGCCGGGAATCGAACCCGGGTCTGTACCGTGGCAGGGTACTATTCTACCACTAGACCACTGGTGCAAAGATACTTAGATTATAAACTTGCTTTAATAACACAAAGTTATTCACTGCATTCGCAGCATTGACCGCTCGCGGATGGATGCGCGGCTGTACGTTTGTTGGCCAACTGGCGCTCCAAGTGCGGCCAACTAGCGGCCGATACGACTTTGCGACGAAGCTGACTAGCTGAGAGAGTATAGGAGGACCATGGCCTGCAGTCCTCCGTCCTCACCTTCACGGCTTCACTCAACGCAGGAAGGAGTTGGCGCGCAGATCTCTTTGCTGCCACCACGACGACGAAGGAATCAACTTGCAACTGTTCCACTCTCCTCTCACTAAGACATCTTCTCCTTAGAAATAAACAAACAGCAACTCAACGTAATGAATAAATAATCAAACACTAGTTATTCTCTACGCCTACCCGGAATCTCCAGCACAACAAGAGAAGAGCAACAAGAAGACATCGATGCGGATTGCCGACGATGCCGATCTACGAGGGACGACCTATCTATCTGATGGACAAGAGGTGGAGGTTGACGATGATGGGCAGCACGATGACGAGTACGAGCACGGCGCCGGCGACGACGGCGATGCACGCCCACTTGCGGCCGCTCTTCTGGTACACCTTGGCGGTCTCGAGCTCGACGGCGCCGTGGCGCACGAAGGAGCTGGCGCGCATGACCTGGCTCTCGATGTCGTTGAGCTGGTGGCCCTGCGCCTCCACCAGCGCCGCCATGTCCAGGAACACCTGGTGCAGGTCCAGCAGGCTGCGCTCGATCTCCTTGACGGCGTCGTGCCGCTCCTGGATCTCCGAGATGGTGTCCAGCACCTGGCCCCGCCCCTGCTCCTGGATCGCCTTCTGCAGGAACGTCTCGCTCGCCCCCGACGAGATGAGCGCTTCGATCGTGCTGTCCTCCGCCTTCTCCCCCGTCACCGTGTAGTACCGCCGCGCCACCGTCTCCTTGTACTCCGCCGCCATCCGCCTACGCAGGCCCTGCATTCATTTCATTGTCCGTTCAACTTCAACAATGCTGCCATCAATCAACGCCATGGGGAGATACAAGACAACAACAGCAACACAAGCTAATAAGGAATTATTCGTACCTGGAAGTCGTCCATGAGGTCCTTGAGCTTCTTGCCGAGGCCGGTGACGACGGAGGTGCGCGTGCGGTCGGTGGACGACCCGGGACCGCAGCCGGGGATCCTGCGGCTGGCGGCGTTGACGCGATCGAGCGCCTCGAGCTTGCCCTTGACGGCCTTGGCGCGGCGGAGCACCTGGTCGACGTCGGCGTCGTTGCGGGCGCGGAGGGCCTTGACGGCGCGGGCGTCGTGCGCGGTCTTGCTCTCCTCGTGCGCCGACTGCAGCCGCCGGTACAGCGACTCCAGCCCGCGCATGTTCTCCTTCACGCCCTCCACGTCCTCGAATAACTTGTCCAGGTCCGGGCGCTCGACGCCGGCCTCCAGATCGTCCAGCGCTACCTGCTGCTTCAGGCCGGCGTACTTCTTGAACGACCCCGACGAGAAGAGGTCGTTCATCTTGGCGGAATCAATCAAGCAAGATGATGATAGCAAGCGTCGTTGCTTGCTGCAAAGGGAGCTAGCTAGTAGCACTGTAGCAGGGCTCGAATGCTTCAACAATGGCGCCTGCACATGAACGACGCCCGACTAAATGCAGCAACAGAGCAATACAGCGAAACGCCACGACTTCTCGGCAATGGCAGAGGCTCGGTGGGAGAGATGCCAATTGGCGGCCGGGGGGAAGAAGAAGGCGTCGCAGTCTGTATTTCCGTTACTAGATTAGAAAAGCTGGCATCCAACAGACGGATGACGTGCGGGGGTACAACAGCAGAAGCCCGCGTGTGGTGTGCACGGCCACCATCCACCCCTCCCGCCAGGGTGTCGCCCGGCATGCGACAGGTGAATCACGAAGAGCTTGGCATTCGTAAAAGCCGGCAGCGGCTGCTCGACTCCGGCGGACGGCGGAATCTGGGTTCCCGAGATTCGTGTCACATTTTTTCTTCCCATTTCGTCAGAGACGACACCCTTTACGATATTATTAGGCACTGGAATATTCAACCCCGCTTTACAAATTTGAAAGGATACAACCTCGAACATTTTTTTAGAATAAAGCTGGAACGAGTTTTTCCCCTTTTCATTCATTTTCAAGACAGACCACAGATGGAAGCCTGGAACGAGTCTATAGCGCAGACATGGTAGGCCTATCATAGACCCATTCCTCCGGCCCACGTACAAGTACAGCGTTCACGGCCCACTTGATCTGTATTTGCCATGTCACGGAACAAGCGAGAAGGCGAGATGATGATGGATGGCGGCGGCGCAGACGGGCGCCGACCTCGCGCCGTGTTCATGGCCTTCGGTACCAAAGGCGACGTCTTCCCCATCGCTGTATGCCTCTCTCCGTTCGACGGCCCCCTTATCCGGATAGCTCTTACCTGACTTCTGTTCGATCCATTACTGAACAGTTAAAAATGCTCTAAACTTTCAACAAAATTCATGAGATCGAAGTGATTGCTAGATATACATATCATAACACGACCTTTTCAGTTTCGGTCGCTTTACTTCTGCTTTGATTCCGGTTCTCTTCTTCAGGCCCTTGCTGCAGCCTTTGCGCGTGAGCAGCAGCAGTACACCGTGGTGTTCATCACTCATTCGGCGCACCAGGTACTGACTACTGCGCTTGCCAGAGTTTCCAGCCTTCATCTAATTCATGTGGCATGATGCGATGAATTTTGGTGCAGAGTTTGTCGAAGCATCTCGCTGCCAGTAATGTTAGATATATGCCCGTGTCAAGTCCACCTGTTCTTGCAGCTGAACAGCTTGAGAATGACTCATGTAAGTGATAGCAAGCTAATTTTTAGTCACGTGCACGATATATTTCGATCCAGTTACTAAAGGTAGGATGTGTCATGCAACTCTCTTTGCTAGGCGATTCTCTTCAACCAAAAGATGATCACGAGTCTTTCAAACTACGGAAAAAGGTCATTGAGATCCAGCAGAGGAAAGAATGCTTATCTTTTGTGGAAGAAATTTTTGGAAATGATCCAAGCATTCATGGAGACTTTATTGTGATAAATTTCTTTGCTTTGGTTAGCATCTAACTCACAATGCACTTCAGTAATTAACATTCATTATTTAGTGGGGATCCCGTATTTATCACTGGGATCTTGTGTGGCATAATATTCTGTTGTGTTCATTTATTTTCATAAAGAACATCGATTACACGTGCTGGAAAACCCTGCTCCACAATTCATTGTTGAGACTATGAAATTTTACCATAGATGGCAGTTGGTTCTTTATGTAATAAACTAGTAAAAGTGCATCTAGGTATCCCCGTGAGTTTTGGATGATTGATGACGACAAATTAAGAGATTAATGAGCTTAGTTGATATTAAGTACATGTGTGAAATTGAAATGGATGAAAAAACCTTCTATAAAGGAAAAGATTGAAACGGGCATCGAAGACTCAAGGGTAGAAATTAGGATTTCTTATGTGTTGAGATTAGACTAGCCTAGTGTATGTGAGGGTGTGTGTATCAAGTGCATTGAGATCATAGAAGAGGGCTCAAAGTTTTGGTTGAGAGAAAACCCAAGTGAGAGGTCTTGTCGAGAGAAAAACTAGTTGACCAGACTTGTCTGGGTTCCAGGCTGGACTAGTCCTTGTGTGCCGGTTTAGTCTGTTTTGGGACGGACTAAGATTTTTCTTTGTAGTTCGGACTTGTCCGTTTGGAGACAGACTAGTCCGTTCCACACTTGGTGAGAGTTTTCGGGCTATGTCTCGTGAGGCCGGACTTGTCCGCTACAGTGGTCGGACTAGTCCGGGCGTACCAGACTTGTCTGTTTCTGCACGGACCAAGAGGTTCTGTTGTGGTTCATACTAGTCCGTTGTGAGGCGGACTAGTCAGTGGATGTGTGAGAAGGGGCTTATCAGATTAAGTCCTGGTGGCCGGACTAGTCCAGTGTGGCCAGACTTGTTCGTTTTCAGCCGGACCAAAAAGTTCTGTTGTAGTTCGGACTAGTGTGTTGTGCCATATGACCATTTGAAATTCAAACGTTGGCAGGTACGACACACTTTTGCAGAGTGTGACGTAGCATGGACCCAATAGACCAGACTAGTCTGGGGTCCTGGCCGGACTAGTCCACACTTTAGTTGGTGGCAACGGTTGGCTGTTGGGACCCCTATAAAAAGGGATCCCCCACCCCCCATTCCACCACTCTTGAACCCTAGCGCCACCACAAGTATCCTAGAGCCTTCCAAAGCTTTCTAACTTGCCTACTTGCCGTCTAGAACCAGATCTTGAGTGGATTAGGGTTTGGGACAAGGGGAGAAGGAAGAACTTCGTGCTTTGACTCTCGCTTTGATCTCTTGCATGGTGTTGCGTCTTTGTGAATTGTGGTTGTTGAGATTCGTGTGTTTATTGTTGTTGATTATTTGTGGGAGCCTCAACTTGTGAGAAGCCTCAATAACATTGTAGTTACCCTTTTTGTGATAGTGGAAAGCCAAGTTGTTCTCGGGACGACTTGGAGAGGGAAAGGTTGAGCAACCCGACCATTCGTGGGCTCCTCAACGGGGACGTAGATTCCTGTGTGGGATCGAACTTCGAGATAAACACCATGTCTCTTTTGCCTTTTTACTCGCTAGAATTGCTTTTAGAGTTCATCTCGTTCTTTATATTGTTCATCATCGTAATCTTGCAATCCAATCTTCCATACTTCTCAATCCTAGTTGAATTAGGTTGCTAGATTGTGTATCTACTTCTCGTTCAATAAAATCGAAGAAAAACTCATAAAAATCAAGTTTTTAGGATTTTACTGTGCACTGTCCGGACTAGTCCGCCCCTGAGCCAGACTAGTCCGACCCTTGTTATTTAATCTCGTTTTATTAAGTCATTTCAGATCATTTCGCATATTCACCCCCTCTAGGCAACTTTCAACTAGGAATCATTCGTGTTGTAGCTATAAATTTGTTGATCTAATAATAGGAATCATCTCATGATTCAGGAAGGTTGGCACCTTGCTGAAGCATTCCAAGTTAAATGCGTCATTGCTGCTCCCTACTTTGTTCCCTATAGGTAACTTGTTCTCTTTTGTTTTCAAATTCACATATATACCCTTCAAAGTCGTTTTAAGTGGATAATCCAGCCTACTATATATGTAAATAACTTTGTCTGATTATGCTCTTCTTTTTTTTAATCATTTATAAGCTTCCATTTGTTTCCCAGTTCTCCTACATCATTCGAGCGCCAATTTAAACTGAATTTTCCTCTTCTGTACAAGTACTTCCAAGAAGCGCCTCCAAACACGGTACAAAGTTTACCCTATACTAAACAATGTACACCTCCAAAATTTTTATGCAGTTGTTTTGGACTGGTCAATTTCGAGCTAGTAAACATTTTAGAATTTGCTACCCTGTTTTAGTTATGTACTATGGAGTGCAAGATATATCGGCTCATCTCCTAGAGACATAAGTTCATGATAATTAACATTGGCTTAAATTGTCATGCTGTCCTGTTTATTTTACCGGTTGTCATGGAAGAGTTAACGCTAGGGCATTTTCATCCTGTAGGCTTAAGTCATCGGGGTTTTAGTTAGATCCTTCAAGCAGATTTTTATTTCCTGTAGACATCAGTTTCCCGTTATCTTTTTCATTCCATGAAACTTGCTCTTGAGCATAGACATCACATATTCATGAACATCACTTTCTGAAATATGTGAGTAATTTTATATCTGTTTATGACCAATTGATGTGTCATCTGCATTGCATAGAGGAAAGAAAAATTGAAGTTGTAAACCACTCACAGGTCTGCTGGACAGACATTCTCCACTGGATGTGGGTGCTCTTCATGGAAACCTGGGGGTCATGGAGAAGTGATTGCTTGAATCTAAGTGCAGTTCCTTTTACGGTGGATAGAACATCTATAATGTTTTCTGTATATATGTGTGCGATCCCGCTCAAATTACTAGACCTTTACTGAGATCATGATTTCTGATAATTGCAGGATCCGGTAACAGATCTTCCTTTGTTGCACGTGCGAGAAGAGTCACCATTGTTGCTGTAAGAACTGGATAAATGGTCATCAATTAGTATATGCTGGATAAATGACTTATCAGTTCCCTTATTTTTTAGGTATGGTTTCAGCAAAGAAGTTGTGGAGCGCCCAGGTGTGCTTCATGGCCTCCTGCATCAGTCTAAAACAACTTCAGATATACTAGTTCATCAAGTTTATTCCTCTAATTTCCACAATACCTTGCATATATCATGACAGGATATTGGCCCCCTGGTGCTCATATTTGTGGCTCTTGGTTTCTTCCTACGTGTTGGCAATTTTCCTGTGACAAATGCATGGAGTTGTCTAGAAGGTTCGATACATCGTTTGAGAGTCCTCTCTGTGCAAATCATTCTGCCATAGAACAGTTCCTGATGGGAAGTTCTTATTCATCAAGACCTATATTTGTTGGATTAAGTTCGATTGGTAGGTGTGTTTCTTATCCAAGGAAAATTTATACTATTGATTTTGTTTTTTACACTTATCAGTGTATGGAGATCATATTACGGAAATTTACATGCAAAGTTGGTCCTCACTTTTACTCACTTTTTTATAAAAAAATATGACTGCAAATAAAAAGTTTTGACCATGGATTTGCCGAACACTTCTTATTCTACCTCCTTTTTGGTATTTGTTCTATATATTTTGGGGAGTAAAGTTTCTTCTAACATCATTCAAATTTTGCTATAGCCATTCCTCAGCATACTCATTCTGACTACAATGAGATGCAGCATGGGTTTTCTTAGAAATCCTAAAGCATTGATAATGGTGCTTAAGGCTGCGATAGAGATGATGAACTTCAGATTCATCCTTTTCTCATCTGGGTACATGCCATTGGATTCTGTGATCCAATCTATTGCTGCATCAGAAGCAGAATCAAGTGAGCGGTTGGCAGCTGCTCCCAGTGGTGACAGTACTCTCCTTTTTAATGACCGGCTATTTTGCTTTTCTGGGTTAGTACCAGAGCAATGTCATTTGCCTGTGAGTCCTGCCTGTGGAATTAGTAGTCATTAGTCAACTCTATTACTTTTTCAGGTCAATACCTTATAGCTGGCTCTTTCCTAGATGTGCTGCTGCTATTCACCATGCTGGCAGGTAAGAAAAATCATAATTTAGACACAAGGTCCTTGTATAAGAATAAGATTTCATGCTAGTGCTGCTTTGGCAGAAGATTTATATATCTGCTGCTTCTATGACAGTGGATCTACAGCTGCAGCTCTACTTGCTGGAATTCCTCAGGTTGTAACATCTGTTACTGTATAGTCCCACCATATTCATCATTTTGTCTTTCTGCCGCCCTTTGTTTTCTTAACTGCATAGTTGCGCCAGGGCAAAATGAGGTACAGTGTCCTGGCGCAGTGGTAAAGTTGTTGCCTTGTGACGGTTTCAAGTCTTGAAAACAGCCTCTTGCGGAAATGCAGGGAAAGACTGCGTACAAAAGATCCAAAGTGGATCGGACCCTGCGCAAGCGGGAGCTACATGCACCACGCTGTTCTTTCTTTGGGATGTATTCATTTTGCTAAACAACCTCGCCATGCAGATAGTATGTCCCTTCCTGCATGACCAGTTTTACTGGGCAGAAAGGCTACACTGGCTGGGAGTGGCGCCTGAACCCCTACAAAGGGAACATCTGGTTCCTGAAATGGATGTGGCCTCAATTATTCACAACGCTGCAGATATGCTCCTTGGAGCTATCAGCTCAGCGTTGTCACCAGAAATGAAAGCTCAGGCTGCCACACTTGCTAATAGGCTTTCTTTGGAGGTGTTCCCCTCAACTGAACTTTACAAATGTGTTTATGAAGGATATAGTTCCGTGCTTTGTTTCCTATTTAAAAAGCTGAAAGATTAACTCTTGTTCACATTGCTGTTGTCTGCAGGATGGGATTGGAGAGGCCCTCAGGGTCATGAAGGAGAAATTGTTGACTTGGAATAAAAGTTGAGCAGTAAGGACTGGGAGAAATACTACAGATCAGCACTAAATGAATGTATAATTAGTTGTATTATTAATTGTAGATTTTGTGTCTGAATGTGTAAGCTCATTACTAGTGCTGGCTGAACTGAGATATATCCTAAAACTATCCCTGAATAACTGCCATAACTCATGATGTGACCTAAGCCTTTTGGCAACAAATCATGCCTTCATTTTATTCTTCAAGGAGGGTTAACCCTCTTGAAATGCTCAACCTGCGTACTAATAGAAGAGTCAGTATACCTGTTTCGAGCTGTTCCATATTTTTTGACATTTTAGTTGCAGTTTCAGATGTACTTCTCGGCCACTCCGGTAGTCCACTGGATTTGGTAGGCCTGAAACTGAAATGATTCAATTAGAACCCGGGCAAAGGCCTGGGGAGGTTGGAAGTTGGCAAGTTGCAGAGTACAAAACCACTCCAGACTCTCTGACCAGTCTACGTGCCCCCACCAACTCCATGCGATGCAGGTCTTCAGAGGCAGAGCAAGTAAACTACCCCACAAAAGAAGCCCTCGAAATCTGGCTTACACCTGTATATAAAGCATGGAATTCAGACAGCTCCACATGCAGCTTGCAGCAGAGTTGACAGTAGAGGCCACTTCACCAAATCAGCAAAGCTTGATCACTCAGTGAGTCAGAGAACACACACTTGGAAGTAAGCAAGCATGCCGCGCCACCTCGCCCTGCACGCGATCACCACCGCCCAGCCGGCGGTGGCGTCCGGCCACTTGGGCGCGGCGGTGGCGGGCGTGGCGGTGTTCCTGGCCGTGTGCGCGCTGGCGCTGGCGCTGTGCGCGTCGCACTCGTGGCCGGGGCCCGGCGGGCGGCTGCGCCGCGCTCTGGCCAGCGTGAGCCGGCGGCGGACGGACCCGGTCATCATCGCCGCCGTCCACCAGGTGCAGCCCGGCGGCAACGACGACGGCGAGGCGGTGTCGCCGTGCGTCTGGCAGAGGGGCATCCTCATGGGCGGCAAGTGCCAGCTCCCGGACTTCTCCGGCGTCATCAACTACGACCCCGCCGGCAACATGATGGTCGCGCCCCCAGCACGCCCTGGCGGCCGTGCCGTGCCGGCGGCTCTTGGCTGGTGAGGAAGTGGAGGACGCGCGTGCTACTGGGTGGGTACACGTGTCAGTGAGGTTCCGGCATGCACATCGCGTGCACGCATGAAACAAACTCTAAAACGAGAATAGAGTGAGCTTGCATTGCATGCCAAAACTCGCAGGCAATCCTTCAGATTTGGAGCAAATTAAGAAATTTCAATCGGGTTCTCTCGAGTGGAAGAAACATCCACCTGAAAGTTGCTTGTTCCATTAAATTCCAACCTCAGCAGTTTTTGCGGGCTTCATTAAATTTTGATTTTTTTTCTTGAATGGAATCGGGTACTAAGAAATTGATGGCATGTTAGCAATTTGAAACAACCTGAACAGAGAGAGCGCTTGACCATGCAGACCATTGAAAAACATTGGAAAAGTGGAATGAATTAATGCAGCCGCGTCCTCCACCAACATAGACTCACGGACGTTTCCTGCTGCCGGAAATAGCCTCGCTCCGAAGTAAGGGTGCACTCGTCGACAGCCAAGAACGTGGATGAACGTATTCTCCTGAGAAGGGTAGAACCGTCTTTCGACGGTGGGCCGCTCGCCGCTGCATATGTAGCCGTCCCCTACACCGCCCCCGGCGAGCAGTAGCCGTCCAGTCGCCTCGCTCTCCCTCTCGTGCCTCGGGCTCTCCTCTCGAGGGGACGATAGCCATGGGCGGCGCCAACTGCTTCGCTCAGACCAATGCTCTGTTAAGGAAGAATCTCGTGATGCAGGTGATCTCTCTGCTCGATCAGTTCATCAGTCGATTTCTTTGCGTCTCTGTGTAGAAATTTTCCGTGCGTAAGGTCGCTTCCCTTGTTCTTGCCTGAAAGATTTGCTAGTATTAGATAGAGGATTCTCTACACGTTTTACATCAAGAATCTGAGAGGAATTAATCTTGTCAAACAATTCACATTCGCGGCATGAATCTTTAATCCTATGTTATCTTTCAGTTTAAGGAATTGCCAAGTTTGTTTCTTCAGTTCTTGTCTGAAGGATTCATTAGTAGTGGTATGAACAAGAATTATCTCTCAAAATGCATGTCCCGCAGTCGAATGCCTGTTTATCGCAGTGAAAGAAACTCAATTATATAACTGCATTGCATACTTCATCCTGCATTTTGTGGATCAGGTCCATCACTTTCACCGAATATGTGCATTCTAAGAATAGGTGGCAGACCGTTTCCGCTTCCTGTAAGCACAAGGAACAAAATGATACTGTTTTCCCAACCTTTTCATGCATAAATGTCCAGCCAAACACTAACACCTTTAGCTCCGCCATAGCCTCCCACAACATATTAGCTTCAAAAGGTATCGTTGTCCTTTGAAATTGTGCTTCATATGCTGTTCTCGCCGAATAATCCCTGTTCCGAATAATATAGTTAGTTTTATGTTTCTGTTCCTGAGATTTATTCCAGCACGGATGAAAACCTCTTTAATCATTACCTTTAGTTAATTTCAACCTGCAGAAGCGCAATTGCAAGACAAGCTGCTGCCTCGTCTGCTTCCCGTTTCTCGTATGCTTGCTGCTTGGAGTGACTCAGATTGAAGTCACGCGATTCTACCTCCGCGCATTGGAAGCGAACGGGCCCCCGGCGGACTGCGGCTATTGCGCCGCTAGTACTGATGCCAGTTTCATCAAGGATACACTACTTGGAGGACTCGATTGCCCATCCCACTGCCCCTTGCCGTTCGCACCGAAATGTCCCCCGGTGCTGCAACTGCCTGGAAATCCACAACTTGAGATGGGAGATGATGATCTCTCGCAGTCTAGCAATCTCCAGGTGTCTTCGAACAAAGGCCTCATGTCCTCGAAGGCAACGTTCCTGATGACTGGCAGCAACAAATCATTTGCAGAAAGTATATACATTCATACATTTTCAGTAAAATATCAGAGTTAATTATTTTCATGTTGCTTCACTAGTGAGTGTTAGTATTTTTTTTTTCTGTTTAACTAGCCTCTGGTCCCTGACTCCTTGCAGGTGTCATGAGTAATGTGTTCCCCAAACTCGATTCACGGAACTTCACAGCTGACATCAACACCTTGTCTGATTTCGCGTTGGTTGGTTCATCTCCACCTCGTCGTTTGATGCTCACTGGTTCAGTCGTTGGTCTAACCTTCTGTAAAACCTTTTCAGGGTACAAATGAAAAGCGTATGGCACCCCTTGGAGCAGATGAACTTAGTTCTGATTTATATGCCCACCTTTATTTCCTTCAAGGAAGGTGCACAGCGAACTCAACGCTTTCTTTTCCAGTCCAACAAGGTAGCAGCAATTTCACACAAGGTGAGCGACAGAGTGAGATTCATACAGGGAAATAGTAGCTACCGGATGCACTATGGCCCTGTTTGGCATAACTTCTACTGCAGCTTCTTCATAAAAATAAGCTGAGGGTGTGCCAAACAGGAAGTTTCTGTAACAGCTTATTAGTTCATCTGTTTCTCAGAATGAAAATGAACTAAAAGCAGGACAGAAGCCTTCTGCCAGCTTTTGAAACAAACTGCTTTTGTAACAAGTTCTAGCCGTGCCAAACAGAGCATATGAATTTTCTCTGAAACCCTTTTAAGGAAAAGAGAGAAATTTAAGACTCCAACCACTTATTTTTCTTTCCGAAAGCCCAACCACTTATTTTATCTCCATAACCAATCAATAGATTCGTTAAAATATGTGCCGGTTGTATACCTTTTCTGAAAATGTCCATATTAAAACCTGATGAGACTGATGAGTCCTAACATCCATTCTTCACTGAAAAACCTGGAACAGAGGCAGAATGTGCTGAAGGGTCGTTTCTCTGGCGCGAGAATTTGTCCGTCATGAACAAAGAATTATATAGAGGTTACCCCAAGGAGATAAATGAGACCAACAAAATTGTTTCAGGTTTTACCTTTCATGTGTTCTTTTCTTTCCCCCTACTTTACAGATTCATTGATTGCCTAACTGGTATGATTCTGTTTACAGCTTATGACTTCACAAGCTCAGATCTCAACAAGTTTAACTTGATTGTCTCATATGACCCAACATACAAGGGGCTTGATCACATTCAACTTCTGCTGATTAACCTTCCATCAATGTTGCTTCGAGTACCACGGATATTGAATTTGGTAAAACATTTTTACTAAAAATGAAGTACAACACTGTATTTTCCGAAAAATATTGGAAAAAGACTCCTATACAATACTGTTATTGTCTTTTCCCAATACTCTGATAGGACTTAACGCAAAATGTCTTAAGAACCTATAACCATATCACTGCCTCGAACGATAATCCGCTCCACCCTCCCCTACCCCCAAGGCCCCAACACAACATTTTTTTTCATACTTTATTTTTCCACTTTCCAATGTTTTTTAAAGGTTATAAAACCTTGCGCTACTAAATGATAACTTTTGGAAAAAAAATGTTCAGATGTTTATCCGTTGTTTGACTTGTTTACCATTTTACATTTTTAAAGTCCCTAGCTACTTCTACTTTGTAGGTCTCAAATGCATACCTTCAGTTAAGGGGCAATAATACTAAGATGCGATTTGAGTTTGTTAAAGACATGCCTAGACCTGCTCAACCTGTGACGCCTCCTGATATATCTTTTATAGTGGGGAAGCTGCCTTTTGTATGGATTATAATGCTTCTTTTCCCGGTATGACCTGATTCACTATAGATCCTGTAGCATCTAGTGGATTGACATTGTTTTTTTGTTTTTTTTTCAATGGAGACATTAGTTAACTTGATATAGACATGTTACTATTGCAGGTCATTCTCAGTAATTTAGTCTATGAGAAGCAACAGAAGCTAAGAGCTATGATGAAGATGCATGGCCTAGGAGATATGTCATATTGGACTATAACCTATTGTTATTTTCTTATTCTATCACTAGTTTATGTGCTCTTCTTGGTTCTATTTGGCTCCTTTGTTGGTAAGTAGGTACATTTCACAATTTTAAGAGATGCGCTCGGTTGATATTCCAAATAAAAATGGGATGAGTTTTGAAACTGTTAAGGTTGCACAAGTGGTTCACAGTGCACTTATTTAAGTTTTTATGTTTTGTTCTAATCATGACTTTCTTTGAGATTTGTACAAATACTTGGAATAACATGCACGCATCAGGGACCTGATGCACATTTCTAATCATGGGCATCACTATCTTTGGAAATAATCATTTCGCCTTCTTTTTCCAGGTCTAAAATTATTCCGATTGAATGACTACAGAGTACAATTCGTGCTTTACTTCACCTACATAAACTTGCAGATTGCATTTGCTTTTCTTGTGGCAACATACTTTTCTAATGTTAGAGTAGCTACAGGTATGCTTCTACTCGAACATTTTATATTTGTATGTTTTGTAGCAGAAGCAAAATATATTACTCTAGTTATATGGTACCGTTTGATGCAGTCACTGGATATCTCTTCACTATTGGGTCTGGCTTTTTAGGAGAATATTTGTTCAAGTCTTTTTTTGAAGATACCTCCCTCTCAGGTCTGTGCCGCCCAAACTTCTACATTATTGGCTAAATCTGTTGCGATTGCGTCGTTCTCTATATATTTTATACTCCTACTATTATTTTTAAAGACATATTATTCTGGTACTTCAGGAAGATGGATTGTGCTGATGGAGTTCTTCCCTCCATTTTCTTTGTATCGCATAATCTATGAGTTTTCTCCACCCCCAGCATTCATGGATCGTACAGACTTTTCTGGAATACGATGGAGAGACTTCAGTGATCGTAAAAATGGAATGAAAGACATGCTCCTCATAATGGTAACTGAGTGGATCACATTCCTTTTTTTAACATTGTATTTGGATGAATTTGGTTCCCTCCGAAATGGAATTAAAAAAATGGCAATAGTTTGTCGCTCATGCTGGAGTGGAAGTTCTCAGAATGCTCAGAGGCAGACAGTGCAGCTTCAAGAATTTAAAGCCTCAGTTGAAACTGGCAGTCCAGATGTTTTCAGAGAGGTGCGGACTCATATTATCCATTGTGTTCTATACTTATGCATATAAAATATATTTTGCTTGTATGTTAATACGAATGGCAAGGTAAAATATGTCATCTCATAATTTGATCTCTTCAACTTTGTATTTCTTTTTACCCATTCCCCAATCCTGAAATCCTCCCACGAAACTGTACGTATGAACGCGTTTTCGCTAAACCCTACTTCCTTTTCAGAGAGAGATAGTTGAACAACTCCTACAAGAACCAGATATTAGTTGTCCGGTCATATGCGACAACCTTATGAAAGTGTATAGTGGAAAGGATGGAAATGCTGCAAAATTTGCCGTCAAGGGAATATCTCTTTATATAGAGCGTGGGCAGTGTCTTGGAGTTCTTGGTCCCAATGGTGCTGGAAAAACCTCCCTCATTGGTATGGTAAGTATGAAATATTATTAGATGCATAACATAGTAGTATGCGCAACATGTTTCATGCTATCAATTTCCTTTTTTTTTTGGAGGAAATGTGATCAAATTCAAAAGTGCAGCTGTGCATTGGTACATCACGTTATTCATTGTTAGTGTGTGTGTATAATTGTTTCATTGATACATTGCATTATTGAATTGAACTCTTAACCTGACAACAGCTTACTGGATTTACGAAACCTACATCTGGTACGGCTTATATTGGCGGAATGGATATACGATTGGATATGGACAAGATTTATACAGGAATCGGTGTTTGTCCACAGTTTGAGTAATCACTGATGTCTTTCTTTTTTTTTTAACAAAAAAAGATCACGTAATCCTGAACCAATATATACTTCCATATAAGGAGGATTATTCATTGACTTGTGATCACTGTTATTTCTGGTTGATCATCTCTATGCAGCTTGCTCTGGGAAATACTGACGGGTAGAGAGCATTTGATATTTTACGGTAGACTTAAAAATTTGAGTGGTGCAACATTAGCTGAGGTAATGTCTGGCCACTGCTTATTCTTGCGGGTGTATTCAGTATTCTGCTATTAGTTCCGTGAATATGATAAACGGAAATACAAATGACATTAGAATTTACTACGTCAATTAAATTCAAGCACCATCCTGCCATTTCCATGTAATTTCTCGAATCTGTATATTTTACTATTGATCTGGGCACACCTGGATATATCTGAATTTGTAATTAGTATGAACCTTTTTTACTAGATCCTTTTTTTTAAAAAAATGGAAGAATCTAATCAGTAAAAGCTTAATAATTTCGTTCCTCCAGGCTGTCGAACAGTCCCTGAAAAGTGTACAGTTATTTGATGGCGGTGTTCCCGATAAGCGTGTGTCTACATACAGTGGCGGCATGAAACGTCGTCTCAGCGTTGCTATATCTCTAATGGGTGATCCTAAGGTACCTGCATTCAGCTATCTTTTTGATATGCAGGATATACAATAGATTCCATTTACGACAGCTCAAAACAGTAGCATCTGCTCATGTAAGGACTACGCATTTGGAGCATTTTGTAGGTCGTTTACATGGACGAACCCAGTTCTGGATTGGACCCAGCATCAAGGAAAGCATTGTGGAGTGCTGTTAAGTCTGCCAAAAGGAAAACTGCTATAATGCTCACAAGTATGATATTTCACACTTGTCCATTTTCACTTGAGCTAACTTAGGCAACCACAGCAATTTTTCCACCATCCAGAAACTACCTAACATCACAGACATTTTCCCCCAACTTTCAGCGCATTCGATGGAAGAGGCTGAAGCGCTATCCGACAGGATAGCAATTGTCGCAAACGGGAGTCTGCAATGCATTGGAGACTCTAAGGAGGTATGACTTGCATGATTACCATAGTTATTAAGGCGGTAAGGCGACCTAAGGCGACCGCCCCTCTTTTTACCTTTTAAGCGATAAGGCGTAAGGCGAGGCGACGCCTTATTAATATAAAAAAATGGGAAATTATAGGAATGCAGTCCCAAATTCCAAATAGATGAGGATGAAACTACCAATTAGCAAATAGAAGTAGTTCAATATAAACCAACATAATAGACAAAGTCCACCATAACTAATAAATAGTATTAAATAACCACTCCCATCTCTTAAGTTTATGTCAATACCAGTTGTCGAACACATCAGACATTGCATGATCATGCAAAAAGTATGTGACACACTGCAACAGAGGGAGTAGAGGGGCAGCAACAACAAGCAGGGAGTAAGGCGTCCTCGCCTTATCGCCTTACGAACGCCTTAAGGCGCCTTAGGACGCCTTACGGACGCCTTAGGACGCCTTATGTATAAGATTAAGGCGACAAGGACGCCTTAACCTCAAAAACCGCCTTACCGCTTAAGCGTCGCTTAAGCGACGCTTAAGCGACGCCTTAATAACTATGATGATTACGCACATCACTTCACTATTTTTCTCAGACTTGAGTACTGGATGATGTATAGGGTTCTAATAACAATGTACGTCCACACAACATGTGTTCAATTCCCCAGCTGAAAGCCAGGTACGGAGGTACATATGTGCTGACAGTGACGGCACCGGAGGGCGAGGAGGAGGCAGTGGAACGGCTAGCCCGGTCCATATCTCCTGCCGCAAACAGGACATACCACATCTCCGGGACGCAGAAGTTCGAGATGCCGAAGCAGGGGGTGAGCATCTCTAAAGTTTTTGAGGCCGTGGAGCACGCAAAGAGCAGGCTGAACATCCATGCCTGGGGCCTGTCTGATACAACGCTGGAAGATGTCTTCATCAAAGTTGCTAAGGAGAGTAGTGGCATGTCCGATGCGTAGACGCTGTTCTTGGACTTTTCTTAGCTGTCCGTCAGTAAGTTGAACTTGGAATTCCATGGACGATAGAAATGGTTGAGACAAGTCTAATCATCTAGAAAAATAATTCGGTTGACCTTGTGAAAATGATGCTTTTGAATTTTAAATTTCCAACTGTTATGTGGGCATGTGTCACATCTGGACCTGTCAGTTTCCAAGAACCTTTTTTCAAAAAATTCAAGAAGGTTCGAGGCTCGTTGATTTCCAATAAATTATAATCAGTTTATTGAGAGAAGAGAGATTACACTAATGCCCTCGACTATCATCCTTCTTTGATGCCATGCGTGAGAACTTTGCATTGGCAAATAAACTTATTTGTCAGCATCATATCGACAAGTTCACCCTGGAAGAAGGCAAACTTTACAAAATGACGTCTCTCTTGTATGAAATGGCAAGCCACAAGTACCGGGTCGCATGCATGCAGATGCCGAGATGCATGGACTATTTTCAGCACTCATCATCCGGGAAAAACTGTCCCGTGACCACGACAACACCCTAGGTTCATATTGTTAAAGGTCGAAACAATAATAGTTTTATGAAATGAAATTCAAATTTTGTAATTCTTTTAAGCTACCATGCACGAAACAGTTGACCTCAAAACTTTAAGCTGATGAAGTAGGATGGACAATTCACTTATACTTCAATAATATAAATATTTTTTTATGTGCGTTATTGAACCAACACATGGTCTTGGAGTGCGAGAATGCTTCGCCAAGGCAGCAGGAGACAAGGAACCTCGTCGAGCAAGGCGAGCATCGCCTCACCATATCGACCAAATAGCGCTACCATTTCCACCTTGAGAAATAGACCAGAGACCAGCTGATCGGATCATTCACCACTCAACCAAACAAGGCGACGAATCGGATCACCCGTTTGGAGTTGAACTCATCGCAGTTCAGCCTTCAGCGACCACGACAGCACGGCGCCCGGTCTCTGTGTTTGACTGCGAAGCAAGCAACCGGTCATCACTCATCACTGCACGCGCTCGCTCCGTGCTGCCAGCTCGCGCGCTACAAAAGCGGCCGCGCCCTCACGTCCAGCGTAGTCATCAGGCCGCAGGCACACAAACTATTTTCAACCTTCCCATTTGTCCGCAAGCTAGGCGCGCCATGGCCATGGCCGACTCTCGTCTCCAGGCCCCGTCGCCGGCGACCCTGGTGGTCGTCCTGCCGCTGCTTCTACTACTGTTAACGGCGGCGTCCCCGCACGGCCGTGCCTTTGCGGCCGTCGCCAACGATAACGGGTCTCCCACGTGTGAGCTAATTAGCACCATGCATGCTTTAACAGTAATTGCGTAGTACGCACCTAGCTAGTACACACCCCTAATTTGGTGTTTTGAATATTTGATGTGTCGTTTCCGTTGTGCACATACGACAGTGAGCAGCGGTGTCCAGCACAACTTGGTCCTGACCACCGACGGTGACAAAGGAGAAGGCCGTTGGGCGGCTTCACCGGTGAAGCGGAGTCTAGCTCGTCGTCTAGGTGGTAAGTGAGTGAGGAATCTAGTACTTACGCCAGATTAGAATCAGCAATTTACACCACAAAATTTAACGTTTATGCGCTTGGATTGTGTTCGTTTTGCAGAATGGGACGGGAGTCATTCGGTTCCCATCACCTGTTGTTAACAGAATTCTGCCTGCTGGGTGCAAAACTGCTTTCTTCTTATATTAATACAAGCTGGGATAAACCGGCCGATAATTTTGGAAGGAAAATAAAGAGACCAGACCTAACCGTCAAAAAATAAGGAGACCAGACCAGGCAAGCCTCGTTCGTACATGAGCAAGTTAGCTGTGAATGTGAATAGCAGCTTTTGGTAAATAAACTCTCAGCTGGTTAACTGGTCCACAACTCAGGAAAGAGTTGATCCTTCTTTATATTTTTTTTAGAACGGAATAAAATGATCCTTCTTTATACATACATATAAGATGAATCTTTTGACAGAATTGGTGCATGAACAAAATACAATTTATTTATCAAAAAAATTCAATATGAAGTATTGTCTCTGTTCCAAAAATCTTATCACTTGTTAGTTCAATGATAAATTTTTAAAGACGCAGCGAGTAAGAGCAAGCAAAACTGTCTTAGTACTGACTGGAAGTTTTGCCGATCGAGGATTTCTTATCAGTTTTTATGCCTGATCAAATAACCACGAAATGAGCCGTTCCATCTCAAATCCGTGACGTATTGGAACAAAGCGTATTCTATAAAGATTTATCGATTCGAAATGATTATATATATATATATATATATATGTATGTATGTACAGTATGTATGTATGTAATGTAATGTAATGGATCAAGTGCCCACTAGGCCCATCTCATCTTTTCCTTCGTCGCCCTCTAGTCATGCGTCTCTCATGACGGTTATGGACACCACTTCTATACTTTACTCTCGTGCTTCAATATACGTATTTCTTCTGAGGTGTCATAATTTTATTATTCTCTTTATTAATGCTCATATTAATTATTGTACCTTTACAATGAATAAAATTGCGACACCTCAACAAAAACACACGCATGAGAGTACAAATGAGAATATATAAGCTGCATCCTACGGCCATGGCCGGCCACCCGACGATAACGTCGGCACAGCACCGAAGCCCAGTTCATCTCCGTTCCGGTGGCGTCATCGCGACTGTTGGGTCACGTAGTCGTGGGGAAATGCTGGATGCTAGCGCTCACGCAGTCAAGCGACCGCGGCTAGGCGGCGGCGTGCCATCATCGCCTCGCCAGAAATGGACTGTTGTGGAGTGTCGAGCCTGCCGGCTGCCGTGGAAGGTGCATCGCCGCCACTGGCTTATTTCACGGCGGCATGGGCAGGTCTCGTTACGCTTCCGCGCGCTCTGTCAATACCCGTGTACCTGTCACCCGTGTTTTTCATCTGTCAGGCCTGCATGCTCCTGCTGTGCTCGTGCAAATGCCTCTGATCAGTCTCGTCGTTCTTGTGCTTGTACGCGGTGAATTGATCGCCCGCCATGGATCTGCATCCTTATAACTCTCTGACGCACCGTATAGGTGAAGCACATAAAGCTCTTGTACATTTTGCAAGATCAAGGGACAAGCTGAGAAGATGTCTTCATCAAAGTTGCTAATAAGGAGAGTGGCATGTCCGATGCGTAGACGCTGTACTTGATTATCTGTGGACAGACGGTTTACTTCTCTTGTTCCAAACAAGTATCAATACCAAGACCCATGGGTTGCTGCCCTCCCATGTGATGCCTAGCATCTCAAATTTGCAGAGTTAATTACAAACAGGTTTCGGTCCATTCAACAAATGCTTTTAATTACTGCACAAAGATTGCTCTGAAAAATCTAACATGCATCCTAAATCTTTGCAATTTTAATATGGTTTGATACGTTCCTCTGAAGAAAATGATCTCTAAGGACCTGGTCAGGTGGTGGGATCGGAGCGAAGCTGTTTGCAACAACCCGAGACTTTGATCCCTGGAATCAGTTATCAGTGTGACTACAAAGTCCAGCCCGAGCAAGACTGATGTATTCTGTAACGCTGTAGACACCTGGTGTACTCTGTTTTATTTTGCTTATGCCACCTCGGCATTGTAATCTCAACTATTTTCTACCTATTAATATATGAACCGGCTGACCGGTCTCACTTTCGAAAAAACAAAGTCCAGTCGCATGTCACGCAGAAGCAGCTTGTATCGCGACAGCTAGTGATTTCTGTCGGTTCTTATATTTATCCATTACAATTCAAATCAAGAAGTCACACCTAGAACGAGAACAGTCTCCTTATTGCATTGTCCCAAGGACCTACTAGGCTACTACAGTTTGCTCACAGCTTCTAACGAAAGTACCTGCATCTCATCCATCCTCTCTACAGTTTGCTTCTAACCCTAGAGATCAACGAGAGAAGTTTCCTCTTAAGAAGAATAATTCGATCAGTTTTAGACCAGGTGATATATCTCTAATTAGAAAATCTAATACAAGATGCCCTACCAGCAGATACATCTCTTTGATTACAGAAAAAAAGAACAGTAACAATAGACAAGTAGCCTGGTTGTGCACAGCGTCAGCGTGCTACTGTGACTATATATAGAACAGGTCGTCTGACGTTTGGTGTTGATGGCTTCCACTAAATCACACATCAGCCGGGGAATCTTCAAGTGCTATAACTCATCGCCGTTCAGCAACCACGGCGCGCGGTCTCCACGTTTGACGGCAAAACAAGCAACCGGGTCATCACGCGCTCGGTCCATTGTTGCCAGTGTGCCAGCTATAGCTACAAAAGCGGCCGCGCCCTCACGTCCAGCACAGTCAAACCGGAGCCCCACCAAACTATTATCAATCTTCCCATTTCCCCGCAAGCCATGGTTGCCTCTCGTCTTCAGGCTCCGTCGCCGGCGATCCTAGTGGTCGTCCTGGCGCTACTCCTACTGTTAACGGCGGCGTCTCCGCACGGTGCCTTTGCCGTCGCCGACACTCCCGCACGTTGAGCTAACGCACCATGCTCCAACAGTAATTGCGTAGTAGCCTACTTGATCCTTCTATCTCAAATTACTTGTCACTCTTTTAGAGTGACAAGTAATTTGGGATGGAGGAAGTAGTACACAACCCTAAGCTGATGTGTTTTTCTCCGTTGTGCACGTACGACAGTGAGCAGCAGCGGTGTCCACCACAACTTGGTCTTGATCACCGAAGGTGACAAGGGAGAAGCAGGCCGTCGGGCGGCTTCACCGGTGAAGCAAGTGAACCGGAGTCCAGCTCGTCGTCTAGCTGCAGGTAAAGGTAAGCAAGTGAGGGGTGAGGAATCTACTTACGCAAGAATTAGCAATTTACTCCACGAAGTCTAACGTTTATGCGCTTAACTGGATTGTTCGTTTTGCAGCTTGGGACGGGACTCACCCGGTTCCCATCTCCGGGGGACGGCGATAGACCAGGCAAGCCTCGTTCGTACATGAGCAGGTCAACTGTGAATAGCAGCTGGGCGCAGTTAAAATCATATCATCTTCATGCTTCCGAGTTTAATAAAGTGCTCGCTATAGAAAAAAAAACTGTAAAAGATGAAGCTTTTGAGCAAATTGGTTCATGAACAAAATCCAATTTCATTTTCGTTTTTTTTAAATCCAATATGGAGTAATAGCATATGTGTCAAGCTCGAACGACGCTAAGGAAAAACGCCTTACTATGGATGCCTTGCCGAGGAATTGCTGCTCAATTTTTATCAGTTCCAGTTTTCAGCCTAACTAGATAACCACGAAATGTACCGTTCCCTCTCAAATTTGTGACGCAATGGAACAAAGCGTATTCTATAAAGATTTATAGATTCGAAAAGGTATATATATATATATATATATATATATATATATATATATATATATATATATATATATACTGGATCACGAAATATTTATGTCCCCACGATCTTCCAATCACTGTTATTCAACTTTCTATAGTGCATTGGAATACCTAAGTATCTAAACGGATAACCTCCAATTTTACATCCGAACAATCTGGAATAATGCGCTTCAAACTCACATGTCGCCAAAACACATGATTTCACTTTTTATCAAAATTGATTTTCAATCCTGATAGTTGCTCAAACGCACAAAGTATCATTTTCAGGTTTGTTGCATTCTCCAGATTGTGATCTAAAAATAAAATAGTGTCATATGCATACTGTAGTATGGACAATCCATCTTCGACAAGGTGTGGAACTAGTCCTCGAATAAGTCCCACTCTTTTTTGCCGTGTTTATTAGTACGGCTAGCATGTCAGCCACTATATTAAACAGGATTGACAAGAGCAGATCTCCTTGACAAAGTCCTTTTTTGCCATAAAGTTCTCCCCTATTTGGTCATTTATTTTTATTCCCACATGTCCACCCTCTGTGTACTCCTCAATCCATCGACACCACCTATCAGAAAAGCCTTTCATCTGTAGAGTTGGCTTCAGAAATGACCATTTGACCTTATCGTAGGCTTTCTCAAAATTTGTCTTAAAAATAATCCCATTATGTTTTTTCTTCTTTAACTCGTGAATTGTTTCAAGCAACACTATTACTCCTTCCATAATATTTCTCCCAGGTAGGAACGCCGACTGCGTTGGCATGATCACCTCGGGAGTTATCGTCGTAATTCTTTCAGTTGCTACCTTAGTGAAAATTTTGAAACTAACATTCAATAGGCAAATCGACCTATATTGTTGTATAGTATTAGCATGAACACTCTTAGGTAGCAACGTGATTGTACCAAAATTTAACCTAAATAGAGGTAAACTCCCTGCATGAAATTCATAGAACATACTCATAAGATCATTTTTAATTAAATCCCAAAAGATCTGATAGAATTCTGTGGGGAAACCATCTGGTCCAGGTGCTTTATTTTTCTCTATTTGGAAGACTACCCTCCTCACTTCCTCTTCCGTAAACTGTCCTGTTAAAATTTGATTCTCCTCGTCAGATACTTGTGGAATATCCTCTCTCCTAGTAATGAATTTTTTCAGCTCCTCATATCCTTCTACCACCCTGTCCCCATCATGAATTTTATATATTCTAGATTTCTTGTGTTTTCCATTGGCCACTAAATGAAAATATTTGGTATTTGAATCCCCCTCCATTAGATGTTTAGTCTTTGCTCTCTGGTACCACTTAAGCTCTTCCTCCTGTAATAAGTGAGCTAGTCGGCTGTTGAGATAGTTTTTAGTATTCATCTCAACCTCCGTTAGCATGTGGATTCCGCTTTCTTATCTAATGTGTCCAATCTGCCCAGCAAGCCTTTCTTCTCTTTTTTATAGGTGCCACTTATATTTTTCGCCCAACCTCTAAGGTGCTGCTGCAGCCTACGAATTTTTCTTTGCCACCTATCCATGGATGATCCACCCTCCAGATCAGACAACCACACCTCACGTACCATTTCGTTAAATCATTCTCTTAGAAACCATCCCAACTCAAATCTGAAAATAGGATGATACGCAACGGAAGTACCCCCGAAATCTAGTAGTAGTAGTGTATGATCTGACAACTCTCTAGTTAGGGTCTGGACCGTGGATAGGGGAAAGTGTTGTTCCCACTTAGTCGACACTAAAATTCTATCTAATTTCTCATAAGTAGGATTTGACAAAGAATTAGCCCATGTGTATTTTCTTCTTGAAGATTCTAACTCTCTGAGATTTATCCCCTCTATCACAACATTAAAAAGGAAAGGCCATCTATGATTAAAATTCTCCTTGTTCTTCTCCTCAGGATGCCTAACAATGTTGAAGTCTCCCGCTATAAGAATTGGTGATGTCTGATGCGTACACATGTTTACTAGCTCTGCCAAAAAACTTTGTTTATACTCATCCTGAGCAGGGCCATAAACCGCCACAAGTATCCATTTGAAGCTATCTATTTTATTGCACAAATGGAACTTAACATAGTGGTCTCCTTCATCTATGGAACCTATGTCATACTGCATAAGGTCGACACCTAATAAAATTCCCCCGGATCGCCCTCTCGGTTCCTTGTAATCCCATAAAAACTCTCTCCCAGCACACAGGTTCTTTAGAAAATTCATACTAAAGTTCTTTGCGCTAGTTCTAGAAATTGCAATGAAACTCAAATTATGCTCTTTTGTTAACTCCTTAACAAATCTATGTTTCTTAGAATCTTTGAACCCATTTGAATCCAAAAATACCTATCATTGATAACGAATAATTGTCCTGTTTATTATGCGACTCCTAGAAGCCAGAATAGTAGGATCAATATGATCACTGTCCGCATCTATAATACCCCCCATTAGATCAGTACAAATTGATTAAGAATTAATTGGTCCACTATGTCCTCATTTTCCCTGTCATGCGCTTCATCATCTAACACCGACAACCTCTTATCTAACTGGTTATTTTTATTGGTACCAGAGTCTCTAAGCCTGGACATTTCAATCTCTCTGAATTTATTTATAGATTCCACATTTCCAGCCGATATACCAACCATAGTCAATTTATTTTCGATATCAGCATTATCAAACTGTAAAAAGGAGTCCGTTAACTGACCTTTGCTTTTTGCTGCCTTTAACTTCTCTGCCTTCTCCAAAGTAAAATCATCAACATTAGCAGCACTCCTCTTACTGCGCCTTGAATAACTCTTTCCTGGCGATGCCTCCGGGATAGCCGCCATATCCCCAGTCAACCTCAGCTTGTTGCTGTTGTCACGGTCAGTCAGTTCTTCAAAGCGCTTCAACATCTCCTCAGTGTTCATAGAATTCACGTCCTCATTTTCAGCTTGCCTCGAAACATCATTTGTACCTTTCTCCACGAAATTTTTTTCGAACCCATATTCCTACCTTGCATCCCCAACAAGAACAGTGGATGAGTTAGCCTCCCTCTGTTCAGGAAAAATAAGAGCAACATTTTCTTTTGATTTAGGCGCACCAGTACCCTTTCCTCCATCATTGGCTGCAGAATCAAAATGGTCCTGATCCCTCATTTGGACATCTTTACCAGTATCCCTACTCTCCATATTATTTTGAAACTCAAAATTATTGTTATCATTTCCTGTTTCATCAAACTCCATATCCATCGGATGAGCATTGTCAACATCCGAAGACCCTTCCACTCGGAAAGATAATTCATACAGATAATCACCAACAACCACCTTCACAGATTGTGGAATCATATTAGGGTCCAACACACTCACGAGTAACCGACATCTATCATACCTTCTCGTGAATTCCATGTCGACATCTCTGGTAACTCCAATAATTGAACCTGCTGCCTAGATTATCAAGAAGTCTCTCAGCTCTTGTGGTAGACCCGAGAATTGCACCCACACTCTTGGTAACTTTGCTTTCGCTTCGAAGCCACCAGCGAGTTCTTCAATTTTAAACTTCGCATTATTTATCTTTGATTGAACTACTCCCCATTCAACAATACGCCGAAGCTCTGTTATGGATGGAAAAACTGTCTTAAAAGTATTCCTCCCCATGTCAACCACACACCACCTCCATCTTCCAGGTATCAGTCTCTCTAATTCGCTCACTACATTATGTGAATCCATAACACCATCCAGAATCCTGATAATTGCAGTTTTTGGCTCTTGCTTGATATTCTTCTTTGGTGTATGAGGAATATAGAAGAATCCTAAGCCCTCCACCGCAAAACCACATAGCTCGGCATTTTGCCTCACCGCTCGGTATAACGAACACCTCGCCTTCTCATGTTCGTGGCTGTCACTTATCACACAGTAGGCAATGACCTGCCAATTCTTCTTATCATGTCCTTTTGGAAAACACATGTAGCAATAGGGCTTATCCTTGTTACATTAGAGGGCTCACCCTTTTCTACCGTAGTTGGTTTTGACAAAGTCTTGATTGGAATGACCGACTGATTAGCCTGCTTGTTACACTCGCTTTGTTGCTGCAGCATGTCTTCTTGTATGTTCCCTCCTACGGACTCAAAAGCCTGCTGGATCAAAGCAGCGGCACGAGCATGCAAGTTTATAGCGACACTCCCAGATTGA
Organism: Tuctoria greenei; assembly: GCA_036927565.1. NCBI lineage: Eukaryota > Viridiplantae > Streptophyta > Magnoliopsida > Poales > Poaceae > Tuctoria > Tuctoria greenei. The sequence continues at coordinate 176,951,141 of JAYESD010000007.1, read as the reverse complement.
TTCCCAAGATTGACTGGTCTTTGGATATTATGTCCATTAGCCTTGCTCCCATGAGTCGTATTTGAACCATGAGGATCAGGCACAACTCACTGTCCAGCCTGGTTACCACGTGAGCCAACACCAAAACCTCCATACTGCCGAGTCCCTTGTGCCGGTCTTCCACCCCATCTTCCCTGATACTCCTGTCCTTGTCTCCCCTGCAGGAGACCTTGAGTTGAAACCCCCGGCACCCGGATGAAATCCACCAGCACCAGGGTTAAAACCTCCTTCGTGGTTGCCTGCACCCGGGATAAAACCACCTCCATGGTTACCTGCACCAGCCGTCCATAAACGAAAGCCGACTCCCTGAAAACCTCCTCCCTGTGATCCGGGTCTTGAGACAAAGCTTCCTTGTCCGTACCCTCTTCTGGCTAACCCCCTGAAGCTATCACCACCACGAGAATTTTTTTATGTAGGGTCATTGAACCACCACATGGTCTTTGGAGTGCGGGACCTTGTCTAGAAAGGCGAGCATCGCCTCAGCATATCGACAAAACAGCGCTACCAATAATATTTCCACCTTGAGAAATAGACCAGAGACTAGCTCACCGGATCATTCACCACTCAACCAAACAAGGCGACGAATCGGCCGGATCACTCGTTTGGAGTTGAACTCATCGCCGTTCAGCCTTCAGCGACCACGACAGCACGGCATGCGGTCTCTGTGTTTGACTGCGAAGCAAGCAACCGGGCGGTCATCACTCATCAGTCATCACGCGCTTGCTCCGTGCTGCCAGCTCGCTACAAAAGCAGCCGCGCCCTCACGTCCATCGTCCAGCATAGTCATCAAGCCGCAGCCACAAACTATACTTTCAACAACCTTCCCATTTTTCCGCAAGGCGCGCCATGGCCATGGCAGCCTCTCGTCGTCTCCAGGCCCCGTCGCCGGCGATCCTGGTGGTCGTCGTCCTGCCGCTGCTTCTACTGTTAACGGCGGCGTCTCCGCACGGTGCCTTTGCCGCTGCCGCCGACGATAACGGGTCTCCCATGTGTGAGCTAATTACGCACCATGCATGCTTTAACAGTAATTGCGTTAGTACGTACCTAGCTAGTACACACCCCTAATTTGGTGTTTTGATGTGTCGTTTCCGTTGTCCACATATATACGACAGTGAGCAGCAGCGGGGTCTACCACAACTTGGTCCCGACCACCGACGGTGACAAAGGAGAAGGCCGTTGGGCGGCTTCACCGGTGAAGCGGAGTCTAGCTCGTCGTCTAGGTGGTAAGTGAGTGAGGAATCTCTAGTACTTACGCGAAATTAGAATCAGCAATTTACACCACAAAATCTAACGATTATGCGCTTGGATTGTTCGTTTTGCAGCATGGGACGGGTCTCACTCGGTTCCCATCACCTGCTGTTAAAAGAATTCTGCTGGGTGCAAAACTGCTTCTTCCTGTTGAGATAAACCGGCCCATAATTTTGGAAGGAAAAATAAAGAGACCAGACCAGACAAGCCTCGGTCGTACATGAGCAAGTTAACTGTGAATGTGAATAGCAGCTTTTGGTAAATAAACTCTCGGCAGGTTAACTGGTCCACAACTCAGGAAAGAGTTGATCCTTCTTTATATATTTTTTTAGAACGGAACAAAATGATCCTTCTCTCTCTCTCTCTCTCTATATATATATATATATATATATATATATATATATATATATACACACACACACAAGATGAATCTTTTGACAGAATTGGTGCATGAACAAAATACAATTTATTTATTGAAAAAATTCAATGTGAAGTACTACCTCCATTTCCAAAAACTTATCACTTGTTTTCAATGATAAATTTTTAAAGACTGAGCGAGTAAGAGCAAGCAAAACTACCTTACTACTGACTGGAAGTTTTGCCGAGGATTCCTTATCAGTTTTTATGCCTGATCAAATAACCACGAAATGAACTGTTGCATCTCAACTCCTTGACGTATTGGAACAAAGCGTATTCTATAAAGATTTATCGATTCAAAATGATATATATATGTATATACTGGATCAAGAAATATTTAGACCTCCAAATTGGGCCTGAAAGTCTGAAAGCAGAAAGGACAAATTAGGCTCTGCCAACTAGGCCCATCTCATCTTTTCCTTGGTCGCCCTCTAGTCATTTGTCTCTCATGACGGTTATGGACACGACTTCTATATACTCTCCTCGTGCTTCCATATACGTATTTCCATTGAAGTGTCATAATTTTATTGTTCTCTTAATTAATGCTCATATTAACTATTGTACTTTTACAACGAATAAAATTGCGACACCTTAACAAAAACACACGCATGAGAGCACAAATCAGAATATATAAACTGCATCTGACGGCCATGGCCGGCCACACGACGATAATGTCGGCCACAGCACCGAAGCCCAGTTCATCTCCGTTTTGGGTGGCGTCATCGCGACTCTTGGGTCACGTAGTCGTGGGGATATGCTGGATGGTAGCGCTCACGCAGTCAAGCGACTGCGGCTAGGCGGCGGCGTGCCATCATCGCCTTGCCCGAAACGGATTGCTGCTGGAGCCGTCTGTGATAGCCCCTGGACTCCGGCGCGCCACTGCCGAGTCGTGAGCGGATCACGTCGCCGGTTGCCGAGCAACACCGGGGCGAGGAAGCAGAGCGAGGCACACGCGACCGAGTTTGTTGGTTCTGTTTTTCGATTCCTCTTTCAGTTAGCGCCTAAGGCGATTACATAGACCTCAGAGGCATACCTCTGGTCCCCACCTGGCAGTGTCTACGCACGCCCTTCGTTACACTGACAAATGACCCCACACCACAGTTCGGTTATTCACCCACACACACTTGACTTCCTTCACCGCGAGTCGAGGATACGCCACCTTGTTGGAGAACCCTAGGTCGCCGCCGTCGTCACACCTCCCCCCGCTGCAGACAGTGCTTGTCCCCAAGCACTGACCACCGGAAAGCGAGCCACTAGAGTAGTCCAATCCTCCCAGGTCGTCATAGCTTCAGGTAATCCTTCCCACTTCACTCGGACCTGTGAAATCGCTTTGTTCCCTTTCTTCACCAAACGTTTCTCCAGAATCGCCTCCGGCCGAAGATGGGGTACTGTAAGATCAGCTAGTTGAGAGGGTGAAGCAAAGACTGGAGAGTAGCAAGGGACAAACGGCTTCAACTGGGAGACATGGAAGACCGGATGGATCTTGGCATCAGCTGGTAAGTCTAACTCATATGCCACCTTTCCCACTATGCGAATGACCTTATAAGGACCAAAGAATTTGAACGCCAGCTTCGGGTAGGGTCGATTGACCAAAGAGGATTGTGTATAGGGTTGCAACCTGAGCAGCACAAACTCTCCCACTTGAAATTCCCTATCTGTCCTGTGCTTATCAGCATACTGTTTCATCCTGTTTTGTGCATTTGCCAAGTTTTGCTTGAAGATCTCTAGCTGCTCAGCTCTCTCTTGCAACAACTGAGTCACCTCTTTATCTTCCCGTTCTGAAGCAACAGGTGCTGCAGCCACTGGTGGATCGTAGCCATATAGAACTTTGAAAGGAGAGCAGCCCAATGATGTATGGAAGGAGGTATTGTACCAGAATTCAGCTAGAGGTAGCCAAGATTTCCATTTTTGAGGTATGTCCTGAACTGCACACCTTAGATAGTGCTCTAAACACTGATTGACCCTCTCTGACTGTCCATCTGTTTGTGGGTGGTATGCAGTACTTAGCAGCAATTTAGTGTCAAATAGTGTAAACAACTGTTTCCAAATCTGACTAGTAAATATTTTGTCACGATCAGAAACCATAGATTTAGGCAGACCATGTAATTTTACCACATTGTCAAGCAGCACTTTAGCCACCTGTAGTGCTGAGAAAGGATGTTTCAATGCAGCAAAATGCGCATACTTGGAGAATCTATCCACCACTACCAAATTTGTATCACAGCCTTCAGACTTAGGCAGTCCTTCAATGAAATCTAAAGTAATATCCTGCCAAGCTCCTTTTGGAATAGGTAGTGGCTGTAATAAACCAGAGGGATGTATCCTCTCCACCTTGGCCTGTTGACATATGCTGCATTGCTGTACAAATTCCTGCACATCTTGTTTCATGTCCTTCCAATAAAATACTTTCTTTACCCTCTGATAAGAAGCTTGAATGCCAGAATGTCCCCCTAATGCACTATTGTGAAAGGCATCAATCAATTTAGATTTCAAGGCTGAATTGTCTCCAATATAAATTTGGTCTCCTTTTTTAATAATGCCTTGATGCAAAGAATAGCCCTCCTCATCAGGACTGACCAAAGCCAACCTGGTCAACAATCCTTGAGCTATATTGTCAGTGGCATAGGAATTCAACACCTCTTGTAACCATAGAGGTTGTACTGAAGAAACCACATCCAGTTGCATAATATGACCCACTCTGGATAAAGCATCAGCTGCTAGGTTCTCTTTACCCTTCCTGTACACAATCCTGAAGTTAAGACCCATTAACTTGGCCATAGCTCTCCTCTGTAGGTCAGAATGTAATTGTTGTCCTTCCAAGAAGCATAAACTCTTGTGATCAGTTTTAATTATAAACTCATTTCTTTGAAGGTAAGGTCTCCATCTCTCTACTGCCATGATCAATGCCAGAAATTCTTTTTCATAGATAGAAAGTTGCTTGTTCTTCTCATTTAGAGCCTTACTCAAATAAGCAATAGGTCTGTCAAACTGCATCAGTACAGCACCAAGACCCACATCACTGGCATCAGTTTCCACCACAAACCCCTTCTTGAAGTTAGGCAAAGCCAGGAGAGGTGTAGACTGCATAGCAGATTTCAGTACTTGGAAAGCCTGAGTAGCTTCTTCAGACCAAATAAACTGTCTTTTCTTCAGTAAATTAGTAAGGGGTTTGACCATAACTCCATAGCCCTTAACAAACTTTCTGTAATATCCTGTTAAGCCCAAGAAAGCCCTTAACTCAGTGATAGTGGTAGGTATAGGCCACCTGTCCATGGCTGCTGTTTTTTGAGGATCAGTAGTCACTCCCTTTTCAGATATAACATGTCCCAGATAGAGTAACTCATTCTTGGCAAATGAGCACTTAGACATTTTTATATAAAACTGATGCTCTCTCAACTTAGACAGAATCAATCTAATATGATCAGTATGAGAATCCAGTGAAGGGCTATACACTAAAATGTCATCCATAAAGACCATAGCAAATTTTCTTAGGAAAGGGGCAAGGATTAAATTCATAGCACACTGAAATGTAGCTGGGGCATTTGTCAAACCAAATGGCATTACCTTAAACTGGTAATGACCACTATGTGTCTTGAAGGCTGTTTTGAATTCCTCCCCTTCTCTCATTCGAATTTGATGATATCCAGCTCTCATATCAAGACTGGTAAAGAATCTTGTCCCTGATAATTCATCTATGATCTCATCCACAAGAGGCATTGGGAACCTATTTTTGATAGTCAAGTCATTTAATTTCCTGTAATCCACACAAAACCTCCAGGACCCATCCTTTTTTTTGCACCAAAAGCACTGGGGATGCAAAAGGACTCACACTGAGTTCAATCAAACCCTCTTGTAGTAGAGTAGCTACTTGTTTTTCAATCTCATCTTTATGCAGAGGTGAATACCTATATGGCCTTGTATTCACTGGAACAGCACCATGAATCAGGGAAATAACATGATCAAAAGGCCTAGAGGGTGGAAGACCACTGGGCTCTGAGAAAACATCCTTAAATTCTTCCAGTAGCTCTTTGATAGCTGGACAATCATCCATGTCCCTGGGTTGTGATGGTTTCTGATGACTCTCCTTGAGCACTGCTACTGACCAAATATCATTACCATTGATACATTTCTGTAACTGTTGAGAGTACATTTGGGGAATGCACTTCTGAGGCAATCCCTTGACCCCTGATAACTGGATTCTCTTCCCCTTCATCCAGAATTGCAATGTCTTAGCTTCCCAGTCACACTGCATAGGACTATGTTTGGTCAGCCAGTCATACCCTAGGATTATATCATAAGCTCCAAGAGGCAGTATTCTCATATCTGTACTGAAAGTGTGGCCATTGCACCACCATTGTAATGCCTCCACTTTTCTGTCACTACACATCTTATCTCCATTAGCTACCTGAACAGCAACAGGATCACATACTTGCCTAGGTATCCCCAACCTGTCCACAAAGGCACTATTGATGAATGTAGCTGAACTCCCTGAATCCACCAATGCCAATAATACCTGATTGTGCACTAAACCTCTCAACTTCATACAATTTGTGCCTTCAGTTCCTGCAATAGCATGTACAGACAACTGGAACATTTCTTCTTGCCTATTATCCTCTTGATCCAATTGCTGCAACACTTCTTCAGACAGTACCATTGTCAAGTCCTCATCAGACAGAACATTGAGCTGCATCGTTCTCTTGGGGCATTTCATAGAGTGACCAGGCTCATATTTATCTCCACATACATAGCAAAGACCATTAGCTCTTCTATAATCCCGAAGTTGACATTCTTTCTGCAACTCATTAGAGCCTGCCCAAGATTTTCCTTCACCCTTCAATCCTCCCACAAGGCGTCCTGAAATTTGCTTGCCAGAACTTCTGCCTTTGATATTCTCCTGAACCTCCAACTGTAACCTAGCCAGCAGCACAGCCCGGAGCATTGTTGTAGGTACTTGAACAAGGACAGGGCCCTGTAACTCCATCTTCAAGCCTTTCACAAACTTCTGCACATAGAAAATCTCATCGAGATCCGGGTTATGCAACATGGTGGCATACTGCAAGTTATCAAACTGTAGAATATACTCCTCGAGATCCCCAGTTTGTCTCAGATTAAGGAGGTCATGAATGGCCTTTGAATACTCATAATCTCCAAATTTCTCTTTCACCGCATCTACAAACTGAGACCACCCATGCAAACCTACTATCACCTTGTAAACTTGCAGCCATTTCGCTGTGTTTCCCTCCATATGCAAGGAAGCTGCCCTGACCCAGAAGGACTCGCTGACCTGATACAGAGAGAAATAGTCCATGCATTTATCCAGCCAGATCAGAGGATTCTCACCAGTGAACTTCGGAAAGGAGAGCTTCATCAGTGCTTTATCAGAGTGCCCTGATCTGCCTCCCCGATGATCGTGCTCCCGACTCTGCTCCCTGGTTGGTCGTCTTCCCCCTGTCACTGGTATGGCATTTGGTCGACCTCGTCGCCTCTCAATTCGCCCATCACCGGATCACGATGTGTCGGAAGAAGAACTATCAGATGATTTGTCCAATCTCGCCGCCATCTTCTCCAACTTGAATTGGTCTAATCGCTTGCTCTGATCCTCCAACTGTTGGAACAATAGGTCTCGCTCCTTCCCAGCGCGATCCGCTGCCGACAAGGCCAGTGCTTGCTGACCCAACAACTGCTGTTGCACCTGATCAGAAGCATCCATACGCTTGGTCATGCTCTCGAGAGTCGAGAACATCCGCGCCCAACGCTCCTCATCCGTGCGATCCTTCTCTACCATAGCTTCCAGGACGAAACGCGTCTGCGCAGAGGGCTTCGCTTCCGGCGCCGTCGCGACTCACCAAGGGGGTGATCATGCAGAAGAGATGATCCCCGTAATCCAATCTCTTCCACCTCCAACTCAGTCCCCACAAAAGAGATCCCCGTCGGAAAAAAAAAACAGTGCAGAAGAAGATAGGCTCTGATACCAACTGTGATAGCCTCTGGACTCCGGCGCGCCACCGCCGAGTCGTGAGCGGATCACGTCGCCGGTTGCCGAGCAGCACCGGGGCGAGGAAGCGGAGCGAGGCACACGCGACCGGGTTTGTTGGTTCTGTTTTTCGATTCCTCTTTCAGTTAGCGCCCAAGGCGATTACATAGACCTCAGAGGCATACATCTGGTCCCCACCTGGCAATGTCTACGCACGCCCTTTATTACACTGACAAATGACCCCACACCACAGTTCGGTTATTCACCCACACACACTTGACTTCCTTCACCGCGAGTCGACGATACGCCACCTTGCTGGAGAAACCTAGGTCGCCGCCATCGTCACACCGTCGAGCCTGCCGGCTGCCGTGGAATGTGCATCGCCGCCACTGGCTTATTTGACGGCGGCATGGGCAGGTCGGTACGCTTCCGCTCTGTCAATACACGTGTACCTGTCACCCGTGTTTTTCATCTGTCAGGCCTGCATGCTCCTGCTGTGCTCGTGCAAATGCCTCTGATCAGTCTCGTCGTTCTTGTGCTTGTACGCGGTGAATTGATCGCCCGCCATGGATCTGCATCCTTATAACTATTTGACGCACCGTATAGGTGAAGCACATATAGGTATTGTGCATTTTGCAAGATCAAGGGACAAGGTGAGAAGATGTCTTCATCAAAGTTGCTAAGGAGAGTGGCATGCCCGATGCGTAGACGCTGTACTTGCACTTTTCTTAGCTGTTACTCCGTACTTGATTATCTGTGGGGACAGACGGATTACTTCTCTTGTTCCAAACAAATATCAATACCAAGACCCATGGGTTGCTGCCCTCCCATGTGATGCCTAGCATCTCAAATTTGCAGAGTTAATTACAAACAAGTTTCGGTCCATTCAACAAATTAATGCTTTTAATTACTGCACAAATACTGCTCTGAATATATAACATGCATCCTAAACCTTTGCAATTTTTTTTAATATGTTTTGATACGTTCCTCTTGAGAAAATGATCTAGGACCTGGTCAGGTGGTGGGATCGAAGCTGTTTGCAACAACCCGAGACTTAGATCCCTGGAATCAATCGGTGTGACTACAAAGTCCAGATTCACGCATGTCACGCAGAAACAGCTTGTATCTCGACAGCTAGTGATTTCTGTCGGTTCTTATATTTATCCGTTACAGCATATATTCAACTCAAGAAGTCGCACCAAGAACGAGAACAGTTTGCATTGTCCCAAGGTCTACTACAGTTTGCTCACAGCTTCTAACGGGAGTACCTGCATCTCATCCATCTCTACAGTTTGCTTCTAACCCTAGAGATCAAGGGGAGAAGTTTCTTTTTAAGAAGAATAATTAGATCAGTTTTAGACCAGGTGATATATCTCTAATTAGAAAATCTGATACAAGTTGCTACCAGCAGATACTCCATCATAAAAAGATGTTGTTTGTAGTTCATTTTTTTACTACAAAGCGACAAGAGAACAGAGAGAGTAAAAAAAGAACAGTAAGAATAGACAAGTAGCCGCCTGGTTGTGCACAGCGTCAGCGTGCTACTGTCACTATATAGAACAGGTCGTCTGACGTTTGGTGTTGATGGCTTCCACCAAATCACATCATCAGCCGGGGAATCTTCAAGTGCTACGTACAGCTTGGATTTGAACCCATCGCCGTTCAGCGACCACGACGCGCGGTCTCCATGTTTGACTGCGAAGCAAGCAACCGGATCATCACGCGCTCGGTCCATTGTTACAAAAGCGGCCGCGCCCTCACGTCCAGCACAGTCAAGCTGGAGCCACCAAACCAGTATCGATCAATCTTCCCATTTCCCCGCAAGCCATGGCTGCCTCTCGTCTTCGGGCCCCGTCGCCGGCGACCCTAGTGGTGGTCGTCCTGCCGATGCTTCTACTGTTAATAACGGCGGCATCTCCGCACGGCGGTGCCTTTGCCATCGCCGACAGTAACGGATCTCCCACATGTGAGCTAACGCACCATGTTCTAACAATGATTGCGTAGTAACCTGGTACACAATCCTAAGTTGATGTGTTGTCTCCGTTGTGCACACGTACGACAGTGAGCAGCAGCGGTGTCCACCACAACTTGGTCTTGACGACCGAAGGTGACAAGGGAGAAGGCCGTTGGGCGACTTCACCGGTGAAGCAAGTGAACCGGAGTCCAGCTCGTCGTCTAGCTGCAGGTAAAGGTAAGCAAGTGAGTGAGGAATGTACTCTCTCTGTTCCAAAAAATTTGTCACTTCGTATTTTATTTTTGAACTACAAAGCGACAAACTTTTTAGGACGGAAGGAATACTTACGCCAGAATTAACAATTTACTCCACAAAGTTTAATGATCATGCGCTTGGATTGTTCGTTTTGCAGCTTGGGACGGGAGTCACCCGGTTCCCATCTCCGGAGGACGGCGCTAGACCAGGCAAGCCTCGTTCGTACATGCATGAGCAGCTCAACTGTGAATATAGCAGATTGTGCAATATCATATTCATGCTTCCGTGCTCACTATAGAAAGAAATAAATTGTGAAAGATGAATCTTTTGAACAAATTGGTGCATGAACAAAATCAGATTTCTTTTTCGATTTTTTTTGAAAAAATACAATATGTGTCAAGCTCGAACGACGCTAAGGAAAAACGCCTTACTATGGATGTCTTGCTGAGGAACTGCTCAATTATCAGTTCCAGTTTTCAGCCTAACTAGATAACCACGAAATGTATCGTTCCCTTTCAAATTTGTGACGCATTGGAACAAAGCGTATTCTATAAAGATTTATAGATTCGAAAAATGGTATATATATATATATATACTGGATCACGAAATATTTATGTCCCCAATTTGGGCCTGAAATTCTGAAAGGATACTTTAGGCCCTTGCCCACTAGGCCCACCTCATCCCGACGATTAGCCGATTTCCTCCGAGCCCACTCCATTTCAGATACGGTGGCGTCATGGCGACTCTCGGGTCACTCGCGTAGTCGTGGGGAAATGCTGGATGCTAGCGCTCACGCAGTCACGCGACTGCGGCCAGGCGGCGGCGTGCCATCGTCGCCTCGCCAGAAACGGATTGCTATTAGCGCCGTCGAGCCTGCCGTGGTGGAAGGTGTATCGCCGCGGCTGGCTTATTTGATGCCGGCATGCATGGGCAGGTCCGTGTGCTTCCGCTCTGGCAATACCTGTCACCTCGCCTGTATTTATCATCTGTTTGTCTGCGTCTGGCCTGCATGCTCTTGCTGTGTTCGTGCAAATGCCTCTCAGCAGTCTCGTCATTCTTGTGCTTGCACGCGGTGACTCAATCGTCCGCCACGGATCTGCATCAGGCCTGCGATTCATTGTCACGGAATTTTTTTACCTTACAGTGCTGTCAAATTAGAGCGGTGTTGCACAGGCCTGTACCGACGAAGAAAACAAAGGGACAGACCTAAGTGCAGAGCTTCTATGTTGTGAAGTAAAACGGCGACAAGCATGCTCGATCTGTATGGTTGGGGCACATGGACCACAAACATTATACCAATAGTACCTAGCCTGCTTGCCAGCTGCCTTCTAATAAGACGCTAGCTATATAGAATTTTTTTATTAATATATATATATATATTTTTAAATAATTTAATATAAATAACTCACGGAATGACGAATTGTCAAAAACGACCCAGCTTCGTACGAGTAAAATACGAAATTCAAATTCCGTATGTGCCTCATACCAAATGCTCATTTCGTGTGTGCCATATCAGATGTTGCATATGCCACAGTGGAACCAATAAACACATACGAATTTCGTATGTGCCACATACGACGTGCACAGTACCTCGTCTGTGACACGTTCGATGATACCGCTGGACCCCATCGCTTAGAGAATTTCGTATGAGACACATAGAAAATTCTTAGTGGGCTCCATCGCTCGGAGAATTTCGTATGAGGCACATAGGAAATTCTCAGTGTGCTCTATCACTTGGAGAATTTCGTATGAGGCACATAGGAAATTCGCACGGCCTCGGAAAGCACTTCACCGCCTCAGGATTCAATTGACAGCGTGACATGCCACGTTAAATTCGTATGTGCCACATACAAAATACATGATCTATGTGTCATTTCGTATGAGGCACTTACGAATCTGGGTTACTTTTAAAATTTTTCAAAATTGTAGATTATTTATATTAAATTATTTTTAAAAGGTATATTAATAAAAAAAATTCTAGCTATATAAGTCGGGAAGAAACCGATCCTGTACCACCTAATAAGCCACGTCCTAGAGCACTGCTACACGCGTTGCCGTTTTTGGTTGACCCTGCGTTGGCAGGACGACTAACAGACTCACTCACTTGCATCCCGTGCGCCTCACATGGCTTGTTGATGCTCAACCACTTGAAATGTACTTACAATTAATGTAATTGTCCTTTTGCGATGAATGAGAGTATATATGGAACACTGAATAATGGGCCTTTGTTTGCGAAGAAATAGAAACTCATCTCGCTGGAGTTGACTCGAGTGCTAAAATTGTCTACTACGCACGTACATTTTTAAGTGCAGACAAACTGCAGCTGGACATGTAAGACCAGAATTGCAATGATCATTCATTCCTTATGCTTCCTGCCAGACAGGCGGCGACTCAGCCAGCTATCCACCGTCCACAGAATTCTTCAGTCCGGGGCCTGCGAGGTGGAAGCCCAATAAGCGTGTAGTTTGTCCAACAGGACAAAGACCTGACATATAGAAGTCTCTTGAAGTCTGGGTGGAGAAGCTATCTAACTTAACATCGGATCACACCCAAGATTCTTTTTAATGATGGTAAAAGTCTTCATCTTTCTTTTCAAAAAGATTATGACCAACTTATTACAGAAGAATATAAATGCAGGCACTCACAGTTTTATTGTCTAGAACAAGACAATGATACTTAGATGACTAAGTACACGATTGTGGGTTGAACTTCAAAGACTGACAAGTTCATTCTCTCACAGATTTTTTAGTTGTGCTCCAGTTTCGATACCATAAGTTCCTCTGCAGAGTACGTCTAAATTTGGCATCCATGAGTTAATCTATAGATTAATTGCATTTAATATTATGAAATTCAAGTTGAATCGAACTTAGAACTTGAGGGATATTACTTGGAGGTTAAGTCATCTTTCACATATCACACTCAAGATACGATGGGTAGAGGATCTATATGTTGGAATTGATCTCCAACGGAATGGGTCCAACGACCCATTCCAACCCCATTTAACGCCCTGATCGGGGGCGTCCAGCCACGATCTGGCTGTGGGCCCCCTCTCACACCGTGTCATATATAAAAGAGGACTGTCAAAGGAATGAAAATGAGAAGATTAATCCTAACAGTCTAACACTAAGAATCCGATCTAACCCGACACGGGAGTGAGGGGAAGGCTTCACGGGCTTCACGGTACTCATTCCGTCGCCATTCTGCACCAAGATCCCGGTCGAGGCTCTGCTCCGGCCGCCGCAGCAGCCCCACCGCCCTCCTCGTCATCAACGTTCTATGTAACAAGGTAAACACAATTCAGGTATGAGAAATCCTACATCTCTCAATTATATTCCATCTCATATCATTATTAGAAATAGGCTTGGTTGTTCTTCACAAGATTTGGCATGTATCCTGATAGATCTAGTCTCTAGGGGACCTTAGCAACCAACAATGGTATCAGAGCCAGGTTAGATGGCATTTCTATTCGGGAAATTAGTCTCCATAGCAATTAGAAAGAGAGGATTTACTCAGATCCGAACCGAAATCCCCAAATCGCGAACCAAACCCTAGCAAAATAAGTAAGTAATAAGGGCAACGAATAGGAGACTCACCTCGTGAGGTCCTCCATCACCGCTGCCACCTGATGGACGCCGTCTCCGACGTGCGCGACCGCCGTCGCCATCGATGCGCACGCTTGGCGTGGTCTTAGGGCGCCACCTTGAGGCCGCTTGACGGCAGAGCTTCCACCCACGGGTGGATGCGCGCACCGGCGAGTGGGCTCGCGGCAGCTTCGCCATGGCCGCCGTTCCTTCTCTGTCTCTGCTGTTGCAATGGTGGAGGCGCGAGGAGAGAGAAGGGGCGAAGAGAAATGAAGCTAGGGTTTGGGAGGTCGGGCACGACGCGTTTTTGTGTTCCCGATCTGCACGGAGGTGCGTCGGATTCCATCCGACGGCTGGTGCGTTTCGGGCATCCAAGCAGGCTCCGCCACGTTGAGCTCCCACGCGGGCTGATGCGGCAAGGCCAGCAGCCTCACGCGCGCACGTGGTCATGCCTTCAGATCGATGCTTCTAGGTCCACGTTGGCAGGCATGCATGTGCGTGTCCGCATGTGGCATTTTTTGGGCTGCACCAAAGCCACGCACGGCAGCACCATCGTGGCACATGCTGGACCAGTTGAGGCATGCTGGCTGTTTGGGCTCCATAGTAAGTGGATTAAGTTAAGAGATTCAGCCTAGCTGGGACAAACATAATCAGCTGCTCCACTCGGGTCTAGTAAGAAACTTGGGGATTATTAAGGATGTTAAGTGCTGGGCTTAATATTAGTGTAAGTTTTTTTTCATTTGCTATTGAAATTTTAGAATGACATAGCATTTGGGTCAGTTAAGTCTGTGGGTTGTTTTATCTTCTCAGAAGTTTCCTTTTGGGCTGATTAAGAATTGAACCTCGCAGTTCTAATTAAGGGCTGATTAAGTTTAAGAAGGTTCAACGATTGTTGCTACTGTTTTAGTTCTAATTTTGAGCCAATTAGAATTTTTTTAGCAAGATTTGGTTTTATCTCAGCCCCATTAATTAAGATGGTTAAGATGCTATGGAGAAGCATAATTAGATAAGTTTTCCAAATTTTTATAATTTGGAAATTTGTTGTGTTTGAGAATAATGTGAAATTTGGTGTAGTGTTGAAAATTTCATATTTTAATAATTTGAAAATTTAGTAATTAAGATTAGTAAGTGTCATTTCTCAAACTAATTAAATTCCCTAATTTATCTCTATCAAAAAAAAAAATTGGTGTAATTTTCAGTATCTAAGTAGCAAAATTAATATTTCTCAGTTTTGTATAAATAAGATTATTTTGCTACTACTAAGTATTTATTATTTTCTGCTGTTAAGTGTTAAGTTTATTACTTTATAGTTAAACTTTTTCACCAACGTGAGAAAATTAATTAGAATTATATTAGTAAGCTTTCAGTGTGTTTAAATATTTTGTTGTAAGTTTAAGTTACAAATAATGATTTAAGTAATTAGTAATTCATATAAGTCTTAGTAATTAGTTGATTAGTGTAAGTATAAGATCAGTAACATTTAACGTTGAAATTTTAAGTATTTAGCTATAAGTTTAAGTATTTAGTCATCATTTAAGTTGTTAGTCACTGCTTTAAGTTTTTAATATTTTGGGAATTAGTGTTTAAGTATGAGGCAATTTTCTTAAGTTTAAGTAAGATTTCATGTTATGAAAAGGTTGACTTAGATAGTGAATAATATCTGATCAACATGGTAATTTTATATACGATCAACGTCGCTGATAGAATTTTATTATGATACTGTAATAAGTTAATTTGAGCATTTTATGCTACTCCCTAAAAGTGACGTAAAATTAATGTTTAATCTTATTAAGTAACTAGTTTTTGTCTCATATTAGTTTTTATTAAGTAACGTGATGATTAAGTCATCGTGATTAAGATTAGTAAGTCCTCATTATGATTCAGATGTATATGGTGTACATATACATATAAGTTTAGTAAGTTCATCATTAAGCTTCCGCTGTTCTTGTAAGATAAATTAGTTTAAGTATTATTCTACTTAGATTGGTTCTAACATGAAGATTTATTTAGAAGAATCAATTCATTAAGTTGTCCCATTAATTAATTCAGTTCTAATGATTAAGCTTGTTAAGACTTAAGCTTCCGCTGTCATCTTTGGTGCAGTAAATTTATTGAGTAACCAATGTGAAAAATAAATTTACTGTGTGTTTAAGCTTACTAAGATCTTTTGTATTAGTGTATGAAAATTATGTTGAGTAACCAACGTGAAAGACAAAATTTTTCATACTTTAGTATCGTGTTTTGTCAAGTAACCTACGAGAAAGGTAGAACACATCTTTTAAGTAATTTTTAGTTCATAAAGAATTTCGTTGAGTAACCAACGTGAAAAACGAAATTCAGTATGTTTTGAATGTCTTATTTTGTCAAGTAACTAACGTGAAAGACAAAATACATATTTTTAGTTGTTTAAGTAATTTTTAGTTCAGAACAAATTTTGTTGAGTAACCAACGTGAAAATCAAAATTTGTTATGTTATAAATTTAGTGTGTTTTGTCAAGTAACTATGTGAAAGACAAAATACAACTTTTGTAGTTCATTAAGATAATTAAGTTATTGTATATTTTGTTGAGTAACCAACGTGAAAGACAAAATATCCTATGTTGATTAAGATGAATTAAGTTATTGTATATTTTGTTGAGTAACCAACGTGAAAGACAAAATATTCTATGTCAACTAAGATGTATTGAGTATTGTATTTATTTTAAGTAACCAACGTGAAATATAAAATACAATATTCTATTTAGTCGTGTATGCTTTATTAAGACTATAATAAAAAAAATGTTGCATACACTTAGTAAATGGAACCAACTTTATTGAAGTAATTAAGTATAAGATTAATTCAGACTTATTTCTGAATATATATTGTCTCAGATATTAAAAGTATTTCTCATGCCTTAAGTTTTATTTTAGTAATTAAGTCCCTTCATCGGGAATTATCTTGCGTGATTAGCAAATGAGGTATGTCTTTTGTATGTCATTTTACATTTTAATAAGTTTTTCATGTCGATAAGATCTTAAGTAAAATAGAAATTTTATGAGAGCATTTTATTGTATCATTTAATACTGAAATAACTATTAAGAATTGAAGTATTTCAGTTAAATGTATCTTTAAATACATAATTTAGCATTTGTTAGAGTTATTGTTTTACGGTTTATTTAGTAGTCGTATATCATGAAAGCATATTCTTGAAATGTGCAATTCTGTGATTTAATTAAGTTATTAGACATAGAATTCAATAGTAAGAAATTAAATTTTCACATTTTGATATCGTCAAATATGTTAAGCATATCGTTTAGAATCATTGAACATTAGATGATGGCATGGAGAAACTTTTATATTATAGAAAGAGGTGATATACTCCCATTAGTATTAAGTGATGTTATTAGGATATAAGTAAGTAATATAATTATCTCCTCATAATAAGTATTGTAAATTGTCTTCGAAATTATGGCGCTATTGTATAGACCATATTTCGAGGGGGAGGATTGTAGGTTATCACTAAGATGATGAGTGAGATTATTAAGTAATTGATTTTCACATCACACTTTTCAGTTTTTATATAATGCTTTGTGTGCATTAAAATAAGAATGATCTATACAATAAGGGGGAGTACAATATATATTATCGTCTAATACCCCGAAATAGAAATGTACGGCTATTTCCTTACATTTTATTAAGTTTGTAAGGAAATATAATATAATTAAGGGAGTGATCTGGTAAGATGAAACTTTAGTATTTCACTCTTTCTTTCCTTAATCAGTTTTAGATTAATTAAGAGGATGCTTATAAACATCGTATAAGTTATATATAATTAAAGTTACCCAAATAATTTTAAGTATGACATTAATAAGATAAGATTATTATTAAGAAAATAAGTTGTGATTTTGTTGGCTTTTCGATAAGATTTAAGATCCTCATTTTGAAATGAGGTATTATAGTCTTCTTAACCGATGACTAAATCAGGGGGAGTTTGACATCTAAAGATACCGATCTTGAAAATTAGTAGTTCGTGTAAGCACTTTTATTTTTCAAGATTCATTCTTTATGATGTCTAACCGATATTGTCTTAACAATGCTAGACATTGTTCTCACAATACCTGCTATTTAATTTTTCATCATTATTGGCCAGTAATGATGAAGAATGAGAGCAGCCTCATCTAAGATCACAAATAAGCCAATAAATGTGCTAAGAAATTCAAATGATGACAATCACACTTCATATAAATAAGTTGTGAGTGATTGTCACTCATTTGAATGACTTAATAATTTTTATTTCCCAATAGAGTCAAATCAGTAGACTGTAATGAGTCTATAAAAGCTAACGTGACTCTAAAAGAAATAATAAATACTTTTGATGTAAGTGTCATCGTAAGATGCTCATAAGCGAGCCATTTCTCAATGAGTTTATTTGAGAATGTTTTAAATAATTCGAATCATGAGTTATGACATGTAAGTTAGTGAAGTGAGATATCTTAAAGTAAATACATTCTTAGATTGAAATAAGAGTATCTAAGTTAAGAATATCTCACGTTCAATAAATTCGCAATAGATTTGGGTATTATAAGATATTGAGAAGGACAAATAGTGTTTCTCTTAATACAATAAAGTTAAGTATCTATTAGAGGATGATATACTGCAGTAAGGAATAATGTTGATCAACTTAAGAGTAAGTATATTATCCTCATCGTTGTTAAGTTAAGATCTTGGTGAGATTTCTCATTTGTTAGTATGTAAATTTTACCAAGATATAATAAGGGGGTATTTAGACCATCAAATCATGCATAACTACTATAGTCATAAGAATGAGTAGTATGCATAGATTAAGTTCACGTCTGCTCTTAAGGTCAAGGGTGATAAGTATAGGAACAAATCAGAGATCGATCGAATAGAATTGGTTCCATGTACTTCTGCTGTCGGAAGTTTTTCAGTTTGCTCAATTAATATTACACCCTGACAAAGTTTAAGTAACCGAGATATTTTTGGCATAAGTAAATTCAATCCAGCTATAGATCACTGGTTTAGAAATAAGGAAAGTTTTAAGGTTCTATAAGTGACTCAGGCCTCATGATAAGATGAGTAAGAATTGATGTCATTTGAATAAAGTTTTAGTAAGATTCGGTTTTTACGAGATGTGTAGCAAAATCCACAATTAATTGCTAACACTCGTATTTTGGAGTTTTATTGTGGAAAAGCTCCAATCAAGCGGTCACTACATCATGAGTGATGTATGCCAAATGTTCTTTAAGGATGAGGTCGTCGAGCAGACACTATAATTATTTTAACCGGTTTAAGAGTGGTCGACAGCATCAAACCACTTAAGTTGTTTTATATCAAGTGCAACAAGTCAAGTGTACCGCCAAACACATTGACATTAGGTTGCAAATGATAAAATCCAGGATCATACTATTGTTTTGAGCAAATCAGTGACAAACGATTGCTTGCGGTACCGTTTACAAAAGGTCTTCCACCCAAGTGTTCAGTGAACACAAAGTCGACATGGGTTTAAGGAGGAGCCTATGATCAACTGGATACTAAGGGGCCATTAAGAGTAAGGTTACTTCTAAATGTGAGATGTATCGTGGTCGTTCGAGTCAGATAGCACGTAACTGGCTATTCTTGATGCGACGTGCCCTATATGTCAAACATAAAGAAGGTAACACTAAGTTTAGAATTAAGTAAGTATAAGTTTTAAGATTAAGTATTAAGTTAGTCTTGATCCTTGGAGATCAAGGGGGAGAATGTTGGAATTGATCTCCAACGGAATGGGTCCAACGACCCATTCCAACCCCATTTAACGCCCTGATCGGGGGCGTCCAGCCACGATCTGGCTGTGGGCCCCCTCTCACACCGTGTCATATATAAAAGAGGACTGTCAAAGGAATGAAAATGAGAAGATTAATCCTAACAGTCTAACACTAAGAATCCGATCTAACCCGACACGGGAGTGAGGGGAAGGCTTCACGGTACTCATTCCGTCGCCATTCTGCACCAAGATCCCGGTCGAGGCTCTGCTCCGGCCGCCGCAGCAGCCCCACCGCCCTCCTCGTCGTCAACGTTCTATGTAACAAGGTAAACACAATTCAGGTATGAGAAATCCTACATCTCTCAATTATATTCCATCTCATATCATTATTAGAAATAGGCTTGGTTGTTCTTCACAAGATTTGGCATGTATCCTGATAGATCTAGCCTCTAGGGGACCTTAGCAACCAACACTATATGGTACCTGATGAAAGGCTACAGTATCAACATCCTTTTCCACGCTTTTTTTTTTGAAAAATAAATTGGCAGGAGCACTGCCTTGCATTAAGTAGATGAGGTACAACCTAATGGTTACAGATACTAACCCGACATCAGGGCCGGGCTGCCTACAAGGCATTCCTCATAAGGAGAGAGACACATAAACAAAAGCAAGGATACAAAGAAACATGAAGATCACAATTCAGTGTCTCCATCTAGAAGGGCGAAAGATCTCAGATTGGTGTCGAACAGGATCATTTGTGCCACCTGTTGAAAGGTTGCAAATTTTTGCTCGAAGATTCTTCTATTGCGTTCTTTTCAAACGTTCCACCAAAAGGTTTGAACATATCCCACGATACTTTTTTTAAGTCTGGATCGATTGGTTGCCTGAAGGACTTTGAGAGAATGGGCTACCCCTCACCCTAACATGGTCGAAATAGGAGGTTGGATGTTTAAACTCTGGACGATTTTGAGCCATATTTCCTTCAAGAACGAGCATTCTGTTAACATATGATTGATTGCTTCTTGTGCATAAAGACAGAGGGAGCAGTGAGATTGAACCTGAATGCCTTTCTGTTCAGAAGATCAGCCGTAGGTGCTCTTTGTTTCCATGCTAGCCAAGTAAAAAAATTGCATTTCCTCTCAGTTTTTGCTTGCCAAATGATGGGACTAGTTGGTGGAGCGATGTTGCCCGTAAACTCAATATCATACGATTTTCCACACTTTTCAAAAGCGAGCGCCACCTGTGATGCCAAGCTGGTGCACGCGATCTTCATACTCTGGTTAATGAAACGAGTTGGGTTAGCCTAGCTTGTTTTAGTTGGTCAGGTCTTATCTTTCAAAGTTTCTGTCGAAGGGTCAATACGACACTTCCCCCAGATCTGCTAAGGAGCAGCCCGCAGAGGTTCTTGTTTGGCGGGGCTTAGGCCTCAAACTAGTGTTCTAGCGGATGAGTATGAGACAGTTGTTTTTACGTGGTTCGGGCCAAAAGGAGCATAACACCCTACTCCACGGTGGATTGTATTGCTTGGTGAGTGTGTATGTGTATGTGTGTGTATCAGAGATTCTGAGTCTGGTCCCCTAGTCCGAGCGGACTAGAAAAGATGTCTAAGTCGATGGCTACCCGATCCTTTTATAGTCCAAGGCCGGACAGCTTACAAGTGGGGCCCGGGGCCCGACAGGTGGCCCCGCGGTGATCTTATACTGTACAAGATCTAAGGCTTCTTGCGTACGTTGCCTCTGATCGCACCTTGAAGACTTGTTGTCTTGTCGCGTCGGTCGCCAGTGGCCAGACGTAGTCGTTGATGATGGCAGGAGATGTCCCGTCTGTCTTGTCGTCGTAAGCTACCCACTTGGCCAAGTGGGATAGGTCTGCGGCGCTTTCACTGCGATGTGACTGGACATGACGCGCTACCCTCTACTCTTCAGGACCCACATCCCATTGCAGGTCGTGGGGCACACTCCAGCTCCGGAGCCCTCCTCCGTGGGAGAAAGAGCCCGATGCCGGAGGGCGCGTGGCAGCTCTGGAGCCCTCCTCGGTGGGAGCAAGGGTCTTAAGCCCGAGGACGTGTGGCAGCTCTAGAACCCTCCTTGGTGGAGCAAGGGCCCAAAGCCGGAGAACGCGTGGCAGCTCGAGAGCCCTCCTCGGTGGAGCAAGGGCCCGGAGCCGAGGACGCGAGGCAGCTCCAGAGCCCTTCGCGGTGGATCAAGGGCCCGAAGACGGAGGTAGTAAGACATCTACGGATCCCTCCTTGTTGGAGCAAGGACCCGGAGCCAGAGGACGCGAGACAGTCCCGAAGTCCATCTCAGCGGGGAGGCCGGGTCCGAAGCTTCTTCTTTTATACAGGGGTACCCGGTCTTAAGGGTACCGATAGTTTCCTTGTACCATTTTCTCACCTCTCATAGTCCGTAGTGAGAGGTGAGTCTTTGTAAGACCTTTTTCTCTTTTAATACAAAGATATGCAGCTCTCGTGCGTTCGAGAAAAAAATATTTTTTATAGATAATTGTATGTTCGTTTTCTTGAAACAAAATCAGGATTAGTATATGTTAGTACCCTGCATACCGGGTACCCCACGATAGCGCAAGAAGTGCAATAAAGTTCCACCCGTCAGAGTCAAAGGTCCTTTCAGGTCCCACATGTCACGCTGCACCGGTACCGCTCCCCTCATATGGTTAGCTCCGTAGCTAACACGTGTAAAAGAAGACCGGAACTAAACTCCCAACAAAGGGAAACCCCGGTGTCAACACGTGTACAACGACTCTGGACCTAACCCCCAACAGAGAGGAGCTCCGGTACCGACACATGTACAGTAGTCCCGAACCTTCATTCCCACAAGGGAAAGCTCCAGAACTGCCACGTGTGAAGCCTCCGGACCTTCATCACTAATGGGAATACAAGCAGATCTCATCCAACACGGACAATCAAAGACGGTTAATGCGGCAGTTACAAGGTCCGATTATGTGTCATTAATGTTATATTAATGACATATAATCAGAGCATTGTTAATAGGGGTAATGTAGCCATTAAGGCACGTTATCACACTATTGATCATGCTTAATACTCTTTAGACAATGTATTAGGCCATTAAATACGCCAGGGTCACATGTCGGGCCAGACAAGCTTTGTAATGGTCAGTCCTTAGAACTATAAAAGGGTTGTACCGCACGAACTCAGGGGACATTCGAACTGATCCCAGCTGATCAGCTCGCAATACAACAACACAAACCCCGTGGAGTAGGGTGTTACGCTCAGGCGGCCCGAACCACGTAAATCTCTGGTGTCATTATCTTGATATTGATATCTGCATTCTCCAACCATAAAAGAACTTCCGCGGGCTGCTTCTTAGCAGGTCAAGGGAAAGTGTCGTATCGAACACTTCGACATTTGGTGCGCCAGGTAGGGGGACCCGAGATCTCAAGATGGTGAACTCTGCCGTAGGATCATCCAATGGCGATCACGCTAGGCAACTTGTCGGAGGTAATCCCTCCAACGCACAGCAGCCAGTCTGTGCCATTGTTCCGACAAACAATATGGCTCCACAACCACCATCTGCTCCAGTCAACAACGCTGGGCGTCAAGATGGTGCATCTGTGTCGATCACTGCATCGACAAACAACAATTCTGAGCACGCGCTCGTTGTTGCGTGAGCTTTACTGCAACACCCACCGCCTCCAGGTGCACCTCAGGGTGCTATGGAGCAGTGGAGGGCTGATGTTGACCACCTGGTTGCAGCTGCAGCTGTAGGCATCAGCAATCAAGGTACTCCCCCTTCGGGGCGAGCACCATCACAGCGACAGACCTTGTACGGCTGACTTGGTCCACAAGTCTCGCAACAAAGGAGACGCACAACCTCTCAACAGGTGACTTCACTGCCTCCCGGGGCACGACGCACCCACACCGTCACCAGGATACTGACTCATGACCTGCGGTCGGAACTGGATCGCCGTTACCGGCAGTAGGACGGCCGAGTCCATATCGAGCGTGCTGGTGAGAGACTCGGGACAACCCTACCCCTCAAGGAGTAGGAGGAGGCTGTTCTGCCCTGTCCATGCATTTGCGCATGGTCAGATGGCCACAAAAGTTATGACCTCACTTGCCGAAAAAATTCGACGGGACCGTCAACCCCGCCAAATTTCTTCAAATCTATTCCACTGCCATACTGGCAGCAGGGGGTGATGAGGCTGTAATGGCCAATTACTTCCCGGTGGCTTTAACTGGGATTGCAAGGTCCAGGTTCATGAGTCTTCCACCCGACTCTATTAATAGTTGGGCGGAGCTATGCCAACAATTCACTGCCAACTTCGAGAGCTCCTACACCCGACCTGCCACTGAATTGGACATGTTTGTCGTAAAGCAAACATGGGGGGAATCGCTATGATCCTTCATCCAGCGGTTCTCTCAAGTACGAAATACCATCCCTTCAATTTCGAGCTCTTCTGTTATCATTGCATTCAAACAGGGCGTTCGAGATAAGAAGATGCTGGAGAAACTGGTGACCAAAGAAGTCACCGGTGTCATGAAACTCTTCAGCTTGGTAGCCAAATGTGCTAAAGCTGCGTAGGGCTGTGAAATGAATTCCAAACCAGTTTCGGAAGTTAACAAAAAACTCTCCAAAGTTGAAGACACTACCTCCGGTGGTGGCAAGAAGAAGAAGAAATCCAATGGCAAGAAAAAGCCATCAATCGGCGCACCTACTGCTGCGACTGCTGCAGCTCGGGGTGACTGGGGGGTCACGCCCTGAGAAACGGCCTCGACCATCATCAGAAGATGGAGGCAGTTCCAAAGCATGGTGTCTGATTCACAAGACGAACCGACACAGCTTGGAAGAGTGTCGGGAGGTCCAGAACCTTGCCGAGTGCTATAACAAGCGCCGGGAAGAAGCTCCTTTCTGTCAAAGGGAAGGAAAACAAAAAGTCTACGAAGCTCCGACTGAAGAGGAGCTAGGTTTTCAAAACCCCAAAAAGGTCTTGAAAGTCGTTTACAACACTGTCAACGACGACTCCGACGTCTTTGACAATGAGCATCGGAAGACCTCGAACACCATCTATGGTGCTTCTTGGGACATCACCTCTCATCGCATCCTCAAGACAATGCGGCGGGAGATGGCCGTGGCAGCTCCCACTGCTAAGGCGGAGCCACATCGGAAGTGGATGGATACACCCATCATTTTCGATGCTTTGGACTGTCCCTGAAACATGATCGGGACTGGCCAACTCCCGTTGATGGTGTCACCCACCATCAACAATATTCAAATCCACCATGTAATGGTGGATGGAGGTTCTGGGCTAAACCTCATAAGCTTCGAAGCTTTCATTAAGCTTCAGCTCCGGCCTTTGGACCTTCGCCCATCCCGACCTTTCTCTGGAGTAGGTCCGAGAACCATTACTCCTCTTGGTTCCATCGCACTCCCAGTGACCTTCGGGACTCGGGAGAACTAACGAACCGAGAAATTGGTCTTCGATGTTGTGTAGATCAGTATGCCATTTAATGCCATTCTGGGCAGACTGACTTTATACAAGTTCATGGCTGCTGCCCATTATGGCTACTTGGTGTTGAAGATGCCAACACCCACGGGTGTTCTCCGGATCCGCGGAGATCACACCGCAGGAGTTACTGCTCTAGAAGAACTCTATGCGCTTAGTACAGCGCAAGAGGAAGCTTCCGGTAAGGAGCCAACTCCGAACCCCCTGAGCATTCGTCATAAAGGCTCTACTTCCGCACCCCATGTGCAACCAACCAGCGACATCGACATTCCTATTAAGGTCGTCCAAATTGGTTCTGATGCTCCTCAAACTACCCGTATATCGAGGGGTCTAAACAGCAAATAGGAACTCGCGCTCATCACTTTCCTCCGGGCTAATGTTGACGTGTTTGCCTCGCAACCGTCACAAATGCCTGGGATCCCTAGGGAGGTGATTGAGCACAATCTGAAGATTTACCCAGACGCACGACCTGTACACCAGAAGCCTCGGAAGTAATCAATCGAGCGACAAAACTTCATCCGATAGGAAATCAAGAAGTTGCTCGAAGCTGGATTCATCCGGGAAGTCTTCCATCCAAAATGGCTGGCAAACGCAGTTGTTGCACCCAAGGCCGGTGGGAAACTTCGGATGTGTATTGACTACACCTCCTTAAATAAGGCATGTCCAAAGGATCCACTTCCACTACCTAGAATAGATCAAATAGTGGACTCCACCTCCGGGTGTGAGCTATTGTGTTTCTTAGATGCATATTCTGGATATCATCAAATCCAAATGTCTAAGGAAGATGAAGAGCATACTGCCTTCATAACAGTAGATGGATTGTACTGTTATACTGCCATGCTATTCGGTCTTAGAAATGTTGCTTCACCATTTGTGCGAGCTATGTACAAAACATTTGGAGAGCTAATTAGAGACTTGGTGGAGGTGTATGTAGAAGGCATCGTTGTGAAGATAAAAAGCAAGGAGTCACTCCTTGACAACTTACAAGCCGTCTTCGACAAGCTGCGCACCACGCGCACCAAGCTGAACCCGAACAAGTGTGTCTTCGGGGTTAGCTCCGAGAAGCTTCTGGGGTTCTTGGTGACTCACCGAGGAATTGAAGCAAATTCGGCGAAGATAAAGGCTATAGAAGATATGCGACCCCCAACCCGCATTAAAGATGTCTAGAAGTTAACTGGATGTCTAGCTGCGCTCAGCCGGTTTATCTCAAGACTGGCAGAACGGGCGCTACACTTCTTCAAACTCTTGAGGAAGTCCGAACCATTTCATTGGTCTGAAGAATAAGAAAAGGCGTTCCAAGAGCTTAAACAACTCGTCACCACACTACCCATATTGGTAGCTACTAATCCTAGTGAGCCTTTACTGCTTTACATTTCGACAACCACCGAAGTTGTCAGTATGGTCCTGGTTGCGGAAAGACTAGAGTCACAACCAATCCAGGAGTCTAGACCCCTCCGGAAGGGTCTGGAATCATCTGAAGATGTGACTGGGTCTCAGCTCCCAGACACGGAACCACAATACGAAATCCTAAGGGATCAACCTCATTCGTTTGAGGAGGTTCACCTAGCTGACCAAGATGATCTGGATCCTCCTAGCGATGTCTAGGTTGAACAAGAAGGAGTTTTTGACCCATCCGGGAGGGTCCAAGAAGCACAACTTGAAGGTCTGGAACCCTCTAGCAGGGTCTGTGTCGATGGAGAGGAAGCTTCGGGTCCTTCTGAAGGAGTCCGGACCATCCAACGCCCCGTGTACTTCATCGGTGAAGTACTCCACGATGCCAAGACAAGATACATGGAGGTGCATATACTTTACGCAGTTCTTAAGTCCTCAAGGAAGCTTCGTCACTACTTCCAAGCCCATAAAATATGAGTGGTAACTTCTTTCCACTGCGTGCTATTTTGCATAACCCTAATTCTACCGGGAACATTGCAAAGTGGGCAGCAGAACTAGAAGAATTTGGCTTAGAATTCATGTCAAGACAAGCATTCGAAAGTCAAGCCATGGGTGACTTTGTGGCGGAGTGGGCCCCCTATCCATCAAACCCTGGGGGCCACAGTGAGCATAAATCAGAACTTAAAGTTCTGGTATTTACTGAGTCTCACTAGACCCTCTACTTCGATGGCTCCGTGCAAAAGCAGGGGGCCAGAGCTGGAATCCTTCTCCTAGCTCCGACTAGTGAGAAGGTCAAGTACATGGTACACCTTGATTTCAAGGCAACCAACAATATGGCGGAGTATGAAGCTCTCATCTATGGAATCAAGGTGGCACTATCTTATGGTGTCAAACAGCTGTTGGTAAAGAGAGATTCACAACTCATCATCAAACAAGTGAAAGGTGAATGTTCCTGCAACAATCCTCAATTAGCTGCTTATCTCTTTGAAGTACAGAGGCTTCACAAGGACTTCGAAGTACTGGATCTCCATCATGTTTAGTGTCTTCATAACGCTGAAGCCGACGAACTCTCGACGAAAGCCTCAACCGGAGCTCCGGATCCTGATGGAATATTAGTCTGGAGGTTGTCAAAACTAACAGTTCAGCCTGCCGAACTGAGCGAAGGGGGCGAGACCAGCACCACGAAGCTGGCAGTCCCAGTGGCCCTGCTACCATGGTGTCCACCAAGGGTCGTAGGTGCTGCCGGAAGCTCCAAGCAACCCAGCACGCTAGACTCAGAAGCTCAAGTTACCTCCGATGCATGGATCTCGGAGATCCGGAGCTACTTGAAAGATAACATCCTTCCTGAAGATAGTGTATCCGCTGACCGAATAGTCAGATTGGCTAAAAGATACACGTTGGTAGAAGGGGATCTCTACTGACGCGGTGTCAATGGCATCCTAATGCGATGCATTGCAAGGGAAGAAGGTCGCGAGCTCCTCGCGAGGATCCATGGAGGCGAGTGCGGGAACCATACTTCTTATCGCACGCTGGTCGGTAAAGCCTTCCGACATGGCTTTTACTGGCCTACAACACTTCAGGATGCGGTTGAGCTAGTGTAAAAATGTGAAGCGTGTCAGTTCTATACAAAACAGATTCACACACCGGCTCAATCGCTACAAATGATACCTCCCACATTGTCATTCGCTGTGTGTGGCATGGACATTTTGGGACCTTTCCCAAAAGCCGTCGGATGTTACAAGTTCCTATATGTCGCCATTGGCAAGTTCACCAAGTGGCCAGAATGTAACACCCTCATTTTCATGCATCATGCCCTACATACATTCAATACATGTTTAACATTAATCCACATCAAGAGGAACGAGTTTAAAATTTATTTGGAACATTTAAAATTGATTTGGAACAAAACCGCACATAAAATGCTGAAAAGTGCGGACTAGTCCGATTTTAGTGAGGACTAGTCCGATTTCTCTCTGACTAAAAACAGACTTGTCTATTTTTGCAGCGGACTAGTCCGATTTTGCCTCTGGAAACTTTCGGACTTGTCCGATTTTATGCGGACTAGTCCGATATTCCAAGAATCCTTGAAAAATTGCTAAGTCCCTGGACTTTTCCGGACTAGTCCGGTGTTCCAGTGGACTTGTCCGTTTTTCTCTCTAACTAAAGTCGGACTTGTCCGATTTTAGGCCAGACTTGTCCGATTTTCTCTCTGGACATTTTTGGACTAGTCCAGTTCTTTTCGGACTTTTCCGATATTTCGCGACCCTGAATTGATCTCTTGTTTTACGACTTGTTTCTTGGGTTTCACGTTAAGTGGGCCTGGGGACGTCGTGCCTAACTCTTTTAGAGCCCATGAGAGACTCTAAACCGGCCTCTACTCATCTCAAACTCGAAATCCATCTAACCCTAGCCTCCACCTCTATATAAACAACCCCACCCAAACCCCAGTTCGTGGAGAGCCGCCACCAAGGAGGGAGGAGGAGATCCCAAGCAAGAAGAAGAAGAAGAGGAGGAAACGAAAGAGGATCCAGATCTCCACCAAACTTTCATTCTTCATCACCAATTCATCTCCAAGTTCATCAACCCTAAATCACCAAGATCCAAGTGTTACCTCCAAGTTTCTTGGTTCATTGGAGTTCTAAACACCTGGTATACCTTCTATTCTCTTTTCCTTACGTGAATTCAACCCCTAATCTCCAAATTTACGTTGATCTAGGAAACCCTAGTTCGCTAGTTCTGCGAAGTGCGGACTAGTCCAGCCTTCTGCAGACTAGTCTGATTTTGCTGACTAAATTGTGTTGAATTAATTCTAAAATTTGATCTAATCAACTCCAAACCTGTATAAACTTGTTAAAAGCTATTAGAACTAATTGGTGATCATTAAAAGCAATCTATTAACAAGTTCTACCTTGCATTCGCATCAATCATGCATATCATGTCATATTGAGTAATATTTATGCACTCTTTGATTGTATTTCTTGTCTTGTATGTTTATTGTGTGGATTAGACAGATTTGCGCTAGAGAGTGCCGCGGGGGATCTTCAGCACCAAGAGTTTGAAGGCTTTGATCCTAATCAACAGCAAGAGCAAGGCAAGTGTCCTTGAAGCATATTGATCCAGTTTTGAAATAAATTTTTTGTTTGCAAACTGCATGCTTGTGTCAATTTGATGGGAATCCTATGGTAGGGAGTTTACTAGCTTTGTTTAACCACCCTTGTCACCTGGAATATATGGTAGAGAGTCGGGATGGGATTTTTACCTTTTGCTTCGCTTAATCAACTGGGATGGGAAAACAACTATACTACTCAACTTAATTATGCGTGGATGAGATTATGGTTAACATGAACTGGTTAAATATGATATGGTAATGGGTGATCTAAGCAAGCCTGGTATGTGGATGGGTTGGATGTTATGGTGGTTTTGCTTGCTTTAGATCTAAGGACCGGTTCGTGCAGCGACCATCCAGGATTTACAGTGCCACCACGAGGCCAAGTATAGGTGCGGCGTAGCTGATTAATTAGGGCTTTGCCAGTGCTATTTGGACCATTAAGAATGCTCGGGGAAGGGGTAGTCGGATTGGGTTTGTTGATAATTGGTGGGACTACCCTGGGATCCGAATGGCTCAAGAGGGGGCCCTTGGTTGAAGATGTGCTCTGTTGGAGACATCGCCATCAGTGAAACCTCAGTGGGGTCTAAATAGCCTAGTAATTCCTTTGTAAAGGCTACTTTGTGATCTCTTGGCCACACACCAACGAAAGTGTGAGACGGCATAATAGAGGTTCTAGTCATCGAAAGGTGATGAAATCACAAACACGTGGGTAAAGCGGTACGACCTCTGCAGAGTGTGTCTAAAACCATCATGATATCCATGCTCCTGACTATGAGCAACCTGGACCCTCACATGATTAGAGGAAAATTGGGATTTGAGATGGTTATGGTTGGTATTATGGTTATGGATGGTTATGAATTGAATTCTGGTGTTGAATATGGATATTGGTATATGATGATGGATATGGAGTATGTACTGGTATTATGATAACTACATGGCTTATGATGGGTTTATTTCATATACATGTAAAATATTGCTTTTCAAATGTTTTATTGTACTTTTTAGCACTCAACCATTATTATATTCGTCATTTGAATCAGCCACGTGTCATACTTTCCACACTTGTTGAGTACGACATGTACTCACTCTTGCAACCCCCCCCCCCCCCCAATAGTTGCAGGTCAGGAATGGGAGTTTAATGGCGATAATGCGGAGTTCTAGGTCGTGTCTACCGGCAGCTTTGCCTGTGGTATTGCATGAAGCTGTGCTATACCCTTTTGCTTATGTTGCCTAGCTGTTTAGTTTGCTTATTTAGTTTATTTCCGCTACATTAGTTGAACTTGTCATTAATATTCATTAGAGTTTGTATTCGAGGATAATATGGTTTGTGTAATAAAATTTGTTTAATTAATCTTGTTCTGTGGTAATTTTCTATATACTCTTTTGTGAATGCACTCATGTATGTGTGTCGAACATCCTGGGCACACATATGCGTTAGCTTGGTTCATTTTCAGAACCGGGCATCACAGATTGGTATCAGAGCCACAGGTTGACCATAGGATGCAACCTAGATAGAATGGACACTTTATAGCACATAGGAGCACTCAGGAATCGATGTGTTTTGTTTGGTGTGCTGTTACTATATATTGTTTGCCTGTGTGCTTAATATAGGATTTTGGGATGCTTTAGCATTGCCATGTCCACGTAGGCTAGTTAGTTGTCTAGTTTCATATCTCTTGATGCATATAGTTGGGGACGTTTTCTAATTCTTACCTATTGCTTTTCTCCAGATGGTGAGGACTCGCAACCAGAGGGATGCTAATGATGAGGAGGAGAACCATGGAGTACCTCAGAACAACAATGGACAAGGACATGCTCATGGAGCTATCAATATTGAGCAGCTATTGGCTATGCAAAACCAGTTCATGCAGACCATGATACAAACTATGGGACAGCTGCAGGCTGGCAATATCAACAATCAGCCCCACATGCCTCTACTGCCACCCCGCCTCCTCATAACCGGTTGGGAGAGTTTATGAGGACTAGGCCATCGATCTTTGCTCAAGCCGCTGACCCTATGGATGCGGATGATTGGCTCAAGTCCGTGGAGAAGAAGCTTGCTATTGTCCAATGCAGTGACCGGGAGAAGGTGCTATTTGCTTCTCATCAACTCATTGAGCAGCTACGGATTGGTGGGATGCTTATTGCAATGCTCATGAGAATCAAGAGAGGATTACTTGGGCCGAATTCAAAGAGATCTTCCATTCCCATTATGTGTCGGAAGGTGTTATGATTCTGAAGAGGCAAGAATTTGAGAACTTAAGGCAAGGAAGATCAAGCGTGAGTGAATATCTCAATAAGTTCACTCAACTCTCAAGGTATGCGCCAGAGGATGTGAGCCGGGACAACCGGAAATAATATTTGTTCATGAGGGGCCTCAACAATGACATCCAAATACAATTGCTCAACTGAGATTAAGCCAATTTTCAGAAGCTTGTGGACAAAGAAATTGTGGTGGAGAACAAGGTTCGTGAGATGGAACAAGACAACAAGAGGAAGGCGCCATATCAAGGACAACAACAAGGAAGTAATGTGCGCCCTCGCCTTGCGCCGCCTAATGCGCCTTACTTCAGCTCTTTTGTGCCTGCTCAACGCCCTGGTTATGCACCGCGCCCAACTCAGTTTGTGCAGCAGCGCCCTGTTATGCAAACACCTAGGCCTCCAATGCCTTATGCGCCTCGTGCTAATTGTCCCGGTGCAAATGCACAAAATCAAGTCCGTCCAAATTCTGGTGGAGTTAAGAAGTGCTATACTTGTGGAGAAGCTGGACACTTTGCGCATCAATGTCCTAAGTCAGTCCTTGGTCAAGGAAGCAATGCACCGAGGCAAAATCCAAGACCCAATGGAGGACAACCACAAGGGAACCATGGACAGCAGAATTTTGTCCGTGGCAACGTGAACCATGTCTCTACGTAGGATGCTCAACAAGCGGATGACTTGGTGATTGGTATATTTCTCGCCAACTCCAACCCCGCGACTATGTTATTTGATTCTGGAGCATCACATTCATTCGTTGCATCGAAGTATGTTGCCAAGTATAGTTTGCCTATCTCTCATATGAAGTTTACTCTATTGTTTAAGTCTCCTGGAGGAGAGATGAGGACAAATATAGTATGTCCAAAAGTAAGCCTTAGAATAAGGGGGGTAGAATTCTCCGCCAACCTCATTG
Source organism: Tuctoria greenei (assembly GCA_036927565.1). NCBI lineage: Eukaryota > Viridiplantae > Streptophyta > Magnoliopsida > Poales > Poaceae > Tuctoria > Tuctoria greenei. The sequence goes on along the minus strand of JAYESD010000007.1, from coordinate 176,918,778 downwards.
TTTTGGACTCTCGAGGATTGGACATTATACTTGGTATGGATTGGTTGAGGAAGCACAATGGAGTTATTGAGTGTGCCACGAAGACGTTAAAGTTGACCAATGAAGAAGGGATCATCATAGAATTTGAAGCATCTCAAACCGCACCGAAGCAATTGGAGCTGAATCATATGGATGGTGCCGCAATTGAGGAGATTCCGGTGGTGTGTGAATTTTCGAATGTTTTTCCAGACGAGTTGCCAGGTATGCGACCTGATCGAGACATTGAGTTTGTTATTGATTTAATAGCTAGAACTGCACCTATAGCTAAGAGACCGTATAGGATGCCTCCTATGGAATTAGCGGAGCTCAAGAAGCAAATTCAAGAGCAACTAGAGAAGGGTTTTATTCGCCCTAGTTCTTCACCTTGGGGAGCGCCTGTGCTGTTTGTGGACAAGAAGGATGGAACCCAAAGGATGTGTGTAGATTACCGAGCTCTCAATGAGGTAACAATCAAGAACAAGTACACCTTGCCACGCATAGAAGACTTGTTTGATCAGATGAAGGGTGGTTGTATATTCTCTAAGATTGATTTGAGGTCGTGATATTTTCAAATGAAAATTAGACCGTCGGACATACCTAAGACAACTTTTAGAATGCGGTATGGATCTTATGAGTACACCGTGATGTCTTTTGGATTGACAAATGCGCCTGCCTACTTTATGTACCTCATGAATAAGGTCTTCATGGAGTACTTGGATAAGTTCGTTGTGGTGTTTATTGATGACATTATGATCTACTCGAAGGATGAGAAGGAACAAGAGGAACACTTGAGGCTTACGTTGCAGAAATTGAGGGAGCATCAATTGTATGCTAAGTTCAACAAGTGTCAGTTTTGGTTGAAAGAGGTGTCGTGTGAGAGACGTGTTGGATGAGATTATGGTTAACATGAATTGGTTAAATATGATATGGTAATGGGTGATCTAAGCAAGCCTGGTATGTGGATGGGTTGGATGTTATGGTGGTTTTGCTTGCTTTAGATCTAAGGACCGGTTCGTGGAGCGACCATCTAGGATTTACAGTGCCACCACGAGGACAAGTATGGGTGCGGCGTAGCTGATTAATTAGGGCTTTGCCAGTGCTGTTTGGACCATTAAGGATGCTCGGGGAAGGGGTAGTCGGATTGGGTTTGTTGATGATTGGTGGGACTACCCTGGGATCCGAATGGCTCAAGAGGGGGCCCTTGGTTGAAGATGTGCTCAATTGGAGACATCGCCACCGGTGAAACCTCAGGGGGATCTAAATAGGCTAGTAATCCCTTTGTAAAGGCTACTTTGTGATCTCTTAGCCACACACCGACGGAAGTGTGAGACGGCATAATAGAGGTTCTAGTCATCGAAAGGTGATGAAATCACAAACACGTGGGTAAAGCGGTACAACCTCTGCAGAGTATGTCTAAAACTATCATGATAGCCGTGCTCCCAGTTATGAGCAACCTGGACCCTCACATGATTAGAGGAAAATTTGGATTTGGAATGGTTATGGTTGGTATTATGGTTATGGATGGTTATGAATTGAATTCTGGTGTTGAATATGGATATTGGTAATGATGGATATGGAATATGGACTGGAATTATGATAACTACATGACTTATGATGGGTTTATTTCATATACATGTAACATATTGCTTTTCAAATGTTTTAATGTACTTTTCAGCACTCAACCATTATTATATCCGTCATTTGAATCAGCCACATGTCATACTTTCCACACTTGCTGAGTACGACATGTACTCACTCTTGCAATCCCCCCCCCCAACAGTTGCAGGTCAGGATTGAGAGTCTAATGGTGATAATTCGGAGTTCTAGGCCTTGTCTACCGTCAGCTTTGCCTGTGGTGTTGCATGGAGCTGCGCTATACCCTTTTGCTTATGCTGCCTAGCTGTTTAGTTTGCTTATTTAGTTTATTTCCGCTGCATTAGTTGAACTTGTCATTAATATTCATTAGAGTTTGTATTTGAGGATAATATGGTTTGTGTAATAAAATTTGGTTAATTAATCTTGTTATGTGGTAATTTTCTGTATACTCTTTTGTGAATGCACTCGTGTAAGTGTGTTGAACATCCTGGGCACACATATGCATTAGCTTGGTTCATTTTCGGAACCGGGCGTCACACGGAAGCAACTTCAGTTGTAACAATCAACAAGCAATCAACAATCAAGTTCTTGAAGTCCATTATATGCAGATTTGGAGTTCCGAAGAAAGTCATAACTGATAACAGAACTCAATTTACAAGTGTTGCATTTCAAGAATATTGCGAAGACCTCAACATTCAATTAAGCTACGCTTCAGTAGCTCATCCGGCAAGCAATGGCCAAGCTGAGAGAGCAAATGCAGAAATATTAAAGGGACTCAAGACGCGCACGTACGAGCGCCTAAAAAAGCATGAAGCCAACTAGATTGAAGAGCTTTCATCCATGCTATGGGCAAACAGAACCACACCTAATCGGTCAACCGGGGAGACCCCATTCTTCTTGGTGTACGAAGCTGAAGCAGTCCTTCCTCCGGAGATCACCTTGGGGTCCCTCCGGGTCCGGACCTTCGACGAAACCACGAAGGACCAGCTCCGGCGTGAAGACCTTAACCTCATCGATGAGGGAAGGTGTCAAGCAGCTGTTCGAAATGCACGTTATCGCCAAGTGCTCAGTCGTTATCATCAAAGGAATGTGCACGACCGACAGCTTCAAGAAGGCGACCTGGTGCTTCGGAAGATACTAACCTGTGAAGGGATGAACAAACTTTCCCCAACTGGGAGGGTCCCTTCCGAGTAATTAAAGTATCCCGACCAGGATGCGTTCGCTTGGCAACAGAGGATGGGACCCCGCTTCCCAATCCTTCGAACATCGAGCACCTCCGTAAGTTTTATGCCTATAATCACGGAGGTGAGTCTGTAATTACACACAATGAATGTTGTATAGTCATTATATAGAGACTGGCAAGTCCTCCGGGAGAACATCCGGACTTCTCCAGGAGGGTCCGAGAAGTTCAGGTAGCACTTGAGACAATCACAACACTAAAAGTGTAACTAATTGCTCTGAGCTAGTACAAGATGTATAGCATATTTAACATGGTATAGCACCCTAAGTGTGTCATTGTGTCCCCTGTAATCCGGACCTATAATGAAAGGCATTGTTGTGTGAAAACAGACTCCACGTACATTTACTTTTTGTGCAAGGCTCAATATATCAAATTATTTTCACCCCGCTTGTCTATAATGAAGTTGTGCAAATATTCTTGAGCTTTGTTCCAAGTAATTCACATGCATTACAAGCCTTATTGATAGTCTTTTTGGATCTTAACATTGCTACATAGTCTACTTGCCTGAATGCTAAGCTAACATATGCCCGGAGTGTGCTATCGACTTAGCCTAGTTCTGCACCCTAAGTACGCCGCTCAACCTACACCCTGGCAGGACTCAGTAGGGTGAGTACTAAAAAGGCATGCATATCTATAAAGATTATATCAAAACGCTCATTATCATGTCGAGTTTCTTCGGACCTAAAGTCCAAATAAGAACAATAAGTCACAACCAATTTATAGACAAGAGGACGAATTTTACTTTCTGTCTTGCCTTTAATGTGCAGGAAAAGCAAAAATTCATAGCAATGGTAGACGACGCTGGAGCTACTAATCTCTGACATCCTCCAAGGGAGCCTGCCATCAACGCATTATACATTGACAGTGGGTATTGTCGAAGCTACTAAGCTCCGGCAATCTCCGAAGATCTATCGTCGACGACTCTTGCGTTGGCATCGGCCACTACCGAAGCTACGAACCTCTGACTATCCCAGGGATCCAACAGTCGACGTATCGAAGATAAAGACTTCGAACCTAAAATTTATAAGTTCGAAGCGTTCAAGTCATCAACATACTGTCAAATCCTTTTGGTACATGACCACCCTACACTTATGCACATATACCAGGAGGCCAACAAGACAAAGTACAATATATTGAAGACGACAAAAAAATGAAATTCATGTCAAATTCATGGCAAAATGGATTTCATTAATTTGAAGCACTTGATTACAAAATTGAGAGTACAACAGAAAGAAAATGGAAGAAAGCCCTAGCTACTGGAGGACCTAAGACCTGCGGAAGAATGAAGCCACTTTTTGGGCAACTTCTTGTGCGCTGGCCTTGGCGGCGTCTTCCTCTTCGGCAACGGGACCTTCGAGGACTGGGTCCAAGGAGAATTGGGAGTATCGTCTTACATAGCATGTCAGCACGTATTCTGCGACGTTTATAGCCAGAGTCTTCCCCTCTGCCTCCAGCTGATACGCGATTACGTCGCCCATCGCATCAAGTTTGCCGCCATCACCATTGAGGGCCACCAACGCTCAGTCCAAATCCAGTTACAGGTTGTCCGGACGTACGACACTGAAGACCAACAGTGTCAGCGCATCGTTGGCCTGCCCCAAGAAGTCCCACACTTGAATGGATTCAATCTCCTTCAAGCTCCCTAGCTCTTCCAGCAACTTCTGAGTAGCCGCAAGCTCCGAACCTTCACGGGCAAGGCGCTCGGCCAACTTAGCATGTTGCTGCATGTTCTCAGCAACTTGCTTCTCCCGGTTGGCCAGCTCCGTCTCCCGGAGGTGGATGCGGTTCCGCCTTTTAGCTAGGTCTTTTCCCTGCCTCTGACTCTCTCTTCCATAGCGGCAATGTTAGACTCTCTTTTCGAGAGCTCTTTCCCCACCTTATAGTACTTCTTCTTTTCTTCCTCCTTCCATAGATCCAGCTTTTTGCTGCGATCTGCCAAATTCTGCTCACCCAGAGCCAACTTCTTGTGACCTCCACCTCTCTCTTTACTACATCCTCCTGCTGCTCCAGGAGTTTTTCTTCCTCCGCATCTAGGTCCGATCGATGCTTCAGGAGAATTTCATTCAATTCAGTGATCTTTTTGTGACGCTCGTCAGCAACATCACACCTCTCCTTGCCTTGCTCAAGGATTTCCCTGGAGTTAGCGTCGAGCGCCCGAATGGCGGCTTTCTTCTCCTCCATCAGCTTGTCCCAGTAGTCTAACCGAACCTTTCCCCCCTTAATTTACTCCTTCTGGTCAGCCAGCCTCGTTTGGGCAAGCCTGGTCTCAAAATGGAGTCTATTGTGCCAACACCTCAGGGTGTGGCGCTCCTCCTCCAAGGTTTTGCTCTCATGGTCAAAGGCAAGCTGGACCTGTCAGAGACTCAAGCAGGCATTGTCTATAGACAACGCCAAAGGGATAGGCTCTGGACCTGTTGGGGCCATTTCTACAGGCTCTAGAGGGTTTCCATCACAAAAATAGGGTCCCACTCTACAAGAGAGGACCCTTGAACTTTTGCGGCACTGGGACCGCTCTCCGGGAGCCTTTTAGCGGCAGCAGAAGAACCCACTAGGGGAACTTCCACCTCCGGAGCGGTTGAAGGCGCTGCTTCAGGGTCTTTAGTTGCCGACTCCGAAGGCGAAGGACCTGTCGCCAATTCTTCAAGCTGCTCCGGCTCCGCCCCAGGCACCTCCGGGACAACTACCCCTAGAGCAGCAAGCGGGGCTTCATCCGGCGCCCCTGTCGTAGCTGGCCCAGACGCTGGCACGTCACTTGCTTTCGGTGCAGCGACCGGAGCTCCAACCATTTCCGGCCCAGCTGATGGATCTTCAACAACATCTGGCCCAAGGGTCGGACCTTCAACCGTTTCCGGCTCAGCCGCTGGATCTTCAACTATTTCTGGCTCAACGGCCAGGGCTTCGATGACTTTCGGCTCAAAGACCGGAACTTCTGTCATCACCGGTGCTGGAGCATCAACCTCTGCCACCGTCGCCAGGGGGACATCTTCAACTTCTCTCCTATGGTCCGGCGCTACCACAGGAGCTTCGGGCGAGGACTCCGATTCCAAGCTCACGACAGCTGGCGCTAGAGCTGTCATGATTTCCGCCTCCGCTTGATGAGGAGGCTCGGCGCTTGAAGCCGGAACTTCGGCAGGTGTAGCCCCGACCGCTACAACAGGCGCTGGAGTTCCCGACCCCTTCTTTGACACCCTAGAAATAAAGGGATGAGAAGATTAAAAGACACATCAAAACAAGACTAGCATTTTAGGGTGAGCAATCAATGCTCACCTAGGGATGCTACCACCCCAGTCGCCTCGAAACCTTTTCTTCTGAGGCCCGGAGCTAGAGCCCACCAAGTCTGGTGAGACTACGGCTTCGAACCTCAGTGGAGGACCAATCGCAACAGTTGGATCCTTTCGGTCAGAGCTTCTCTTGGCCGGGAAGAACTCCCGAACCAGGAGCTTCTAGCCGGCACTGAGGCCGGGGTCGCCTGCCCGGAGCTGACACCTCTTGAAGTCACTGGTACCGGGCAGGGGTAGCTGCAGAAGACCTCCCCCAACGGGGGAGAAGGATCCATGGTAGAAGGAGCAGGTCCGACGGACCTCCCGTCAGCGTGCTTCAACTACCTCTTCAGGTTGGAGGGCTCAACTGACTCTTTACCCTTGCCCTTGTTAGTGTCTTCAATCTTCCGGCTCGGGGCGGAGGTAGGACCACCCTAGGAAGCTCCGGGGATCACCAACCTGGTGGTCGGACGCCTTTCTACCTCACCAAGGTCGTCAAGCATCGGCATACTCCTCCGAAGCTCCCTGCTGAACTACACCTCCATGTTCAGAGGGAGGAAAGCTGTCGGCGAAACTAAGTCGTCGCCGTTGACATTTATACCATGCTGGAATTTCTTAAGATGAAACTCCAAAGATTTGTCATCCAAGTTGGATTTCAGACCGGTTTCAATCCGGTCGTCATCCATCACGCTGTTGAGAGCCCACGCGAGCTTCTCCCTCTTATTCAACGGAGCCCATCTATTGACCAGGAAGTTGCAGAAGACCATCCGAGGAGTCACTCCACCTTCCATGCATTCGCGGATCCTTGTCAAGATGGGGTTGAAGGCGTCTGACAGCACCGGAACTACACTCCAAGGGTTGGTGTCAACATTGGGGAGACCTTCAGGCAGCTCCAACTTCTCGTGCTCCTCCACCGCAATGATGATCCAATCTTTCTTCCAGTCGTCCCACTTGCCGGAAGGAAATGACTTCAAGTATTTGAAGGGGCAGTTCTTGCGCTTCATAAAATAGTAGAAGCCAAGAAGCTCACTCCGCTTGTCGGTGGTGTGGATGGTGAAGAAGGTGCAGAATAGCTCGATGCAGGGGGAATACCCACCCACATCTCGCAAAAGTGGACGAATGTCGCCACGAGAAGAAGAGAATGGGGGCCAAGGTGATAAAGTTGCAGACCATAAAAGTCTAGCAACATCAAAAGAAAAGAAAAGAAAGTTGGAATGAATCCCACCATGGCATACGTTGTGAAGTACACCATATCGCCATTGCGCTCCTTCTTGAATGGGAGTTTGCCGGTGCGGACCAAATGGTTGAAGGAGTCGCTGGACCACCCCATGTAGGTCTGGACCTTGATCATCATCGCTCTTGTGGCGTCTCTTGGGGAGACCCAACTCCATCGCGGCAAAGCAAAGCAAAGGAAGGGAAGTTAGGCGGAGTTTGGAAGGTTCTGAGTACAAATATGGTCGAAGGCGTAAAGAGTTCTCAAACCGAGCGCACTTTCCCTCTTAAGTAAGCCTCCGCGACGCTTGGATGGAAACCGCAATGAGAACGAAGGCACTTTTCAAAAATCTACCCCGTCAATGACGAGTGGGTCTGGGGCCACCCTGACGAAGAGATCATGGTTCTTACCCAAGGTGAATCGTTGTCATGATGAGCGGCGGGAAACTCGATGGCAGCACCCTGTCAGGGCGCGCGGAACTGATACGGTTTTCATATTGGGAATCGGCGACCTTCAATTGCGTGAGATCCGCACTCAAAGATCTCATCTACCGCATTCATATCAAGCCACATGTCGAAGGTTCACTCCCGGACCGTCACTCTATAGGCGCATCAGAGGACTTTTGAAAATAAAAGTGTGGGAATCGAGAATGGTCCCACCTCTGGCAGAATAATTTAACCCAAAGGATTCCTCTCAGAGGTGAGCCCGAGGACCACTGTCGGTACCCTGCATATCGGGTACCACACGATAGCGCAAGAAGTGCAAGAAAGTTCTACCCGTCGGAGTCAAAGGTCCTTTCAGGTCCCACATGTCACGCTGCACCGAACCCTCTCCCCTCATATGGTTAGCTCCTGAGCTAACACGTGTAAAAGAAGACCGGAACTAAACTCCCAACAAAGGGAAGCTCCAGTGTCAACACGTGTACAACGGCTCCGGACCTAACCCCCAGCAGAGAGGAGCTCCGGTACCGACACGTGTACAACAGTCTCAAACCTTCATCCCCACAAGGGAAAGCTCCAGAACTACCACGTGTGAAGCCTCCGGACCTTCATCACCAACGGGAATACAAGCAGATCTCATCCAGCACGGACAATCAAAGACGGTTAATGCGGCAGTTACAAGACATGATTATGTGTCATTAATGCTATATTAATGACACACAGTCATATCATTGTTAATAGGGGTAACACAACCATTAAGGCACGCTATCACACTATTAATCATGCTTAGTACTCTTTAGACAGCGTATTAGTCCATTAAATACGCCAGGGCCACATGTCGGGCCAGACAAGCTTTGTAACGATCAGTCTTTAGAACTATAAAAGAGTTGTACCGCACGAACTCAGAGGACATTCAATCTGATCCCAGCTGACCAGCTCGCAATACAACAACATAAACCCCGTGGAGTAGGGTGTTACGCTCAGGCGGTCCAAAACACATAAATCTCTGGTGTCATCATCTTCATCTTGATCTCTGCGTTCCCCAACCATAAAAGAACCTCCGCGGGCTGCTTCTTAGCAGGTCCGGGAAAAGTGTCGTATCAAACACTTCGACAGTATATAACATTGCCTGACCTCCAATTCTACACAAATTATTTGCAGCATTCTCTGTTTAGCAGTTCCGGGCCAATCCACGATGTATGATCTCAATCGGCCGTCGTAGTGGCGTTGCTACATGGTATGCCACATATGCAATGGCATACCCTATAAACATTGATCCAACATAAACCATGTGTACAGGAAAACCATGTGTACAGGAAAAGATGCTATATGTGTCAGCTAATCGAGGGGTACGGTGCCTGTACACGGCTTCGGAAGATCTAAATCTCGTTCGTTAATATTTTCTAATTCCTTGACATCTTGGATACATAATTAGATTTGTGTGTTGGTGCTGGCACAAAAAAAATTAAGAACATGTGACATTTCAGTTATGTCACAAAATATGGAAAATATTTTGTCTGTTAAAATCCATTCCTTATCTAATCCTCATGTAAATAAGTTTTGTAAGAATCTTTTTTTGTTTTCATCCTAGTTGTTTTGTGGTGATACATACTCCATCATGGCTTGCTGATACTCTTTTTTCATCATTATTCACTCTCAAAAGGTCACAAAATTCTAAAATCACACGACCCCTATATACATATTTCCTCAACAATCTGATCAATTGCACAAAAAATCTTGTGTGAAACATCATTGTGCGAATTCGTTTACTGGATTATTTTTATTGGCATACTCTAAATAAAAATCCTAACTCCGCCACTGGGCCGCCGAGGTTGCGTGCAGAAACATCACGTGGCGTCAGTTCATTCGCTACTGTGCAACGGCTGATCACTAGAGAACAAGACGAGGTGCTTGCACCACCGCCGTATAACGTGTTAAATACACGGATGCATATGCAGCGAGGCGATAATACCCGCTCCGGCTAGGGCCCGTTCAGTTCAGAGTTCAGACTGACCGGAGCAGTGAGCCTTGAACCCAGGCGACCAACTACGGCGAAGCCGCCTCCCGTCCCCCACATGCACGCCGGCCCCAGACCCCAGTCACGGGGCATCCAAAGCTCTTCGACCCCTTCCATACCCGGCCGGTCCGCGTGTACTATATAAGCAGCGGCAGGGGTGGCCTTCTCCTCACTCCTCAGACCACCGCACTGATCAGACACTGAAGCAGTGAGTGCTCATTGAGGATGATGATGGGTGGCAAGGCAACGCTGGTGCTGGCCCTGGTGGCCCTGAGCCTGGCCGTGGAGATGATCCAGGCCGACGACGACAGCGGCTACGGCTACATCTACGGCAGCGACTATGCCCCAGCAGGCCTAGCACCCCCCGCGCCCGATAAGCCTACTAAGGGGCACGACGAGCCGTCGCCGTCGTACAAGCCTCCTCCGAGCTCCGCCGCCGGCGGGGACAAGCACAAGCGCAGGCCAAAGCCAACAACTCCACCAACGTACACTCCCCGTGCTGACAATCCGACCCCACCCACGTACGCACCACAGCCCTACGAGCCACCCCGTCGGCTCCTCCCACCGGCCACTGCCTACACTCCAAGCCTCAAGCCAAAGCCCATTCCGACGAAGCCACTGACCCACACCCCCAAGCCCGCCTCTCCGACGCTCAACAAGCCCACGCTGCCGAGGTACACCCCAGGCTTCAATCCTCCCACCCTAAAACCCAGAGGACCCAGTCCTCCGAGGTACACCCCAGGCTTCAATCCCCCCGCCCTAAAACCCAGAGGACCCAGTCCGCCGAGGTACACCCCTTCCGCTAAGCCACCGTCCACCGACTCCGTCAACTCCCGTGCCGACGCCGCCGGCCTACACGGCGCCGAGCCCAAAGCCTCTCCCACCCAGCTGTCGTCCTCGTCCTACACTCTCCCAGCCCACCGCCGCCGGCCGCCGCCCTACTACAACTAATTAAGACAATATAATCTGCTGTCAAGCTCGGATCATAGGTACGTAACAAACCGAACAATTGCATTGCATGGCTTTTTACGTTTGAACTTACTGCACAACGATCGAGATCTGAAGCCTCTTTATTATTTGAAGGTGATCCAATAAAGACCTGCGCGCCAGTGCCAGCAGACCAAGATGAGCCGAGGCCTTCAAACTTCCTCTTCTGTCTGCTGCCAAGGGCCGGGCCAACCTATCCGAGCTATCTAGAGAAGAATAATGCAGCAGAGCTAGCGCTCTGCTCCCTCTGTTTTCTGTTTTGTCGCGTCCCGCTTGTTCACGTTTTGGGTGTGTTTGTCTAATTGGCTTCTTAACAGCCGCCGTATCGTTTGGGTAATAATGGGTATTGTACTGTGGTGTTACTGTGAAAGAATAATAGATTTGGAAATGCAAGGCTGTTATTCTCTCTACTGCTGCTGCCTGCGCCGTAACGCATTTTCAGCTTCTCTCCCACTTCTCTATTTCCACCGACGTGACGAGCCAGAGATGGTTGTTGGCAGCATACACGGTGTTTAGACACAACAACAATGTGCGTACCTCTAGTTAGTGATGGTATGCTCCATCTCCATGCACGGTAGGAATACGAAGTCGTTTCAGTCGTCGAAATAAAACATGCTAACCATGTATATGTGAACCCACGAGATAAACCCTCGAGAGAACTATGCCCCATGGGGCTTACGAGTAGCACCATTTAATAACCCAATAATCCTCTGAAGTGAAGTGAGAGGGCACGCGCGCTGCTGCGGTTCTTCGGCAGAGCACCGGCCCATGCCATGCATGCTGCGGTAAAACGTCACGTACGGTTTCTTCGGCAGAGCATACATTTTTTTTTAATCAACGAAACAGAAGAGCAGGAGGAAAAGAGATGTAAAATCCACTGTAGAGCGCACGACGAGCGAGGTGGTTACCATGCCATTTTCTAGCTATGGTACAGTGCCAGTTACATTGTTCTAAATTACGCATGCAGAAATCAGCTCAGAAGTTTTGTAGTCATGCACACATTCATAGCACTGAATGGTGTCCGACCCTTTCCGGAAAAAAATGACTTGTTTGTTTCACAAAAGTACTTTACGACAAACCATACTAGGACTATTTTGTACTAGGATTCATTACATTCACGGTAGTATCGAGTTCACATGGCTCCAACGTCTTTTCCATGCAGTGGCGGACATAGAAATTTATTGAAGGGTATGCCACATACAATAAAATTTATATGCAATTGGTTGCATTGTTATAAAATTTATATGCAAATACTTAGCAACTTTGGCTTCTACGTTTATGTTTTGACTACCACTATTTATTCAACCATTTACAAACAATGTTAACGAAGTCTTATAGTCCCAATCAAGTAGAATAGGCTGAAGATGAAACACAAATTATTCAACTGTTTAGTTAAATAAAATGATAAAGTAGCAACATATAAAACACGTTATATGTTTTTGGGTGTTTGCACACGTATTTACTGATTAAACATTGAATAGTAAAAAAACAAAGTCGACAAGTATTTGAAACTGAGGTTAGTAGATCTTTAAAACCAGGCCTAATTAATTAATTGATGTGCAATGTATGACCTATTAATATTAGTCCACCCGTTTTTGGAATTTCCGACCACCAACTTGTTGACTTGCTATTCACAGTCATCGTAGAAAAAGCAAGGCCATTAAACCACTACACGTAACAAAAGGTAACTTAAAGTAACTACATACAATGCACACTAGAATGCAGGACTCAAACCAAGGCAAGCTAAAAAGGCGACAGCAAGCCAAGGCAGCATCCTCTCCCGGCCACTAGAGAAGCGCTACATCTACCACAGCCTTGGCTGGCCCAGGGTATGCTGGGGCCCACCCGGCATACCCCCTGGGTCCGCCCCTGTTTCCATGTGGTCACATGGGTGTGTCCACTAGTCGTGGGACTTGAGCGCCGAACCAAAACCGGACGGGCCGAAGTAGGAGCCGTCGGCACGGCCCAGTACCCGACACAACACGTACGAACCATGCCTGAGTTTTGGGCCCATTTATCAGCTCGGTAGTTCTTCACTTGTCCTTGTGCTAGACTATATTTTTTATTTAGATTCAATTCAAATATTCAAAATTGTATAAATTTCCCAAATATGGTCCAAATACGATGATTCTTTTTTTCTCTAATTTTTCAAATATCAACTCTACCAAGTGGTAAGCATTATTGGCAAGTTTCTATTGCTAAATTTGGTATTTTTTTGTAAACATCCAAATAATTCATATGTACGCATTCTTCACCTTTTTGTAAGTCTCACACAGATAAGAATCTTGAACATAAATTTTTGTGTACATATTATATATGTCTACACATAGGAATTTTGTATAACTTATATTAGAGTGCTTACACCTGTGCAAATTCTCATTCCCGTTCATTTGCCTCAAAACCTAAAAACACATGTGTCAATTAATAAAAAATCATATACACATTCATGCAAAAAAAATAAACCCTGAATGTGGCCTAGAGGGGGGGGGTGAATATGCCTTTTTGAAAATTGTCGGATCCTGCAACACTTAACAACCAGTTCAAAACCAGAGAAATCGGACTAGTCCGATAAAGTGCGGACTAGTCCGGTATATACGGACTAGATTGATTAGGTTTGATCGATTAACTTTGTTCTTCAATATATGCAGCGGAAGTATACGATTAAACAAAGTGTTACAAGGTTATGAATCAAGTTATATCACAATTCAAACTTATACTTGATATTTCAACGTAAAGTAATCAAGATCAATTTGTAACCTTAGATTGATATAATGGAAAGGACAATGAACACAAAAGAGGAATACAAGAGATTTATCCCGTGGTTCGATTCCCACAGAGGCAACCTACGTCCACGTTGAGAAGTCCACAAAAGGATCGGGTCTTCTCCAACCCTACCCTCGTCGGATCGCCACGAAGGCCAATCCTCTACCACTTATCTCAAAGGGGTGAATAACCGAATTCAAGGGGCTTTCTCACACGTTGAGAGCTCTCTTGGATTACAACACAAAGTACCACCAAGAACACACTCAAAAGATTACAATTAAATCGCAGGAGTGTGTTAGAGAATCAAACCAAGAGCTCAATGTGGTGTTGAACGTGTCTCTCCAATGAACTAGAGTGAATCCCCAAGGGATTGATCTTTGTTGCACTTAATTTCGTGGAGAGATGTAGTTTTTGAGGCTCTTGGGAGGTGTGACGGTGCTAGGGTTCGAGAGAGTGTAAAATATGGCCGTGCAACTCTATTTATATGGGTTTCTAAAAGTGACCGTTAGGGTTCAAAAAGATCGGACTAGTCCGTGGTGGTCACCGGACTAGTCCGGTGTGCTGTGTGTAGCAAACCCTAAGTGTCCCAAAATATCGGACTAGTCCGGCTAGGAACAAACTTGTCCGATTTCGCTACTGGAAATCTTCGGACTAGTCCGATAGACATCGGACTTGTCCGGACATGTGAAACCTTAAGTGTATAGGATGACAAGTCTGCACTTGGAGGACTTGTCCGATTTAGTTCAGAGGGTATTTCATCCTAGTCCGTGCAAATATCAGACTTGTCCGATATGGATCAGAGAGAATATCAGACTAGTCCAGTTGTGATCGGACTTGTCCAATTTTGTGTGACTTGTGAAGTGTTTTGAGGACTAGTCCGCACTGGGGAGGACTAGTCCGATTCTAGTCAGAGAGGATACCGGACTAATCCGATGGATATCGGACTTGTCCGATTTCGTGCAGAAAGGATATCGGACTAGTCCGGTATCAGTCGGACTAGTCCGGTCCTGTGTAACTTTGTGCAATGTGTGTGTTTAATTTTGATTGAGCTCTTGAGATGTGTTTTCTCAACACACTCCATACCCAATGATCTACTATTCTTCTTCCTTGAGCTCATTTTCACTTTGCTCCTCATTCTTCCTTCTTTTTGGCACTTTGCTCATTTTTCTATTAAAAGCCTGCACTCATCTCAACAAAGAGGTTAGGATCCCCTTGTCATAAATCATCCAAAACTCACAAGGGACTCCAGATGCACTTTCAATCTCTCCCTTTTTGGTGATTGATGACAACCAATTGAGGTTTCACAAAATATGATAAAAATTGAGATTTTCATAAAGTATGCACATATGAGTTCAAAATACATCAAGTAGTGAAAGCATATTCCATATGTGCATTATTTATGGTGGGATGCATAACTATGTGCACTGAAACATTGAGAACGACATAATTGACATTAATCACCCAATAACAAGCATATATGTCATTCTAGAGCAAAATCACAGTTTTCATGAATACTACTCAAAGGATCAAATCATTGCATCACAGAACCATAATTAACATAAGATCATTGTTAAAACTTTACAAGCCACAAAAGAGTTAAAGAAATATATCATAGAGCTCTCTCCTCGCAAACTACAGCTAGAACTAAGACTCCCCCTCAATCTCTACCCCTTTGGCATCAAGACACCAAAAAGAGGATGAGGATGGTCCTAAGGTCTTCACTCTTCGCTGTCGCTCCTCTCATCATCGTCTTCATCATCTTCATCTACAGCTTGATGATGATGATGATGAGGAGGTGCGGAGGTACTCGAGCCCCCAACGCCAAAGTAGGCAAGCTCGGAGGGGGTCAAGGGCCCGAGCTCGGTGAAATCAGAATCTGAGTCTTCAGAGATTATTGGAGACCCAATTGGCTCAATCTCCAGCTTCTGGCAAATTTGCTTCACATTTGCCTTGATATACTTCATGTCCTCCTTTCTTTTATTGTTGATCTTATGGGCCTTCACCTCGACTGCAGGAGGCAAAGATTGCAGCCAGATATTTGAGGATACCACTGGCTGAACCTTTTTGAGGGGCTGCACTAGAAGCAGGGGCAGCCCTAGCATCTTCTCTTGATCTTGCCGGTGCCTTGGGACTGGAGGCCGGTGAGGGAGCAGCCTGCAAACTCGGCTTTTGAGGCATTTGAGGCCTCAAAGGGAGATGCTCCACATCTTTCACAAACTCAATCCCGGTGACTTTTTCAATCACAAACATTAGATAAGGAGCATATCCACAGGACCTGTTGGGAGTGCAGGATATGTTCACCATGTCATTCCAAATGTATTCCGCCACGTCAAATGGGTGGTCCTTGCTTATGACCCTCATCAGAGTCCTGAGGTATCCTTGCACACTCCCAGCATCTCCATCCTTGGGTGCTATTGTCTTCCTCAAAACTATGTTCAGCACCACAAAGAATGGCTTCATATTTTTAGTGGAAGGAGGGTTGAACTTTGAGTTTGGCTCATATAGGAACTTCATCCTATCCTTGTCAATGACACCAATGTTGTGTATGACCAAGCAATCAGATCTTGTGGTGTCAAGGTGAAGCATGTTAGCAAAATCTTCTTGAGTAATACTGTACTTGGATCCATGAGTCATCCAAGTGACACTCGCCTCATCCTCACTAGAGAAGTGACAGGTTGCATAGAACTGTGCAATCACTTCATCATTCTAGTTATTTCTGAAAGCGAAAAGATCTCTGAGTTCATGCCTCTCAATGGCTCTCACTACCTCAGTGAATGGTGAGCATCCCTTCTTCTCAAAATGTGCACATTCAATCCACTGACTGCGCACAACTGGTGTCTTCATGGGGAGATACACCAATTTGTAGAAATCAACATGGAAGTTGCACTAGAATCTTCCATCAACTGCCTGCTTCGGTCGGCCATACCAATCGATGCTTCTGAATTTGGCCACCGAGTCATTGCCCTTCCCGTTGAACTTCTCTTCATTGGGGTCCCGAACCCCTTCCCTTGGAGCATGAAGTTTCAACGGACCAACCGGACCTGTTGCTATTCCTTTGCCCTTGCCTTTTGCTAGGCGGGCACTTGTCGCGCTAGGGCCACCGCAGGTGGTAGCCCTAGAAGCAGGCACCTTGGAGGATGGCTTCTTGGCTAGCACTTTCCTCCGAGCCTGTGGAGGAGACTGAGCTGGCTCAGACGGTCTTTCTTGGTGCTTCTTGCCAAGACCCGTCGAGGTCCGAGGTGCCACCTCGTGGTCCATCTCAGCCTCAAAGTCGGAGACATCGTTGTCGGAGCTCGACATGACCTGAGCATGAGTGGCATGAATGATAATGAATGATTACAAGGCATAGGTGTGATAGGATAGCAAGGAATTGCATTGAGGAATTGAATTAGGTTTTGAGTTCAGAAACATCAGACTTGTCCGGTGCACAGGCACAGACTAGTCCGGGGGACCGGACTTGTCCGTGCATGGATCGGACTAGTCCGATGTTCATCCTAAAAAACCTAAGAGACTGGACAAAAGTTGATTCCTAATGCACAACAAGTGTAGCATACACGTAATACATCAAGGAGGCATGTATATAGTGAAATATGCTAGGCTATTCGATCAACAATGAAGAAATTTGGAATTTCTAGGGTTTGAGCGAAAATTACTGGAAAAATTGCTTAAAACTTGGAGTTGAGGGTGTTGAAGGCCGGACAAGTCTGCTAGCTTCAATCGTCAAGTGGACAAGCTTTATTTCCGCCCAAATGCGAAGCTTTTTGGTGGAGGGAGCAAGAAATCGCCTTGGGAGCTCGAGCACTAAGAGAGAGAACGCGTGAGGCAAGAGTGGAGGTGAAGAAATTAGGGTTTGGCGGCGGCTAGGGTTAAGGACATGAAAAATGGGACAAGTTCGGAGATGACCGGACTAGTCCGAACTTTTCCAGGGGCTATATCGGACTAGTTCGTTGTCTACCGGACTAGTCCGACCTAACCGGCACTCTACGGACTAGTCTGCATGGGCGGACTAGTCCGGTCAACCACGGACTAGTCCGTGGTCACGAGGCAAGAATTTTATATCCCATTCATATATATTGGAAGGTACATATGTAGAGAAAAGAGAGGCAAAACACATCAAATAATCTTGATGAATATGATCAGTAAGCATACAACAATCAAGCAATGATCATAATTCACCAAGATCTAGTAATTGACATAGTTTTTGGAGAAAATTGAGAGAGATGATTTTCACAATCCAATCAACATATTTTGAAGAATTCATACAGGTATGTATCATTTCAAGCCACACTTCGAGCATCAAGGATATTCAGTTCATTTTGGAGTTCACAAAAACGCTTTTCATCAAGTGGCTTGGTGAATATGTCGGCCAATTGCTTTTGAGTGTTGACATGTGAAATGGCTATGTCTCCTTTCATGGCATGATCTCTCAAAAAGTGGTGTCTTATGTCTATGTGTCTAGTTCTGGAGTGCTCAACTGGGTTGTGGGCAATTTTGATGGCACTTTCATTGTCACAAAGGAGTGGAATATGGTTCATATTTTAACCATAGTCCCTTAGAGTTTGTCGCATCCAAAGGAGTTGTGCACAACAACTCCCGGCTGCAACATACTCCGCTTCAGTTGTGGATAAGGCAATGAAATTTTGTTTCTTGGAGGACCAAGAAACTAAGGATCTCCCTAGGAATTGGCATGTACCGGAAGTGCTTTTTCTATCTACTTTGCACCCGACATAATCTGCATCGGAGTAACCAATGAGATTGAATTTTGAGCCTTTTGGGTACCAAAGACCAAGGTTGGGTGTATGAACTAAATATCTCAAGATCCTTTTTACGACTGTCAAGTGACATTCCTTAGGATTGGCTTGAAATCTTGCACACAAACATACACTCAACATAATATCTAGCCTAGATGCACATAAATAGAGTAGAGATCTAATCATGGAGCGATATACCTTTTGGTCGACGCTAGGTCCATCTTCATTGAGATCTAGGTGGCAATTCGTTGCCATGGGGGTTTTTATGGGCTTCGCCTTGTCCATGCCAAACTTCTTAAGTATGTCCTGCGTGTACTTGGTTTGGCTTAGGAATGTCCCTTCCTTTTGTTGCCGCACTTGGAATCCCAAGAAGTACTTTAATTCTCCCATCATTGACATTTCAAACCTGTCTGTCATGATTTTACTAAATTCTTCACAAAAAGATTGGTTAGTTGACCCAAAGATTATATCGTCAACATAAATTTGACAAATAAAAAGATCATTATCAAATTTTTTTGTAAATAGTGTATAATCTACTTTGCCAATTTTAAAGCCATTTTCAATTAAGAAATCTCTAAGACACTCATACCAAGCTCTAGAAGCTTGTTTGAGGCCGTAGAGAGCCTTATACAATTTAAATACGTGGGCGGGGAAGTCTTCATTTTCAAACCCGGGTGGTTGCTCCACGTACACCTCTTCCTTGATTGGTCCGTTGAGGAAGGCGTTTTTCACATCCATTTGATACAGCTTGAAATCATGGTGAGTAGCATATGCAAGTAATATTCTAATAGATTCAAGCCTAGCTACTGGAGCAAAGGTCTCATCGAAATCCAAACTTTCGACTTGTGAATACCCTTTGGCCACAAGTCGTGCCTTATTCCTTGTCACCACCCTGTGTTCATCTTGTTTGTTGCGGAAGACCCACTTGGTGTCGACGATGTTTGCATTGGGTCTTTCCACAAGTTCCCACACCTTGTTCCGCTTGAAGTTGTTCAATTCTTCTTGCATTGCCACCACCCAGTCCGGATCTTTCAATGCATCTTCAACCCTGCGTGGTTCCAAAAAGGATACAAACAAATAGTGTTCACAAAAGTTAGCTATGCGAGATCTAGTGGTTACTCCCTTTTGGATGTCACCAATGATATTGTCGATTGGGTGATCCCTTTGGACGCATTGGTGTACTCTTGGGTGTGGAACTTGAGGAGTTGTATCTTCATGATCATCTGCTTCTCCCCCTAAGTGATTGCCTTCGTTGACTTGTTGATAATCTTTGTATTCTTGTGGTTGATCTTGTGTTGAAGCTCCCCCTTGATTGTTGGTCTCCTCTTGTGGTTCATCTTCCTCATGTACGTGTGGAGGTGGCTCTTGTGGTTGAACCTCACCTAGAGCCATTCTTTTCAATGCTTGACAAGGAGCTTCTTCTTTACCTAGTTCACATGGATCAACTTGCTCCTTTTAGGAGCCATTAGTCTCATCGAACACTACGTCACGTGCTACTTCAACAAGTCCGGAGGTCTTGTTGAAAACACGATAGGCGTAAGTGTTCGAATCATAACCAAGCAAGAAACCTTCATCAGACTTCGAAGCAAACTTTGAAGTCCTAGGCTTCTTGTTCAAGATATAACATGGAGAACCGAAAACTAAAAAATATGAAATATTTGGTTTGTTACCGGTAAGTATCTCATAGGATGTCTTCTTGAGTAGTCGATGGAGATAGAGTCGATTTATGGTGTGGCAAGCGGTGTTAATCGCTTCCGCCCAAAATCGATCCGATGTCTTGTACTTATCGAGCATTGTTCTTGCCATCTCTATGAGTGTTCGATTCTTTCTTTTGGCAACTCCGTTTTGTTGTGGGGAGTACGGCGCTGAAAATTCGTGCTTTATGCCTTCTTCATCAAGGTACTCCTCCACTTGCGTGTTCTTGAACTCCGTGCTGTTGTTGCTTCGAATATTCTTGATTGTTAATGAGAATTTGTTTTGAGATCGCTTGAGGAACTTCTTGAGTGTTTCTTATGTCTCTGACTTATCATGCAAAAAGAAAACCCAAGTGAAGCGAGAAAAATCATCAACGACAACTAAACCATATTTATTACCGCCAATGCTTATGTAGGCTATTGGACCAAACAAGTCCATGTGTAGTAGCTCGAGTGGTCTTGTTGTAGTCATAACATTTTTGGCGGGGTGAGGTGCTCCAACTTGCTTCCCGGCTTGGCACGCGCTACATGGCCTGTCTTTCTCAAATACAACATCCTTTAAACCTCGGATGTGATCGCCTTTGAGGAGTTTTTGAAGGTTCCTCATACCAACATGCGCTAGCCGTCTATGTCACAGCCAACCCATGTTGGTCTTTGCAATCAAGCATGTGTCAAGTTCAGCTTTTTCCTTGTTGAAGTCAACAAGATAGAGCTTTCCCTTTAACATACCCTTGAATGCAACAAAACCATCACTCCTCCTAGAAACAGTCACACCCTCGTTAGTGAACAAGCAATTATAACCTTTGTCGCATAATTGAGATATGGACAGCAGGTTATAATCTAGAGATTCAACATGTAAAACATGAGAAAGTGTGCGTTTAGAGGATATTGCAATTTTAACGATACCGAACACTCTTCCTTGACTATTATCTCCAAAGTAGATGCCCTCGTTTGGGTCCTCATTCTCTTCATATTCCACAAACATTATGCTTTCCCCGGTCATATGGTTTGTGCAGCCACTGTCTAGCACTCATTTAGATCCACCGGAGGAATAGGCATGCAAAAACAAATCATGCCTTGGTTTTAGGTACCCAAGCTTGCTTGGGTCCTTGGAGGTTAGTTACAATACATTTGGGCACCCACACATGAGACTTGGTGTTCCCATGGCGTGGCCCAACATAATGAGCATAAACTTTGCTAAAATTATTTCTCATTAACACATAGGAGGCATCAAAAGTTTTAAAAAATAACTGTTGTTTTTGTACAGGACTAGTCTGGGGGGCCGGACTTGTCCGGACACCTACCAGACTAGTCCAGTGTACCTGTGCAGTTACAGTCTTAATCTGTGACTTTCCAGTTTGAGAGGGCCTTCCTTTTACAAAGGTAATCCTCTCATTGTTATTCTTATGGCTTCTAGCATGTTGCTTTTCGCCATAAGAATGACCAATGCCATATTTGACATTTGGAGGTCTTTTGACCAAATATGCGCTACGTGCATATTTGATCTTCTCCTTGTCAAATATGCCACTTTGGGCAGGATGTTTATCCTTTGTAGAGGTTGGCTTATCCCTCAAACTGGTGTCACCTTTTCTACATGTGCAAGCATGAGCAAATTCAGTTTTAGTGGGTTGAGAAGGTGAACTTGAAGAGGAGGAGGGTTCACTCATCTTGAGTGACTCAATCTGCACTTCAAGGATCTTGTTAACCTTGATCAGGTCAGCAAGTTGATCCTTGATTGTGGCATTTGAGTTAGTTAACTCCAGGCAAGTTTCCTTGCTTGAAGCTAACTCAAGCTCGAGTGACTTGCTTCGTTCCTTTTCAAGTTCTAGAAGTTTGTCAAGTTCGACATGTTCCTCCTTTTGGGAGATGATCATGTCTTCTTGACGATGTATTAACCTCTCCTTCTCAACAAGTTGATCAAGTAAAAATTTCATTTTAGTAGCTGTTTTCCTATCTAGTCCAATAAGCATGTCCTCATTATCACTATTGAGTTCATCATCGCTAGAATAGGAATGCACGGAGGGGGGTTTAATGATTACCTTGCGTTTACCTTCCTTTGCCATAAGGCAAGTGCCATCTCCCTTCCATGCGCCAAGTGTAGGGAAAAGAGTAGACTTCTTGGATGTCTTCTCGATGGCTATGCTAGCCATCTCTTCTTCTTCGGACGATGAGGACTCATCATTTGAGTCCCACTCTCTCCCAATGTGCGCTTGTTCAGCTTGTTTCTTCTTCTTGAAGAATTTCTTGGGTTGAGGCTTGGCTTCTTTGGTCTTCTTCTTGTTCTCCTCATATGGGCAATCAAATATAAAGTGGTTGTACTCTCCACAATTATAGCATGCCCTCCTAAACTTTGGCTTCATTCTTTCCTTGTACTTTCCTTCGCTTGACTTTGTACCTTGTCTCCTTTTCATTATTCTATTGAATTTCTTCATGAAAAATATCATGTCTTCTTCATCTAATTCACTGCTCTCGTCGTCACTATCTTCCTCTAGTTGTGCTTCTCTAGCTTCTTTGGATAGGGGCTTGAGAGTGGACTTCAAAGCCACCCCTTTCTTCTTTGCCGAGGTGAGGTCGGCGATCTCCTTGACATGTTTTGCTTGTTTTTCCATCATCTTGAAGTTGATGATCTTTCCAAGCAGTTCATCCGGAGTCAACCTTTTGTATCCGGGGCTTTCTCTGATCATGGAGCATAGTGTGACGTTGCGAGGCATAAAAGCTCTAAGGATGAGCTTTACCACCTCGTGGTCATTTCATTTATTGCTTCCGTATGATCTGACCTTGTTGACGAGTGTCTTTAATCGATTGTACATGTCTTGGGGTGACTCGTTTTCTTCAATCGCAAATCTTCCTAGCTCGCCTTCAATCATCTCGATTTCTGCTTCATGCACATGTCGGTCACCTTCATGTGCAGTTTGTAGTGTGTCCCATATCTCCTTTGCAATTTTGAGTCCATCCACCTTGGTGAACTCGTCCCGATTGAGTGAAGAGGTTATTACATTCGTGGCTTGAGCATTTCGGTGAATTGCCTGCTCTTGGCTAGGGGTGAGCTCTTCGTCATCGTCCGGGATATCTATTCCTGTGCACACAATATGCCACAAACTTGGATTGAGGGAAATTAGATGCATTTTCATATTTTGCCTCCACATTGAGTAATCACTTCCATCGAAGTGTGGGGCTTTTCCAAGTGGGATAGATAAATAATTATTGCTATTGGAATTGAGATGATCATAATTAAAAGGATATCAGGAGTAGTTGGTGTGACTACTCCCCTTCTTCTTCCCTTCAACTTTTACTTTCCCTTTGGAAAGTGTCTTCTTTCTTAGGAGCGCCTTTAGCTCCAGTGTCTCCTCATCGTCGTCCTCGAAGTCTTGAATGGCTTCGAGGAGCTTCTCCACCTTGAGGTTCTTTTCATCATCAACCTTCTCTTAGTTGTTGCTCTTGTGGGTGTCCTTCATGTCAGACATGATCTCCTTTGAGCGATTAGTCTCTTTCTTGAAAAACCTTGCTCTAATACCAATTGAATATGGCCTAGAGGGGGTGAATAGGCCTTTTTGAAAATTGTCGGATCCTGCAACACTTAACAACCAGTTCAAAACCAGAGAAATCGGACTAGTTCGATAAAGTGCGGACTATCCGGTATATACAGACTATATTGATTAGGTTTGATCGATTAACTTTGTTCTTCAATATATGCAGCGGAATTATATGATTAAACAAAGTGTTACAAGGTTATGAATCAGGTTATATCACAATTCAAACTTATACTTGATATTTCAACGTAAAGTAATCAAGATCAATTTGTAACCTTAGATTGATATAATGTAAAGTACAATGAACACAAAAGAGGAACCCAAGAGATTTATCCCGTGGTTCGGTTCCCACAGAAGCAACCTACGTCCACATTGAGGAGTCCACAAAAGGACCGGGTCTTCTCCAACCCTACCCTCGCCGGATTGCCACGAAGGCCAATCCTCTACCACTTATCTCAAAGGGGTGAATAACCGAATTCAAGGGGCTTTCTCACACGTTGAGAACTCCCTTGGATTACAACACAAAGTACCACCAATAACACACTCAAAAGATTACAATTAAATCGCAGGAGTGTGTTAGAGAATCAAACCAAGAGCTCAATGTGGTGTTGAATGTGTCTCTCCAATGAACTAGAGTGAATCCCCAAGGGATTGATCTTTGTTGCACTTAATTTCGTGGAGAGATGTAGTTTTTGAGGCTCTTGGGAGGTGTGACGGCGCTAGGGTTCGAGAGAGTGTAAAATATGGTCGTGCAACTCTATTTATATGGGTTTCTAAAAGTGACCGTTAGGGTTCAAAAAGATCGGACTAGTCCGTGGTGGTCACCGGACTAGTCCGGTGTGCTGTGTGTAGCAAACCCTAAGTGTCCCAAAATATCGGACTAGTCCGGCTAGGAACAGACTTGTCCGATTTCGCTACTGGAAATCTTCAGACTAGTCTGATAGACATTGGACTTGTCCGGACATGTGAAACCCTAAGTGTATAGGATGACAAGTCCGCACTTGGAGGAATTGTCCGATTTAGTTCAGAGGGTATTTCGGACTAGTCCGTGCAAATATCGGACTTGTCCGATATGGATCAGAGAGAATATCGGACTAGTCCGGTTGTGATCGGACTTGTCCAATTTTGTGTGACTTGTGAAGTGTTTTGAGGACTAGTCCGCACTGGGGAGGACTAGTCCGATTCTAGTTAGAGAGGATATCGGACTAGTCCGATGGATATCGGACTAGTCCGATGGATATCAAACTTGTCCGATTTCGTGCCGAAAGGATATCGGACTAGTCCGGTGTCAGTCGGACTAGTCCGGTCCTGTGTAACTTTGTGCAATGTGTGTGTTTAATTTTGATTGAGCTCTTGGGATGTGTTTTCTCAACACACTCCATACCCAATGATCTACTATTCTTTTTCCTTGAGCTCATTTTCACTTTGCTCCTTATTCTTCTTTCTTTTTGGCACTTTGCTCATTTTTCTATTAAAAGCCTGCACTCATCTCAACAAAGAGGTTAGGTTCCCAATTGCTTGTCATAAATCATCCAAAACCCACAAGGGAGTCCTAGATGCACTTTCAAACCCCATCCACCGAAAAATAGTAGCTGTTTGTATTTATCATTTAAAAGAGCCACAAGAAAATCACTTCCAAATTTAGTCTAATTCGAGGTAAAAAAACACGAAAAACCTTTTATTTCTTTTCCCCTCAATGTGCGATAATTTTGTGATTCAAATTCAGTGGGCAAATGTAATATAACCCCCTTAAACCTTAGTAATTTTAGTAATTTTTTTATTTTTTGTCCATGTAACACTAAAAAAGTTACTTAACACTTTCAATTTTGCAAGAAATAGTCGAAATAGAAATTGGGCCACCGTAGTGCCAGCCGGGCCAGGTCGAGTCACGAGTGCACGAGACATACACTATGTCAGGACCCGCCTTCCGAGGGCCCACTTGTGCTTCTTGTACCAATCCCTGGATCAGTAGTTGGTACGCACAATAGAATAGATCGAGATCCATACAACGATTCTTTGTTGATAATCAATATAAGTCTTACAAACATGATCTAGATTACATTGGACGTGGTTGAGGATTGAATGTAGGCCTAGAGGGGGGGTGAATAGGCCTTCTTGAATTTTCTCGGTTCCTGTAGCACTTCAACAACAGGATCAAAACCAGATATATCGGACTAGTCCGGTAAAGTGCGGACTAGTCCGGATTTCACGGGCTAAGTTGATCAAGTTAAGTGAATTTGATTGTTTCGTTGACGATTGCAGCGGAAATATAAGCTTTAACAACAGTTCAATAGTTGTAAGTCAAGTTTTATTTCTAGTATGATCCTTGTTCAACTAATTAACTTGAATTCAACAAAAAGAATCAACCCTAGATAATGTTGATCAACTAGAATGATGAACACAAACGAACAAGACACAAGATTTATCCCGTGGTTCGGTTACCACGAAGGCAGCCTACATCCACGTTGAGGAGCCCACAAAAGGACCGGGTCTTCACCAACCCTTCCCTCGTCGGATCGCCACGAAGGCCAATCCTCTTCCACTAACCACACAGGGGTAAATCACCAAGTTGAAGGGGCGATCTCACAAGTTGAGAGCTCCCTTGATTACAAGTTTCAAGACCACCAATAACACACTTCGAAATATACAAATTGAGATGCAAGAGTGTGTTAGAGATTCAAACCAAGAGCTCAATCGTGTGCCAAGTGCCTCTCCAATGATCTACAAGTGATCTTCAAAGGATTGATTGATTTTGCACTTAATTTCGTGGAGAGAGATGGTTTTTGAGTCTCTTGGGAGGTGTGACGGCGCTAGGGTTCGAGAGAGGGTGAAAGTGGGCCGTGCACCTCTATTTATATGGGGTTTCTAAAAGTTACCGTTAGGGTTCAGAAAGATCGGACTAGTCCGTGGTGGTGACCGGACTAGTCCGGTGTGCTGTGTGAAGCAAACCCTAAGTGTCCAGGAATCTCGGACTAGTCCGGTTCAAAACGGACTTGTCCGATTTCGCTACTGGAAAGCTTCGGACTAGTCCGATTGTCATCGGACTTGTCCGGACATATGAAACCCTAAGTGTTTAGGATGACAAGTCCGCACTTGGAGGACTTGTCCGATTTAGATCAGGGTGTATATCGGACTAGTCCGTGTGGACACCGGACTTGTCCGAAGTGGATCAGAATGAATATCGGACTAGTCCGGGTCACAACGGACTGGTCCGATTTTGTGTGACTTGTGCATTGATAAGGACTAGTCCGCACTGGGGAGGACTAGTCCGAAGTGGAACAGAAATATATCGGACTAGTCCGGTGGTGACCGGACTTGTCCGATCTGGTGCAGAATGTGATATCGGACTAGTCCGGCTGATATCAGACTAGTCTGGTCCTGTATAGTTTTGTGCATTGTGTGTGTGTGATTAAGTGAGATTGAGCTCTTGGGTGTGTTTCCTTAACACACTCCATACATACTAAACTACTAATTTCTTCTCCTTGAGCTCAAATTCATTTTCCTTCTCAATTTCCCTCTTTTTGGTACTTTGCTCATTTTTCATGATTATCCTGCATTCATCTCAACAAAAAGATTAGGATCCCAATTGCTTGTCATAAATCATCCAAAACCCACAAGGGAGTCCTAGATGCACTTTCAATCTCCCCCTTTTTGGTGATTGATGACAACCAATTGAGATTTCACAAAATGAGGTATAAAATGAGATTTTCATAAAGTATGCACATATGACTCAAAAATACATCAAGCAACAAGATAATTATTCATATGTGCATTCTTTATGGTGGGATGCATACTAAGAGCATGAGTGCATTAAGAATGATCGAATTTGCATTTATCAACTAATATCAAGTGAATATGGCACTTCAGGGGCAAAAACTCAGATTTCATCACACAATTGCAAATTAATAGAGCAATTCATAACAGTACCAAACATGATATGAAAACAGAGTTAAGCAAATGCAATTACAATTAAAAAAAAGAGAGAGCTCTCTCCTCACATCCTATGCAGCTAAAGCTAAGACTAGAGACTCCCCCTCAATCTCTCCCCCTTTGGCATCAAGACACCAAAAAGAGAGAGAGGAAGGTCCTAGGGCTTCACTCTTTGCTGTCAGTCCTCTCGTCGTCTTCATCGTCTTCATCACTTTCCGCTTGACGAGGTTGAGAGGTAGGAGGAGGAGCGGAGCTGCTCGAGCCCCCAACGCCAAAATAGGCAAGCTCGGAGGGAGTCAAGGAGCTGAGCTCGGTGATGTCCGGATCAGAATCTTCAGAAAGTACTGGAGATCCAATTGGGTTGATCTCCAGCTTCTCACTCAGCTGCTTCACATTGGCTTTTATGTATCTCATGTTCTCCTTCCTCTTCTGATTTAGCTTGTGAAGCTTCACTTCAGTTTTCTTGCATGAGGAGAAAATTGCAGCCAAGTACTTGAGGATCCCACTGGCGGATCCTTTCTGAGGGGCTTCCCTGGAGGGAGGAGTAGCCCTAGCAGCTTCTTCTTGCCTTGCCGGTGCCTCGGGGCTTGAGGCTGGTGATGGGATAGCCTGGACACTCACTGACTGAGGCTTTTGAGGCCTCAGTGGAGTGTGCTCCACATCCTTCACAAACTCGATTCCTGTGACTTTCTCAATCATGAACATCAAGTAAGGGGCATAGCCACAGGATCGGTTGGGGGTACTTGAGATATTGACCATATCATTCCAAATATAGTCTGCAACATCGAATTGCCTTTTCTTGCTAATGACCCTCATCAGGGTCCGGAGGTAGCCTTGCACACTCCCTGCATCCCCATCCTTGGGGGCAATTGTCTTCCTGAGGACTCTGTTGAGTACCACAAAGAAAGGCTTCATATTCTTTGTGGAGGGAGGGACATACTTGGAGGTGGGCTCATACATGAACTTCATTCCATCCCTCTCAATGACCCCAATGTTGTGGATAATGAGTTGGTCATGTCCTTCAGAGTCAAGGTGCAGCAGGCGGGTAAACTCTTCCTGAGTAATAGAATACTTGGATCCATGAGTCATCCAAGTCACACTTTCTTCGTCTTCACTTGAGAAGTGGCACGTTGCATAGAATTGTGCAATCACTTCATCATTCCAATTATATCTGAAGGCAAACAGATCCTTCAGCCCATGTCTCTCTGCAGCTGCTATCACTTCATCAAAAGCTGCACATTTCCTCTTCTCAAGGTGGGCCCAGTCAATCCATTGACTGCGCACCACTGGGGTCTTCATCGGCAAATAGACCAGCTTGTAGAAATCAGCATGGAAATTTGACCAAAACCTGCCATCAGCTGCTTGCTTGGGCCTTGCATAGCAATCAACACTTCTCAACTTCATAGCCACATCGCTGCCCTTGCCATTGAATCTTTCCTCATTGGGGTCCCGGACCCCTTCTCTGGGAGTATGCAGCTTTAGGGGCCCAACAGGCCCTGTGGCAACCCCCTTGCCCTTCCCTTTAGCTTGGCGAAGGCCACTTGAAGGAGTAGCAGCCTTCGAGGCGGGTTTCTTGACACACACCTTCCTTCGAACCTGGGGAGGTGAGGGAGCAGGCTCGGAGGGTCTCTCTTGGTGTTTCTTGCCAAGACCCGCCGAGGTCCGAGGTGCCACCTCGTGGTCCAACTCGGCCTCAAAATCGGAGATTTCGTTGTCGGAGCTCGACATGATCTGAGAATGAGTGATCAAGAGAGAGTACAAGTTATACAAGGTATTGGTGAGGTAAGATGGCAGTGGAAGGCATTAGGGAATTAAAGAATTAGGTTTTGGTTCAGAAACAACAGACTTGTCCGGTGCTCAGGCACGGACTAGTCTGGGGGACCGGACTTGTCCGTACCTGGACCGGACTAGTCCGGTGTTCATCCGCAAAAACCTAACAGACTGGACAAAAATTGATCTCTAAGATAAAACTAGTCTAGCATACACATAGTACATCAACTAGACATGTAACTAGTGAAGAATGCTAGGCCAAACAATAAGCAATAGAGAAATTTGTGATTTCTTAGGGTTTTGAAGAGTATTTACCAAGAAATCAAAGGAGGCTTGAGATTTTGGGGGTTGGAGGCCGGACTTGTCCGCTAACTTCAATCCCCGAGTCTTCAAGCTTGATCTCCGCCCAAGATTGAGGCTTTTCGACGGAGGAATCAAGGATTCGCCTTGGGAGCTCGAGCGCAAGAGAGAGAAAGCTTGGGGGCGAGTGTGGGGTGAGGGAATTAGGGTTTAGTGGCGGCTAGGGTTATGGACACGAAAAATCGGACAAGTCCGGACATGACCGGACTAGTCCGAAGTCCTCCAGAGACCTAAGTCGGACTAGTCCGTGGTCTGTCGGACTAGTCCGGCCTAACCGGCACACTGCGGACTAGTCTGCAATGGCGGACTAGTCCGGGTAACCACGGACTTGTCCGTGGTCACCAGGAGAGAATAGCATAGCCCATTCATATATATTTGAAGGTCCAATAATTGAGAGTAGAGAGGCAAAACAATTCAAATAATCTTGATGAATTTGACCAGTAAGCAAACAACAATCATACTATGATCAACAATTCATCAAGATCTAATAATTGACATAGTTTTTCGAGATAAAAATGGGGAGGGTTAATTTTCACAATTCAATCAATATTTTGAAGCAATCATACAAGTATGCAACTTTTCAAGCCACACTCCGAGAATCAAGAATGTTTAGCTCATTTCGGAGTTCGCAAAAACGTTTTTCATCAAGTGGCTTGGTGAATATGTCGGCCAATTGTTTTTGGGTGTTGACATGAGAGATGGATATGTCTCCTTTCATGGAATGGTCTCTCAAGAAATGGTGTCTTATGTCAATGTGTTTAGTCCTAGAGTGTTCAACTGGATTGTGGGCTATTTTAATGGCACTCTCATTATCACAAAGGAGAGGAATACGGTTCATATTGTAACCGTAATCCCTTAGAGTTTGTCGCATCCAAAGGAGTTGTGCACAACAACTCTCGGCTGCAACATACTCTGCTTCGGCAGTGGATAATGCAATGGAATTCTGTTTCTTGGATGACCAAGAAACTAAGGATCTTCCTAGGAATTGGCAGGTGCCGGAAGTGCTTTTTCTATCAACTTTGCACCCGGCATAGTCTGCATCGGAATACCCAATGAGATTGAATTTTGAGCCTTTTGGGTACCAAAGACCAAGGTTGGGTGTATGAACTAAATATCTTAGGATTCTCTTTACGGCTGTCAAATGACATTCCTTAGGGTTGGCTTGAAATCTTGCACACAAACATACACTCAACATAATATCTGGCCTAGATGCACATAAGTAAAGTAAAGATCCAATCATGGAGCGATATACCTTTTGGTCGACGCTCGGTCCATCTTCATTGAGATCCAAGTGACCATTCGTTGCCATGGGAGTCTTTATGGGCTTTGCCTTGTCCATGCCAAACTTCTTGAGGATGTCCTGTGTGTACTTGGTTTGGCTTATGAATGTTCCTTCCCTTTGTTGCCGCACTTGGAATCCCAAGAAGTACTTCAATTCTCCCATCATTGACATTTCAAATCTGTCTGTCATGATTATACTAAACTCTTCACAGAAAGATTGATTAGTTGATCCAAAAATTATATCATCAACATAGATTTGGCAAATAAAAAGATCATTGTCCAGATTTTTTGTGAATAATGTATAGTCTACTTTGCCAATTTGAAAACCATTATCAATTAAAAAATCTCTAAGACACTCATACCAAGCTCTAGGAGCTTGTTTGAGGCCATAGAGAGCCTTACGCAGTTTATACACGTGGTCGGGGAACTCTTCGTCTTCAAATCCGGGTGGTTGCTCCACGTACACCTCTTCCTTGATCGGTCCGTTGAGGAAGGCGCTTTTTACGTCCATTTGGTACAGCTTGAAATCATGGTGAGTAGCATATGCAAGTAATATTCTAATTGATTCAAGCCTAGCTACTGGAGCAAAAGTCTCATCGAAATCCAAACCTTCGACTTGTGAGTAACCTTTGGCCACAAGTCGTGCCTTGTTTCTCGTCACCACTCCGTGTTCGTCTTGCTTGTTGCGGAAGACCCACTTGGTGCCCACAACATTTGCATTGGGTCTTTCCACAAGTTCCCAAACCTCGTTTCTCTTGAAATTGTTCAACTCTTCTTGCATTGCCACCACCCAGTCCGGATCCTTCAATGCATCCTCAGTCCTGCGGGGTTCCAAAAAGGAGACAAACGAGTAATGTTCACAAAAATTTGCTATACGAGATCTAGTGGTTACTCCCTTTTGGATGTCGCCGATGATGTTGTCGATTGGATGATCCCTTTGAATGCATTGGTGTACTCTTGGGTGTGGCACTTGGGGGGTCCTATGTTGGTGATCATCTTCTTCTCCCCCTGAGTTGTTGTCCTCGTTGATTTGTTGATCATGTTCATATTCCTGTGATTTGTCTTGTATCGAGGCTCCCCCTGAATTGTTGATCTCCTCTTGTGGTTCACTTTCCTCTTGTATTTGTGACGATGACTCTTGTGGTCATACTTCGCCTAGAGCCATCCTCTTCAATGCTTGATAGGGAGCTTCCTCTTTACCTAATTCACATTGATCAACTTGCTCCTTTTGGGAGCCATTAGTTTCATCGAACACTACGTCACGTGCCACTTCAACAAGTCCGGAGGCCTTGTTGAAAACACGATAGGCGTAAGTGTTCGAATCATAACCAAGCAAGAAACCTTCATCGGACTTCGAAGCGAACTTTGAAGTCCTGGGCTTCTTGTTCAGAATGTAGCAAGGAGAACCGAAAACTCGAAAATATGAAACGTTCGGTTTGTTACCGGTGAGTAGCTCATAGGGGGTCTTCTTTAGTAGTCGATGAAGATAGAGTCGATTTGTGGCATGGCAGGCGGTGTTGATTGCTTCCGCCCAAAATCGATCCGAAGTCTTGTATTCATCGAGCATTATTCTTGCCATCTCTATGAGCGTTCGGTTCTTCCTTTCGGCAACTCCGTTTTGTTGTGGAGAGTATGGCGCTGAGAATTCGTGCTTGATTCCTTCCTCATCAAGGTACTCCTCCACTTGTATGTTCTTGAACTCCGTGCCATTGTCGCTCCGAATACTCTTGATTGATAGTGAGAACTCGTTTTGCGCTCGCTTGAAGAATTTCTTGAGTGTTCCTTGTGTTTCTGACTTGTCATGCAAAAAGAACACCCAAGTGAACCGGGAAAAATCATCAATAATAACTAAACCGTATTTGTTACCGCCGATGCTTATGTAAGCAATTGGACCAAACAAGTCCATATGAAGTAGTTCGAGCGGTCTTGTCGTGGTCATGATGTTCTTCGCAAGATGTTGTGCTCCAACTTGCTTTCCTGCTTGGCACGCGCTACAAGGCCTGTCTTTCTCAAACACAACATCTTTCAAACCTCGGATGTGATCGCCCTTGAGGAGTTTTTGAAGGTTCCTCATACCAACATGTGCTAGCCGTCTATGCCACAGCCAACCCATGTTGGTTTTTGCAATCAAGCATGTGTCGAGTTCGGCTTTATCCTTGTTGAAGTCAACAAGGTAAAGCTTTCCCTTTAACATACCCTTGAATGCAACGGAACCATCACTTCTCCTTGAGACGGTCACACCCTCGTTAGTAAACAGGCAATTATAACCTTTGTCACATAACTGAGATATGGACAGCAGGTTATAATCTAAAGATTCAACGTGTAAAACATGCGAAAGAGTATGTTCAGAGGATATTGCTATTTTACCGGTACCGAGGACCCTTCCTTGACTGTTATCCCCAAAGTAGATGCCTTCGTTTGGGTCCTGGTTCACTTCATACAACACAAACATCCTCCTTTCTCCGGTCATGTGGTTTGTGCATCCACTGTCTAGCACCCATTTGGATCCACCAGAGGAGTAGGCCTGCAAAAACAAATTACGCCTTGGTTTTAGGTACCCAAGCTTGCTTGGGTCCTTGGAGGTTAGTAACAATACATTTGGGCACCCACACATGGGATTTTGTGTTCCCATGGCGTGGCCCAGCATAATAAGCATACACTTACCAACATTATTTTTCATTAATACATAAGAAGCATCAAAGGTTTTAAACAAGAGTTGCTGTTGATTATGGGTCGGACTAGCCTGTGTGACCGGACTTGTCCGGATGACCGGACTTGTCCGGACCACAACTGGACTAGTCCGGTTTTCATGAGAGCTCAGATTTTTGGTTTTCGAGTTACCAGGTTGTGAGGGTCCTCCCTTCACAAAGGTAATCCTTCCCTTGTTATTCTTAAGATTTCTAGCTCTTTGCTTTCCATCATAAGAGTAACCAATGCCATACTTGACATTTGGAGGTCTTTGGACCAAATATGCACTACGTGCATAGTTGATCCTCTCCTTGTCAAACATTACACATTGGGTAGGATTTTTGTCCTTTGTGGAGGTAGAATTTTCCTTCAAACTGGTGTTAATTTTATCACATTTGCAAATATGTGCGATATTAGTTGAGGTGGGTTGAGAAGGTAGGCTTGAAGAGGAGGAAGGTTCACTAAGCTTGAGTGACTCAACCTGCACTTCAAGGATCTTGTTGACCTTGATTAGGTCATCAAGTTGATCCTTGATTGCAACGTTTGAGTTGGTTAACTCCAAGCAAGTTTTCTTGCTTGAAGCTAGCTCAAGCTCTAGTGAGTGGTTTCTCTCCTTTTCAAGAACTAGAAGATTGTCAAGTTTGGCATGCTTCTCCTTTTGGGAAATAATCATGTCTTCTTGACGATCAATTAGCTCTTCCTTCTCAACAAGTTGGTTAAGCAAGAATTTCATTTTAGCAGCAGTTTTTCTATCTAAGCCAATTAGCATATCTTCATCATCACTATCTAGATCATCATCACTTGAGTAAGAATGCAAGGAAGGAGTTTTGATGTTTACCTTGCGTTTACCTTCCTTAGCCATGAGGCAAGTTCCATTTGCCTTCTTTGCACCGAGCGTGGGGAAGAGTGTGGATTTCTTGGACATGCTTTCAATGGCTATGCTAGCCATTTCTTCTTCATCGGACGATGAGGACTCATCGTTTGAGTCCCATTCCTTTCCGATGTGTGCTTGTTCAACTTGCTTCTTCTTCTTGAAGAATTTCTTCGGTTGAGGCTTGGACTCTTTACTCTTCTTCTTGTTGTCCTCATACGGGCAATCGACTATAAAGTGATTGTATTCACCACAATTATAGCATGCCCTCCTCATCTTCGGCTTTGTCTTCTTCTTGTATTTTCCTTCACTCGATTTTGCTCCTTGTCTTTTCTTCATAATTCTTTTGAACTTCTTCATGAACAAAATCATATCTTCTTCGTCCAGCTCGCTGCTTTCATCATCGCTGTCCTCCTCAAGCTGTGCTTCTCTTGCTTTTTTGGATAGAGGCTTGAGTGAGGACTTTAGGGCAACTCCCTTCTTCTTAGCTGATGTGAGATCGGCTATTTCTTTTACGTGCTTGGATTGCTTCTCCATCATCTCGAAG
This sequence comes from Tuctoria greenei, assembly GCA_036927565.1. Classification (NCBI taxonomy): domain Eukaryota; kingdom Viridiplantae; phylum Streptophyta; class Magnoliopsida; order Poales; family Poaceae; genus Tuctoria; species Tuctoria greenei. The sequence continues at coordinate 176,883,822 of JAYESD010000007.1, read as the reverse complement.
TTGATGATCTTGCCAAGCAGTTCATCCGGAGTCATTTTCTTGTACCCGGGACTTTCTCGGATCATAGAGCAAAGTGTGACGTTGCGAGGCATAAAGGCTCTAAGGATGAGCTTTACAACCTCGTGGTCATTCCACTTTTTGCTACCATATGATCGAACCTTGTTCACAAGAGTCTTCAGTCTGTTGTACATGTCCTGGGGAGACTCATCTTCCTCAATCGCGAACCTTCCCAGTTCGCCTTCAATCATCTCAATCTTTGCCTCCCGCACATGCCTGTCACCTTCATGTGCTGTCTGTAGTGTGTCCCAGATTTCTTTGGCAATCTCCAATCCGTCCACCTTTGTGAATTCATCTCTACTTAGAGATGAGGTGATAACGGCTGCGGCTTGGGCATTCCTGTGGATGGCTTGCTCTTGACTTGGTGTGAGTTCTTCATCGTCATCAGGGATGTTTATTTCTGTGCACACAATATGCCATAAACCTGGGTTAAGGGAAATCAAGTGCATCTTCATATTTTGCCTCCACATGGAGTAATCACTCCCATCGAAGTGTGGGGCTTTTCCGAGAGGAATAGATAGATAATGACTGCTGTTAGAATTTAAACGGTCATAATTAAAAGGATATCGGGAGTAGTCGGTGTGACTACTCCCCTTCTTCTTTTCTTCAACTTTAGCTTTCCCTTTGGAAAGTGCTTTCTTTCGGAGCAGTGCTTTCAGCTCCAATGTCTCCTCATCATCATCATCGAAGTCTTGAATGGCTTCGAGATACCTTTCGAGCTTTTGGTGCTTGTCATTGTTCATTTCTTCCTGGTTGTTGATTTTCTGGACTTCCTTCATGTCCTACATGATCTCTTCGAGTGGTTGCACTCTTTCTTGAAGAACCCGCTCTGATACCAATTGAATGTAGGCCTAGAGAGGGGGTGAATATGCCTTCTTGAATTTTCTCGGTTCCTGTAGCACTTCAACAACAGGATCAAAACCAGATATATTGGACTAGTCCGGTAAAGTTCGGACTAGTCCGGATTTCACGGGCTAAGTTGATCAAGTTAAGTGAATTTGATTGTCTCGTTGACGTTTGCAGCGGAAATATAAGCTTTAACAACAGTTCAATAGTTGTAAGTCAAGTTTTATTTCTAGTATGATCCTTGTTCAACTAATTAACTTGAATTCAACAAAAAGAATCAACCCTAGATAATGTTGATCAACTAGAATGATGAACACAAACGAACAAGACACAAGATTTATCCCGTGGTTCGGTTACCACGAAGGCAGCCTACATCCACGTTGAGGAGCCCACAAAAGGACCGGGTCTTCACCAACCCTTCCCTCGTCGGATCGCCACGAAGGCCAATCCTCTTCCACTAACCACACAGGGGTAAATCACCAAGTTGAAGGGGCGATCTCACAAGTTGAGAGCTCCCTTGATTACAAGTTTCAAGACCACCAATAACACACTTCGAAATATACAAATTGAGATGCAAGAGTGTGTTAGAGATTCAAACCAAGAGCTCAATCGTGTGCCAAGTGCCTCTCCAATGATCTACAAGTGATCTTCAAAGGATTGATTGATTTTGCACTTAATTTCGTGGAGAGAGATGGTTTTTGAGTCTCTTGGGAGGTGTGACGGCGCTAGGGTTCGAGAGAGGGTGAAAGTGGGCCGTGCACCTCTATTTATATGGGGTTTCTAAAAGTTACCGTTAGGGTTCAGAAAGATCGGACTAGTCCGTGGTGGTGATCGGACTAGTCCGGTGTGCTGTGTGAAGCAAACCCTAAGTGTCCAGGAATCTCGGACTAGTCCGGTTCAAAACGGACTTGTCCGATTTCGCTACTGGAAAGCTTCGGACTAGTCCGATTGTCATCGGACTTGTCCGGACATATGAAACCCTAAGTGTTTAGGATGACAAGTCCGCACTTGGAGGACTTGTCCGATTTAGATCAGGGTGTATATCGGACTAGTCCGTGTGGACACCGGACTTGTCCGAAGTGGATCAGAATGAATATCGGACTAGTCCGGGTCACAACGGACTGGTCCGATTTTGTGTGACTTGTGCATTGATAAGGACTAGTCCGCACTGGGGAGGACTAGTCCGAAGTGGAACAGAAATATATCGGACTAGTCCGGTGGTGACCGGACTTGTCCGATCTGGTGCAGAATGTGATATCGGACTAGTCCGGCTGATATCGGACTAGTCCGGTCCTGTATAGTTTTGTGCATTGTGTGTGTGTGATTAAGTGAGATTGAGCTCTTGGGTGTGTTTCCTTAACACAGTCCATACATACTAAACTACTAATTTCTTCTCCTTGAGCTCAAATTCATTTTCCTTCTCAATTTCCCTCTTTTTGGTACTTTGCTCATTTTTCATGATTATCCTGCATTCATCTCAACAAAAAGATTAGGATCCCAATTGCTTGTCATAAATCATCCAAAACCCACAAGGGAGTCCTAGATGCACTTTCAAGTATGACCACCAAAACAGTTAAATCCTCAGAAACAGCGGAGCAGAACGGCGCCATGCCACCAGGTAGACTTGGGAAGTAGGACTAGAACTAATCGTCATCCTCACACGCTTCAGCTTCTCCGACTTCTGACAAAACCACATATAAAGCAAGAGTGAGTACATAAGGTACTCCGCAAGCCCTAACACTACTCAAGGGGAGGTGTTTCATGCATTGGGGCTTGTAGCAAGGAGAGGCCATACGACTTAGTTTTGACGAAAAGCATTTTATGAAAGGTTCTCTTTGAAAAGAGTTTTGCAATAAGAGGGAGAAGTAGTTGAATTAGTATTATTATAGTTGGCGGGCCCTGGGGTAGTTTCAGACCATCCCGCCAGTTCCCTCACTTTTAAATGAATCTTCGGACCCAAGGCCCTGACGACTCCGGCACGCATGCCAATTCTTTCCCAAAACACGGCGGCCTCGGCCACCCACACACACTTCAAGGAGATGTGCTAATACTAATCAATAGAAGCCCAAAGCATAGTGTGCCAAGACTGTGACAACAGCTATCCGGATAGATTAAGACTCTGTAGAGTTTGTACACTTTACCCACAAGCCATGCACACCTAGCAAGGGTATGACATGACGCTCATCCCATCTTTCCCGCGTAACCTCACAATCACACCTCGGCCCGACCCAGGGGCTATTCAGGCAATTCCTACCCAGCCAGACATCAGACGACCCTCGGTCTCTGTGCCATTTCCTGGTCCACTGTGTCCTCCATGGCTCTCCAGGTTTTCTCTTGTGGCAGTTACCAGAAAGGTAGGGCGAGTCCTGCCCATACAGGTTATGTGGTTGTATGAAATCACTATGTTGAGGTCAAATGAACCGGTCCTTATATTGGCGAGGCGGCTCCATCCATCCTTGGCAAAAGGACTAGTTCGGAACACACAACATCGAACTAAACTGAAGTACTCAGCATAAGGCTAGTCCGGAAAACATGGTCATCGGACTACTACTGAAACACTCAGTGTCGATTGGTGGTTACACCGAATACACAGCCGCAGCTGGTATACCTCTTAGGGAGCCCTCGACATCCCATCACCATACCCGGCTCGACCACCCTTCCCCCTTCACACACACATTTCATTAATCTCCCACCCATATCCTAACTCACACCACCAGACACCTTTTAACACATTTCACAATCATGTATACAGTGTGAAGTGGTTCGCGATGCGAACATCGCAGGGGTTCCTAAGCATAGTACTAACAAGGAGGTGCTCACATCACTGCTATAGCGCAGTGATGAAGCCGTTAGGTTGTCAAGGTCAAGGAGGGGATTGTGATAATCACTGCTATTATCATAACTGATACAGTGTCTTGTTTCAAGCCATTGATAGCGAGTAACTAATGTGTTACTGTTTATCGTTGGCTAGTAGCTAACACTGATATTCAGTCATCAACATAGCTCATGCTACCACATCAAGTGGTCCATTGCATAACAACATTTTAAAATAGACATACATTCATGCAATAAAAACAGGCCATAGGTGCGATTGCAAAGCATAGTTGAAATATGATCAAGGAGTTAGAGCTGACCTTTATGATGTTTATCAGAGTCTTTGTCCAGTTCTTTGTGACCCGAGTCTTGAGATCCTTTCACGAACTCTCCGATTACTAGGTACTTAGCTACGCGAATAAAATATGAAACATCGATAAAGATCCGAGAAGTCCAAATAGAAATCCAGTAAACACGAACAATCATTCAATAACGCGATTAGTAAGATTCTTATAAGGGTTGTCGAAGAATACGATATTCTTCTGGTGGGTTATTTGAGAACATTACTATTTTGTCGGTCAACCAATTGGTTATTGACAGGTTCAACAATACTGTTGGTTTTCTTAGTCATTTACAGGGTTTATGACTATCATGATTAATTCACTAGTTTATCCTTATAATCTTACCTCTGACACGATCAACGGGTTAACCATGCCCTCTATGAGACTTCTTTATAATTATCTTATCTTCACATTAGCATGTTCACTTAGGTTATACTAATGTAAGAGTCACTTATTTTAGAGTCTGAGTATCAGTACTAATACTCTCGAGCCAACTGAATATTTTTAGTAATGACTAGTGCACGATCATTAACATATATCATTTCTTAATCTATTATTTTCCTATTGTCTTCTAAAATTCAGGAACTCATTTTAGAACTTCTCTAGGGTATGGCTATTAGGTTCTTTGGAAATTATTAGCGAAATTATTATTTTATTTATGGCTTGCATTTGAGTTTCTGTTACCCGATAGGTTCCTAATTAATTTTCTACGATGACACTAGTTAGTCCATTGTCCTATATGTTATCTTAGTCAATTACTATTCTAAAGTCCTAGCAATATTTCAAAAGTCATTTACAGAGAGATCATACACTTAATTGGGAGCTTCTATGTGTATTCTATTAATTATGATTATTCACTTGATTTCCCTATGGGAATGACAATCAATTCCCTATTCTGTAATTATACTAGCCAATTACCACATATATTATATCATATATGCCTAACAATATTTTCTGGGGTTTCTTGATAATTATCTATGAGGAAACTATTCTTCCACGAGTTTCTATGTAATTTCCCATTGACTATTGGTAATTCAATTAATTTCCTATAAAGATGATCATTATTTTGCCATTCCATATTCTATACTAGTTACTATATTTTTTTGACACATCAATATCAATTGATATTTCTAATACCTTCTAGATGATTTCAAGTTGAACATTTTTTATAATTAATTTGGGTGGCTGACCCCTGTTTTTATATTCTAATAGTCACTAAATAGTTTTATTGAGGTTCTAGAAAATTATTTGTAAAATGATTATCAATTTAGTAGCTAAACATTATTTCTCGTTAATTCCTATTCGGTTCGTTCATTTTTGCAAACCATTAATATTTAACACAATATTTTCGTGTAACTTATACAATAACTTACCCCTAATATGTTCTAAAAGTAATTAATGATTTTTAGGATATTTTACGGATTTTTCTTACATTAAGAAATGTGTTTTTCATATTTCTATGTGCACTAAACGGTGTACCTAGCGTTTTCTCCGTTGGGCTAAGGCTGACTGTGGGGTCGGACTCGTTTGTGTGCACTCGCGTGTGTACCTGCCGATTCCTCCATCGTCCAGTGGCTGGCGGGTGGGCACACGTGAGCAGTGACTAGGGGTCATGGCTCCACGTGAACCGAGTGCACTCAATGGGGCCAGGAGGTGGTGTGTGCGCGGCCCTGAGGTGGCGCTGACGGAGCGCTTTGGTGGCGGCCACGTGCGCGCCACGTGCATGCCACGTGTGCGCCACGTTGGTGCAACAATCCAAAATAGAGGAGGAGAGGGGAGCGCCGGCCGGACGCAACGACGGCGGCGGTTCTCTGGGCAGACACCGGTTTTCCAGGAAGCTTGCTGCCCTGCGCGTGTGCCGAGGTATTATAGTGCGTGCTATGCACTTTCCCGCACCGGTGAAGCTTCGACGGTGGCCAGTGACAGTGTGCAGCGGCGAGCGGTGGCGACGCACGGTGGAAGATGCGTTGGTGCGGGATTTTGAGGCAGAAAATTCATAGAGACGTGCGCTATGGTGCGAGGAACACGTCGGGTGGCTTGGCTGGGCATGGGTGGCACCGACGGCGGCCGGCGGCGGGCCGAGGCAGCCTCGCGCGGCGGCACACCGTCGATCTACGCATGCATGCTTCCATACACCAGGAAGGCTTGCCGGTGACGCGTTCCAGCATGTGATAAGGGTGTTGGGGCACTCGTACCGGTCGGTAAGGGTTGAAAGGCGGCGGGCGATGGATGACGGCGGCGGAGCGGACGGTGGTGCGTCGCGTACCCACTCCCGAACGCATTCTGCCACATAGTGTTATACCTATACTAACTACGGACTACAGCGAGTCTAATTGGCAAGGAGAATTGGGCTGGACGATCTCCTAGCTCGCCGGCGGCTACGGTGTGCGGCGGCGCCAATGAGGGGCCATCGAGATCTACTCGGTAGTGTTCTTTGTGGCCAAGCAACGTGTGTTCTACATGTCCTACACCATAAGGTAACAATGGGGAAGTTTAACTGGATTACCTCGCCTTCGATGCATCGGAACAAGCGAGGTTGCCGGCGGCATGGAAGAAAGGGGGAATTCTGAATTGCCGATCGGGGAGGGATGCGCGAGCCTGGTGGGGTGCAGTGGGAGCGAGGTAAGTGGTGTGCGATCTCACAGGAGAGGGAGTGGTGCCGTTTTATAGGGGGTAAGAGGCGGTTCGGCGAGGTTGCGGTCGACTCTGTTTTTGGGCGCGGCGGGGGCTTCTTGGCGCATGCGTTTCATGGATGCTCGTTAGTTGGCGGTATGGGTGTGGCAATGGCAGGCGGCGTCTCCTTTGTGATGATAGCGCAGCACAGAGGAGCAGGTGTGATGATGGCGGGTGAGGGCAGAGGTGCCGGCAAGGTGACAGAGGCGGTGCGGGCTCCTTCACGCACGTGATGCGACGGGGTGCTGTTCTCTGGTCGCAGTGGCAATGATTCCACGCCAAAATTTGATCGTCGGGCGGTTGGGCGCAGCGTGGCGCAGGGTGACGTTGCGTCGCGGGTTTTCGGGCGCGCGGTCGGTTCGCGAAGGGAAGGCAGGGGGAGGAAGGGGAAGGAGGCACAGTAGCGGGCTGGGCCGCGTGTGGAGGGAAAATGGAGGGGAGAAAAAAGAGGTCGGACGGGCCAGGCCGAGAAGAGAAAAAAAAGGGAAGAAGGAGAGGGTTGGGCCGGAAGAGGTTGGCTTCTTCCCCCTTTTGTTTTCCTTTTCCTTTTTCTATTTTCCATTTGAATATGGATTTGTTCCCAGTTCATTTTATGCAGATATTCTTAATTGGCAATTTTTCCAAGGCGGTCGAATTATTTGAATTTTGTATCGAGTCAAGTCTGGGTAACTTGAATTATGGTTTACACCAATTCATTCGCATTTAACTTGTGGTTGATTAATTTATTAGCCACTTGATTTATTAATTTCTTTATTGTATTTTGGGTTGTTTTATACTCTCAATTTATTTATCGAAATCATTTTTATTTGCTCCTCTATATGCATGTAGGTTTATATGCTGTCGTACACATTATTTGTTTAAAAATAAATCTGGGTGGATTTTCATTAGGCCCTTAGGTAGGACTTTTATTTGAATTATTTTCTGATAAGCAAACTTGGTTTGAGACTTTCAATTGCTTACTTCGTTAAAACCCATTAATTTATTAGTTGACACGCACACGTTTACGCATATATGTCACTCTGATTATTCTGTCGCTTTTATCTTAATTATTGTACTTTATGTTCATAGTCGTAGTTGGCTTCATATTTTATTGATTTTTATTTTAGGGTTCATATCGACTTAGGACTCTACACATTTAATTAATAGTCTGTTCCCCTTTATTTTCTATCATTATTAGTGATGAGCCCACGTATACGTGTGTATGCGTGTATTGTGTTTTCATTTCTACTTTCATATTTATTTTTGTTTGGTTTAGATTTATTTTATAGTTTGATTTGTATTTAAATGTGCATGTGTTCGTATTCACTTGACTGTTAATGTTTGTTTAAAAAAATTAACTCGGTGTACTTTTTAATAGTTTCAAATTTTGGGCTGTGACACACTACAAGCAGGCCCAAGCGCCCAACAGATCTAGATAAAGCAGAGTAGTGTACAAAAGGCGTTGTTCAGAGAAGATTGGAGTGTATAGTGGACCTCCACATATATAAGCTGGTCGTGCGCGCTGTAAAGGACAAGGTGGGACTAAAAGTTGTGTGGTGCACACGCCGTGACAATTGGTCACTGACACGTGGAACCCAACTGTCACACAAGGTGGGCACCCTAAGACGCGCGGGCTGACAAAGGGTGTTCTTCACCTACTCTTCTGCTAAGTTTTATTTATTTATTTTGATTCGAATTTGAGAAGTAAAACATGTATAAATTTTGCAAATGTGGCCCAAATGTGATATTTTTTTTCTAAATTCTTCAAAACATATGTTCTACTAAATTAACCCACTTAAGGCTCGATAATTTTAACAGAAGTTCTAATTCTTTTTGTACATCTAACATCAAAAAGTTCCTTAAGAGATTATATTAGGTCGTGCTCGGGTGCACGATATAACTATGGTCCGTCATGCCACGGGCCGTCCTCGGGCCGAGTTTTGTCAACACAGCGTCGACTGTCGATCGGCTGGACATGACAAAGCACGACAGACTATTGGGCTGCAGATCAAAATGACACGAAGCACGAGTGGGCTGGGCCGTGCCCGGCACAAGTCAAGACTAGTGTCCACGAATGTCGGGGAACGTCCGTGGAATTACCTCGAAAAAAGAAAACTTTACCTTGTGCTGCCACACCACCGCGCACTGACAATAAAAGAAATAACACACCGCATGTCACTGTTTATTTAACCGAGAAATGATGATGCCGTTCCGTAAAAAGATTATTTAACTTGGCTTTGCATATGCCTTTTGTAAAAAAAAGGATTGAAAGCAGCGGTTAAAATGTGTGGATGCAATAAAGTACATCCAAGCTCTAAAGTGTTTCAGGCCATGGAGCACGCAAAAGAGCTGATTGATGCTATTGAGAACACAATATTTTTGGAGTTTTAGAGCAATACTATGATATTTGAGATTACAATGGTATGTTTTATAGAATGATGTTTGACAACTAATGCAAAAACTATGTATTTAAAACCACGATTTTGTCTATACTACGGTATTTTTGGTGTATAAAAAAAAACTTTGGTCCGAACTAAAATTTTTCTTTGCTTACTTGTTCTTGATGCTTGCTACTTTGCTCTCAAATAGTTCTATGTATTGCAAAATTGTGGTATTGAATTACTTTAATATTGCTATGTCATTTAAAAAAATGTGGTTTCCAAAATTTGGTATTGAAATATTTGTGTTTTCAAACACAACCTGAATGTCTATACCTGCGGCCTGTCTGGTACAACGCTGGAAGATGTCTTCATCAAAGTTGCTGAGGAGAGTGACACGTCCCATGCGAATTGAAGACGTTGTACTTGGACTTTCATGGTTGGGATGTATCTGTGGACTGATCCGTTAGGTATATATCTGGATAACATTCATCCGTCAGTAAGTTGGAAATGGAATTCCATGGATGATGATAAACATGACTGAGACAGGTCTAATCAATCATCTCCAGAAATAATTGGTTTGACCCTGTGAAAACATCGAATCACTCGCTTGGATTTGAATTCGTCGCCGTTCAGCCACCACGGCGCGTGGTCTCCGTGTTTGACTGCGAAGCAAGCAACCGGACCAGTTCATCACGCGCTCGATCGCTCCATGCTGCCAGTGCCAGCGGCTAGCTACAAAAGCGGCGCCGCGCGCCCTCACGTCCAGCAGTAGCACAGTCTCAGGCCGCCAGCCGGAGCCACCAAACTACAGTATTATCAATCTTCCCATCTGTCGTGCAAGCCGCGCCATGGCCATGGCCGCCTCTCGTCTCCAGGCCCGGCCGTCACCGGCGATCCTAGTGGTCGTCCTGCCGCTGCTTCTACTGTTAATAATGGCGGCGGCGTCTCCGCACGGTGCCGTTGCAATCGCCGACACCAATGGATCTCGTCGTACATGTGAGCTAACACACCATGCATGCTCTAGCTAATGAACCGTAATTGCGCATTACCCTAGTACGTACACAACCCTAATCTGATGTGTGTTGTTTTCCGTCGTGCACATACGGCAGTGAGCAGCAGCGGTGTTTACCACAACTCGGTATTGATCACCGACGGTGAGAAAGGAGAAGGCCGTTGGGCTTCACCGGTGAAGCAAGCGAAGCGGAGTCTAGCTCGTCGTCTAGCACATGAACAACCACATGAAGGTAAGCAAGTGAGTGAGGAATCTACTTACGCCAGAATTAGCAATTCAGGCCACAAAATCTAACGTTTATGAGCTTGGATTGTTCGTTTTGCAGTTTGGGACGGGACTCACTCGGTTCCCGTCACCTGTTGTTAAAAGAATTCTGCTGGGTGCAAAACTGTTTTCTTCTTATATTAATACAATAAGCTGGGTATAAGCCGGCCCATTTTATTTGGGAAGAAAAAAAGACCAGGCAAGCCTCGTTCGTACATGAGCAGGTAACTGTGAACGTGAACCATGAGCAGTGGATGTAAGAACTCTGTGATCTCTGTCTTGTGCAATGGAGGGGAGTAATTCCGATCAAAAAAAAAAAAACTGTGAACGTGAATAGCAGAGCTGGTGGCAAATAAACTCTCAGCAGGTTGACTGGTCCACAACTCAGGGGCACGACGCCCGATAAGCCTACTAAGTATAGAGCGGAAGGTTATTCATTCAGCGACGTACATATAGCTGGCCAGGTTCAGAGGATGGCAATGTCCAAAATCCGCAGGAGAAGGACGTGCGCGTCGTGTGCGGATAACGGCCATGCACAACGGCACGATCCCTGCGGACTCAAATCGTAACTACACTACAATTACTGCAGCTGACAAGTGGGACCAGGGGTGTGGAGCCCACCTGTCAGCTGCAGTAACTGCAGTGCAGTTACTGCAGAGGATTTCGGTCCCATGGCAGCGTGGGCACACGACGGAGTCCTCCAGCTCTACGCACGCAAACACGGAACAGAAAAGAAAGGCCCGGCCCAGTTACATATTTCTACCCCCCCCCCCCCCCCCCCCCCCCCCCCGCGCAGTCTGAGCGTCATCCTCGACGATGCACAGACTGGATCAGAAGTCTTGGAACACTAAAGTGGGTAGGACTTTCGTCATGACGTCCGCAGATGCGTCGGAGCGTGTAGTACTCGCAGCTCTCCAAGCGCCACCTTTTCACGAACAAAGTGGATATCCAACTCGATGTGCTTGGTACGCCGGTGATGTACTGGGTTCTGCGTCAAGTACACCGCGGAGACGTTGTCGCAGTACATCACTGTAGCTTTGTCGATGGTGACGTAGAGTTCTTGGAGAATATGCCGCAACCAGCAGCATTGGCCACCACCCGATATTTTGCCTCGGCGCTCGATCTGGAGACTGTGGTTTGGCGCTTAGAGGACCACGAAACGAGCGAGTCTCCGAGATAGATGCAGTACCCCGAAGTCGATCGGCGCGTGTCTGGGCAGCCGGCCCAGTCGGCGTCAGAGTATGTAGTGAGCGTGAGGCTTGGCGAAGAGTGGATCTGTAGACCGTGCCTGAGTGTGCCCTTGATGTAGCGTAGGATCCTTTTGACAAGGGTCCAATGCACATCACACAGCGCATGCATGTGGAGGCAGATTTGGTTGACGGCGTAGGCGATGTTCGGCCGAGTGAGCGTCAGGTACTGAAGAGCACCAGCAACACTTCTGTAGAATGAAGCATCATTGGCTGGTGTACCCTGAGCAGCCGACACCTTAGGCTTGGTGTTGACCGGTGTTGAAGCCGACTTGCAGTTGACCATCCCAACACGATCCAGGATATCGGCGGCGTACCCGGCTTGGCTGAGGAAGAAGCCGGACGTGGTGCATCGAACGCTGATGCCGAGGAAGTAGTGTACGGGGCCGAGGTCCTTCATTGCAAATGCCACACAGAGACGCTGAACGATCTGCTGGAGCAGCGCCGACGTTGAGGCAGTTAGGAGGATGTCGTCGACGTAGAGAAGTAGAAACGTCGTCTGGTCGCCATGTCTATATGTAAACAGAGAGGAGTCGGATAGTGTAGACTTGAAGCCGATGGCGTGCAGCTCCTTTGCAAAAGTATGGAACCATGCTTGCGGAGCCTATTTAAGTCCATATAGGGACTTAGACAGAAGGCAAACATAGTCCGGATGCTCGACGTCGACGAAGCCTGTTGGCCGTAGACAGTAGACACGCTCTTGGAGATCGCCATGCAAGAACGCGTTCTTGACGTCGAGTTGGTGTACCGGCCAACCGCGGGTCGCCGCCAGATGAAGCGCGGTATGGATGGTTGCGGGTTTCACAACGGGTGAGAATGTTTGATCGAAATCAACACCCCATTGCTGTTTGAAACCCCGTACCACCCAGCATGCTTTACGCCTGTCGAGGGAGCCATCCGCATGCACCTTGTTTTTGAACAACCATTTCCCTGAAATGACATTAGCACCCAGTGGACGAGGGACGAGGACCCAAGTCTGGTTACGCACAAGTGCAGCGTATTCTTCCTTCATCGCGGCAAGCCACTCAGGATCTCTCAAGGCAGCGCGCACAGAGGTCGGAGGTGGCGTTGCTTTGGTTGCAGCGAGGGCCATGTACTGAGGGTTCGGCTTGTGGATGCCAGCCCTGGCGTGTGTTATCATTGGATGAGGTGGTGCAGCGGCAGGCGGTTGCATGGATGCTTGTTGAACGAGTGGACTAGGTGGTGCTGGCTGGTTGGATGCGGGTGTATCTGCATGTGGGATGGGACTTGGTGCAGGGTTGTTGCATGTGGGTGTGGGTTGTTGCGAAGTGGTGCCGATTGGACCGGGTAGTGCACTAGGTGGTGCGTGGATTGGGAGGTGGGGAACGTGGTCTGCATGCGCCATGCGGACGTGCGTCCCGTGGAGCAGGCAGAAAGATAGGATCTGATGGCTGTTGCGGTTGTGTGGGGAAAACGGTTGGGGGTCCTGGTGTGGTGTCAAGAGTGGATCGAAATGGGAAGACCGTTTCGTCGAATGTAACGTGCCTGGAGGTTATGACACGTTTGGAGGAGGGGTCAAAGCAGCCGTAACCTTTGCTGCTGGTGGGATAGCCAATAAAGATGCATGGCGTAGACCTCGGGGCAAGTTTGTGTGGTGCAATGGCTGAGGTGTTGGGAAAACACAAGCAGCCGAATGTACGAAGGTAGTCGTAGGAGGGGGCTCGGCCAAGAAGGATATCATGTGGAGTTAGATTGCTGCGGACACGACAAGGACGACGGTTCAACAAATAGGTTGATGTGGCAAGCGCGTCCGGCCAGAATGTCAAAGGCAAGGCGGCATGGAAGAGCATTGTCCGCATGCTATCATTGAGTGTGCATATCACGCGCTCGGCACGGCCATTTTGTTGTGATGTGCACGGTTATGTGAGTTGCAGGAAGATGCCGTGGGCATTAAGGAAGGACCGAGAGGCATGATTATTGAATTCCTTCCCATTGTCGGTGCGTATGCAGACAATAGGTTGGCGGAATTGCATGAGCACGAATGCATGGAACGATATCAGAGTGGGCAGTACATCCGACTTGTGTTGCAGTGGAAAGGACCAAGTAAAGTGGGAGAAATTATCTAGAACGACAAGATAAAATTTATAACCAGAATTACTGGGGATGGGAGATGTCCATACATCACAATGTAACAATCGAAAAGGATGGAAAGAAAAATAGTCAGACGTAGAAAACGGTAGCCGGACATGTTTCCCACGTTGGCACGATGTGCAGGAGTGGTCGTTGGACTTGGTGCAGCGGAAATCAAAGGAGGACAGAAGACGCCGAAGTTGTCCGTGCCCAGGGTGACCGAGCCGCGCATGCCAAAGCTTGGAGTCGGTGGAGGCTAGGAAGCTGCGGTGGGTCTTCTGTTTATTCGATGGTTGATGCAGGTGGTAAAGATCTCCGGATGAATCACATTGGAGAAGTGTCGTCCCCGTGCGAAGGTCCTTGATAGAGAAGCCAACATGGTCAAAAACAACAGAAACAGAGTTATCACGGGTGAGTGCAGGAACTGAAATGAGATTTTTGACCAGGTTAGGCGAAATGAGAATATTTTTGAGGTGCAGAGGGGTGGCATTCATGGCAATGGTGGTCTGGCCAACCCGATGAACGGGTAGGAGCGCACCATTACCGACAACGATGTTCGAGGACTGAGGAGGTGATGTAGAGGAAGATAATATACCAGGTGTGTTGGACATGTGGGAGCTGGCGCCGGTGTCGAGCACCCAGTCCGTGCCTTCGTATGCACCGGTCTGAGGGAGTCCCTGCAGAGCAGCCACAAGGCCGGGCGGCAGCTGGGCTTGCTGGAAGCCTTGGGTAGACGTGCCGGAGAACGCAGGCGAAGCAGTTGCATGCATGGCCTGCTGTTGGTAGCCGGGTGGATGTGGCCCAAGGATCCCTGTGGCGGAAGGGCGCCACATGGACATAGGCCAAGCTTGGACAACCCCCGTCCAGGGATTGTAGCTAGCAGTCCAGGGAGCGCGCTGTCCTGGTGTATTGGTCGCAGCACCAGTTTTGGGTACAAAATTGTTGTTGTTTGGCGCCCGTGCAGGTCCCTTCTTGCCTTTGCGATGCTTGTCACCCCCACCCCCACCTTTTGCTGTGGAGGTCGAGTGATGTGCCGACGTCTCCGAGGGGTGCGAAGCAGTGAAGGAGGCGTCGGTACTCGTCGTATTGGCCGCAGCCAAGAGCGCTGAGTTGGCCTCCATCTTGGCTGTGTGAGCCTGCCGAGCTTCGTCCTGCAGGAGATAGTCGCGGACGAAGAGGAACGAGGGCAGCGGTTTGATGGCTGTCAGGACGGAGATCGCATGGCTAAACTTGGAGCTCAGCCCGCGGAAGGCATTGATGACCAGCTGCGGGTCGGAAATAGGGAGTCCGACGTCACGCAACAGATCGGCAAGCTCCTTGAGCCTGCTGAAATAGTCGGAGACGCTGAGATCGCCTTGGAAGAGGCCATGGAACTCTTGAAGTGCGTACATGGCGCGTTGATCGACATTGTCAAGGAAGAGACCGCGGAGTGTGCACCACAAATCGTAGGACGACGGATGCGGCATGTGGATCATCTTCATGAGGGCGTGTGAGATGGAGTTGTAGATCCACGACACGATGCACTGGTCAACTTGAAGCCAGTCGACATCGTGCCACATAGCTTGGGCGTCGACAGTGCCGTCGACATGATCGACAAGCCCAAACTTGCGAAGCGTGGCATCGAAGAACGAAATCCAGATAGAGAAGTTCGAGTCGCCGTAGTTCAGAACGAGAGGAACATGCATACGGATGTTCACGTGCTGGATGGTGGAGATGGTGACCGTGGGAGCAGAGGGCTCGGCGAAGGGATTGGTGGCGGCCGAGGAGCGAGCGGAAGAAGGTGTAGGACTCATCGACATGGCCGGCAAGAAGAAGAGAATTGGAGAGGATCGGAATTGTCTGATACCATATAGAGAATGAAAGCCCACACCGAAGTTTATTCGTTCAGCGACGTACATATAGCTGGTCAGGTTCAGAGGACGGCAACGTCCAATCCGCAGGAGAAGGACGTGTGCGTCGTGTGCGGATAACGGCCATGCACAACGGCACGATCCCTGCATGGCAGCGTGGGCACACGACGGAGTCCTCCAGCTCTACGCACGCACACACACGGAACAGGAAAGAAAGGACCGGCCCAGTTACGTGCTTCTACACTAAGGAGCACGACGAGCCGTCGCCGTCGTAGAAGCCTCCGAGCTCCGGCGGGGACAAGCACAAGCGCAGGAAACCAACAACTCCACCAACGTACACTCCCCCTCCCCCTCCCCCTGCTGACAATCCGACCCCACCCACGTACGCACCACAGCCCGACGAGCCACCCCGCCGGCTCCTCCCACCGGCCACCGCCTACACTCCAAGCCTCAAGCCAAAGCCCATTCCGACGAAGACACTGACCCACACCCCCAAGCCGGCCTCTCCGACGCCCGACAGGCCCACGCCGCCGACGTACACGCCTCCCACCCTAAAACCCAGAGGACCCGCTCCGCCGACGTACACCCCTTCCGCTAAGCCGCCGTCCACCGACTCCGTCAACTCCCACTCCCATGCCGACGCCGCCGGCCTACACGGCGCCGATCCCAAAGCCTCGCCCACTCCGCTGTCCTCGTCCTACATTCTCCCTGAAGCCCACCGCCGCCGGCCGCCACCCTACTACAACTAATTAAGACAATATGCTGTCAAGCTCGGATCATAGGTACGTAAGAAACCAAACTTGCATTATTGCATGGCTTTTTACGTTTCAAATTACTGCACACCGATCGATCTGAAGCTTCTTAATTATTTGAAGGTGATCCAACAAGACCTGTGCGCCAGTGCCAGCAGACCAAGATGAGCCGAGGCCTTCAAGCTTCCTCTCTTCTGTCTGCTGCCAAGGGCCAACCTATCGTCCGGGCTAGAGAAGAATAATGCAGAGCTAGTGCTCTGGCTCCCTCTGTTTTCTGGTTTGTCGTCCCGCTTGTTTCTGTTTTGCGTGTGTTTGTCTTTTGGCTTCTTAACAGCCGCCGTATCGTTTGGGTATTGTACGGTGTGTCTACTGTGTGAAAGCGTAATAGATTTGGAAATGCAAGCCTATTATTTTCCTCTACTGCTGCTGCCTGCGCCGTAACGCGTTTTGAGCTTATTCTCTTCTCTATTTTCACCGATGTGGCGAGCCAGAGATGGTTGTTTTGGCAGCATACAGGGTGTTTAGACACAACAATGCATGTGCGTACCTCTAGTTATTAGTGATGGTAAGCTCTATGCACGGTAGGAATACGAAGTCGTTTCAGTCATCGAGATAACGCTAACCATGTATGTGAACCCACGAGATAAACCCTCGAGAGAGCTATGCCCCATGGAGCTTACGAGTACCACGACCACCATTTAATAACCCAATCCCCTGAAGTGAGAGGTCACGCGCGCTGCTGCGGTTCTTCGGCAGAGCACCGGCCCATGCCATGCATGCTGCGGTAAAACGTCACGGTTTCTGGGAAGACTTTAAGGAGACAAAAGCGTCCAGGTGCATTGCATTGCTCACAAACAGAAAAGGCATCTAGCTATGAGGAATCCAGCGAGTTTGTACCATGGAGCATACAGTTTTTTTTAATCAACGAAACAGAAGAGCAGGAGGAAAAGAGATGTAAAATCCACTGTAGAGCGCACAACGAGGTGGTTACCATGCCATTTTTTATGGTACAGTGCCAGTTACAATGCTACAATTTTCAGTGGTACAAGTGCTTGGGAACGAGCTGCGGCTCCGATGGCCAGTGCACTGGAGTTGTGCCCGTGCCGCCAGGGATCAATCTCTGGTGTCCACCCTCCTTTTCAATGAATTGGCAGTGCTCCTGCTCATTGTGTCTGGACCATGTCTTAAAAAAATTATGCATATATAAATCAGATCAGAAGTTTTTTGTCATGCACACATTCATAGCACTGAAAGGTGTCCGACCTTTTCCTGAAAAAAATCGACTTGTTTGTTTCACAACAGTACTTTACAACAAACCATACTAGGACTATTTTATACTAGAATTCATTACATTCACGGTAGTATCGAGTTCACATGGCTCTAGCGCCTTTTCCATATGGTCACATGGGTATGTCCACTAGCCGTGTGGGACCTGAGCGCCAAACCAAAACCGGACGGGGCTAAGTAGGAGTCGTCGTCACGGCCCAGTACCCGACACAACACGTACGGACCATGCCTGAGTTTTGGGCCCATTTATCAGCTCGGTAGTTCTTCACTTGTCCACAAATAATATGGTATTTTTTCTGTAAACATCCAAATAATTCATATGTATGTATTATTCGTTTTTTGTAAGTCTCACACAAACGAGAATCTTCAACCTAAATTTGTTTCTGTACATATTATATATGTCCACAAATAGAAATTTTGTATAACTTATATTAGAGTGCTTACACTTGTGTAAGTTCTCATTCCCGTTCATTTGCCTCAAAACCTAACAACATATGTGTCAATTAATAAAAATCATATACACATTCATTCAAAAAAAACACCCACCCAAAAATAGTAGCTGTTTGTATGATCATTTAAATGAGCCACAAGAAAATCACATCCAAATTTATTCTAATTCGAGGTACAAAAAACACGAAAAACCTTTTATTTCTTTTCCCCTCAATGTACGATAATTTTGCAATTCGAATTCGGTGGGCAGATGTAATATAACCCCCTTAAAACTTAGCAATTTTAGTATTTTTTATTTTTTGTCCATGTAACACTAAAAAAGTTACTTAACACTTTCAATTTTGCAAGAAATAGTCTAAATTAAAATTGGGCCACCGTAGTGCCAGCCAGGCCAAGTCGAGTCACGAGTGCACGAGACATACACTACAAGCAGGCCGAGCAGGCCTAGATGATAAAGCAGAGTAGTGTACAAAAGGTGTTGTTCAGAGAAGATTGGAGAGTAGCGGACCTCCACACATATAAGCTGCTTGTGTGCGCTGTAAAGGACGAGGTGGAACTAAAAGTTGTGTGGTGCACACGTCTGTGACAATCGGTCACTGACACGTGGAACCCAACTGTCACACAAGGTGGTGCCCTAAGACACACGGGCTGACAAAGGGTGTTCTTCACCCACTCTTCTGCTAAGTTTTATTTATTTATTTTGATTTGAATTTGAGAAGTAAAACATGTATAAATTTCGCAAATATGGCCCTAATGCGATATTTTTTTTCTAAATTTTTCAAAATATATGTTCTACTAAATTAACCCACTTAAAGCTCGAACATTTTAACAGAAGTTCTAATTCTTTTAGTACATTTAACATCAAAAAGTTCTTTAAGAGATTACATTAGGTCGTGCTCGGGTGCACGACATAACTATGGTCCGTCATGCCACGGGCCGAGTTTTGTCAACACAGTGTCGACTGTCGACTGACTCGACATGACAAAGCACGACAGACTATTGAACTGTAGATCAAAATGACACGAAGCACGAGTGGGTTGGGCCGTGCCGGGCCTAAGTCAAGAATAGTGTCCCCGAATGTCAGGGAACGTCCCCGGAATTACCTGAAAAAAGAAAACTTTACCTTGTGCTGCCACACCACCGCACTGACAATAAAAGAAATAACACACCGTGTGTCACAGTTTATTTAATCGAGAAATGATGGTGCCGTTCCGTAAAAAGATTATTTAACTTGGCTTTGCATATGCGTTTTGTAAAATAAAAAGGATTGAAAGCAGCGGTTAAAATGTGTGGATGCGATACCGTACATCCAAGCTCTAAAGTGTTTCAGGCCATGTAGCAAGCAAAAGAGCCGAGATTGAATGTCTACGCCTGGGGCCTGTCTGGTACGGACCTGTCTGGTACAACACTGGAAGATGTCTTCATCAAAGTTGCTGAGGAGAGTGACACGTCCCATGCGAACGAAGATGTTGTACTTGGACTTTCATGGTTGGGATATATCTGTGGACTGATCCGTTAGGTATATATCTGCATAACATTCTGTTGAGGAGTACCGGACTTGTCCGGTAGACCGGACTAGTCCGGTTTTGTCCAGTAAGGGTAACCGGGCTAGTCCGGATCTTTATAGGACTAGTCTGATATTGTCCAGTAAGGATATCAGACTAGTCCGGACTCTATACGGACTAGTCTGATTTTTCAGTAACTGTCAGTTTGAACTCAAAATTGACATGTGTTCTAATTGAAAGGACACGACCCACTGAATTTTGAGTCTCTGATCGGGAGACTCAATGATTCCTAAGGGTGGGAGGCCCCTCTTGTGCCTCTTGGTCAACTATAAGAAAAGGGTCAAGTGTAAGATCAAGGAATGCTTATGCATACACAAATACACACTTGAACACCCTTAATTCTCAGAATCCGATCAACATACCAAGAGGAGAACAAGGGGAAATGCCTCTCGTCATTCTTCTTACAGCCTCGCCTTGTTGGCTAGATGGCCGCATCGTCAAGCAACAACAAAAATGGAGGAGAAGGTATTATTAGTGTTCTTGTGCTATTTGAGAGATAACACTTGATGTTGATCTTGTAATCAGATTTCTCCACGTAATTCGAAGTGATTTATTGGCTATTTGATCTTTGGGCTCTCTCTTCATTTCTAACAATGGTATCAAAGCGGTTTAGACCACTAATCATTTTGAATTGAGTTTTCATCGAAGTTTTTCGCTGAAAGTTTTGAAGGTCCGGACTAGTCCGGTGTATCACAGTAAAGTGGTTAGGTTTTTGGATCAGGGCTTTTTGATGTGTTCATCTGATTGAAAAACCAATTAAGTATTTTGGATTGAAATCCATTGTGAAAATTAATTTGATTTGGTAAGATGGTAAGATTAAGATTCCCTTTTGGCTATTTCAACATTTTCCGGGTTTTTATATGAAACTTTTCCGGGGTTGGTCGTACTAGTCCGGAATAGTACGGACCAAACTCGAAAAGTTCAATAAAGAACGAATCAAATGTTTTTGGATCAGTACCGGACTTGTTCGGTGTATGGATCGGACTAGTCCGAAAACCATATTGTAAGAGTTCGGACTAGTCCGGCCATGTGCGGACTAGTCCGTGCTACACAATTAAGTTTGATTATTTAATTAAGCTTCTGCTGTGAATTAAGTTTATATTGTCATAGCAATTTGGTCGAGTAACCAAAGTGAAAGATAAATTGCTATGTCAATTTAAGTTTCATGGAATTCTATTGAGTAACCAAAGTGAAAAATAGAATTGTCATGATTTTAAGTTATATTAATGTCATTATTGGCCGAGTAACCAAAGCGAAAGGTATTAATGACATTTTTCTTTCTAAGTACATAGTAATTTGGTCGAGTAACCAAAGCGAAAGATAAATTACTATGTATTTCAGTTGTTCTTCAATGTTAAGTTTTAATGTCATTATTGGCTGAGTAACCAAAACGAAAGGCATTAATGACATTTTTTTTATAAGAACATAGTAATTTGGTCGAGCAACCAAAGCGAAAGGTAAATTACTATGTTGATTTTCAGTTATTCTCAAATGTTGAGTTTTGGTTGAGTAACCAAAGTGAAAGATAAAAATCATCATTTTCTTGTGGTTAACATATATGCATTCTTCTTGACTTTGATTTTTTTATTATGAAGGTTCCTCCAATGCTAATTCAGCACTGAGTTTCATCATTTCTATTGATCCACTCAATGGAAGCAATTATGGGAGATGGCGAGAGAAGTTGGAGATTGCTTTAGCAGTCTCTGAGATAGACTTGGCTCTCACTACTCCATATATGGTTGCACCGGTTGAACCAGTAAGCGATGCTGAAGAAACTCAGGAAGCCTTTGCCGTGAGGACAAAGGAATATACTACTGAGTTATTGGCTTATGACATTGATTGTTATAAGTGGAAGAAATCAAACAGGAAATGTTTGATGGTAATTAAGGGCACTGTCACTGAGACCATTCAGGGAGCAATCCCTGAATGTGAAACTGTTGTTGAATACCTCCAAATGATTGAGAATCAGTTTACTGGTTCTTCTAAGGCCACTGTAAGCACTCTTATTAAGAGGCTTGTAACTGAAAAGTATAATGGAGGTGGTGTGTTTGAGCACATCTTAAGGATAACAAATATGGCTGCAAAGCTTAAGCCTATGGATTTGAGGATTAAAGATGAGTTCATTGTGCATCTCATTATTGCCTCACTTCCTAAGGAATTTGAGACTTTTGTCATCAACTACAACTCTCAACCTGAACTATGGAACATAGATAAACTCATGACTATGTGTGTTCAGGAGGAAGAGAGGATTAAGTTCCTTCACGGTTATGATGCTATTAATTACGTGAAGGGAAAAGGTAAGGCTAAGAAGAATTATTCTTCTAAGCAATCTTTTAAGTATCATGGTTCTTCTCACCATGATAAAGATAAGGGTAAGTTTCTACAAAGCCATCCTTACAATAAGGATGTGAAAGTGGATAAAGATCAGTGCCGCTTTTGTTTAGACAAAGGTCACCATCAGAAGGATTACATTGGCTTCCTTAAATGGTGTTGCAAAAATGGTAATGACTTTGTGACCTTTGTTGATGAATCCCTACTTTTAGATTATACACCATCTTCTTAGTGGATTGACTCAGGTGCCACTGTGCACATTTGCAAATCGTTGCAGGGGTTAAATATGAGGAGGACCCTAGAAAAAGGGAAAATGGCCATTAAAGTTGTTGATGGCCATGAAGCTGAAGTGAAAGCCATTGGAGATTATCCATTAGTATTAAGAAATGGCTTTGTACTTACACTTCAGGATGTATTATATGTACCCTCTTTAAGTAGAAATCTCATATTAGTGTCATGTTTAGATGATGATGGTTATGTTTGCCAGTTTGCGAAAGACAGATGTGTAATTAAGTATGATAATAAGATGGTTGGTGTTGCCATAAGACAAGACATGCTATACTTAATATGTATACATGATGATGTTAATGTTGTAAGCGACAATCAGTTTTCCTCACATCAGGGTAAGCGTAAGAGAATCGATTCTGAAATGTCTTCGAAATTATGGCATTGTCGCTTAGGCCATATTTCGAGGGGGAGAATTGAACAATTGATTTCACAATTGATTCTTCCCCATTTGGATTTTTCGGATTTAGAAGAATGCATAGATTGCCTTAAGGGAATTTTTTTTAAGAAAATTAAGAAAGATGCCATACGCAGTGCGGGAATTTTGGAATTAATCCATACGGACATTTGTGGTCCATTTCCCGTAGTATTTGTTGATGGTTTTGACTCGTTCATAACCTTCACGGATGACTATTCTCGCTATGGCTATATTTGTCCAATTTAAGAACGCTCTGAAGCGTTGGATAAAATTAAGATATTTAAGGCTGAAGTTGAAAATCAACACAATATTAAGATTAAAGTGGTAAGATCCGATCGTGGTGGTGAGTACTACGGTCATCATACCCCGTATGGCCAAGTTCCTGGACCGTTTGCTCGGTTCGTACAGGAAAATGGCATAGTCGCCTAGTATTCCACACCGGGCGAGCCTCAGCAAAATGGAGTAGCGGAACGGCGCAACTGTACGCTAATGGATATGGTTAGATCCATGTTAAGTCAATCAGATTTGCCGGTTAGCTTATGGAGGGAGGTATTAAAAACCGTCATTCATGTGCTAAATCGGGTTCCTACTAAGTCGGTGCCCAAAACACCGTATGGGTTGTGGACAGGACGTAAGCCCTCATTAAGTTATATGCATATATGAGGTTGTCCCACTGAGGCAAAATTGTTTAACCCAAACATTGGTAAGTTGGATTCTAAGACAGTAAGTTACCATTTTATTGGCTATGCAGAAAAGAGTAAGGGATATCGTTTCTATTGTCCAGAACGATACACTAAGTTTGTAGAAACAAGGCATGTCGTATTTTTAGAGGATGCCATGATCAGGAGGAGTACAGTAAGACGAGAAATTAATCTTGAAGAGAAGTGGGTTTATGTACCCACTCCTATGATTCAAGAACCATATTTCTCATTAACTACTGTTGTTGAATCATCAGTGCCTCTTGGTAAAGATTTAACACCTGTTGTTAGTTCTCCATTGACAACAGAATTATTAAGAGAGGTTGAACATTCTTAGCCCGTTGTCATTAATAATAAAAAGCAACAACAGCCTCAAAATGAAGATAATGTGCAATTAAGAAGATCTCAAAGAGAAAGAAAATCGGCCATTCCGGACGATTATGAGATCTATTTGAGTGAGGCAATTCAAATGGAGGGTGATCCCACTACATTTGAAGAAGCTATGAGAAGTCCTCAATCATCTGAATGGCGTAAAGCCATGGAGGATGAAATGAGGTCTATGGAAACAAACAAAGTTTGGGATTTAGTTGAGATTCCTAACGAAGCCAAAACAGTAGGCTGTAAATGGGTCTACAAAATTAAACGTGACTCCAAAGGGAATATTGATAAGTTTAAAGCCAGACTTGTTGCAAAAGTCTTCACTCAAAGAGAAGGGATTGATTATAATGAGACATTTTCACCTGTCTCAAGTAAGGATTCATTCAGTCATTATGGCATTAGTTGCACATTACAATTTAGAATTACATCAGATGAATGTAAAGACGGCATTTCTCAATGGTGATCTATATGAGAACGTTTATATGGCACAACCAAAAGTTTTTGTTGTTAAGGGTAAGGAACATATGGGATGCCACTTAAGAAAGTCCATCTATGGACTTAAACAAGAATCAAGGCAGTGACATCGCAAGTTCGATGAGACAATAAGAAAGTTTGGGTTTAAAGAAAATGAGGAGGACAATTGTATTTATACTAAGTTTAAGAGCAGAAAATTTATTTTCCTCGTGCTTTATGTAGATAATATACTACTTGCAAGTAGTGATGTCAATCTACTATCAGAAACTAAGAAGTTATTGTCCTCTAATTTTGATATGAAAGATCTTGGTGAAGCATCCTATGTATTGGGCATAGAAATTTACCGAGATAGAAATAAGGGGGTATTAGGCTTATCACAAAAGGCATACTTAGAGAATGTACTGAGAAAGTTCAGTATGCATAAGAGTAAGCCTTCACCTGCTCCGATTGTCAAGGGCGATAAGTTTGGGAAGTTTCAGTGTCCCAGGAACCAATATGAGATCGATCAAATGAAGCCGGTTCCATATGCTTCTGCTGCCGGAAGCCTTATGTATGCTCAAGTCTGTACTCGCCCTGACTTAGCTTATGTGACCGAATGCTTGGCAGATATTAGACCAATCCAGGGATTGATCACTGGAAGGCAGTTAAGAAAGCATTAAGATATGTGCAAGGCACAAAAGGTCTCATGTTAATGTATAGTAAGTCAGAACCACTTGAAGTAGTGGGATATTCAGATTCAGATTTCGCGTTTTGTGTGGATACTAAGAAATTCATGTCAGATTATATATTCACCATCGCTAATGGAGTCATTTCGTGGAAAAGCTCCAAACAAACCGTCACTGCATCGTCCACAATGCATGCTGTCGGTGGTTTTGATCCGGCAGATCTCCCGACACTACTAAAGTGTTAGAGGAGTTTGAGGTTCAGTGTGCGCGCGGAGATTCAAAAAGGTGAATTGTAGATGACACAGTAGACACGGAGATTTACGTGGTTCGGGACGCTTGAGCGTAACACCCTACTCCACGGGGTGTGTTGATTTTGTATTGGATGTATGTCTAGAGCGTATGTCTAGTATGTGTGTCCAGTGTCGAGCGTGTATATAACGTGTCCTATGTATCATCGGCCTATACTTTTATAGTACAAGAGCAGGCCGTTACAAGTTAGCCTGGCCCGACATGTGGCCCCGACAGTTACTAATATTGATACGCATTCAACACGTTTAATTGCCCTTAATGACCGAGTAATGGGCTTTGACAGCACCGTTACTGGTAATTAAGGTCGTCCGATCGTGTGTCATTAATATAGTATTAATGACACTTGATCGGGTCTTGAAGTCCTTGATTCCCCTTTGAAGATCCGGAGCCGTTGTGGAGTCTTCCGGAGGTTAGAGGCTGAAGATTCGACGGTTGGACACGTGGCAGCTCCGGAGCATACTGTGGGAAACAGATAGGTCCGGAGCTGCCTAACACGTGTCAGTTCCGGAGCTTCCCTCGGTCTGGGGTTAGGTCCTGGGGTGCCATTTCGGTACATAGCCCGGAGCTTCCCCCTTGCGGGCGGTAGCTCCATCTTGATAGTACACATGGCGACCCAGGGACTAACCATGTTGGAGAAGCGGGTCCGGTTATGTCTGACATGTGGGCCTCTGAAGGTCTTCAAATCAAGTAGATGAGTTTCCCTTGAGGTCTTTGCAATCTCAAGGGGTGTACGGTTCCCAGGGTACCAACAGTGGCCCCTTGGTCCCACCTCTGGGGAAGACTCCTTGGATGAAGTCATTCCGCCGGAGGTGGGTCCATCCTCGCGACTTTTGAACTGAATGTTCAAAGGTCTTCGGATGTGCCGTTGGCGATGGTTTGGAGTTAAATTCTCGCCGTGTGGCGTATCCCGTGTGCGGCAGATGAGATCTTCGGCGTGCGGATCTCACGCAATTGAAGGTCGCCGGTTCCCGATACGAAAATCGTATCAGTTCTGCGCGCCTTGTCAGGCCGCCGCCTTCGGGCTTCCCGCCTCATGATGACAACTGTTCGCCTGGGTAAGAACCTCGACTTGATCGTCGGAGTGGTCTGCAGCTATACCACCTTGGTCCCCACTCCATCCTTCTTGTGTCTATCTTCGTCCACTTCTGTGAGATGTGGGTGGGCATCCCCCCCCTGCATTGAACTCTTCCGGACCTTCTTCACCGTCCATACCACCGGTAGGAGCAATGAGTACCTTGGCTTCTACTACTTCGTGAAGCGCTAGAAGTGCCCATTCAAGTACCTCCGGTCGTTTCCCTATGGGAAGTGGGATGATTGGAAGAAGGACTGGATAGTCATCCGGGTGGAGGAGCATGAGAGGCTGGAGCTGCCCGAAGGCCTCCCCAACATTGACACGATGGTCTGGAGTGAAGCTCCGGTGCTGGCAGACGCCTTTAACCCTGCTCTGACCAGGATCCGCCAGTGCATGGAGGGAGGATTAACCCCTCAGGCGGTGTTTTGTAACTTCCTGGTCAACAGGTGGGCACCGCTGAAGAGGAGAGAAAAACTCGCTTGGGCCCTCAACAGCATGATGGACGACGACCGGTTCGAGACCGGGCCGAAGTCCAACATGGTGGGGACAACCTTGGAGTTTCATCTCAAGAAGTTCCAGCACGGCATCGACGTCGCGGGTGACGACTTGACCTTGCCATCAGCTTTTCTCCCTCTGAACGTGGAAGTAGAGTTCAGCAGGGAGCTCCAGCGGAAGATGCCCGTGCTTGACGACCTTGGTGTCGTCGAGAGAAGATTGACCTCCAGGGTGGCGATCCCTGGAGTTTCCGAAGGTGGCTCCGACCCTGCCCCGAAGCCAAGGGTCGAGGTCGTCGGCAAGGGCAAGGAGCCGGCGGATGAACCCTTGAGCCGGAAGAGGAAGCTGCAACATGCCGACGGAAGGTCCGTCAGGCCTGCCACCTCTGCATCGGCTCCTTCTCCCCGGAGGGGGAGGTCTTCTACAACCGCGGCGACTGTACCCGCAGCGACGTACTCCCAGGGTGCTAGCTCCGGGCATGCGACTCCAGCACCAGGGCCGGTTGAGGCCTCTAGGTCCGGAGGTTCCTCCCGATTGATGGGGGCCTTGACTAGGGAAATGCTCGTGGCTGCAACGAGTTCTGGGGGGGCCTTACGGAGCTTCCACGCCGGCGGCGGCTATGGTCAGCACAGAACGCCCGGGAAAGAGGTTCCGCGCAAGCTGGTGCAGAAGCATTCTGAGGTAATTTTTAATCTTTACTTCAGACAGTTGTTTTGTTGTAGTAACTGCTTTTTAAGTTTCTTCATCCATCATCTGCAGCGTTCCCAAGAAGAGGAGTGAGGCTCCACCCTCGGCCACAGCAGCAGAAGCTATGAGGGCGGAAGCTTCTGCCCCTGTTCCGGTGCTGCCCCAAGTGGTGGCTGAAGCTGCGACAGCTCCGGCGCCAGCTGTCGTGGTCATGGACCTCGACTCATCCCCCGAGACTCCCGTGGTAGCGCCGGACCGCAGGAGAGAAGATGCGCCAGCGGCACCTGCCCCGGAGGTTGAAGCTCCGGGTCCTGGTGCGGAGATGATGGAAGCTCCGGCCGTTGAGCCGGAGGAAGCAGTAATTCCGGCCCCAGAGCCGGAAATTGTCGAAGCTCCGGCGGTTGAGCCGGAGGTAATTGAAGTCCCGGCGTGCGCTCCGAATGTCGAGGAAGTCCCGGCGGTTGGGCTGGCTACCTCAAAAGCACCGGCCGCAGAGCCGGTCGTTGTTAGAGCTCCGGCCGCAGGGCCGGTTGATGATGAAGATCTTCCGGCTCCCGAGCCGGTTGTTGCAGAGGTGTCGGCGCTCTAGCCCCCAATAGAGGAGGTGCCCAGGCCGGAGCCAGAAGCGGCCCCTGCTCCGGAAGTGACGACGTCGGAGGTACCCGCGGCTGAGCCAGAGTGCCCTGGTGAAGTCGCTGGCCCCCTGCCTGAGGGGACAAATGAAGACCTGGCGGCAGGGCCTTCCTCGATGGCGACTGAGGCCATCCCGGAGGACGGCCCTAGTGCCATGGAGACTCGGGGGACCGCTCTTGTGGAGTGGAACCCAATTTTTGTATCTGAAAACCCACTGGAACCAGCGGAGGAGACCCCAGCAGGTCCGGAACCTATCCCGTTGTCATTGTCTATTGACAACGCCTGTTCGAGTCTGCATCAAGTTCAACTGGCCTTCTTCCACGACAGCAAGGCTCTTGAAGAGGAGCACCAAACCCTTAGGCGGTGGCATAACCGGCTCTACTTCGAGACCAAGCTGGCGCAGTCGAGGCTAGCAGATGACAAAGAGTGGATCAAGCGGGAGAAAGTCCGCCTGGAATACTGGGGCAAATTATTGGATGACAGGGAGAGTATGACTCGCGCCCTCGACGCTCAATCCCGGGCCATTTACGAGTAGACCAAAGCAGCTAACAGTGCGGCCGATGAACGCCAAGAGAGGCTTGAGGCCATTAACACTACTCTCATCAA
This sequence comes from Tuctoria greenei, assembly GCA_036927565.1. Taxonomy (NCBI): domain Eukaryota; kingdom Viridiplantae; phylum Streptophyta; class Magnoliopsida; order Poales; family Poaceae; genus Tuctoria; species Tuctoria greenei. The sequence continues at coordinate 176,855,162 of JAYESD010000007.1, read as the reverse complement.
GCGCCGGGAGGCACTTGAGGAGAGGGAGAAGAAGCTCGAAGATGAAGAGCAGAAACTCCTAGAGCTGCGGGATGACATCCTGAGGAGGGAGGAGGAGCTCACCAAAAAGGTGGCTCTGGCCGACAAGGGCCTCGAAGAGCGCGCCAAGAAATTGGAAGAGCGCTGCACTGAGGAGGAGGAGAAGGCCTGGGTGCGAGGGCAGAAACTCTATGAGCAAGAGTGTGCCCTTGCTGCCAGGGAGAAGAAAGTAAGGGGCAGGGAGAAGGACCTGGTTGACCGCCGGAACAAGATCCACCTCCGGGAGGAGGAGCTCGGAAAACTCGAGAAGCGAGTTGCTGAAAAGATTCAGCAAAACGCCAAAGAAGTTGAGCGCCTTGCTCGTGAGAATTCGGAACTGGTGGCGGCCAGAAGATCCTTGGAAGAATTGAAGGGCTTGAGGACTGCGGACTCCCTACAGATTTGGGAGTTCCTGGGCAAGGCCAACGACGCGCTGACATCGATGGGCTTCAGTCCCGTGCATCCGGATGATCCGGAGCCGGACCTGGTGTTGCAGGCATTGAGCTCGGCAGGTAGCAAACTCTCCAAGGTGGGCGACATCATCGCGGACCAATTGGAGGTTGAGGGACAATCCCTGGTGAAGAACGTCGCAGAGTATGTGCTAACGTGCTACACCAGCCGGAATCCCCAATTTCCTCTGGACCCGGTGCTTGAAGGTCTCGTTGAAGGAGAAGGTGAAGCTGCCCGAGCCAACGTGCCGGAGGTTGCCCATAAGGTCGCCCAGTTCTTCTATAGGGTCTAGGACCATCTCCGTAGCTCCCACTTGTATTCTCTCTTTTTCTTCCTCATTTTTGTAATCCCTTGTCTCCAGATGAATGAAATCCCCAAATTTTTGTGAATTTCACTTTTTGTCTTCAACAACACTTTTGTCTTCACTTGGCCCCCTGGTAGATGTACACAATTTAATTGTGAACATGTACCAAGAGGATATTGTGTTTTGTTGAAGACTCATTTGCTTCGAACTTGTAGAGTGTAGGTCTGAAGTCTTCGATAGTGAAGGCCCCCTGAGGTTGTCGAAGCTTAGAAGCTCCGGCATTGTCTATCGTTGGAGCTTAGTAGCTCCGGCAATAATCCCTATCAACACGTAGAGCATCGATAGTTAGTCCTCTGGGGTGTCGGAGCTAGTATCTCCGGCAGTGACCTTTGCCAACACGTAGTTTGTCGGCAGCAGACTCCGTTTGTGGGGTCTTCTCACCATCTCTTATTTAGCGTCGAAGGCTGGCCCCCATAGCTCTACCGGAGCTTGGTTGCTCCGGTGATGCTCGTTTTCAATGCTTAACATTGATTTCAAGCCACCTAGGGGAGTCGGAGCTTTGTTGGCTCCGGCTTTTCTCCATCAACGTAGATTTTTTATTTTTCCTGCACACTGAAGCCAAGAAAAATAGTAAAATTCATTTCTCGCCTATAACTTCGTTGCGGCTTACGATTTTCAAGAAAATTTTAGGTCAAACGCGATTCTAAATACAACCGAATGTGTTGCCTTTTCTTCCAGATCCAATTGTACTTGGACCCGCCTTACTTCGGCCTGCCGGGGTGTAGGTAGAGTGGCGTACTTAGGGTGCTTGACCAGGCTAAGTCGATAGCACACTCCGACCCTAGGTTGGCTTGGCGGCATTCAGGCGAGTGGGCCATGAACAATATTTGAATCCAAAAGAATCGACAATACAACTCGTATCGTATATGAACCGGTCGAACTAAAATTTCTTAAGAATTGCACGTCTTTGTTATAGACAAGAAAGAGAAAAATAAAAAATGTTGAGCCTGTACAAAATAAATGCACGTGGAGTCTGTTTCACATGAAGATGTCTTTCATTATAGGTCCGTGGTACAGGGGAAACAAGTACACTCTTAGGGTACAGAACCAGGCTAAGCGTGTTTCATTTCTCGTTTGACCCAGGGTAGCTAGCCACACTTTTAGTCCTGAGACTGTGACAAGTGTTGCATGAACTTTGCAGACCTTTCGGGAAAGGTCTGGCTGTTCTCCTGGAGGAACTACCCGACTCTGTACAATGACTCTATAACATATACCTCAAGTTACTACAGACTCACCTCCGTGATGTTAAGTGTAGAACTTACGGAGGTTCTCAATGTTCCAAGGATTTGGGAGAGGTGTCCCATCCTCGGTAGCCAAGCGAACGCTTCCAGGACGGGATACTTTAATCACTTGGAAGGGTCCCTCCCAGCTGGGGGAGAGTTTGTTTAACCCTTCTCTGGATTGTATTCTCCGTAGCACCAAATCGCCTTCCTCGAACTGTCGGTTGTGTACATGCCGCTAATGATAGCGCCGAAGGGCTTGGCGGTATCGGGCATTCCGAACAGCTGCTTGGCACCTTCCCTCCTCAAGGAGGTCTAGGTCTTCATGCCGGAGCTGGTCCTGTGTGGCTTCGTCGAAGGTCCGGACCCGGAGTGACCCCAAGGTGATTTTCGGAGGAAGGATTGCTTCAGCTCCATACACTAGGAAGAAGGGTGTCTCTCCAGTTGACCGGTTTGGAGTTGTCCTGTTGGCCCATAAAGTGGGCGAAAGCTCTTCAATCCAGTTGGCTCCATGCTTTTTCAGGCGCTCATAGGTGTGCGTTTTGAGTCCTTTAAGGATTTCAGCATTTGATCTCTTGGCTTGGCCATTGCTTGCTGGGTGAGCTACGGAGGCGTAGCAAACTTGAATGCCGAGGTCTTCGCAATATCCTTGAAATGCAGAGCTTGTGAATTGGGTCCCATTATCAGTGATGATTTTGTTTGGGACTCCAAATATGCATACAATGGACTGCAAAAAGTTGATAGCATATTGCTTGTTGATTGTCACAACTGGAGTTGCTTCCGGCCACTTGGTGAACTTGTCAATGGCGACGTACAGGAACTTGTAACCTCCGACGGCTCTTGGGAAAGGTCCCAAGATGTCCACCCCCCACACAGCGAAGGGCCATGTAGGAGGTATCATTTGTAGGGGCTGAGCCGGTGTGTGAATTTGCTTCGCATGAAATTGACATGCTTCGCATTTCTTCACCAGCTCAGTTGCATCGTGGAGTGTTGTAGGCCAGTAGAAGCCATGCCGAAAGGCTTTACCAACCAGCGTGCGGGAAGATGCGTGGTTCCCACACTCGCCTCCATGGATTTCTGCGAGGAGCTCGCATCCTTCTTCCCTTGTGATGCACCGCATTAGGATGACATTGGCACCATGCCGGTAGAGATCCCCTTCTACCAACGTGTATCTTTAGCCAATCTGACTATCCGGTCAGCGGATACATCATCGTCAGGAAGGATGTTGTCTTTCAAGTAGTTTTGGATCTCCGAGATCCATGCATCGGAACTAACTTGAGCATTTGAGTCTTGCGTGCTGGGTTGCTCGGAGCTTCCGGCAGCACCTACGACCCTTGATGGCTGCCATGGTAACAGGGCCATCGGGACCGTCAGCTTCGGGATGCTGATATCGCCCCCTTCGCTCAGTTCGGCAGGCTGAGCTGTGGGTTTTGACAACCTCCGGACAAAAGTTCCGTCGGGAGCCGGAGCTCCGGTTGACGCTTTCGTCGAGAGTTCGTCGGCTTCAGCGTTATGGGCACGCTGAACATGGTGGAGATCTAGGACTTCGAAGTCCTTCGGAAGCCTCTGGACTTTAAGGAGGTAAGCAGCTAGCTGGATATTGTTGCAGGAGCATTCACCCTTCACTTGCTTAATGATGAGCTGTGAATCTTCCTTGAATAGCAGTTGCTTGACACCGTATGACAATGCCACCTTTAGTCCGTAGATGAGTGCTTCGTACTCCGCCATGTTGTTAGTCGCATTAGTCAAGGTGTACCATGTATTTTACCTTCTCCCCAGTTGGTGCGAGGAGAAGGATTCCAGCTCCGGCCCCCTGCTTTTGCATGGAGCCGTCGAAGTAGAGAGTCCAATGAGGCTCGGTGAAGACCGGAGCTTTGTGTTCCGGCTTCTGCTCACTGGGGCTCCCAGGGTTTGATGGAGAGGGAGTCCATTCCGCCATGAAGTCTGCCAATGCTTGACTCTTGATTGCTTGCCTTAGAATGAATTCGAGATCGAATTCGGCCAATTCCGCCGCCCACTTTGCAATATTCCCAGTTGAGTTGGGATTATGCAAGATTGCTCGAAGTGGGTAAGAGGTCACCACTGAGATTTTGTGAGCATGGAAGTAATGGCGAAGCTTCCTGGAGGTAATAAGAAATGCATAGAGCAGCTTATGCACCTCTAGGTATCGAGTCTTGGCATCATGTAGTACTTCACTAATGAAGTACACTGGGCGCTGAATGGTCCGGACCCTCCCCGGGGGGCCCGGAGCTTCCTCTTCACTGACCCGGATCCTCCCGGAGGGATCCGAATTTTCTTCGGGGACCTCCGGGTCCTGGCTGGAGGAACCCGGAGCTTCTCCATAAGCGACCTGGACCCTCCCGGAGGGGTCTGGTTCTTTTGAAGTAACTTCTTGTGGATTCAAGTCTGGGAGCTTGGACCCAGACTCGCTTTCAGGAACCTCCGGACCCTCCCGAAGGGGTCTGGATTCTTGAGTATGGGGTAGTTCTGGTCTCTCCGCGACCAGGACCATACTGACGACTTCGTCAGTGGCTGAAATATAAAGCAGCAAAGGCTCACCAGGGTTCGGAGCTACCAGAATTGGTAGGTTGGTGAGGAACTGTTTTAGCTCTTGGAATGCCTTTTCTGTTTTTTCAGACCGTTGGAATGGTCCGGACTTCCTCAATAACTTGAAGAAAGGGAGTGCCCGTTCCGCCAGTCTTGAAATGAACCGGCTGAGGGCTGCTAGACATCCAGTTAGCTTTTGGACATCTTTGATGCGGGCTGGTGGCCGCATGTCTTCAATGGCCTTGATCTTCGCCGGATTAGCTTCTATGTCCCGGTGACTTACCAGGAAACCAAGAAGTTTTCCGGAGCTAACCCCGAAGACACACTTGTCTGGGTTTAGCTTTGTGCGGGTGATCCGCAGCTTATCGAAGACAGCCTGCAAGGTGTCAAGGAGTGACTCCTTGTTCTTGACCTTGACCACGATGTCATCAACGTACACTTCCACTATGTCTCTAATGAGTTCTTCAAAGGTTTTGTACATAGCTCATACAAAGGTTGAAGCTGCATTCTTGAGACCAAATGGCATGGCTGTATAACAGTACAATCCATCTACTGTGATGAAAGAGGTATGCTCTTCATCTTCCCTAGACATTCTGATTTGATGATACCCATAATATGCGTCTAGGAAACACAGTAATTCACACCCGGAGGTGGAATCCACTATCTGATCTATTCTAGATAGTGGGAATGGATCTTTTGGACATGCCTTATTCAGTGTTGTGTAGTCGATACACATCCGAAGCTTCCCGCCGGCCTTGGGCACAACGACTGGGTTTGCCAGCGATTTTGGATGGAAGACTTCTCGGATGAATCCAGCTTCGAGCAACTTCTTCACTTCTTGTCGAATGAAGTTTTGTCGCTCTACGGATTGCTTCCGAGGCTTCTGATGCACAGGCCGGGCGTCGGGGTAGATCTTCAGATTGTGCTCAATCACTTCCCTGGGGATCCCAGGCATTTGTGACGGTTGCCAGGCAAACACGTCGACATTAGCCCGGAGGAAAGCGATGAGCGCGAGTTCCTATTTGTCGTTCAATCCCCCGATATACAGGTGGTCTGAGCGGCATCGGAACCGATTTGGACGACTTTGATGGGAATGTCGGTGTCGCCGCTTGGCTGCACACGAGGTGCAGAAGTCGAGCCTCCCTGACGCATGCTCGGGGGTTTTGGAGCTTGCTCCTGCCTGGAGTCCTCCTCTTGCACCGTAGTAAGCGCATGGAGTTCTTCCAAAGCAGTTACTCCGGCGGTACGATCTCCGCGGATCCGGAGAACGCCTTCTGGTGTTGGCATCTTTAACACCAGGTAACCATAATGAGCAGTTGCCATGAATTTGTACAAGGCAGGCCTACCCAAGATGGCATTGAAGGGTAAGTTGATCTGAGCAACGTCAAAGACCAACTTCTCGGTGCGATACTTCTCCCGGGTCCCGAAGGTAACGGGGAGGGTAATAGCTCCGAGTGGGGTAATGGCTCCCGGACCTACTCCGGAGAAAGGTCGGGAGGGGTGGAGATCCGAAGGTCGGAGCTGAAGCTTGGTAAAAGCTTTGAAGCTTATGAGGTTGAGCCCCGAACCTCCGTCTACCATGACACGGTGGAGCTGGATATTATTGATGGTAGGAGATACCATCAAAGGTAACTTACCTGCTCCATCCATGCTTCGAGGGCAGTCCGAAGCATCAAAAGTGATGGTTGTGTCCATCCACTTCCGATGAGGCTCCGCCCTGGCTGTAGGAGCTACATCAGCCATGTCCCGACGCATAGTCTTGATGACGCGGCGGGAGGTGATGTCCCATGATCCACCAAAAATGGTGTTCATGGTCTTCTGACGCTCGTTGTCAGAGACGTCGGAATCGTCGTCGACGGAGGTGTAGACGGCCTTCAGGACCTTTTTTGGATCCTGAAAACCCAACTCCTCTTCAGCCGGAGCTTCGTCAACTTTTTGTTTTCCTTCCCTCTGTCGAAAAGGAGCTTCTTCCCGGCGCTTGTTATAGCACTCGACAAGGTTTTGGACCTCCCGGCAGTCTTCCAAACCGTGGCTATTCGTTTTGTTAATTGGACACCACACTTTGTGTTTGCCACCGTCTTCAGAAGACGGTCGAGATCGCTTCTCGGGGCGTGGCCCCCGGCCACCCGGAGCTGCAGCAGCTGCAACATTGGATGCACCGGCCGACGACTTCTTCTTGCCGTTGGTCTTTTTCTTCTTCTTATCACTCCCAGAGGTAGCAGCTTCTCCTTTGGAGGATTTCTTGTGATCCTCGGAAGTTGGTTTGGAGTGCATTTCACGGCCCTCCGCAGCTCTGGCACATTTGTCGGCCAAACTGAAGAGTTCCGTGACACTGGTGATCTCCTTGATTGCCAGTTTCTACAACATCTTCTTATCCCGTACACCCTGTCTGAATGCCACAATGATAGAGGCGCTAGAGATAGAAGGGATAGTGTTTCGTACCTGAGAGAACCTCTGGATGAATGATCGTAGGGATTCTCCTCCTTTTTGCACGACTGCAAAAAGGTCCAGTTCAGTGCCTGGTCGGGTGTATGAACTCCCAAAGTTGGCGGTGAACTGCCGGCATAGCTCCTCCCAACTGTTGATGGAGTTGGGTGGAAGGCTCATAAACCAGGACCTGGCGGTCCCAGTTAAATCCACTGGGAAATAATTGGCCATTACGGCCTCATTTCCTCCAGCTGCCAAGATAGCAGTGGAGTAAATCTGAAGAAATTCGACAGGATTAACGGTCCCGTCGAACTTCTCCGGCAGGTGAGGCCGGAACTTTTGTGGCCAACTGACCATACGCAGATGCATGGCCAGGGCTGAACAGCCTCCTCCTACTCCTTCAGGAGCAGGAACGTCTTGAGCTTCTCGTCTTTCACGAGCACGCTCAATATGGACTCGGCCATCTTGTTGGCGGTATCGACGATCAAGCTCCGCCCGGAGATCGTGAGTTGAAAGCCTTGATACTGTAGGATCGAAGAGCACGTGAAAGGCTACCAGAGGGGAGGGGGTGAATGGTAGATTTAAAAATCTTACGCAGCGGAAACAATTAAACCACAAACCCTTTCGGAAGAAAAACGATCTGTTAAAGAAATCGTGTGTGAGACTAATATAAACGTGTTTCACCATGACAAAAGTGATAAATATCAGAGAGAATCAAGTCACGAAGACAACACAAAAAGAATCACTCAAATCCGTCGAGAAAAACTCAAGTTATGATCGAAAGATCAAACACAGGTTAAACTGCCCTACCCGAGGAAAAACAGTTCTGGAATGCTGCAAAGAAACTCGTGTAGATCATAAACCACAAATCCAATGACCGTGAAATTTTGATATATTATAGACCATCAAGTTTTGAAGACAACCCAAAAAGAATCACGTCAATTGGATCTGTAAAACTCGAGTTATGATATAACCACCGACAAGAGGTAGTGCTGTCCAGAAACTCGACGAGTAAAACTTGTCTGGAACAAGTCGGACGAACAAGGCACAAAAGTTCCTTCAAACTACGAATTTTATTCAATAGAACACAAGAGGAAAAGCCCCAAAGTCGTGCACCACGAGCTCTGGGCTTCCTTGCTTATATAACCAGCCCTTAGGCCAACCCAATAACAACTAGGACTCCAATCCTACTCAGATCACAAATCGTAACTTTCCATAACTGCTCAAGATTCTTCTATACGCAGATAGAAGCAATCTTAAGACTTTCAAACACCTTAGGAAAATATCCCACATTCCTAAACAACTCAAATTCGTGACCCATACGAAATCCTAACATAACCAACTCAAATCTTGCCATATTTGAGTCAAACCCGACTCAGCCGCAGCCTGAGTCCATAACCTAGTCGGTTGGACCTTTCTGACCAATTCTTTATGTCCACATCTCTTCATCACGTCTCGGAACCATGTACCCACGTCCATGCACTCCTTGCACACGTGCAAACATCTTCCAATGACATCCATGATACCTTCATATGCATTGTTCTTGATCCAAACTTGCTGCCCAACCTCCTGATGAGCTCAACCACAATTCCTCCCGAACTTGGTTGTTGGAACCTCATCTCCTCCCTGAGACTAGTCCAATGGATCCCGTTACCAGGCATGTCTTGAACTCAAGCAACACCTGCACATGAATAAACAATCAATCCATACGAGCCCAAGTCCTCGACTTGACTCAAGTTAATTCCGAACACAACACCCTACGTGAGAACCTCACATAAGCATGTTGCAAAACCACAGTAACACGATATCATCCATATCAACCAAAACGCACCAAAAACTTAGTAAAAGAATAGTAAGCAATCTTTCCAACAATGTAAAGCAAGTACAAAACATTGCAAATGAAAAGCAGAAGCACTTCGGTCAAGTTCTGGACCTTGCCAGAGCAACCCGGAGCTTGAGCCGGAGCTAACAAACACTAGTAGAACCTAGCGCCAGAGCTTACCAAAACTAGTACAATGAAGCACCTGCTGGAGCTTACCAAAACTAGTAGATCCTAGCACCGGAGCTTACCAAAAACTAGTCAAAACTAGTCAACCCAAAACCAGAGCTAGACAAAGTACGTCGGAGCTTAGCAAAAGCATTCCGGAGCTATCAAATATATGCCGGAACTATCAAAGACATGCCGGAGCTAAAGATAAAACTCACCGGAGCTAACCAAAACTTAGTCGGACCTTACCAAGAAGCCGGACCTAGCATCTAACGTAGCCGGAGCTACCCAAAACAAGTCGGACCTATGGTCGGACTTTGCTATAGCTCGGAGCTAGAGTCGGACCTTAATAAAAAAAAATGTGTTTTGGTGATATTCAAAGCTTTTATCATCAAAGCCAAGTGTATTCACTACAAGCCAATGTATTCAGCACACATAGGTCTTAGAATCTCCCCCTTGATGAATGCATTGGCAACACCATTTAAAATACGAACATTGGCTTATTCACATAAAAGTTTTGAAGGGAATTTCTCCCCTTTTTGTAAATCGGAAATAAAATGAGAAAATTCCCATATTATCTCTCCCCCTTTATTATCTCTCCTTATGCACATATTCTCTTTCTCTTCATGCTTATCTCTCCCCCTTTGACAATGTATTCAGCAAGTCATGATCATATAAACAAATTATCTCTCCACTTTAGTTGTTATGAGCATTTTATAACATATACATATAAACAAAGCTCATCCAAGTCATACTATCAAGTACCTTACATTATCACATCAATGAAATACATAAAGTAGTGTAAGCAATGCTAGAGATCAAATGTAATTTTCAATTTAAGCAAGTCATGATCTCACAAACTTAACTATTTCATAACTTGAAAGCATGACACTAGTTGCTGCATTTTATTATTTTTCAAAACACAAATTTAGATCATATGATATGTGCAAGAGATTATATACGCATCTGCCTTATTCTAACCAACCAAGCCAAGCCTATGTCATTTGACAATCAGAAGCTTAAAGAAATGGTTTTAGTCATACACAACTTCTTCTAAGTTCATATCTAAGTGCAATGACAAGCCATCTCTAAAGAAGAAGTGCGATGCATGCATATTCTCTTGATCTTTTCTCAATTTATATTTGTTCATAAAAACTCAACATGTGAGTTGATTGCTTGATTAATTCTTTATGATTAAAAGCATTTGTGAGCATGCAACAAGTTCAAAACAGCAAGAAAGTTCGACCATGACCTGATTTAGTGTAAGTAATTTTTCCAATTACTAGACATGGCAAAAACTACAAAATGTATAACACGAGTAATGTAGTAAGAACTTTAAGTATGTAAAAGGAATCACAAAGTCATATATGTATGAAATACTATGCTCATATTATTTTAGTTTCAGATTCACACATAGACTTCCCAAGTTTCAAAAAAAAAACTCCCCCTCAATTTAAGCCATGAGGATGCATAACCCCTATTTCATTACGAATGTAACAAAAACGAGTGAAATCCAAAGGTTTTGTAAAAATGTCAGCCAATTGATGTTCGGTATCTACATAGTGAAGCACAATGTTTCCTTTTTCAACGTTATCTCGGAGAAAGTGATACCTAATATCAATGTGCTTGGTTCTAGAATGTTGAACAGGGTTTTTGGCAATGCAAATAGCACTAGTATTATCACAAAACAGTGGAACACTATCTAGATCAACCCCATAGTCCTTAAGTGTTTGAACAATCCAAAGAATTTGTGAGCAAGCACTAGCAGCAGCTACATATTCAGATTCGGCTGTGGATTGTGCAACTGAATTTTGTTTTCTAGAGGACCAAGCAACAAGAGAATTACCAAGAAAATGACAAGCATCGGAAGTACTTTTCCTATCAATCCTACAACCCCCAAAATCAGCATCCGAAAAAGCTTTCAAAGTAACGGTTGAGGAAGAAGGAAGAAAAATGTCAAATTCTTAGGTTCCATGTAAGTACCTGAGAATCCTTTTGACAGCTTGATGATGTGAAACACGTGGGGAAGCTTGAAACCGTGCACAAAGACATACGCTGAATTGTATGTCCGGTCTTGATGCCGTGAGGTATAAAAGTGATCCGATCATGCTTCTATATTCTTTTTGATCCACGGATTCACCATCTTCATCAAGTTCAAGTGTTGTTGCTGTTCCCATTGGTGTCCGAAGAGGCTTGCTTTTGTCCATGTTGAAGCGCCTTAGGAGGTCTTTGGTATACTTCATTTGATGCACAAAGGTACCCTCCTTGGTTTGCTTGATTTGCAGCCCCAAAAAGTAAGTGAGTTCACCCATCATACTCATTTCAAATTCGGAACTCATCATTGCTGAAAACTTGGACACAAGATCATGAGAAGCACAACCAAAGATAATATCATCCACATACACTTGAACGAATAATGAGTCATTGCCATGTTTAAGCACAAAAAGAGTTTTATCAACCTTGCCCATGGTAAACCCCTTTTCAAGTAAGAATGTTTTTAACCTATCATACCATGCTCTAGGGGCTTGTTTGAGACCGTATAAGGCTTTGGACAGTTTGTAAACATGATTAGGAAAATCTGGATTTTCAAAACCCGGTGGTTGTTTGACATAAACCTCCTCATCTATGTAGCCATTAAGAAAATCACTTTTAACATCCATTTGATATAGCTTAAAACCTTTAGATGCTGCAAAAGCTAACAAAATTCTTATGGCTTCTAATCTAGCGATAGGAGCAAAAGTTTCATCAAAATCTAGACCTTCAACTTGAGTGAAACCTTGAGCAACCAACCGAGCCTTATTCCTAACAACAACCCCATCCTCACTTTGTTTATTTTTATATACCCATTTAGTTCCAATTAAAGTGTGACCTTGAGGTGGAGGTACAAGTTTCCAAACATTATTTCTTTCAAAATTTTCTAACTCTTTTTGTATGGCAATAATCCAAGATTCATTAGTGAGTGCGTGTGATATATCTTTGGGTTCAAAAGCAGCAACAAAAGCAGAATGAGCATGAGAGTCTGGATCGCAAAACCTGGACCGTGTGAATCAATCCTGCAAGCTTCCAATCATCTGTTGTGGGGGATGATCTTTGTAAAAACGTAGGGGAACAAATGTCTCACAAGCTTCTTCTTCATTAGGTTCATTGTAGATTGATGAGCTTGTGACTTGTGGACGATCAGGACCAGCATAGGTGATAGCCGAAGCTTGTTCAATGTCCGGAGCTGGACACGTGTCAACTTCGGAACTACCAGGCGGTATCACCGGCTCTTCTTCATCTTCGAAAATACCCTCCCCCTGAGGATACGGATCTGGTCCTGCAACACCGGAGCTAGTACCTGGGCTAGCTTCATCAAAAGACACTTCACAAGTCTCCACAATTTTGTTAGTGTCAAGTAAAAGCACACGGTAGCCTCTAGTATGAGATGGATAACCAAGAAACATGCCATCAATGGATCGAGGTTCAAATTTATCAAGATTACCATGTTTATTAACAAAGCATTTGCAACCAAAGACCCGAAAGTGTGTAACACTAGGCCTATGTCCAAACCGAAGCTCATATGGTGTTTTACCTAGCTTAGTACGCAAGAAAACACGATTTGAGACATAACAAGCAGTTGCTAATGCATCAGCCCAAAACTTCCTAGGAGTTTGATATTCATCAAGCATAGTCCTAGCCATCTCAACTAAGGTTCTGTTCTTTCTTTCTACAACACCGTTTTGTTGAGGTACATATGGTGAAGAGAATTGATGATCTATTCTATTTTCAGCAAAAAGTGATCAAAAGATTGATTTTTAAATTCAGTTCCATTATCACTTCTAATTGCTTTTAATGATCTTGGGTGATCAATTGATAATCTAAGAAATAAAGTTCTAAAGTGACTAAAAACTTCATTCTTAGACGCCATAAAGTAAACCCAAGAGTATCTAGAATAATCATCAACAATAACAACAACATACCATTTACCTCCGAAGGATTGAACACGTGAAGGTCCTACGGTGTCAAGATGCAAAAGTTGACATGGTTCTGTTGTCATGATCATTGTGAGAGGGGTATGTGAACCTGCAACCATCTTAGCATGTCTACAAGAAGAGCACACAATTTCATTGTCCCCTTTAAGCTTAGGCAGCCCACGTATGCGATCAAGAGCACTAACACGCGTTAGGTGATCAAAGCCTACGTGACCAAGTCTACGATGCCAAAAATATAAATCCTTTGAATCATTAGCAACTAGACACCTATGCTTAGAGGAAGACATATCAAAATCAGCTTTAAAAACTCTTCCAAACCGAGACATGTTAAAAATAAGCTCACTATTTGAACCTACAACTTTGCAGCAGTTTTTATTGAAAATAATTTCTAGATTTTCATCTAGCAATTGTGAAACAGAAAGCAAGTTGTATTTCAAATTTTTGACAAGTGCCACATCCTTTAAAGTGTAGTGATCATTTACTCTAACGGAACTCTTAGCAATTATAGGAGTTGAAGAATTATCAGCAAAAGTAACATTCTCTACATGTGACACAAAAGAGAGAGAGGAGAACCATTCTTTGTTACCGGTCATGTGGCGTGAGCAACCTGAATCCACAATCCAAATGTTCTCCTTCCTCAAACGTGTAACCTACATAAAAGCACAATACATCGATGACTCAATACTGGGGTTAGTCAAAAGGCATTTAGGAATCCAATACTGAGTCACGCGATGTGCAGCAGGAAAAACACGCGAAAGCTGAGATAAAACAGCAGGTTTATGAGTCAAAGATTGAGGTTTTCTGTTCTTAACAATTGATTTAGAAGTTGTTACTTGTTTAGAGTGAAAACCAGTAGCTCCAGAGGTAAAAGCAGAAGGTCCGGAGGCAAAAGCTAAAGCTTTGGAGGGAACAACAGAAGATCCGGGAGCTCTCGGAGCTATCAGAACTACCGGAGCTGCCTTTGTAGATTTCTTGCCAAAAGTTCTGGAAGCTACCTTTTCAAATTTATGACTCATTAAAGCAGGTTGTGTTTTCCTAATTGCATGAAAGTTATAAGATCTAGCAATCATCCTTTCCTTTTTCTATTGTTTAGCTAGTCTATAACAAAAATTTATGACATGAACATATCTACCACAGTAGGTACAATGAAATTTAACTTTGTGTTCATGTCTAGATGAGCAATCAACATTTTTATTTGATACCGAATGAGACAACACTCCTGCAGATTTGAAAACCACTTCTTTTTGTTTAGGAACTGTTTGAACCAAACCACTTCCTAATGACTTTACAATTTTAGGTGGATGTGCCTTAGCATGAGCATGAGAATCAAAACCTAAACCAGTTTTATCATTGCAAGACTTGGAAGAATTCAGCAGCAAGTTTAGGTTCTTATTCCCATTACAAAACCGATCTAATGTCCTATGCATGTTGTCAAGTTTATTGGACAGATCAAGGCAATTTTCACATGAATTTTTTCCTTTTAGTTTGCAATTGGAACAAAATTTAACTTCATGAGAACGTAAAGCATTGTTCAATATAGAAATTTCATTCATAGCATCTTGCAGTTTTTTATCAAGATCATCACAACTAGAACAATGCGAATCAATTGTAGAACAAGAAGCATCTTTTAAGTTTCCAATATTAAGTGCAGCAAGCTTTTTGTTCTTTTCAATTTCAAGTTCAAGTTTATCAAGTGTGGAGGAATGTGTACTTTTTAGGGAGGATAATTGTTCATAGATCAAGTCACAAGAGGGACATGCATCATCACTAGGAATCAAAGTTTTTAAACGGTTAATTTCAGATTCTAGTGATTCAATTTTAGCAGCATTATCCCTAAGCTTTTTGTCCTTTTTCTTGACAATAATAGTTGCACGAGAAATAGCATCACACATTTCATTGCAGGTAGAACATACCTCATCGTCTTCACTGTTGTGTTATGCATCCTCCTGACTTGATCTTGATCTTGTTTTGCCCGCCATGAAGCATAAGTTGGCCAGATCGTCATCATCTTCATCACTTTCAAAGTCTACATCACTTGAACTAAGTTCTTGAAGTGCGGTGATGAAGCTATTAATCATCTTGCGTCCTATGGTACCCTTCTTTTTCTTCGTATCTTTTGCAGAGGAGTGCTTCGTTCTTGTTTTCTTTTCATCCCGGGAAGTAGGACCTGAAAGGTTAGGGCAATCTGAATGAAAATGTCCTGTCTTACCACATTCGAAGCATCGTAGAGGTTCAGAGCTTCCTCTCCTTCTAGTTCTCACATTTTGCAATGCTTTTGAGAACCTCGTAGAGAGAAGTGCTAGCTCCTCCTCTGGAAACTCCTCAATCTGTTCAAGGGTTAAAGAGGACAACAAAGCAAGTGTACTACAAGATGAAGATTGGCCGGAGCTAGGCATATCACGTTGAGAAACAAAAGCAATAGACTTGTTGGGGTTCTTACGTGATATTATATCAATTTCATGAGTTTTTAGCTTGGAATAAAGTACATCTAATGTAAGAGAACTCATGACAGTTGATCCACGAATAGATGTTACTTTCATCTCCCAAATTGACATGTCTAATGCACTAAGAAGTTGCCTAGCATACTCAGTATCAGAAAAATTAACATTGACACTACGTAAGTTGCTGAGAATTTTATTGAAACGAGCAAAGAGATCATCAATAGACTCACCTGGTTGCATCTCAAAACGCATATATTCCTTTTTGAACATATCTTGTTTTACCTCCTTGATTGTGTTGGATCCTTCATGATAATCACAGAGAGCTCTCCAAACATCGTATGCTGATCGGAGGTGCGCGACACGATCAAAGTCGCTTTGAGTGAGTCCCTGGACTATCAAGTTTCGGGCTTTGTTGTTGTTGTCGACGTCCCGTAGGTTTGTGGCCGTGACTTGATCATTGGGTGGTACTTCAAAAGGCTTATACACCTTCTCCCATATTGCAAAGCCTTGTGCCTGGATGAAAGCCTCCATGCGTGCCTTCCAAACCTGGAAATCAATACCAGCAAACACACAAGGTTTGGCAGAGTACTTCTCCATGATGATTAGTCAAAAACACGTACAAATCTCAAAGATTAGAGCACCGTGGCTCTGATACCAATTATAGGATCGAAGAGCACGTGCAAAGCTACCATAGGGGAGGGGGTGAATGGTAGATTTAAAAATCTTACGCAGCGGAAACAATTAAACCCCAAACCCTTTCGGAAGAAAAACGATCTGTTAAATAAATCGTGTGTGAGACTAATCTAAATGTGTTTCACCGTGACAAAAGTGATATATATCAGAGAGAATCAAGTCACGAAGACAACACAAAAAGAATCACTCAAATCCGTCGAGAAAAACTCAAGTTATGATCGAAAGATCAAACACAGGTTAAACTGCCCTACCCGAGGAAAAACAGTTCTGGAACGCTGCAAAGAAACTCGTGTAGATCATAAACCACAAATCCAATGACCGTGAAATTTTGATAGATGATAGATAATCAAGTTGTGAAGACAACACAAAAAGAATCACGTCAATTGGATCTGTAAAACTCGAGTTATGATAAAACCACCAACGAGAGGTAGTGCTGTCCAAAAACTCGACGAGTAAAACTTGTCTGGAACAAGTTGGACGAACAAGGCACAAAAGTTCCTTCAAACTACGAATTTTATTCAATAGAACACAAGAGTAATAGCCCCAAAGTCGTGCACCACGAGCTCTGGGCTCCCTTGCTTATATAACCAGCCCTTAGGCCAATCCAATAACAACTAGGACTCCAATCCTACTCAGATCACAAATCGTAACTTTCCATAACTGCTCAAGATTCTTCTATACGCAGATAGAAGCAATCTTAAGACTTCCAAACATCTTAGGAATGTATCCCACATTCCTAAACAACTCAAATTCGTGACCCATACGAAATCCTAACATAACCAACTCAAATCTTTCCATATTTGAGTCAAACCCGACTCAGCCGCAGCTTGAGTCCATAACCTAGTCGGTTGGACCTTTCCAACCAATTCTTTATGTCAACATCTCTTCATCACGTCTCGGAACCATGTACCCCACGTCCATGCACTCCTTGCACACGTGCAAATATCTTCCAATGACTTCCATGATACCTTCATATGCATTGTTCTTGATCCAAACATGCTGCGCAACCTCCTGATCAGCTCAACCACAATTCCTCCCGAACTTGGTTGTTGGAACCTCATCTCCTCCCTGAGACTAGTCCAATGGATCCCGTCACTAGCCATGTCTTGAACTCAAGCAACACCTGCACATGAATAAACAACCAATCCATACGATCCCAAGTCCTCGACTTGACTCAAGTTAGTTCCGAACACAACACCCTACGTGAGAACCTCACATAAGCATGTTGCAAAACCACAGTAACACGATATCATCCATATCAACCAAAACACACCAAAAACTTAGTAAAAGAATACTAAGCAATCTTTCCAACAATGTAAAGCAAGTACAAAACATTGCAAATGAAAAGCAGAAGCACTTCGGTCAAGTTCCGAACCTTGCCAGAGCAACCCGGAGCTTGAGCCGGAGCTAACAAACGCTAGTAGAACCTAGCGCCAGAGCTTACCAAAACTAGTACAATGAAGCACCTACCGGAGCTTACCAAAACTAGTAGATCCTAGCACCGGAGCTTAGCAAAAACTAGTCAAAACTAGTCAACCCAAAACCGGAGCTAGACAAAGTACGTCGGAGCTTAGCAAAAGCATTCCGAAGCTATCAAATATATGCCGGAACTATCAAAGACATGCCGGAGCTAAAGATAAAACTTACCGGAGCTAACCAAAACTTAGTCGGACCTTACCAAGAAGCCGGACCTAGCATCTAACGTAGCCGGAGCTACCCAAAACAAGTCGGACCTATGGTCAGACCTTGCTATAGCTCGGAGCTAGAGTCAGACCTTAATAAAAAAATGTGTTTTGGTGATATTCAAAACTTTTATCATCAAAGCCAAGTGTATTCACTACAAGCCAATGTATTCAGCACACATAGGTCTTACAGATACCATGTTAGTGTGTCGTGCCCCGGAGGGCAATGATGTCACCTTCTGTGATGCTGCACGTCTCATGTTGTTGGAAACGTGCGGACCAAGTCTGCCAGACAGGGTCCGCCGCTGCGACGGGGCCCGTCCTGAAGGAGGAGGACCCTGGTTGCTGATGCGGTCGGCTGCTGCTGCAACCAAATGTTCCACATCAGCCCTCCACTGCTCTAGTACATCCCGGGATGCATCCGGAGGTGGTGGGCGTTGAAGAAGAGCACGTGCTGCATGAAGCGCGTGTTCCGGGTTGTCATGATTTGTCGACGCAGTGATTGACGCCGGTGCACCATCGCGTTGTCCAGCTTGATTTGCTGGTGGAGGCGGTGGTGGTGGTAGTGTGACTCCTGCTGGCGCTGAGGCTCCTGCTGGTGGCTGCATATTGGAGGGATTGCCCCCAACAGCTTGAACAGCAGGATGACCGTTGGATGATCCAGCAGTTGAGTTCACCATTCTTGAAATCTCAAGCGCCCCTACCTGGCGCGCCAACTGTCGGTGGTTTTGATCCGGCAGATCTCCCGACACTACTAAAGTGTTAGAGGAGTTTGAGGTTTGGTGTGGGCACGCGGAGATTCAAGAAGGTGAATTGTAGATGACACAGTAGACACGGAGATTTACGTGGTTCGGGCCGCCTGAGCGTAATACCCTACTCCACGGGGTGTGTTGATGTTGTATTGGATGTATGTCTAGAGCGTCTGTCTAGTATGTGTGTCCAGTGTAGAGCGTGTATATAACATGTCCTATGTATCGTCGGCCTGTCCTTTTATAGTACAAGAGCAGGCCGTTACAAGTTAGCCTGGCCCAATATGTGGTCCCGGCGGTTACTAATATTGATACGCATTCAACACGTTTAATTGCCCTTAATGACCGAGTAATGGGCTTTGACAGCACCATTACTGGTAATTAAGGTCGTCCGATCGTGTGTCATTAATATAGTATTAATGACACTTGATCGGGTCTTGAAGTCCTTGATTCCCCTTTGAAGATCCGGAGCCGTTGTGGAGTCTTCCGGAGGTTAGAGGCTGAAGATCCGACGATTGGATACGTGGGAAACAGATAGGTCCGGAGCTGCCTGACACGTGTCAGTTCCGGAGCTTCCCACGGTCTGGGGTTAGGTGTGGGGGTGCTATTTCGGTAGATAGCCCGAAGCTTCCCCCTTGCGGGCGGTAGCTCCAGCTTGATAGTGCACGTGGCGACCCTGGGACTAACCATGTTGGAGAAGCGGGTCCGGTTATGTCTGACATGTGGGCCTCCGAAGGTCTTTAAATCAAGTAGATGACTTTCCCTTGAGGTCTTTGCAATCTCAAGGGGTGTACGGTTCCCAGGGTACCGACACATGCCGAGTTTGTTGCATGTTATGAGGCCACCGAGCAGACTGTTTGGCTTAAGAAATTTTTACTCGGTCTTAGAGTGGTCGACAGCATTGAAAAACCACTTAAGTTATACTGCGATAATGAGCCCGCAATATTTTACTCTCACAACAATAAGTCGAGTGGTGCTGCCAAACACATCGACATTAAGTTTTATGTTGTGAAAGATCAAATCCAAGATCATACCATAAGTCTTGAGCATATAAGTATCAAGCGTATGCTTGCAGATCCGCTAACAAAAGGTCTTCCACCCAGCGTATTCAGTGAACACGTAGCCGACATGGGTTTAAGGGAGAACCTATGATCACTGGATATTTAGTGGCCAAGTAAGAATAAGGTTCATTTTTAAGTGTGAGATGTATTGTGGTCTTCGAGTCCAACAATACGTAAATGGTTGTTGTGATGCGTCGTGCCCTATATGTCAAGCATGAGAAAATGGACACTAAGTTTAGTATTAAGTAAGTTGGTAAGTTTCATATTTGAGTTTAAGGGGGAGAATGTTGAGGAGTACCGGACTTGTCCAGTAAAGACCAGACTAGTCCAGTTTTGTCCAGTAAGAGTAGCCGGACTAGTCCGGACTCTTATAAGACTAGTCTAATATTGTCCAGTAAGGATATCAGACTAGTCCGGACTCTATACAGACTAGTCTGATTTTTCAGTAACTATCAGTTTGAACTCGAAATTGACATGTGTTCTAATTGAAAGGACACGACCCACCGAATTTTGAGTCTCTGATCGGGAGACTCAATGATTCCTAAGGGTGGGAGGCCCCTCTTGTGTCTCTTTGTCAACTATAAGAAGAGGGTCAATTGTATGATCAAGTAATGCTTACGCATACACAAATACACATCTGGACACTCTTAATTCTCAGAATCCGATCAACATACCAAGAGGAGAACAAGGGGAAACGCCTCTCGTCATTCTTCTTGCGGCCTCGTCTTGTTAGCTAGATGACCGCATCGTTAAGCAATAATAAAGATGGAGGAGGAGATATTATTAGTGTTCTTGTGCTATTTGAGAGATAGCACTTGATATTGATCTTGTAATCAGATTTCTCCATGTAATTCGAAGCGATTTAGTGACTATTTAATCTTTGAGCTCTCTCTTCATTTCTAACACATTCATCCGTCAGTAAGTTGGAAATGGAATTCTATGGATGATAAACATGACTGAGACAGGTCTAATTAATCATCTCTCGAAATAATTGGTTTGACCCTGTGAAAACATCGAATCACTCGCTTGGATTTGAATTCGTCGCCGTACGTTCAGCGACTACGCACGTGGTCTCCGTGTTTGACTGCGAAGCAAGCAACCGGACCACAGGTCATGAAGCGCTCGCTACATGCTGCCAGTGCCAACAGCTAGCTACAAAAGCGGCGCCGCGCGCCCTCACGTCCAGCAGTAGCACAGTCTCAAGGCCAGCCGGAGCCACCAAACTACGTACAGTATTACTCTCTCCGTCTCTATGAACTTGTCGCTTTGTAGTTCAAAAATGAACTACAAAGCGACAAGTTCATGAGGACGGTAGGAGTATCAATCTTCCCATCCGTCGTGCAAGCCGCGCCATGGCCATGGCCGCCTCTCGTCTCCAGGCCCGGCCGTCACCGGCGATCCTAGTGGTCGTCCTGCCGCTGTGTTAATAATGGCGGCGTCTCCGCGCGGTGCCTTTGCCATCGCCGACACTAATAATGGATCTACCACATGTGAGCTAACGCACCATGCATGCTCTAACAGTAATTGCGTAGTACCGGCCCTAGTACACACAACCCTAATCTGATGTGTCGTTTCCGTTGTGCACATACGACAGTGAGCAGCGGCGGTGTCCACCACAACCTGCAGGTCTTTATCACCGACGGTGACAAGGGAGAAGACCGTCGTTGGGATTCACCGGTGAAGCGGAGTCTAGCTCGTCGTCTAGCTAATGATGTAGGTAAGAAATAAGTGGGTGAGGAATCTCAAACGTTTATCGTTTATGCAATTTACTTACGCCAGAATTAGCAATTTAGGCCACACAATTAGCAATTTACGCCACACAAGCTGCGGAGTCATCACCTTAAAAAAAAAGTGGGTGAGGAATCTACTTACGCCAGAATTAGCAATTTACGCCACACAAGTCTAACGTTTATCGTTTATGCGCTTGGATTGTTCGTTTTGCAGTTTGGGACGGGACTCACCCGGTTCCCGTCTCCAGAGGACGGCGCTAAACCAGGCACGCCTGGTTCGATCGTACATGAGCAGGTTAACTGTGAATAGCAGCCGGTGCAAACTCTATTGTACGATGCTCTTTCGAGTTTAGTAAAGAGCTCACTATAAACTACCCCTCCATTCCAAATACTTGTCACATCATTTTTAAATTAGAGAGTGACATGTATTTTGGGATAGAAGTAGTATGAGTAGCAGCTGGTGGTAATAAATAAACTCTCAGCAGGTTGACTGGTTAAAAGAGTTGGTTTTTATATATCTATGGTTTTTTAGAGGGACATAAAAGATGAAGTTTTGGAACACTGGTGCACGAACAAAATCAATTTACTTATGAAAAAAAAATGAAAATGAAATCCAATATATATGGCGTAAGAGCAAATGTGTGACGCCAAGCAAAAATGCCTTACTGCTGAATGGAAGTTTTGCCGAGCAATTCTTATTAGTTTTCATGCCTGATCAAATAACCACGACAAACGTACCGTTCTGTCGGTACCCAACATATCGGATACCCTCGCGCACAAGCTAGAGCCGCCTAGGTATCTTGCCTCCCAACAAGGACAGGTTTCGAGGGCGCCACGTGTTCAAAGAAACCTAGACCCGCCGGCTTCTGATGGGAAGTTTGGGGTGCCCATGAGACATCCAAAAGGGGAAACCCAACTCCACCTTGATGACAAGCTCCCAGGCAGCCACGTGTCCAGCAGGACGGGACCCGACCTCCTCCGCAGAGGTGAGCTCCCAAGCTGCTACGTGGCCCACAAAGTCGAGACCTGATCTCCCCAGCGGAGGCGAGCACCCGAGCTGCCACGTGGCCCGTGGGGCGAGACCTGACCTCCCCCACGGAAGTAAGCTCCCAAGCTGCCACGTGGCCCACGAAGTCGAGACCCGATCTCCCCACCGAAGGAGGGCACCCGAGCTACCACGTGGCCCGTGGGGTGAGACCTGGCCCCCCACGGAGGTGAGCTCCCGAGCTGCCACGTGGCCCACAAGACGGGTGTGGCCTCCACCATGGCAGAGAGCTCCCCAGTGGCCGCACGGTCAGTCCACTTGCCTTGAGCAGATAGTGGGGAAGTTAAGATGGTGGTGCGCCTTGTCTCCATCAAGCCTTGAAGATCTGCGGCTTCCCCAGGCGCATGGCATGGCGCACGCCTAATGTCAGGCGCCGCTATGACTAATCACATCAGAGTGAAGGCGCCGAAGCCTATCCCCCTCCGCCAAGTGGGTAGCTTATGGCACCAGAGACAGTTGGATGGGACATTCCCTGCCAATATGAGCAACGATGTGTGGGCTAATGACAACCCGGGCGACAAGACGTCGAGTTCTCACGTATGCGGTCAGAGCAAGCTTATAGAAGAAGCCTTAGATCTCTTAGGATAAGATCGCCCCGGGACCACTTGTCGGGCCCCAAGACCCCACTTGTAAGGCGTCCGACCTTGACTATAAAAGGCCCGAACCGCCATCGCTACAAGGACAAGTCTCAAATCTGCGATACACACACACACACACTCGCATACACACTCACCAAGCAATACAATCCACTGTGGAGTAGGGTGATACGCTCCTTGCGGCCCGAACCACGTAAAAACTTGACTGTTTCATACTCTTCCACTAGAACACTAGTTTGAGGCCTAAGCCCCGCCGAACAAGAACCTCCACGGGCTGCTCCTTAGCAAATCTGGGAGAAGTGTCGCATTGACCCTTCGACATTTGGCGCACCAGGTAGGGGCTTTTTCCCTCAAAAAAGTGGTAGCGATTTCACCATCATGGTGTTCATCAGGCCCGTAGAAGGCGATTTTCGCGGCCGTCGTCTAGTGACCAGGTCCGTCGCTCGAGCGGTGCTCTCCGATCTGCCTCGACCCCGTGCAGGTACGGCTGGCCAAAATGGCACGTCGGGACACACCCCAGCTCAGTCGGCTCCACCAGCACCCACAACAGCGAGCCTGGAGAGCGCTTTGGCGGCAGCCAGAGCTCTCCTCCACCACCCACCGTCGTTGAACGCCTTTTAGGGGGCGGCTCAACAGTGGGTCCAAGACATCGACCACCTCGTCGTCACAACCATGAACTCCCCCAACAGGGGAAGGCTCCTCGTGTCGCTGTCACGCACGCCATCCATCGACCGTCACTCCGCCAACTCCCGCTCCTCCAAGCCTACGAGCATTGGTCGGCTCCCCACGGAGGACCTCAGGGCTAAGCTTGACCATTGTCAAGATCACATGGACGATTATGTCATCATCGAGCGGCAGCGAGAGAGGCGGCGCAACCTCGACAATGAATATGGCCCTCAATGCCCTGTTCACGACGTGTCCTCCGTCCAAGGTGTGCTGCAGGTAACCCCTCCGCCACCTGACTAGGAGTATGTCGGCTCGACAGCTCCCCTGCAGTACTCGGTGCAGCAGGATGTGCAGCAACAGTACTTGGCGCAGCCAGTACCATTGTAGCAACACATGGCAACCAGTGCCACAACCGCAAGTCCAACAAGTACCGCATGTCGTGCAGCAGACCCCCTTGGGGTATGCTGTCCCATCTGCCTCCCCGACGAGGCCCGTGGGAGGCTGCTCGGCGTTGGCTCCACACCTCCGCTTCGCAATGTGGCCACGCAAGTTCCAACCACATACCCCGGAGAGATTCGACGGAAGCATCAACCCAGCAGAGTTCCTGCAGATCTACACTACGACACTCCTTGCTGCAGGAGCGGATGAGACCACCCTGGCGAACTACTTCCCAGGTACGCAAGTCCATTCCCAACATCCCAAATGCCTCTGTCATAGTGGCATTTCGCCAGGGGGTGTGTGACCGCAAGATGCTCGAGAAGTTAGCTATGCATAACGTACAAGACGTCTCCGAGCTCTTCTCCATCGCTGATCGGTGCGCCAGGGCGGAAGAAGGCCACGACTGGCATGCCAGACTGGAGAAGGAGCCGCTACCCCTGGTAGCGGCAAAAAGAAGAACAGGAACCGGGGTGACGTCCAAAACAAGCCGCTGCATGGATCTCTTATCGAGGCAACAGCCGCAATCGGAGGAGGCATGCCCCCACGCCCAGAGAAATGCCCTTGTCAGCCACCTACCACTGATGAAGACGTCGAGCCCTGCCCGGTGAACAAGACTCGCGAACACACCGCGAGCGAGTGCTGGGAGATAAAAAGGTGTGCCGAACGCTACAAAGAGCGGCGCAACAGCGCCTGTACAGTGCCCCCTTCCGCCAACGGGAGGGCAAGCAGAAGGTCGAACCCAAGGTCGACAATGACGAGGAGCTGGGGTACCAGAAGCAAGAGCGGGCTGTCAAAGTGGTCCACAAAGATGAGGACTCCGACGCCAGCAGCGACACCGAGCGTCGCAAGACCCTCCACGTCATCTTCGGAGGGTCTTGGGATCCCGTGTCCCCACGATCAAGACCCTTCGTTGTGCAGTGGCTTCGATAGCCATTGTAGCCACTCCGGCCAGCACCACCGCTGGAAGGAGACATCGATTAGCTTCGATGTCTCTGACTGCCCCAAGAACATGGCCGGGGCAGGGGTCCTACCTCTCCTAGTCTCCCCCACCATAGCTAACGTGAAGCTCCACTATGTCTTGATAGATGGTGGGGCCAGCCTCAACCTACTCAGCCATGCAGCCTTCGAGTAGCTACAGATCTCGGTGTCCAAGTTGGCCCCCTCGAGCCCATTTTCAGGGGTGGGACCTGGGAGCATCATCATGTACGACAACATCCACCTGCAGGTGACCTTTGAGACACCTGACAACTACAGGACGGAGAGCATCCTCTTCGACGTCATTGATGTCAGCCTCCCCTTCAACGCCATCATCGGCAGGCCTGCCCTGTACCAGTTCATGGTTGTAGCCCACTACGGCTACCTCGTCCTGAAGATGTCAACCCCCTCCGGCGTCCCCAGGATCCGCAGAGATCGCACCGCTGCAGTGTTAGCCTTGGAGTAGCTCCAAGCACTCACAACGGACCCAGCACCAGTCCTGACCGATGCTGGATCAAGTCGACCTCCGCCAAGCTCACAGCAGCGCAGAGCACCCGCCGCACCTCAGTTCTAGCCCCCCGACAGCATCGACACCTTCGTCAAAGCTGCCACGCCCAATCTTGGCTCTGCTCAGACCACTCGCAAGACGGGTGGTCAAGGCAGGAAATAGGGATGCTCGCTCATCGCCCTTCTATGTAGCTGTTGACAGCAAGGTTGCCCGCCAACCATCGTAGCTACTCATGGATCTGTGGGCACCCCTATTCTAAATACTAGTCTTAGTAGAACAGTGTAAAGGATTCTATAGGGCTTAGGAGCAGCACTAAGGACAACCAAGCACCGGGGGGGGGGGGGGGGGGGGGTCAGGCCCAGAGTATGCAACCAGCTTAACTTGGTTCCGAACTCTAAGCATGTGCACCCTGCCTCCCCCATCGTCCGGAGGCAAGCCGTTGCCCTCTTTTGTAAAAGTCTGTCTCCCGCCATGAACTCCCAGCAAAAAATCACTGTTTTACATAAAGTCTTCTTAAAAACTTTGTCCATTTACTTATGCATTAAGTTTATGAACATGCCACACTAACACTCGTTTATTGCGTATTAGTTTATATGTGCGATTGTACACTCTATAACTCACCCATGCAGGAGTCATGTAATCCTAATGAAGGCGGGCCTGCTTGAGGTACCTGCAGTGTATGAGGGGTTCTTTTGGCCCCTCTCGTCATTAGGGACCTGTGACGCCAGAAGGTTCCCCAGGAAAGGCCTGTGCCGAGCAGGAGGTCCAGGGGGTGTAATCTGCTTAGCCTGGTCCTGTACCCTAAACGTACACACCCTGCCTCCCATCGCTACAACCAAGCACTGAGAGCCAGAAAGCTCACACCCTAAGGATGACAGGAGACGTGCCCCGGAGCACCAACGTACTGAATTACCCATGCCCCGCAAATCAGCCCAGGACAGTAACACATGACGGAGCTAAGGGAGAGTTACAGGTAAATCAACGAGCAAACTAGTCCACCTTGCTTCTATCATATGTGCAAAACAGCCCGCGTCGAAGCATCCAGCTCCAGCACCTCCCAAGGGGCATGCCATCGACGTCTACACGAAGATGATGGACGACGCCGGAGCATCCAGCTCCGACACCTCCAAAGGGACTTACCGTCGACGTATACACGAAGATATTAGACGACGCCGGAGCATCCAGCTCCGGCACCTCACAAGGGGTCTGCCGTCGACGTTCAGGAATGTCAACGACAGCACCGAGCGCGGATAAGTGAGTAAACTCTCCTGGCCCACTCTTGTTGCTAATAGGGTTCCCTTGTGATAGCCTGTAAACCAGGGGCCTGCCCTCGATGACTCTACGATGATGGTGGACGACGCTGGAGCATCCAGCTCCGGCACCTTCAAGGGGCCTGCCATCGACGTCTACACGAAGATGGTGGACAATACCGGAGCATCCATCTCCATCACCTCCCAAGGGGCCTGCCGTCGACGTCTACACGGAGATGGTGGACGATGCTGGAGCATCCAGCCCCGGCACCTCACAAGGGGCCTATCGTCGACGTCTAGGGATGTCAATGACGGCACCAAGCGCGGATAAGTGAGTAAACTATCTTGCTTCGCTCTTGTTAACAGGTTTCCCTTGCGATAGCCTATAAACATGGGGCCTACCGTTGACGACTCCACGACGATGGTGGACGACAGCGGAGCATCTAGCTCCGGCGCCCCCAAGGGGCCTACTGTCGACGACTCCACGATGATGGTGGACGACGTCGGAGCTTCCAACTCTAGTGCCTCCCAAGGGGCCTGCCATCAACGTCTACACGGAGATGGTGGAAGACGCCAGAGCATCCAGCTCCGGCACCTCACAAGGGGCCTGCCGTCGACGTCCAAGGACGTCAACGACAGCACCGAGCACAGATAAGTGAGTAAACTCTCTGACTCCACTCTTGTTGCTAACAGGGTTCCCTTGCGATAGCCTATAAACTAGGGGTCTGCCGTCGACGACTCCACGACGATGGTGGATGACGCCGGAGCATCCAGCTCCGGCGCCCCCAAGGGGCCTGCCATCGATGACTCCACGACGATGGTGGACGATGTTGGAGCATCCAGCTCTGGCACATCCCAAGGGTGAAAGTGCGTCTAGGCATCCCTTGTGCGTTTTGGTTGATTTATAACAAACAAATGAGATCCTAACCAAATTGTTGAGATGAGCACAGGTCTTAAAAGAAATTATGAAGAAAGCGCAAAAAGAAAGAAGAATGAGGATCTATATGGAAAAGAGCTTAAGAGCTGAATAGATTAGATCATTGTGTATGGAGTGTGTTGGAGAAACACACCCCAAGAGCTCAATCAAAAGAAAACTCACTCACTGCACTAATTTATACAGGTCCGCACTAGTCCGATAGCCCCTCTGTTCAAAACCGGACAAGTCCTCCCAGTGCAGACTTGTCTGCACAATCCAGGTTTACACAGATCGAACTAGTCCGATATCACCACGAACTAGTCTGATATCTTTCTGACTAAGATCGGACTAGTCCTCCACAGTGCGGACTAGTCCTCAACACTTCACAAATTTGCACAAACATCGGACAAGTCTGATAATATCCGGACTAGTCCGATAACCTCTCTAACTAAAATTGGACAAGTCCTCCAAATGCGGACTTGTCCCCAATTCACTAAGGAGATAACCACAGTCGGACTTATCCAAAAATAACCAGACTAGTCCGAACTTTTCTAGAGCCTAAATCGGACTAGTCCGCCCCAAGGCTAGACAAGTCCGATCTTCCTGAGAACTTAGGGTTTCCTACACGCCGCACACCGGACTAGTCCGGACCCTCGAAACCCTAACGGTAACTTTTGGAAACACCATATAAATAGATGTGCACGACCCTACTTTCAACACTCTCGACTCCCTGCGCTGTCACAACCTCCAAGAGCTTAGAAAACACATCTCTCCATGTAATTCAACACAAGAAAGATCAAATCCTTGAGGATTCATCTTGGATCAAAGGAGAGACACAATTCACACGTTTGAGCTCTTGGGTTTGATCTCTAACACACTCCTGTTGTTTCATTGTTGACATTAAGAGTGTGTTCTCGGTGGTGTTTGACTTGTAATCTTGGGGAGCCCTCAACTTGTGAGAAGGCCCCTTGACCTTGGTGATTTATCCCTGTGATAGTGAAAGAGAATTGGTGAAAGTTGCCTAGAGGGGGGGTGAATAGGCTAATCGACCTTAAATTGCTTAATAAAATGAAATCAGTACCTAGTCCGCCCCACCTGCAGGGAAAACCTAAAAAGAGTTTCTAACAAGTTTTAGTGTGATTTTCGTCATGCGAAAAGTGTTAGGATCATTCAGTGAACCTTAACAAGTTATATAGCAAGTATGAAGCTAGGGATCACAGAGAAATGAAAACAATGAACAAAAACAGTAAAGCTAACCCTAGAAGCAATGTGCGATAAATGAAAGCGAAGTACACAAGGGACACAAGGATTTTATCCCGAGATTCGATCCCACACAGGAATCTATGTCCCCGTTGAGGAGTCCACGAAGGACCGGGTTCAACAACCCTTCCCTCACCGAGTTTGGCACAAGGGCCAAACCAGTGCTCCATTATCACAAGGGTGAATACAAGATTTGTTGGGGCTTCTCACAATCTGAGGCTCCCACCACAAATATGATCACAAATCACAAAGAACAACTCAAGCCACATATCACAAAGATTCAACAAGTGCAAGAGATCAAACTGAGAGCCAAAGAGCGGTGTTCTTCCTCTTCTTCACCTCACCAAACCCCAATCCACACAAGAATTAGTTTTCCAAGGAAAGTAGGCAAGAAGGAGGATTTTGAAGGCTCAAAGTTTGCTGTGGCGGCACTAGGGTTTCGAGAGAGTTCAAATGAACCCGGGTGTCCTCTATTTATAGAGGATCCAAGCCCATACTGCTGACCTCAGCAGATGGGCGGACTAGTCCGACCTATGGACCGGACTAGTCCGGCCTTTGGGACTACTGATGTCCCTGACAACTGCCACACTGCGCGGCAATCGTCTTGCTACCCGCCAAAATCAAATTCAAACAGTCACTTCATAACGGACTAGTCCGGTCCAAACCGGACTAGTCCAATCTCACATAGAGCCTTTTGTTCCGTGTAAAAACGGACTAGTCTGGAGACCACGGACTAGTCCGGCCACCAGGGAGGACTAGTCTGGCCTCCCAGACTTAGTGGCTGAAGCACCCAACTCTTACAAACCCGGACTAGTCTGCACCCAAGGCGGACTAGTCCGATCTCAGTCAGGACCTCTTGGTCCGGCCAAAAACGGAGAAGTCCGGGGTTTTGGGACTTAGTCCCGAGAACCTACTCCATGACTACACCGGACTAGTCCGTCCCACTACAAACTAGTCCGAAGTCAGTCAGAACCTCTTGGTCCACCTGAAAACAGACTAGGCCGGCGAGGAGCGGACTAGTCCGGCCACCAACACGGACTAGTCCGGCCTCTGCTGCTAGACTACTCTAGCACTCTTCTCTCAATGGGTTTTGATCTATAAACCGCTTTAAGCTCCCAACTTGATCTCAATGCACTTTATGCACACACCCTCATACATATACGGCTAGTCTAAACTCAACACGGTAGAAACCCTAGTTTCTACTTTTCGAGTCGACACCGTCGTTTCCATCCTTTTCCTTTTTGAGGGTTTGTGATTCCACTTGAGTCCACACCTGTGCTTAAGATCACTGAGCTCATTAGTTACTTAATTGTCATCATCAAACATCCAAAACCCACAAGGATCCTAGATGCACTTTCAATCTCCGCCTTTTTGGTGATTGATGACAACACATCAATTCTTCAACATATAAGAGTATAAAATTTGGTTTTCATAATGTGCGGGTGTATGAGTGAATCCCCCTCAATGAATGCATCATGAAAAGAAGACTGAGGAAGTCCTTCATACACACACATGTTATGGTGGGGTGCCTACGTGTTGTGCTCAACATTTGTGACAAGACATAATAGTTATGAATGTGATCAAAAGATAGACAATTAAAGCATCACATTAATGTTAAACAATCAAACATAGTCTTGCACAAATTTAAACATCCAAAAGACATAATATTACAATATAGAGTGCAACACGTCCAAGGATCCAAATAACTAGACAAGTACTACTACCCCCTTCTAACTCTCCCCCCTTTGGCATCAAGACACCAAAAAGGAAAAGAAGAGGGAAACTAAGAGACCCAGAGTCTAGTCATCATCCTCCTCGCTATCGACCGCCTCATCGCTCTCCGAGGCCTCCAGATCCTCGTAGTCCTCATCGTTGTCGTCGGAGACCTGTGCTGAGGGAGCCGCCCGGGAAGAGCTCCCGTCCTCATGGAACTGGGCGAGCTTGTCGGCGGTGAAGTCGGGGAACAGAGTGATCTCGCCATCGCTCTCCTCCGGAGGATACATAGGGACCTCAAGCTTGTCGCACACCACCTTGAGGTACTTCTCTTGGTGCTTGTGCGCCCGCTAATTGCGGACTTCTTGCTTCTGGCAGAAGGTGAAGATGGCCTTGAAGCACTTGAAGAAAGCGCTCATCGACTGAGGTGGAGGCAGAGATGGAGGTGTCGCGAGGCGAGGTGCTGGCATCCCCAGATGGGAAGGAGGCTCGACATTACTCCAACGAGTAGGCTCCGGGATGGATGGAGGCATCTGAGGATGGAGGGGCTGATGAGTTGTATCCTTGGCAAACACAAGCCCTGACACCTTATCGATGAAGCACATAATGTAGGGTGCATATCCACATGCATGGTTCGGAATGTGTGAGATGTTGAAGATGTCATCGAAGATATAGTCCACAAGATTGAACATCTCATCTCCATCAATCAACAGAAGAAGGTGCCTCAGATTTCCCTGTATGATCCCAGCATCAGTCTCTTTAGGAGCCACAGTCTGCCTCAAGATTCTGTTAAGGATGCTGTAGAAAGGCTTGATGTTCCTCGCAAGCCCGACCTCATAGGGGACATGACTAGGATACATGTAGGCCAACTCATCCCTGTCCACGACCTTTAGATTTGAGATGATGATCTCGTGGTCCAGGTGGTGCTCAAGTCTTAGTGCCTTTGCAAACTCTTCGAATGTGGCGGAATACCGCTCACCATTCGTCATCCATGTGATGGCCCGGTTGCCATGCGGATGAAATTAGACAGTTGTGTAAAACTACACAATCACCTCCACATTCCAGTCATACTTGAAACCTAGAATGTCTTTGATGCCATGGCGCTCAGCAGCTTCAATCACTTCATCAAAGGCCGCATTTTCCTTCTTGGCCATGTATTCCCAATCAACCCATTGAGCTTGGATGACGGGAGTCTTCATTGCTTGATAGACCGAGCGATAATAATCACAATGAAAATCACACCAAAACTGTGGATCGGCGGTGTGCTTCTCATAGTCATACACTCGATCAGTCCTTAGCCTTCGGGCCTTCTCATCTCCTTTACCCTTAAAATATTTGCTGCCAAGTTGGGCTGCCTGTTCGGGTTGCGAGCTGGAGAGTGCATCTTCAGGGGGCCAATGGGTTTGGCTTTCCCTTTCTCCTTTATGACAACGCCATTGGCCTTCTTAGCTGGAGACTTCACAGAGGGCTTCTTCTTCTTGGGCTCTGCAGGGGCCGAGGCCTTGCCCTTCTTTGGATATCTCTTGATCCAGTGTTCAGCAATCTCTTCGTGGGTTTGCTCCTTGGCCCTTTCTTTCTTGCCAACTGTGACTAGCTTTTTCCGCTTAGAGACTTGTGCTGCGGCAGCCTGGGAGTTGTGTGCTTCTCGCTCCTCTCGCTTCTTCTTTCGGAGCTCCTTGCGGCTTGCCTCAATGGCACGCTGCATAGCTGCCTCCTCATCATAAAGCTCCTGGGAGGTTGAGCGAGGGGAGCTATGCTCGGATCCCGACATGGTCGCTGCGAACACATTAAGGACAGAAGTGATGAGGTCAAGGAAGTGGAATATTGTGAAAGAGATCACAAGAAAAGGTCAAAGTTAGGATTTGTCATGTGTAAACCAGACTTGTCCGCCTGGGACCGGACTAGTCCGCGTTACACAGGAAGAACCCTAACCCTAATGATTTTTCGAAAAATCTTTGAACCAAGTCGCAATACTCCTAGGCTATGATCACAAGGATACTAGAAAAAACTTTTGTAAAGAGGCATCTATCAATAACTCTACCAATCAAGAATGGGAAAGAGTTTCGAAAAGTTGAGAATACCTCTTCAAATCTCGAAGAATCGAGGGGATTAGTGATGGATCGCGTTGAGAATGCGCGGGAAAAGTCTCCCACACCTCCAAAGGGTCCAATGCATGGATTGGAACCGGTTTTTGATGGAGGAAATTGAAAATCGCCTAAGGGGGCGGTTGTCGTGCATGAGGGAGAGAGAGAGGGAAGTGAGAGGGAGAGGTGGGGTCGGACCGCCTCTTGGGGGTTTAAGTCCCCAGGCGCCGAACTAGTCCGATATGGGACCGGACTAGTCCGGTCGACGAACCAGACCCGAACAAGTCTGCGTCTGGACTTGTCCAGCCTCCGGGCGGACTAGTCCGGTGCAAAAAGGCTAAAACATATATATTGAGTTTTAGGCACTTAAATGGATCCTTTTGGGCATATTTACACAAGGAAACTTTATGAACATGGTCAGTAAGAAATCAACAATCAAACTATGACCATAATTCACAAAGTTAATAGTTTTTCAAATAATTTAGAGAAAATTGAGATATAGATGAATTTCTCAAACACATGCGTTCTTCTGAATAAGGTGCAAAGTAAACATTCAGATGTGCATGTTTCAAGCCACATTTCAAGAATCTAAGATATTGAGCTCACTCCTAAGCTCACAAAAGCGCTTCTCATCTAAGGGCTTGGTGAATATATCGGCTAGTTGGTTCTCGTTTCTTACATGGGAAATCACTATATCCCCCTTCAAGGAATGATCTCTCAAGAAGTGATGGCTAATATCGATGTGCTTTGTCCTCGAATGCTCAACTGGATTATGGGCTATTTTGATGGCGCTCTCATTGTCACATAGGAGTGGAATATGGCGCAAGTTTATACCATAATCCCTTAGAGTTTGTCGCATCCAAAGGAGTTGTGCACAACAACTTCCGGCTGCGACATACTCCACTTCGGCTGTGGAAAGAGCAATGGAGTTTTGTTTCTTGGAGGGCCAAGACACTAAGGATCTACCCAAGAATTGACATGTCCCGGATGTGCTCTTTCTATCAACTTTACACCCCGCATAATCCGCATCGGAATAGCCAATAAGGTTAAACTTGGATCCTTTGGGGTACCAAATTCCTAGGCTAGGTGTGTGAACTAAATATCTAAGAATTCTCTTAACTGCGGTCAAATGACACACCTTAGGTGCAGCTTGAAAACGTGCACACATGCACACACTAAGCATAATATCTGGTCTAGATGCACAAAGATATAACAAAGAACCAATCATATAACGATATACCTTTTGGTTCACACTTGGACCATCTTCGTTGAGGTCTAGATGTCCATTAGTCGCCATTGGAGTCTTGATGGGTTTGGCCTTGTCCATGTCAAACTTCTTCAATATGTCTTGAGTGTACTTTGTTTGACTTATGAACGTGCCTTCTTTGAGTTGTTTGACTTGGAAACCTAAAAAGAACTTCAACTCCCCCATCATGGACATCTCAATTCTCTCCGTCATATCTTAGAAAACTCATCACAAAATACTTTGTTAGTAGAACCAAATATGATTTCATCGACATATATTTGACACACAAAGAGATCATCATTAAAGTGCTTTGTAAAGAGAGTATAATCAGCTTTTCCTATCTTGAAACCATTTTGGATCAAAAAGTCTCTAAGGCACTCATACCAAGCTCTAGGCACTTGCTTGAGGCCATAGAGAGCCTTACGCAATTTGAAGACATGGTTGGGGAAGTCTTGGTCTTCAAAACCCGGCGGTTGCTCCACATAGACTTCCTCCTTGATTGGGCCATTTAGGAACACACTCTTGACGTCCATTTGGTAGAGCTTAAAATCATGGTGAGTAGCAAAGGCAAGTAATATACGAATTGACTCTAGCGTAGCTACGGGAGCAAAGGTTTCATCAAAATCCAAACCTTCGACTTGTGAGTACCCCTTGGCCACAAGTCGTTCCTTGTTCCTTGTCACCACGCCATGCTCATCTTGCTTGTTATAGAACACCCACTTGGTGCCCACAACATTTGTTTGTGGATGCTTGACGAGCTCCCACACTTTGTTTCTCTCAAAGTTGTTGAGGTCCTCTTGCATGGCCACCACCCAATCCGGTCTCAATTCGTCTTCAACCTTATGAGGCTCCAAAGAAGAGACAAAGGAGTAATGTTCACAAAAGTTTGCAACAAGAGAACGAGTGGTTACCCCTTTTGGAATGTCTCCTAGGATGTTGTCAACGGGATGATCCCGTTGAACGCTTTGATGCACACGAGGATGTGGAGGTTGAACTCTTGAGTCATCATCATCCTATTCTTCTTCTTGGTCTCCCCCTTGATTTATGCCCCCCCCCTTGATCTTCATCTTCTTGATCATGTTGAGGTGCAAGTTGTCCATCTTCAACTTGGTCACGTGGGGGATGACTTGTACCATTTTGTGGTTCATCACCTGGCTTTTGAGGTTGTTCTTGTGGACGAACATCTCCAAGTGCCATCCTCCTAAGTGCTTCTTGTGGAGAGTCTTCTTAATCTAACACACTTTGATCAACTTTCTCCACTTGGGAGCCATTAGTTTCATCAAACACCACATCGCATGCTATTTCAACAATCCCAGAGGATTTGTTGAAGACACGGTAGGCGTGGGTGTTCGAATCATAACCAAGCAAAAAACCTTCATCGGACTTTGAAGTGAACTTCGAAGTCCTAGGCTTCTTGTTGAGAATATAGCTTTTGCTCCCAAAGACACGAAAGTAAGAGACATTGGGTTTCTTACCAACTAGAAGCTCGTAGGGGGTCTTCTTGAGGAGGCGGTGGAGGTACAACCGGTTTACGGCATGGCAAGCGGTGTTAACCGCTTCCGCCCAAAATCGGTCCGACGTCTTGTACTCATCAAGCATCGTCCTTGACATCTCAATGAATGTCTTATTTTTCCGTTCTGCCATCCCATTTTGTTGAGGGGAGTAGGGGGCTGAAAATTCATGCGTAATGCCCTCCTCATTCAAGAACTCTTCCACTTGTGTGTTCTTGAACTCGGTGCCGTTGTCGCTTCTTATAGCCTTGATTCTTAAGGTGAACTCATTTTGAGCTCTCCTTAAGAACCTCTTGAGGACACCATGAGTCTCACCCTTATCATGCAAGAAAAATACCCAAGTGAAGCGAGAAAAATCATCAACAATAACAAGACCATATTTGTTTCCGCCAATGCTCATGTAGGTTATTGGCCCGAAAAGGTCCATGTGTAGCAGTTCCAAAGGCCTTGTCGTTGTCATGATATTCTTGGACGGGTGTTGAGCTCCTACTTGCTTCCCCGCTTGCAAGCGCTACATGGCCTATCTTTTTCAAACACAACATCCTTCAAGCCATAGATGTGCTCGCCCTTAAGAAGCTTTTGTAAGTTCCTCATCCCAACATGGGCTAGCCTTCTATGCCAAATCCATCCCATGTTGGTTTATGCCATTAAGCATGTGTCAAGTTGAGCTTTATCCGTGGTGAAATCCACAAGATAAAGCTTTCCCTTGAGCACACCCTTAAAAGCGATTGAGTTATCCCTTCTTCTAAGGATGCTCACACCCTCATTAGTAAAAACTAAATTATAACTCTTGTCACATAGTTGTGATATGGACAAGAGGTTATATTCTAAGGAATCAACATGCAACACATGAGAAAGTGAATGTCGAGGGGAAATAATGATTTTAACGGAGCCAAGGATTTTACCTCAGCTATTGTCCCCGAAGAAGATCCCTTCAGTTGGATCATCATTTTGCTCATACTCCATGAACATTTTCCTCTCTCCGGTCATGTGGTTGGTGCATCCACTATCAAGCACCCATTTCGATCCACCGGAGGAGTATGCCTACGAAACATGATTATGCCTTCCATTTAGGTACCCAAGCAGAGTTGGGTCCTTTGACATTAGTAGTGAGGCACTTGGGCACCCACACGCAAGGTTTAGGGCTCTTGCGGAGTGGCCCAACATATCTAGCAAAGACTTTGCCATACTTGTTCCTCATTAGAACATAAGATGCATCAAAATCATGAAAGAGAGGATGCGGTTCAGTTTTAGGCATTTTATTGCTAGTTGAAATGTTCTTTCCAATTTTAGTTTGGGATGTGCTTCCCTTGACAAATACAATCAAGTCTTTGCCATACTTGGAGGTTTTAGCATTTTTCTTTACACCTCTAGTATAACCAATACCATCCTTGACATAGGGATGTCTTGTGTTGGTGTATGCACTTCGTGCATACACCACCTTCTCTTTGTCAAAGATGGCATCCTTAGGTGCTTGTTTGCCTTGAGTCAACTTAAGCTCATCCTTTAATTTAAGGATCAAGTTTGAACATTTGTAAGTGGAGATTGCTTTGGATGCAACCTTTGAGGGGGATGAGCTTTTGGAGGAAGAGGCTACATTAGTCTTGAGGGACTCAACTTGAGTTTCAAGGATCTTGTTAACTTTTTCCAAGTTGCTAAGTTCGTCCTTGAGCCCAAAGGTAGTCTCCTCAAGACTTGAGCAAGTTTTCTTGCTTAGAGCAAGTTCATGCTCTAATGCCTTGCTCTTCTCTCTCTCAAGCTCAAGGAGCTCAATAAGCTCTTGACGTCTCTTTTTTTCATGGATGAGCATGTTCTCTTTCCTATATATGAGCTCCTCCTTCTCAAAGATTTCATCCGAGAGCAATTTCATTCTACGCAAAGTGCTCTTACTTATATCCTTACGCATGCATTCGTTTTCACTAGCACTATCAAATTCATCACGGGAAGATATGGAGGAGGATGAGTGAGAAGTAACCTTTCTCCTTCCTTCTTTTGCCATGAGGCATGTTGGCTTGTGGTCGTCGAGGTTGGGGAAAAGCTTGCTTCCCTTGGAGCTCCTCCCGATGGCTATGGTTGCCACCTTCTCCTCGACTTCGAGGGAGGACTCATCGTTAGAGTCCCATTCCTTGCCCAAGTGAGCATGACCGGAGGGCCTCTTCTTCTTGAAGAATTTCTTTTCTAGAGGCTTGCCCTCCTTCTTCTTCTTGCCCTCTTCATGTGGACAATCCACAATGAAGTGCCCGTACTCGCCACAATTGTAGCAAGCTCTCTTTGTTTTGGGCCTTGCTTTTTCCTTTCCCTTGCTCTCGTTGTTGTATCCTACTTTCCTTCTCCTCATCATACTCTTGAATTTGTTGATGAAGAGGGTCTCTTCCTCATCGGTGTCGATACTCTCCTCATCACTTTTTTTTTGCTCTTTTGAGGAGGATGTTGCTTTGAGTGCCACATCCTTCATCTTCGAGGCGGTGAACCTTTGGAGGTCGTTGTAGAAGAGCGCCTCCTTCTCCATGATCTCGTGGTTGATGATCCTTCCTAGGACCTCCTCCGGGGTCATTTGAGCAAACCCCGGGCTTTCTCGTATCATGGAGCAAAGAGAGACATTTCTAGGCATGAATGCCCGAATCATCCTATTCACCACCTCGTGGTTGTTCCACTTGGTGCAGCCATAAGATCTACTCTTGTTGATGATGAGCTTTAGGCAATTGTACATCTCCTCGGGAGATTCACCATCCATAATGGCAAACCTCCCGAGCTCTCCTTCAATGACCTCAATCTTTGTCTCCTTCACGACTCGGTTGCCTTCATGAGCCGTCTTGAGGGTGTCCCAAATATCCTTGGCCACCTCAAGTCCATCTACCCGGTTGAACTCATCTCTTGAGAGAGATGAGATGATCACTCCGACCGCTTGGGCATTGCGGTGAAGGAGCACGGCTTGCTCCGGAGTGATGTCTTCCTCATTCTTTGGGATATGCATCCCGGTCAACACAATTTGCCACAATGAAGGGTTGATTGACACGAGGTGGATCTTCATGTTGTGCTTCCACATCCCGTAGTCAGTTCCATCGAATTGGGGAGGCTTCCCCAATGGGATGGAGAGGTAGTGGTTGTTGGAGACAAGGCGTTCATAGTTGTAGCCTTGTTGGTTGTAGTGGGTCGTGTCACCTATTGTATAGGTTGAGGAGTCAACCTTTGGAATCCTCAACTTCTCTCGGAGTTTCGCCTTGAGCTGGCGAGTCTCTTCATCATCGGTTGGTTTGTCTTGGTAGACAACCATCTCCTCATGGGTTGCTTGGACCTCATTGGTCGAGACTTCGTCATTCCCCATTCCGGCCATCTCCTCTCCAAGTTATTAGACTCTTTGTGGAGATTCCCGCTCTGATACCAATTGAAAGTTGCCTAGAGGGGGGGGGGTGAATAGGCTAATCGACCTGAAATGGCTTAATAAAACGAAATTAGTACTTAGGGGGCGGACTAGTCCGGTCCAGGGGCAGACTAGTCCGGTCCACCTGCAGGGAAATCCTAAGAAGAGTTTCTAACAAGTTTTAGTTGGATTTTTGAATGTGGCCTAGAGGGAGGGGGGTGAATAGGCCTTTTTGAAAATTTGTCGGAACCTGCAACACTTAACAGCCAGTTCAAAACCAGAGATATCGAACTAGTTCGGTAAAGTGCGGACTAGTCTGGTGTGTACGGACTAGGTTGATCAAGTTTGATTTATTAAGTTTGATTCTAGGGTGTTGCAGCAGAAATATACTTGTAGTTTATGTGTTGCAATATTATATACTAGGGTAAATCACAATTCAATCTTAAATTTGATATTTCAACGTAAAGTGAGCAAGATTAATTGAAACCCTAGATTGATATAATGTAACGAACGATGAACACAAAACAAGAACACAAGAGATTTATCCCGTGGTTCGGTTCCCACAGAGGCAACCTACATCCACGTTGAGGAGTCCACAAAATGACCGGGTATTTTCCAACCCTACCCTCGTCGGATCGCCACGAAGGCCAATCCTCTTCGACTTATCACAAAGGGGTGAATAACCGAATTCAAAGGGGCCTTCTCACACGTTGAGAGCTCCCTTAGATTACAATACGAAATACCACCAAGAACACACTCAAAAGATTACAATGAAATCACAGGAGTGTGTTGGAGAATCAAACCAAGAGCTCAATGAGTGTTGAACGTGTCTCTCCAATGATCTAGATTCTTAAAGGATTGATCTTTGTTGCACTTAATTTTGTGGAGAGATGTGGTTTTTGAGGCTCTTGGGAGGTGTGACGGCGCTAGGGTTCGAGAGATTTTAAAGTTGGGCCGTGCACCTCTATTTATATGGGGTTTCTAAAAGTGACCGTTAGGGTTTAGAAAGATCGGACTAGTCCGTGGTGGACACCGGACTAGTCTCGTGTGCTGTGTGTAGAAAACCCTAAGTGTCCCGAAGTATCGGACTAGTCCGGCTAGGGGCGGACTTGTCCGATTTCTCTTCTGGAAATCTTCGGACTAGTCCAATAGTTATCGGACTTGTCTAGAAATGTGAAACCCTAAGTGAATTGGGTGACAAGTCCACACTTGGAGGACTTGTCCGATTTAGGTCAAAGGGTTTTTCGGACTAGTCCATGCTAATATCGGACTTGTCCGATTTGGATCAGAATGGATATCAGACTAGTCCGGTGGTGATCGGACTTGTCCGATTTTGTGTGACTTGTGAAGTGTTTTGAGGATTAGTCCGCACTGGGGAGGACTAGTCCGATTCTAGTCAGAGAGATATCGGACTAG
The DNA here is from genome assembly GCA_036927565.1 of Tuctoria greenei. Lineage (NCBI taxonomy): Eukaryota > Viridiplantae > Streptophyta > Magnoliopsida > Poales > Poaceae > Tuctoria > Tuctoria greenei. The sequence goes on along the minus strand of JAYESD010000007.1, from coordinate 176,814,798 downwards.
TCCGATGGATATCGGACTTGTCCGATTTTGTGCAGAGAGGATATTGAACTAGTCCGGTGACATTCGGACTAGTCCGGTTCTGTATAACTTTGTACAATGTGTGTGTTTAATTGTGATTGAGCTCTTGGGGTGTGTTTCCTTAACACACTCCATACACAATGATCTACTATTCTTCTTCCTTGAGCTCATTTCCACTTTGCTCCTCATTCTCCCTTCTTTTTGGCACTTTGCTTATTTTGCTATTAAAACCCGTGCTCATCTCAACAAATAGGTTAGGATCTCATTTGCTTGTCATAAATCATCCAAAACCCACAAGGGATTCCTAGATGCACTTTCAATCTCCCCCTTTTTGGTGATTGATGTCAACCAATTGAGATTTCAAAAAATGTGATAAAAATTGAGATTTTCATAAAGCATGCACATATGGGTCTAAAATACATCAAGCAGCGAAAACATAATCCATATGTGCATTCTTTATGGTGGGATGCATAACTAAGTATGTTGAAACAATGAGAATGACATAAATGACATTAATCAATCAAAAGCAAGCATATATGTCATTCTAGGAGTGAAATCACATAACTCAACATTTACTTATCAAAAGATCATAACATTGCATCACAGAACCATAATTAACTTAAGAACATAGTTAAAGCTTTACACCCCTCAAAATAGTCAAAAAGCATACAAGAGATCTCTCTCCTCGCATCCTACAACTAAGGCTAAGACTCCCCCTCAATCTCTCCCCCTTTGGCATCAAGACACCAAAAAGAAGGAGAGGAGGGTCCTAAGGTCTTCACTCTTCGTTGTCAGTCCTCTCATCGTCCTCTTCGTCATCTTCATCTTCAGCCTGATGAGGAGGAGGAGGAGGAGGTGCGGAGTCACTCGAGCCCCCAATGCCAAAGTAGGCAAGCTCGGAGGGGGTCAAGGGCCCGAGCTCAGTGAAGTCTGAGTATGAATCTTCAGAGATTACTAGAGACCCAATGGGTTCGATCTCCAGTTTCTGGCAAATTTGCTTCACATTTGCCTTCACATAATTCATATCTTCCTTTCTTCTCTTGTTGAGCTTATGGGCCTTCACTTCGGCCTTTTTGTAGGAAGCGAAGATGGCAGCCAAGTATTTGAAGATTCCACTGGCTGATCCCCTTTGAGGGGCTGCCCTACTAGCAGAGGCAGCTCTGGCATCTTCAGATCTTCTTGCCAGTGCCTCAGGACTGGAGGCCGGCGAGGGAGCAGCCTGGACACTTGGCTTCTGAGGCATCTGAGGCCTCAAGGGTAGATGCTCCACATCCTTGACAAATTCAATCCCGGTGACCTTCTCGATCACAAACATCAGATATGGGGCATACCCACAAAATCTGTTGGGTGTGCAGGATATGTTAACCATATCATTCCAGATGTAATCCGCCAAATCAAACTGGCGGCCCTTGCTTATCACCCTCATCAATGTCCAGAGATAACCCTGCACACTCTCGGCATCTCCATCCTTGGGAGTTATGGTCTTCCTCAAGACTCTATTGAGCACCACAAAGAACGGCTTCATGTTCTTTGTGGATGGAGGGTTGAACTTGGAGTTTGGATCATAGATGAACTTCATCTTATCCTTCTCAATGACACCTATGTTGTGGATGATCAAGGAGTCAGATCTTGAGGTGTCAAGGTGAAGCAGTGTAACACCCTCATTTTCATGCATCATGCCTTGCATACATTCATATACATGTTTAACATTAACCCATAACAAGAGGAACAAGTTTAAAATTGATTTGGAGCAAAACCGCACTTAAAAATGTAGGAAAGTGCAGACTAGTCCGGTTTTGCTGAGGACTAGTCCGATTTCTCTCTGTCTGAAAACGGACTTGTCCGTTTTTGCTGCGGATTAGTCCGATGTTTGCCCCTGGACAACTTCGGACTTGTCCGATGTTGTGCGGACTAGTCCGGTATTCCATGAATCCTTGAAAATTTGCTAAGTCCCTGGACTTTTCCGGACTAGTCCGGTGTTCCAGCGGACTTGTCCGTTTTCCTTTCTGTTCAAGTTCGGACTTGTCCGATTTTAGGCCAGACTTGTCCGATTTTCTCTCTGGACGACTTCGGACTAGTCTGATCCTGTCCGGACTTGTCCGATATTTCGTGACTCCGAGATTGACCTTTTGTTTTACGACTTGTTTCTTGGGTTTCACATTAAGTGGGCCTAGGGACGTCGTGCCCAACTCTTTTAGAGCCCATGTGGGACTCTAAACCGGCCTCTACTCATCCCAAAACTCGAAATCCACCTAACCCTAGCCTCCACCTCTATATAAACAGCTCCACCCCTTGGTTTGACATCTATTTGCCACTTTTCCACCCACCCAAACCCTAGTTCGTGGAGAGCCACCATCAAGGAGGGAGGAGAAGATCCCAAGCAAGAAGAAGAAGAGGAGGAAACGAAAGAGGATCAAGATCTCCACCAAGTTTCGTCCTTCACCACCAATTCATCTCCAAGTTCATCACCAACCCTAGATCTTCAAGATCCAAGTGCTACCTCCAAGTTTCTTGATTCATTGGAGTTCTAAACACCTGGTATACCTTCTATTATCTTTCCTTACGTGAATTCAACCCCTAATCTCCAAAATTACGTCGATCTAGAAAACCCTAATCTGCTGATCTCGTCAAGTGCGGACTTGTCCGGTCCCTAGCAGACTAGTCCGATCTTCCTGGTTAAATTGTGTTGAATTGACTCTAAAATTTGATCTAATCAACTCCAAACCTGTATAAACTTGTTAAAAGCTATTAGAACTAGTTAGATATCATTAAAAGCAATCTAGTAACAAGTTCTACCTTGCATTTGCATCAATCATGCATGTCATGTCATATTGAGTAATATTTGTGCACTCTTTGAATGTGTTTCTTGTCTTGTATGTTTATTGTGTGGATTAGACGGATTTGCGCTAGAAAGTGCCGCGGAGGATCTACAGCACCAGGAGTTTGAAGGCTTTGACCCTAATCAACAGCAAGAGCAAGGCAAGTGTCCTTGAAGCATATTGATCCTGTTTTTAAAATAAATGTTTTGTTTACAAAACTGCATGCTGTGTCAATTTGATGGGAATCCTATGGTAGGAAGTTTACTAGTTTTGTTGACCACCCTTGTCACCTGGAATATATGGTAGAGAGTCGGGAAGGGTTTTTACCTTTTTGCTTCGCTCAATTAATTGGGATGGAACACAACACTACACAATTAATTATGCATCAATGATATTCTGGATAACATGAACTGGTTAAATATGGTATGGTAATGGATGATCTAAGCTAGCCTGGTATGTGGATAGGTTGGATGTTATGGTGGTTTGCTTGCTTTAGATCTAAGGACCGGTTCATGCGAGAATAAGCCAGGACTACAGTGCCACCACGAGGCCAAGTATGGGTGCAGCGTAGCAGATTAATTAGGGCTTTGCTAGTGCTGTTTGGACCATTGTGGATGCTCGGGGAAGGGGTAGTCGGATTGGGTTAATTGATGATTGGTGGGACTACCTTGGGATCCGAACGGCTCAAGAGGGGGCCCTTGGTTGAAGATGTGCTCAGTTGGAGGCATCGCCACCGGTGAAACCTCAGTGGGGTCTGAATAGGCTAGTAATCCCTTTGTAAAGGCTATTTTGTGATCTCTTGGCCATACACCAAAGGAAGTGTAATTGGCATAAGGGAGGTTCTTTAGTCGCCGACGGGTGATGAAATCACAAACACGTGGGTAAAGAGGTACAAACTCTGCAGAGTCTAAATAAACTATCATGATAGCCGTGCTCCCGGTTATGAGCGCCTGGATGACCTACATGATTAGAGGGAAATTGGAATTTGGGATGGTTATGGTTTGGTAATGGTTATGGATGGTTATGGATTTATTTCTGATATTGAATATGGTTATTGGCAATGGTGAAATCTGGAATTATTGATGACGGTAATGAATTCAGTTTGGTATTATGGTATTATTTATGATTATGATGGGCTTACTTCACATACATGTAATATATTGCTTTTTAAACGTTTTACTGTACTTTTCAGCACTTAGCCATTATTATTGTCGTCATTTGAATAAGCCACATGTCATACTTTCCACACTTGCTGAGTACGACATGTACTCACTCTTGCAATCCCCACCCCAACAGTTGTAGGTCAGGATTGGGAATTTAATGGTGATAATGCGGAGTTCTAGGCCGTGTCTACCGTCAGCTTTTCCTGTGGTGTTATTGGAGCTGCGTTATACCCTATTGCTTATGCTGCCTAGCTGTTTAGTTTGCTTAATTAGTTTATTTCCGCTGCATTAGTTGAACTTATCATTAATATTCATTAGAGCTTGTATTCGAGGATAATCTGGTTTGTGTAATAAAATTTGGTTAATTAATCTTGTCTTGTGGTAATTTTCTGTATACTCTTTTGTGATTGCACTCGTGTATGTGTGATGAACATCCTGGGCACACATATGCGTTAGCTTGGTTCAGTTTCGGAACCGGGCGTCACAGATTGGTATCAGAGCCACAGGTTGACCGTAGGATGCAGCCTAGATAGAATGGACACTTTAGAGCACATAGGAGCACTCAGGAATCGATGTGTTTTTGCTTGGAGTGCTGTTTGCTATATATATTGTTTGCTTGTGTGCTTAATAGAGGATTTTGGGATGCCTTAGCATTGCCATGTCCACCTAGGCTAGTGTAGCTAGCTGTTTAGTTTCATATCCCTTGATGCATATAGTTGGGGACGTTTTCTAATTCTTACCTATTGCTCTTCTTTATATGGTGAGGACTCGCAACCAGAGGGACGCTAATGATGAGGAGGGGAACAATGGAGTGCCTCAGAACAACAATGGACAAGGACCTGCCCAAGGAGCTATCAATATTGAGCAGCTTTTGGCCATGCAAAACCAGCTCATGTAGACCATGATACAAACTATAGGACAGCTGCAGGCTGGCAATATCAACAATCAGCCCCACATGCCTCCACCACCACCCCCGCCTCCTCATAACCGATTGGGAGAGTTTATGAGGACTAGGCCACCAACCTTTGCTCAAGCCGCAAACCCTATGGATGCGGATGATTGGCTCAAGTCCGTGGAGAAGAAGCTGGCTATTGTCCAATGCAGTGATCGGGAGAAGGTGCTATTTGCTTCTCATCAACTCGTTGGAGCAGCTGCAGATTGGTGGGATTCTTATTGCAATGCTCATGAGAACCAAGAGAGAATTACCTGGGCTGAATTCAAGGAGAGTTTCCGTTCTCATTATGTGCCGGAAGGTGTTATGATCTTGAAGAGGCAAGAATTTGAGAACTTGAGACAAGGAAAATCAAGCGTGAGTGAATATCTCAATAAGTTCACTCAACTCTCAAGGTATGCGCCTGAGGATGTGAGTCGGGACAGCCGGAAACAATACTTGTTCATGAGGGGCTTGAACAATGAGATCCAAGTACAATTGCTCAATTGTGATTATGTCAATTTCCAGAAGCTTGTGGACAAAGCAATTATGGTTGAGAACAAGATCCGTGAGATGGAGCAAGAAATCAAGAGGAAGGCGCCGTATCAAGGACAACAACAAGGAAGTAATGTGCGCCCTCGCTTTGCACCACCCAATGCGCCCCATTACAACTCCTCTATTCCTGCTCAGCGCCCTGGTTATGCACCGTGTCCAACTCAGTTTGTGCAGCAGCGCCCTGTTATGCAAGCACCTAGGCCTCCAATGCCTTATGCGCCTCGTGCTGATTTTCCTGGAGCAAATGCTCAAAACCAAGCTCGTCCCAACAATTCCGGTGGAGTTAAGAAGTGTTATACTTGTGGAGAAGCTGGACACTTTGCGCATCAATGTCCTAAGTCAGGTCTTGGTCAAGGAAGCAATGCGCCGAGGCAAAACCCAAGACCTAATGGAGGACAACCACAAGGAAATCGTGGACAGCAGGATTTTGCTCGTGGCAACGTGAACCATGTCTCTACGGAGGATGCTCAACAATCGGATGACGTGGTCATTGGTATGTTTCTTGCAAACTCCAACCCCGCAACTATGTTATTTGATTCCGGAGCATCGCATTCATTCATTGCATTAAAGTATGTTGCCAAGTATAGTTTGCCTATCTCTCATATGAAGTTTACTCTGTTGGTTAAGTCTCCTGGAGGAGAGATGAGGACAAATATAGTATGTCCAAAAGTAAGCCTTAGAATAAGGGGGGTAGACTTCTTCGCCAACCTCATTGTTTTGGATTCTCAAGGATTGGACATTATACTTGGTATGGACTGGTTAAGGAAGCACAATGGAGTTATTGAGTGTGCCACAAAGACGGTGAAGTTGACTAATGAGGAAGGGATCACCATAGAGTTTGAAGCATCTCAAACCGCACCGAAGCAATTGGAGTTGAATCATATGGACGATGCCACAATTGAGGAGATTCCGGTGGTGTGTGAATTTTTGGATGTTTTTCCGGACGAGTTGCCAGGTATGCCACCTGATCGAGACATTGAGTTTGTTATTGATTTAATACCTGGAACTACACCTATAGCTAAGAGGCCGTATAGGATGCCTCCTATGGAATTAGCAGAGCTCAAGAAGCAAATTCAAGAGCAATTAGAGAAGGGTTTTATTCGCCCTAGTTCTTCACCTTGGGGAGCTCCCGTTTTATTTGTGGACAAGAAGGATGGATCCCAAAGGATGTGCGTGGATTACCGAGCACTCAACGAGGTGACCATCAAGAACAAGTACACCTTGCCCCGTATAGAGGATTTGTTTGATCAGATGAAAGGTGCCTGTGTATTTTCCAAAATTGATTTGAGGTCAGGATACTTTCAAATGAAGATTAGACCATCGGACATACCCAAGACAGCTTTTAGGACACGGTATGGATCTTATGAGTACACCGTGATGTCTTTTGGATTGACAAATGCGCCTGCCTACTTTATGTACCTCACGAATAACGTCTTCATGGAGTACTTGGATAAGTTCGTTGTGGTGTTTATTGATGATATTATGATCTACTCAAAGGATGAGAAGGAACATGAGGAACACTTGAGGCTTACGCTGCAGAATTTGAGGGAGTATCAATTGTATGCCAAGTTCAGTAAATGTCAATTCTGGCTATGGGAAGTTTCTTTCTTAGGCCATATTATTTCCGAAGGAGGAGTATCAGTTGACCCCAGAAAGGTGAGAGACGTGTTGAAGTGGGAACCGCCGCAAAATGTCAAGGAAATAAGGAGTTTTCTTGGGATGGCTGGATATTACCGTAGATTCATCAAGGATTTTTCCAAGATAGCCAAGCCTATGACGGAGTTGCTAATGAAGGGAAAGGCATTCCAATGGACTGAAGCTTGTCAAAATAGTTTTGAGGAGTTGAAGAAGAGGCTGACAACAGCCCCAGTTTTGGTATTGCCGGATGTAAGCAAGAGTTTTGATATTTATTGTGACGCATCAAGACAAGGACTCGAATGCGTGCTTATGCAAGAAGGTCAAGTGGTCGCCTATGCGTCAAGGCAATTGAAGAAACATGAGCAGAATTACCCCACGCATGATCTTGAACTAGAAGCCGTGGTACACGCATTGAAGATTTGGAGACACTATATTCTTGGACATAGGTGTGAAATTTACACGGATCATAAGAGTTTGAAGTATATTTTCACACAAACGGATCTGAACTTGAGGCAACGAAGATGGTTAGAGATCATCAAAGATTATGATTTGGGGATCAACTATCATCCGGGAAAAGCCAATGTAGTGACCGATGCTTTGAGTAGAAAAGGAGTAAGTCATCAACTCATGGTTTGAGAGTTACCATTCGAGTTATGTAAGGAGTTTGAACGGTTGAACCTCGGATTTGCAAATGAGATGGAGATGATGGAATTAAACCCAACCTTGGAGCAAGAAATTCGAGAGGCACAAACCACAGATGAGGAGATCAAGGAAATCAAGGAAAGAACCGAAGAAGGGAGAGAATTCAGATTTGACGAGGATGAACATGGTACCTTATGGCTTGGAAAGAGGATCGTTGTGCCTAACGTAAAGCATATTCGGGAGACAATATTAAAGGAGGCACATGACTCGCCTTACTCGATTCACCCAGGTTGTACGAAGATGTACAAAGACTTGAAGACTTGCTATTAGTGGGATAGCATGAAGAAAGACATAGCCGAATATGTTGCATTGTGTGACGTGTGCCAACGAGTCAAGGCGGAACATCAAAGGCCAGCAGGGTTATTGCAGCCATTGAAGATTCCAGAGTGGAAGTGGGAAGAGATTGGTATGGACTTTATAGTTGGATTACCGCGAACCCAGTATGTCTATGATTCAATATGGGTCATTGTAGATCGGTTGACAAAATCAGCTCACTTTATTCCTGTCAAGACCACATATACCACCGCGAAGCTAGCAGAATTGTATATGGAGCATATTGTGTGCCGACATGGAGTACCGAAGAAGATAGTCTCGGACAGAGGTTCTCAATTTACTTTCAGGTTTTGGCAAAAGTTGCATGAAGCTTTGGGAACGAGGTTGAATTTTAGTTCAGCATATCATCCTCAAACGGATGGACAAACCGAGAGGACCAATCAGATTTTGGAGGACATGTTAAGAGCTTGTGCTTTAAAGCATGGGAAAAGTTGGGACAAAAGCTTGCCATACGCGGAATTTTCATACAACAATAGTTACCAAGCAATCTTGAAAATGTCACCATATGAGGCGCTTTATGGGAGGAAGTGTAGGATGCCCTTATTCTGGAATGAGGCAGGAGAAGCTCAAGTATTTGGTCCGGACGTGTTGCAAGAAGCCGAAAAGCAAGTCCAAATAATTCGTGAAAACTTGAGGGCTGCCCAATCAAGGCAGAAAGGCTATGCGGACAATAGGAGAAGGAAGTTAACCTTTGAAATAGGAGATTTTGTTTACCTCAAGGTGTCACCAATGAGAGGTCATAAGAGGTTTAACATAAGGGGTAAGCTCGCGCCTCGTTATATTGGACCATTCAAGATTTTGGACAAAAGAGGAGAAGTAGCGTATAAGTTGGAGATGCCAGCTCATCTTTCAGACGTACATGATGTCTTTCATGTTTCTCAGCTCAAGAAGTGCTTGAGAGTACCGGAAGAACAAGTGCCAATGGAAGAATTGGAATTAGAGGAAGATTTGACGTATGCCGAGCAACCGGTCAAAATCTTGGAAACTAAGGAGAGGGTCACAAGGAACAAGTTCATTAGATGGTGTAAAGTTCAATGGAAGCACCACACCGAAAAAGAAGCGACGTGGGAATTGGAGGATGATCTCAGGAAGGAATTTCCCTATCTTTTCTCTTCCGCGTCGAATCTCGAGGGCGAGATTCATTTTAAGGGGGGTAGGTTTGTAACACCCTCATTTTCATGCATCATGCCTTGCATACATTCATATACATGTTTAACATTAACCCATAACAAGAGGAACAAGTTTAAAGTTGATTTGGAGCAAAACCGCACTTAAAAATGTAGGAAAGTGCGGACTAGTCCGGTTTTGCTGAGGACTAGTCCGATTTCTCTCTGTCTGAAAATGGACTTGTCCGTTTTTGCTGCGGATTAGTCCGATATTTGCCCCTGGACAACTTCGGACTTGTCCGATGTTGTGTGGACTAGTCCGGTATTCCATGAATCCTTGAAAATTTGCTAAGTCCCTGGACTTTTCCGGACTAGTCCGGTGTTCCAGCGGACTTGTCCGTTTTCCTTTCTGTTCAAGTTCGGACTTGTCCGATTTTAGGCCAGACTTGTCCGATTTTCTCTCTGGACGACTTCGGACTAGTCCGATCCTGTCGGGACTTGTCCGATATTTCGTGACTCCGAGATTGACCTTTTGTTTTACGACTTGTTTCTTGGGTTTCACGTTAAGTGGGCCTAGGGACGTCGTGCCCAACTCTTTTAGAGCCCATGTGGGACTCTAAACTGGCCTCTACTCATCCCAAAACTCGAAATCCATCTAACCCTAGCCTCCACCTCTATATAAACAGCTCCACCCCTTGGTTTGACATCTATTTGCCACTTTTCCACCCACCCAAACCCTAGTTCGTGGAGAGCCACCATCAAGGAGGGAGGAGAAGATCCCAAGCAAGAAGAAGAATAGGAGGAAACGAAAGAGGATCAAGATCTCCACCAAGTTTCGTCCTTCACCACCAATTCATCTCCAAGTTCATCACCAACCCTAGATCTTCAAGATCCAAGTGCTACCTCCAAGTTTCTTGATTCATTGGAGTTCTAAACACCTGGTATACCTTCTATTATCTTTTCCTTACGTGAATTCAACCCCTAATCTCCAAAATTACGTCGATCTAGAAAACCCTAATCTGCTGATCTCGTCAAGTGCGGACTTGTCCGATCCCTAGCAGACTAGTCCGATCTTCCTGGTTAAATTGTGTTGAATTGACTCTAAAATTTGATCTAATCAACTCCAAACCTGTATAAACTTGTTAAAAGCTATTAGAACTAGTTAGAGATCATTAAAAGCAATCTAGTAACAAGTTCTACCTTGCATTTGCATCAATCATGCATGTCATGTCATATTGAGTAATATTTGTGCACTCTTTGAATGTGTTTCTTGTCTTGTATGTTTATTGTGTGGATTAGACGGATTTGCGCTAGAAAGTGCCGCGGGGGATATACAGCACCAGGAGTTTGAAGGCTTTGACCCTAATCAACAGCAAGAGCAAGGCAAGTGTCCTTGAAGCATATTGATCCTGTTTTTAAAATAAATGTTTTGTTTACAAAACTGCATGCTGTGTCAATTTGATGGGAATCCTACGGTAGGAAGTTTACTAGTTTTGTTGACCACCCTTGTCACCTGGAATATATGGTAGAGAGTCGGGAAGGGTTTTTACCTTTTTGCTTCGCTCAATTAATTGGGATGGAACACAACACTACACAATTAATTATGCATCAATGATATTCTGGATAACATGAACTGGTTAAATATGGTATGGTAATGGATGATATAAGCAAGCCTGGTATGTGGATGGGTTGGATGTTATGGTGGTTTGCTTGCTTTAGATCTAAGGACCGGTTCATGCGAGAATAAGCCAGGACTACAGTGCCACCACGAGGCCAAGTATGGGTGCGTCGTAGCTGATTAATTAGGGCTTTGCTAGTGCTGTTTGGACCATTGTGGATGCTCGGGGAAGGGGTAGTCGGATTGGGTTTATTGATGATTGGTGGGACTACCCTGGGATCCGAACGGCTCAAGAGGGGGCCCTCGGTTGAAGATGTGCTCAGTTGGAGGCATCGCCACCGGTGAAACCTCAGTGGGGTCTGAATAGGCTAGTAATCCCTTTGTAAAGGCTATTTTGTGATCTCTTGGCCATACACCAAAGGAAGTGTAATTGGCATAAGGGAGGTTCTTTAGTCGCCGACGGGTGATGAAATCACAAACACGTGGGTAAAGAGGTACAAAATCTACAGAGTCTAAATAAACTATCATGATAGCCGTGCTCCCGGTTATGAGCGCCTGGATGACCTACATGATTAGAGGGAAATTGGAATTTGGGATGGTTATGGTTTGGTAATGGTTATGGATGGTTATGGATTTATTTCTGATATTGAATATGGTTATTGGCAATGGTGAAATCTGGAATTATTGATGATGGTAATGAATTCAGTTTGTATTATGGTATTATTTATGATTATGATGGGCTTACTTCACATACATGTAATATATTGCTTTTTAAATGTTTTACTGTACTTTTCAGCACTTAGCCATTATTATTGTCGTCATTTGAATAAGCCACATGTCATACTTTCCACACTTGCTGAGTACGACATGTACTCACTCTTGCAATCCCCACCCCAACAGTTGCAGGTCAGGATTGGGAGTTTAATGGCGATAATGCGGAGTTCTAGGCCGTGTCTACCGTCAGCTTTGCCTGTGGTGTTATTGGAGCTGCGTTATACCCTATTGCTTATGCTGCCTAGCTGTTTAGTTTGCTTAATTAGTTTATTTCCGCTGCATTAGTTGAACTTGTCATTAATATTCATTAGAGCTTGTATTCGAGGATAATCTGGTTTGTGTAATAAAATTTGGTTAATTAATCTTGTCTTGTGGTAATTTTCTGTATACTCTTTTGTGATTGCACTCGTGTATGTGTGATGAACATCCTGGGCACACATATGCGTTAGCTTGGTTCAGTTTCAGAACCGGGCGTCACAAGCAGGCTTGCAAAGTCTTCTTGAGTTATACTGTACTTGGATCCATGAGTCATCCAAGTAACACTTTCCTCATCTTCACCCGAGAAGTGGCATGTCGTAAATAATTGCACAATGACCTCATCATTCCAGTTGTTCCTGAAGGCAAAGAGATCCTTCAGGCCATGCCTCTCAATGGCTTCCACCACTTCATTGAACGGGGAGCATCCCTTCTTCTCAAAGTGTGCCCAATCAATCCATTGACTGCACACAACCGGTGTCTTCATTGAGAGATACACAGATTTGTAGAAACCTACATGGAAGTTGCACCAAAATCTTCCGTCGGCAGCTTGCTTCGGTTGGCCATACCAATCAATGCTTCTGAACTTTGCCGCCGAATCACTGCCCTTCCTGTTGAACTTCTCTTCAGTGGGGTCCCGGACCCCTTCCCTTGGAGCATGGAGCTTCAACGGGCCAACTGGACCCGTTGCTATCCCTTTGCCCTTGCCTTTGGCTAGGCAGGCACTTGCCAAGCTAGGGCCACCACCGGTGGTAGCCCTAGAAGCTGACACCTTGGAGGCTGGCTTCTTCGCTAGCACTTTCCTCCGAGCCTGTGGAGGAGACGGAGCTGGCTTGGAAGGTCTCTCTTGGCACTTCTTGCCAAGACTCATCAAGGTCCGAGGTGCCACCTCGTGGTCCATCTCGGCCTCAAAGTCGGAGACTTCATTGTTCAAGCTCCACATGACCTGAGAATGAGTGGCATGATTGAGAATGAATGGTACAAGGCATAGGTGTGAAAGGATAGCAAGGAATTGCATTGAGAAATTGAAAAGTTAGGTTTTGAGTTCACAAAAATCGGACTTGTCCAGTGTACAGGCACGAACTAGTCCGAGGGACCGGACTTGTCCGTGCATGGACCGGACTAGTCCGGTGTTCATCCTCAAAAACCTAAGAGACTGGAACAAAAATTAATTCCTAATGCACAACAAGCGTAGCATAAACGTAATACATCAAGAAGGCATGTATATAGTGAAATATGCTAGGCTATTTGATCAACAATGAAGAAATTTTGGATTTCTAGGGTTTGAGTGAAAATTATCGAAGAAATCGATTGGAACTTGGAGATGAGGGTGTTGAAGGCCGGACTTGTCCGAGAACTTCAATCCCGATGCGATGACAATCAAATTCCACCCAAACTTGCGAAGTTCCGATGGAGAAATCAAGGAATCGCCTTGGGAGCTCGAGTGGAAGAGAGAGAACGCGTGAGGCAAGATTGAGGATGAAGGGATTAGAGTTTTGGCGGCGGCTAGGGTTAAGGACACAAAAAATCAGACAAGTCCGGAGATGACCGGACTAGTCCTAACTTTTCCAGAGGACTATATCGGACTAGTCTGTGGTCTACCGGACTAGTCCGGCCTAACCGGCACTCTGCGGACTAGTCTGCATGGGCGGACTAGCCCGGGTAACCACGGACTAGTCCGTGGTCACCAGGCAAGAATTTCTTAGCCCATTCATATATATTTGACGGTACATATTTAAAAAATAGGGAGGCAAATCAAATCAAATAATCTTGATGAATATGATCAATAAGCATACGACAATCAAGCAATAATCATAATTCACCAAGATCTAATAATTAACATAGATTTTGGAAGAAAAATTGAGAGATATGATTTTCACAATGCAATCAACATATTTTGAAGAATTCATACAGGTATGCAACATTTCAAGCCACACTCCGAGCATCAAGGATGTTTAGCTCATTGCGGAGTTCACAAAAGCGCTTTTCATCAAGTGGCTTGGTGGATATGTTGGCCAATTGCTTTTGGGTGTTGACATGGGAAATGGCTATATATCCTTTCATGGAATGATCTCTCAAAAAGTGATGTCTTATATCTATGTGTTTAGTTCTAGAGTGCTCAACTGGGTTGTGGGCAATTTTGATGGCACTCTCATTGTCACAAAGGAGTGGAATACGGTTCATATTGTAACCGCAATCCCTTAGAGTTTGTCGCATCCAAAGGAGTTGTGCACAACAACTCCCAGCTGCAATATACTCCGCTTCGGCTGTGGATAAGGCAATGGAATTTTGTTTCTTGGAGGACCAAGAAACTAAGGATCTCCCTAGGAATTGGCATGTATCGGAGGTGCTTTTTCTATCTACTTTGCACCCGACATAATTTGCATCGAAGTAACCAATGAGATTGAATTTTGAGCCTTTTGGGTACCAAAGACCAAGGTTGGGTGTATGAACTAAATATCTCAAGATCCTTTTTACGGCTGTCAAGTGACACTCCTTAGGATTGGCTTGAAACCTTGCACACAAACATACACTCAACATAATGTCTGGCCTAAATGCACATAAATAGAGTAGAGATCCAATCATGGAGCAATATACGTTTTGGTCGACGCTAGGTCCATCTTCATTGAGATCCAAGTGACCATTTGTTGCCATGGGAGTCTTTATAGGCTTCGCCTTGTCCATACCAAACTTCTTGAGTATGTCTTGCGTGTGCTTGGTTTGGCTTATGAACGTCCCTTCCTTTTGTTGCCGCACTTGGAATCCCAAGAATTACTTTAGTTCTTCCATCATTGACATTTCAAACCTATCTGTCATGATTTTACTAAATTCCTCACAAAAAGATTGATTAGTTGACCCAAAGATTATATCACCAACATAAATTTGACAAATAAAAAGATCATTGTCAAAATTCTTTGTAAATAGTGTATAATCTACTTTCCCAATCTTAAAGCCATTTTCAATTAAGAAATCTCTAAGACACTCATACCAAGCTCTAGGAGCTTGTTTGAGGCCGTAGAGAGCCTTACGCAATTTGAATACGTGGTCGGAAAACTCTTCGTCTTCAAACCCGGGGGGTTGCTCCACATGCACCTCCTCCTTGATTGGTCCATTGAGGAAGGCACTTTTCACATCCATTTGATACAGCTTGAAATCATGGTGAGTAGCATATGCAAGTAATATTCTAATAGATTCAAGTCTAGCTACTGGAGCAAAGGTCTCATCGAAATCCAAACCTTCTACTTGTGAATACCCTTTGGCCACAAGTCGTGACTTGT
The DNA here is from genome assembly GCA_036927565.1 of Tuctoria greenei. Classification (NCBI taxonomy): domain Eukaryota; kingdom Viridiplantae; phylum Streptophyta; class Magnoliopsida; order Poales; family Poaceae; genus Tuctoria; species Tuctoria greenei. The sequence continues at coordinate 176,799,608 of JAYESD010000007.1, read as the reverse complement.
TCCTTGTCACCACCCTGTGTTCATCTTGTTTGTTGTGGAAGACCCACTTGGTGCCGACAATGTTCTCATTGGTTATTGCCACGAGTTCCCATACCTCGTTCCACTTGAAGTTGTTCAATTCTTCTTACATTGCCACCACCCAGTCCAGATCTTTCAATGCATCCTCAACCCTGCGCGGTTCCAAAAAGGATACAAATGAATAGTGCTCACAAAAGTTAGCTATACGATATCTAGTGGTTACTCCCTTTTGGATGTCACCGATGATATTATCGATTGGGTGATCCCTTTGGACGCATTGGTGTAATCTTAGGTGTGACACTTGAGCCGTTGTATCTTCATGATCATCTTCTTCTCCCCCTAAATGGTTGCCTTCGTTGACTTGTTGATTATCTTCGTATTCTTGTGGTTGATCTTATGTGTGAGCTCCCCCTTGGTTGTTGACCTCCTCTTGTGGTTCATCTTCCTCATGCACGTGTAGAGGTGACTCTTGTGGTCGAACTTCACCTAAGGCCATTCTATTCAATGCTTGACAGGGAGCTTCTTCTTTACCTAGTACACATGGATCAACTTGCTCCTTTTGGGAGCCGTTAGTCTCATCGAACACTACGTCACGTGCTACTTCAACAAGTCCGGAGGTCTTGTTGAAAACACGATAGACGTAAGTGTTTGAATCATAACCAAGCAATAAACCTTCATCGAACTTCAAAGCGAACTTTGAAGTCATGGGCTTCTTGTTTAAAATATAACATGGAGAACCGAAAACTCGAAAATATGAAATATTGGGTTTGTTACCGGTAAGTAGCTCATAGGATGTCTTCTTGAGTAGTCGATGAAGATAAAGTCGATTTACAGCGTGGCAAGCGGTGTTAATCACTTCCGCCCAAAATCGATCCGAAGTCTTTTACTCATCGAGCATTGTTCTTGCCATCTCTATGAGAGTTCGGTTCTTTCTTTCGGCAACTCCGTTTTGTTGTGGGGAGTACGGAGCTGAAAATTCGTGCTTTATGCCTTCTTCATCAAGGTACTCCTCCACTTGTGTGTTCTTGAACTCCGTGCCGTTGTCGCTTCGAATGTTCTTGATTGTAAATGAGAATTCGTTTTGAGCTCGCTTGAAGAACTTCTTGAGTATTCCTTGTGTTTCGGACTTATCATGCAAAAAGAAAACCCAAGTGAAGCGAGAAAAATCATCAACAACTACTAAACCATATTTGTTACCACCGATGCTTATGTAGGCAATTGTACCAAACAAGTACATGTGAAGTAGCTCGAGCGGTCTTGTTGTAGTCATGACGTTCTTGGCGGGGTGAGGTGCTCCAACTTGCTTCCCGGCTTGGCACGCGCTACAAGGCCTGTATTTCTCAAACACAACATCCTTTAAACCTCGGATGTGATCGCCCTTGAGGAGTTTTTGAAGGTTCCTCATGCCAACATGCGCTAGCCGTCTATGCCACAACCAACCCATGTTGGTTTTTGCAATCAAGCATGTGTCAAGTTCATGTTTATCCTTGTTGAAGTCAACAAGATAGATCTTTCCCTTTAACATACCCTTGAAAGCAATGGAACCATCACTCCTCCTAGAAACGGTCACACCCTCATTAGTGAAAAGCAATTATAACCTTTGTCACATAATTGAGATATGGACAGCAGGTTATAATCTAAAAATTCAACATGTAAGACATGAGAAAGTGTGTGTTTAGCAGATATTGCAATTTTATCGGTACCGAGCACCTTTCGTTGACTATTATCTCCAAAATAGATGCCCTCATTTGGATCCTCATTCTCTTCATATTCAACGAACATTCTTCTTTCTCCGGTCATATGGTTGGTGCAGCCACTGTCTAGCACCCATTTAGATCCACCAGAGGAATAGGCCTGCAAAAACAAATTATGCTTTGGTTTTAGGTACCCAAGCTTGCTTGGGTCCTTGGAGGTTAGTTACAAGACATTTGGGAACCCACACAAGAGACTTGGTGTTCTCATGGTGTGGCCCAACATAATGAGCATAAGCTTTGCCAAAACTATTTTTCATTAAGACATATGAGGCATCAAAAGTTCTATACAATAACTGTTGTTGTTTATGTACAGGACTAGTCTGGGAGGCCGGACTTGTCCGGAGGACCGAACTTGTCCGGACACCGACCGGACTAGTCCGGTGTTCATGTGTGATTACTGTTTTAATCTTTGACTCTTCCCTTTACAAAGATAATCCTCTCCTTGTTATTCTTATGGCTTCCAGCATGTTGCTTTTCAACCATAAGAGTAACCAATGCCATATTTGACATTTGGAGGTCTTTTGACCAAGTATGCACTACGTGCATATTTGATCTTCTCCTTGTCAAATATGCCACTTTGGGCAGAATGTTTATACTTTGTAGAGGTTGGCTTGTCCTTCAAACTGGTTTCAACTTTCTTACATGTACAAGCATGAGCAAACTCAGTTTTAGTGGGTTGAGAAGGTGAACTTGAAGAGGAAGAAGGTTCACCTTGCTTGAGTGACTCAACTTGCACTTCAAGGATCTTGTTAACTTTGATCAGGTCAGCAAGTTGGTCCTTGATTGTAGCATTTGAGTTGGTTAGCTCCAAGCAAGTTTCCTTGCCTGAAGCTAACTCAAGCTCTAGTGAATTGCTTCGTTCCTTTTCAAGTTCTAGAAGCTTGTCAAGTTCAACATATTCCTCCTTTTGTGAGATGATCATGTCCTCTTGACGATGTATCAACCTCTCCTTCTCAACAAGTTGATCAAGTAAAAATTTCATTTTTATGGCAGTTTTCCTATCTAGTCCAACAAGCATATCCTCATTATCACTATTGATTTCATCATCACTAGAATAGGAATGCACGAAAGGGGGTTTAATGGTTACCTTGTGTTTACCTTCCTTTGCCATAAGGCAAGTGCCATCTCCCTTCCTTGTGCCGAGTTTAGGGAAGAGAGTAGACTTCTTGGTTGTCTTCTCGATGGCTATGCTAGCCATCTCTTCTTCTTCGGATGATGAGGACTCACCATTTGGTCCCACTCCTTCCCTATGTGAGCTTGTTCGGCTTGCTTCTTCTTCTTGAAGAATTTCTTGGGTTGAGGCTTGGCTTCTTTAGTCTTTTTCTTGTTCTCTTCATATGGGCAATCAACTATAAAGTGGCTATACTCACCACAATTATAGAAAGCCCGCCTCAACTTTGGCTTTGTTCTTTCCTTGTACTTTCCTTCGCTTGATTTAGCGCCTTGTCTTTTTCTTCATTATTCTCTTGAATTTCTTCATGAACAATATCATGTCTTCTTCATCTAATTCACTGCTCTCGTCGTCACTGTCTTCTTCTAGTTGTGCTTCTCTAGCTTCTTTAGATAGGGGCTTGAGGGTGGACTTCAAAGCAACCCCTTTCTTCTTTGCCGAGGTGAGGTCGACAATCTCCTTGACATGCTTTGCTTGTTTTTCCATCATCTCGAAGTTGATGATCTTTCCAAGCAATTCATCCAGAGTCATCCTTTTATATCCGGGGCTTTCTCTGATCATGGAGCATAGGGTGACGTTGCGAGGCATGAAATCTCTAAGGATGAGCTTTACCACCTCGTGGTCATTCCACTTCTTACTTCTGTATGATTTGACCTTGTTGACGAGTGTCTTCAATCAGTTGTACATGTCCTGGGGTGACTCGTCTTCTTCAATTGTGAATCTTCCCAATTCGCCTTTGATCATTTCGATCTCTGCTTCACGCACATGACAGTCACCTTCATGTGCAGTTTGTAGTGTGTCCCAAATCTCCTTAGCAATCTCGAGTCCATCCACCTTGGTGAACTCGTCCCGACTGAGCGAAGAGGTAATTACTGCCGCAACTTGAGCATTTTGATGAATAGCCTGCTCTTGGCTTGGTGTGAGCTCTTCGTCGTCGTCCAGGATAACTATCCATGTGCACACAATATGCCATAAACTTGGATTGAGGGAAATTAGATGCATTTTCATATTTTGCCTCCACATTGATTAATCACTTCCATCTAAATGTGGGGCTTTTCCAAGTGGGATAGACAAATAATGATTATTATTGGAATCGAGACGATCATAGTTAAAAGGATATCGGGAGTAGTTAGTGTGACTACTCCCCTTCTTCTTTTCTTCAATCTTCACTTTCCCTTTGGAAAGTGTCTTCTTTCTTAGGAGCGCCTTTAGTTCTAGCGTCTCCTCATCGTCGTCCTCAAAATCTTGAATGGCTTCGAGGAGCTTGTCCACCTTGAGGTTCTTTTAATCATCAACCTTTTCCTGGTTGTTGCTCTTGTGGATGTCCTTCATGATCTTCTTCGAGCGATTAGTCTCTTTCTTGAAGAACCTGCTCTGATACCAATTGAACGTGGCCTAGAGGGGGGGTGAATAGGCCTCTTGAAAATTTGTCGGAACCTGCAACACTTAACAACCAGTTCAAAACCAGAGATATTGGACTAGTCCGGTAAAGTGCGGACTAGTCCGGTGTGTACAAACTAGGTTGATCAAGTTTGATTTATTAAGTTTGATTCTAGGGTGTAGCAGCGGAAATATACTTGTAGTTTATGTGTTGCAATGTTATGTACTATGGTAAATCACAATTCAATCTTAAATTTGATATTTCAACACAAAGTGAGCAAGATTAATTGAAACCCTAGATTGATATAATGTAACGAACAATGAACACAAAACAAGAACACAAGAGATTTATCCCGTGGTTCGGTTCCCACAGAGGTAACCTACATCCACATTGAGGAGTCCACAAAAGGACCGGGTCTTCTCCAACCCTACCCTTGTCGGATCGCCATGAAGGCCAATCCTCTTCCACTTATCACAAAGGGGCGAATAACCAAATGCAAAGGGGCCTTCTCACATGTTGAGAGCTCCCTTAGATTACAATACGAAATACCACCAAGAACACACTCAAAAGATTACAATGAAATCACAGGAGTGTGTTAGAGAATCAAACCAAGAGCTCAATGAGTGTTGAACGTGTCTCTCCAATGGTCTAGAATGAATCATCGAAGGATTGATCTTTGTTGCACTTAATTTCGTGGAGAGATGTGGTTTTTGAGGCTCTTGGGAGGTGTGATGGCGCTAGGGTTCGAGAGAGTTTAAAGTTGGGCCATGCACCTCTATTTATATGGGGTTTCTAAAAGTGACCGTTAGGGTTTAGAAAGATCAGACTAGTCCGTGGTGGACACCGGACTGTGTGTAGCAAACCCTAAGTGTCCTGAAGTATCGGACTAGTCCGGCTAGGGGCGGCCTTGTTCGATTTCTCTTCTGGAAATCTTCGGACTAGTCCGATAGTTATCGGACTTGCCCGGAAATGTGAAACCCTAAGTGAATTGGGTGACAAGTCCGCACTTGGAGGACTTGTCCAATTTAGGTCAGAGGTTTTTTCGGACTAGTCCGTGCTAATATCGTACTTGTCTGATTTGGATTAGAATGGATATTGGACTAGTCCGGTGGTGATCGGACTTGTCCAATTTGGTGTGACTTGTGAAGTGTTTTGAGGACTAGTCTGCACTGGGGAGGACTAGTCCGATTCTAGTCAGAGAGATATCAGACTAGTTCGATGGATATCGGACTTGTCCGATTTTGTGCAGAGAGGATATCGGACTAGTCCGGTGACATTCGGACTAGTCCAGTCCTGTATAAATTTGTGCAATGTGTGTGTTTAATTGTGATTGAGCTCTTGGGGTGTGTTTCCTTAACACACTCCATACACAATGATCTAATATTCTTCTTCCTTGAGCTCATTTCCACTTTGCTCCTCATTCTCCCTTCTTTTTGGCACTTTGCTTATTTTGCTATTAAAACCTATGCTCATCTCAACAAATAGGTTAGGATCTCATTTGCTTGTCATAAATCATACAAAACCCACAAGGGATTCCTAGATGCACTTCTAACACATCTCTCCACGTAATTCAACACAAGAAAGATCAAATCCTTGAGGATTCATCTTGGATCAAAGGAGAGACACGATTCACATGTTTGAGCTCTTGGGTTTGATCTCTAACACACTCCTGTTGTTTCATTGTTGATCTTAAGAGTGTGTTCTCGGTGGTGTTTGACTTGTAATCTTGGGGAGCCCTCAACTTGTGAGAAGGCCCCTTGAACTTGGTGATTTATCCCTGTGATAGTGAAAGAGAATTGGTGAAAGTTGCCTAGAGGGGGGTGAATAGGCTAATCGACCTTAAATGGCTTAATAAAATGAAATCAGTACCTAGTCCGCCCCACCTGCAGGGAAAACCTAAAAAGAGTTTCTAACAAGTTTTAGTGTGATTTTCGTCATGCGAAAAGTGTTAGGATCATTCAGTGAACCTTAACAAGTTATATAGCAAGTATGAAGCTAGGGATCACAGTGAAATGAAAACAATGAACAAAAACGGTAAAGCTAACCCTAGAAGCAATGTGCGATAAATGAAAGCGAAGTACACAAGGGACACAAGGATTTTATCCCGAGATTCAATCTCACACAGGAATCTACGTCCCCGTTGAGGAGTCCACGAAGGACCGGGTTCAACAACCCTTCCCTCACCGAGTTTGGCACAAGGGCCAAACCGGTGCTCCACTATCACAAAGGTGAATACAAGATTTGTTGGGGCTTCTCACAATCTGAGGCTCCCACCACAAATATGATCACAAATCACAAAGAACAACTCAAGCCACAGATCACAAAGATTCAACAAGTGCAAGAGATCAAACCGAGAGCCAAAGAGTGGTGTTCTTCCTCTTCTTCACCTCACCAAACCCCAATCCACACAAGAATTAGTTTTCGAGGGAAAGTAGGCAAGAAGGAGGCTTTTGAAGGCTCAAAGTTTGCTGTGGCGGCACTAGGGTTTTGAGAGAGTTCAAATGAACCCGGCGGTCCTCTATTTATAGAGGATCCAAGACCATACTGTTGACCTCAGCAAATGGGCGGACTAGTCCGGCCTATGGCCCGGACTAGTCCGGCCTTTGGGACCACTAACGTCCCTGACAACAGCCACACTGCTCGACAATCGTCACGCTACCCGCCAAAATCAAATTCAAACGGTCACTTCATAATGGACTAGTTTGGTCCAAATCGGACTAGTCCGATCTCACATAGAGCCTTTTGTTTCGTGTGAAAACGGACTAGTCTGGAGACCACGGACTAGTCTGGCCACCAGGGCAGACTAGTCCGACCTCCTAGACTTAGTCGCTAAAGCACCCAGCTCTTACAAACCCGGACTAGTCTGCACCTAAGGCGGACTAGTCCGATCTCAGTCGGGACCTCTTGGTCCGGCCAAAAATGGACAAGTCTGGGGTTTTGGGACTTAGTCCCAAAAACCTACTCCATGACTACACCGGACTAGTTCGTCCCACTACGGACTAGTCCAAAGTCAGTCAGAACCTCTTGGTCCGCCTGAAAACGAACTAGGTCGGCTAGGAGCGGACTAGTCCGGCCACCAACACGGACTAGTCCGGCCTCTCCTGCCAGACTACTCTAGCACTCTTCTCTCAATGGGTTTTGATCTCTAAACCACTTTAAGCTCCCAACTTGATCTCAATGCACTTTATGCACACACCCTCATACATATACGGCTAGTCTAAACTCGACACGCTAGAAACCCTAGTTTCTACTTCGAGTCGACACCGCCGTTTCCATCCTTTTCCTTTTTGAGGGTTTGTGATTCCACTTGAGTCCACACCTGTGCTTAAGATCATTGAGCTCATTAGTTACTTAATTTTCGTCATCAATCATCCAAAACCCACGGGGATCCTAGATGCACTTTCAATTGGCCTTCGTGGCGATTCGATGAGGTTAGGGTCACTGAAGACCCGGTCCTTTCGTGGGCTCCTCAACATGGACGTAGGTGGCCTTTGTGGGAACCGAACCATGGGATAAAATCTTGTGTCAAACTTGTCCTTAAGTTTTTCATATCATATTCTAGGGTTTACTCGATCTTGTCCATCTTAAGTTAAAACATTCAAATAAAGGTTAATTTGTGCTACACTTAATTTCATTGACTCAATACTTTCAATCTACACTCTATATTCCGTTGCGTACTGTGCTAGTATTAAAATCATTGATCTAACTTGATCAATCTAGTCCGCACGCACCGGACTAGTACGCACTCTACTGGAATAGTCCGATTTCCTGGTATTTGATCGAGTTGCTAAGTGTTGCATGTTCTGACCAAAATTCAAAAAGGCCTATTGTAACACCCTTATTTTCATGCATCATGCCCTACTTACATTCATATACATGTTTAACATTAATCCACATCAAGAGGAATGAATTTAAAATTGATTTGGAACAAAACCGCACTTAAAACCCTGAAAAGTGCGGACTAGTCCGATTTTGGTGAGGACTAGTCTGATTTCTCTCGGACTAAAATCAGACTTGTCCGTTTTTGCTGCGGACTAGTCCGATTTTGCCTCTGGACACTTTCGGACTTGCCCGATTTTGTGCGGACTAGTCCGATATTCCAAGAAAAATCCTTGAAAATTTGCTAAGTCCCTGGACTTGTCTGGACTAGTCTGGTGTTCCAGCGGACTTGTCCGTTTTCCTCTCTGACTAAAGTCGGACATGTCTGATTTTTGGCCAAACTTGTCCGATTTCTTTCTGACTAACTTCGAACTAGTCCGGTCCTTGTCGGACTTGTCCGATATTTCACGACTCCGAATTTATCCTTTGTTTTATGACTTGTTTCTTGGGTTTCACGTTATGTGGGCTAGGGACGTCGTGCCTAACTCCTTTAGAGCCCATGTGGGACTCTAAACCGGCCTCTACTCATCCCAAAATCGAAATCCATCTAACCCTAGCCTCCAACTCTATATAAACAACCCCACCCCTTGGCTTGACATCTATTTGCCACTTTTCCACCCCACCCAAACCTTAGTTCGTGGAGAGCCACCACCAAGGAGGGAGGAGGAGACCCCAAGCAAGAAGAACAAGAGAAGGAAACGAAAGAGGATCAAGATCTCCATCAAGTTTCATTCTTCATCACCAATTCATCTCCAAGTTCATCCCCCAACCCTAGATCATCAAGATCCAAGTGTTAACTTCAAGTTCCTTAATTCATTGGAGTCCTAAACACCTGGTATACCTTCTATTCTCTTTTCCTTACGTGAATTTGACCCCAAATCTCCAAATTCACGTCGATCTAGAAAACCCTAATCTGCTGATCTCGCAAAGTGCGGACTTGTTCGGTCCCTAGCGGAATAGTCTGATTTTCATGGTTAAATTGTGTTAAATTAATTCCAAAATTTGACCTAATCAAATCCAAACCTTTATAAACTTGTTAAAATCTATTAGAACTAGTTAGTGATCATTAAAAGCAATCTATTAACAAGTTCTACCTTGCATTTGCATTGATCATGCATGTCATGTCATATTGAGTAATATTTGTGCACTATTTGATTGTGTTTCTTGTCTTGTATGTTTATTGTGCGGATTAGATGGATTTGCGCTAGAGAGTGCCGCGGAGGATCTACAGCACCAAGAGTTTGAAGGCTTTGACCCGAACCAATCCCAAGAGCAAGGCAAGTGTCCTTGAAGCATATTGATCCTGTCTCTAAAATAAATGTTTTGTTTGCAAACTTCATGCTTGTGTCAATTTGATGGGAATCCCATGGTAGGAAGTTTACTAGATTTGTTAAACCGCCCTTGTCACCTAGAATTTATGGTAGAGTCGGGATGGGATTTTTACCTTTTTGCTTCGCTTAATCACTTGGGATGGGAAACCACTATATTATTTAATTATGCATTAATGATATATTGATTATCATGAACTGGTTAAAAAGATGGGTGACCTAAGCAAGCGTGGCTGGTGGATTGGGTTGGATGTTATGGTGGTTTGCTTGCTTTAGATCTAAGGACCGGTTCATGCGAGAATAAGCCAGGATTACAATGTCACCAAGAGGCCAAGTAGGGCTTTGCTAGTGCTATTTGGACCATTAAGGATGCTCGGGGAAGGGGTAGTCGGATTGGGTTTGTTGATGATTGGTGAGACTATCCTGGGATCTGAATGACTCAAGAGGGGGCCCTTGGTTGAAGATGTGCTCTGTGGGAGACATCGCCACCGGTGAAACCTCAGTGGGGTCTAAATAGGATAGTAATCCCTTTGTAAAGGCTATTTTGTGATCTCTTGGCCATACACCAAAGGAAGTGTAATTGGCATAAGGGAGGTTCTTTAGTCGCCGACAGGTGATGAAATCACAAACACGTGGGTAAAGTGGTACAAACTCTATAGAGTCAAATAAAACTATCATGATAGCCGTGCTCCCGGTTATGAGCACCTGGACAACTTCCATGATTAGAGGGAACTTGGTATTGGGATGGTGTTTGGGATGGTTATGGTTTGGTGATGGTTATGGATGGTTATGGATTAATTTCTAGTATTGAATATGGTTATTGGCAAATGGTGAAATCTGGACATATTGATGATGGTAATGAATTCAGACTGGTATTATAATATTACTAATGATTATGATGGGTTTACTTCGCATACATGTATTATATTGCTTTTCAAATGTTTTAATGTACTTTTCAGCACCCAACCATTATTATTGTCGTCATTTGAATCAGCCACATGTCATACTTTCTACACTTGCTAAGTACGACATTGTCGGTGCCTGGCGAATTGGGTATCCCTGGGTACAGGGATAAATGCGCACTGGGCCCCATCGCCCACGGGGGCGAGACCTGCCATGGGCCCAGGGTGCCACGCAGCAAGCGGAGCAGTAGCATCTCCCACTGAGAGATGGTCCAGTGCCGCCACGTGCCCTGCAGCTCTGGGTCTGCCACCTTGCCGAGGGAAGGTCCGGCGTGCTCGCTAGGTCGGCGACCCCGGACCTCCTCTCATGAGGAGAGGGTCCGATGCTGCTACGTTCCTGACAGCTCCGGACCCAACCTCCCGAACCTGGACCTCCCACTGAGGGAAGGTCCGGGAGCTGCCACGTGTCAGGCAGTGCTGAGCCAGAGCCTTTCCGCGGAAGGAGCAATAAAGGGAGGCGTGCTCGGTACGCCGAAGCTAGGAAGGACGCGCATGTTCCCTAGGTAGCGGGAGCTCGCACTCATAAGTCAAGTGGACTGGGGTCGGTCTTGTCATGACTGGTCAAAGGCGAACTGCTACGTACGGCAGACCAATGGAAGGACTCGACAAGATAGACAAGACATGGTCGACCATTATGAGGGGCTATAGGTAGCCCTGCGGCAGGGTATGGACAGGCGGCACATTGAAGCCGTTGTTAGGGATAGCATTTACTCCCGGATTTTAGGGTGGATTTGGTACTCCCAAGGCCACCTGTCGGGCTCTGGGTCCCACATGTAAGTTGCTCGACCTTGAACTATAAAAGGATCGAGCAGCCACTGACGAGGACAAACTCTCTCAGACAGAAGCAATACTATACAGAAAAACCACTATGGAGTAGGGTATTACGCTCAGGCGGCCCGAACCACGTAAATCCCTCGTGTTCATCATGCTCTGAGCTTGATCTTGTTAGGACTAGCCCCTTGAATACTCCTCGAACCTCCGCAGACTACACCCGTGTAGGTCCAGGGGAGGTGTCAGTTTAGACACCTTGACATTTGGTGCGCCAGGTAGGTTGCTTTCTCCTGCAAGAATCTTCACCAGCAGTGTGGTGAACACTCGTTCCAATGCCAGTTCCTCCAGGCCACAGCCCCGTCAGCAGGTGACGTGTGAGGACCAAGCTTCATCTCACCCCAGAGACGGGTCCTGCTCCAGAGCGGGAAGATCTGGTCCGTCGCGTCGCCAAACAGTCACCCCATCGACTACAGGTCAACACGATGGGGCATGGCGGACTCCTGCAGCGACAGCCATCACGGCACCACCAGCGGCAAGCCCAGAGAGCGCGCTTCTTTCTGCGCGTGAGTTTCTTCGCAATGCACCAACTGCAGGAGCCCCTCAGGGGGCAACCCAGCAGTGGGTAAATGACATCGACCATCTGGTTGTCACCGCGCTCCAGGCGACTCCACAAGGCGGAAGGCGAGCGGCAACAACATTTGTTATGTTGTCACGCACGCCTACCATCGACCCGCGGACCACTGATAGCCGTTCAACTAGGCTTTCGTCGGCGGACCTGCGGACGAGATTGCAGCGTCGCCGCAGAGCCGGCGAGGACTGCCGGATCATCATCGAGCGACAACAGGAGCGACACCGCAACCTTGAAGCTGACTACAGCCTTCTGGGTGCTGGGACCCAGGAGCACGATGCTCGCCCACCGCGTCAGGCATACGCGGCGCCTCCTGAGCAGCACCAGGCATACATGACGCCTCCCCCGCACCAAGCGTATGCTGCACCTCCTCCACCACAGGCGTATGATGTGCCTCCGCCGCACCAAGCGCCGGCCGCAATACCCCAGCAGCCGACATGCGCAGCGCATCCAGCTCACTACGGCCACGCAGCGCCAAACTTGCCGCTCGCAAGCACAGGTGGTGGATGCGCAGCCTTAGCTCCCCATATGCCAAGGGTGGTTTGGCCCCACAAGTTCCGGCCACACACGCCGGAGAAGTATGACGGGAGCGTCAACCCGAGTGAGTTCTTACAGATCTACTCCACCTCCATTCTGGCCGCTGGGGGTGACGAGGTCATCGCCAACTACTTCCTCGTGGTTATGGCCGGTCCGGCCCGGTCATGGCTCATGAACCTGCCCCCGGGATCCATCACCTCCTGGGAGGAGCTGTGCCGACAGTTCGTGGCGAACTTTGAAAGTTCGTATGAGCACCCCAGCACGGAGCTCGACCTTCACGGTGCTAGACAGCGATCGGGAGAACTGTTGCGGTCCTTCATCCAACGATTCTCCCAGGTACGGAATACCATCCCCCACATCTCAAATGCATCTTTCATAGTTGTGTTTAGATAGGGTGTGAGGGACAAGAAGATGCTCGAGAAGCTTGCCACGCATGACGTGTGCGATGTCTCTGAGCTGTTTGCCCTGGCGGACAGATGTGCCAAGCCTGCAGAGGGGCATAACTGGCATGCCCGAACCTCCTCAGAAAGCGGGGAGCCCGTACAGTCTGAAGTAGAGGCTGCTGTCAGAGGAGGGGCAAGAGGAAGAACGGGGGCCGCGGCAGGAGTAAGCCGAGACCCGGAGTCCCCATGGTGGCAGCCGCGACACCTAGCAGAACCCGGAGCTCACGTAAGGATAAGTGTCCGTGCTCGTCCCCCAAAAGAGATGATGCTAAATTCAGATGCTCGGTGCACCGGACCAACAGTCACAGTGCGAGCGAGTGCCGGGAGGTCAAGAAACTCGCGGAGCATTTCCGTGAGCAGCGGTAGAAGCAGGGGAGTCAGGAGAGCGAGCCCTCCCACCAGAGGGAGGGTAAGTAGAAGGCTGACCCCACAGAGATGAAGGACGACGACATGGGGTACCAGGAGCCCCATAGAGCAGTGAAAGCAGTGTTCACGGGTGCTGACTCGGACACTAGCAGTGATCAGGAGCGGCGAAAGCTCCTCTACGTGATCTACGGGGGTGCCTCAGACCCTGTGTCTCGAGACGCAGTGAAAGTCCTACGACGCGCCGTGGTGGCAGTGGCCCCGGTGCCAAGCCCGGCTCCCCACAGCAAGTGGATGAACACGGCTATCAGCTACGATGCTTCAGACTGCCCGAAGAACATGGCAGGAGCTGGGGTGCTTCTGCTGCTCGTGGCCTCGACTATTGCCAACGTGAAGCTCCATTGCGTGCTGATCGATGGCGGGGCCGGCCTCAACCTCATCTCCACTGCAGCTTTCCAGAAGCTGCAGATACCCATATCCCACCTCGCACCTTCGAGCCCATTCTCAGGCATTGGCCCAGGGCAGATTGTGCCCAGAGGGAGTATCCACCTCCCGGTTACCTTTGGTACCCCAGAGAACTACCGCACGGAGAATATCCTATTCGACATGGCAGATGTTGAACTCCCCTTCAATGCCATCATCGGAAGGACAACGCTCTACCAGTTCATGGCCGTAGCCCACTACAGATATGTGGTCCTGAAGATGCCAATGCCTGTCGGAGTCCTCAGGGTCCGGGGGGATCGCACCGTAGCGGTATCAGCCTTGGAGCAGCTCCAAGCACTCACTGCGGGGCGAACCCCGAACCTGGATGATGCAAGGGAGGGCCAGCCAAGTCGGGGGACGCCTGAACGAACCCCCACCGCAGCCCCGCGCGTGCTTCCTGCCGAAGACGACGTCCCAGTGAAAGTCATCAGGATCGGCTCTGAGGCTGCCCAGACGACTCGCATAGCGGGTAACCTGGACAGCAAATAGGAAGTCACGCTCATCACCTTCCTCCAGGACAATGTCGATGTGTTTGCCTGGCAACCATTGCAGATGCCTGTGATCCCCAGGGAGGTGATTTAGCATCATCTGATGATCTACCCTGATGCCCGCCCGATACAACAGAAGCCCCGGAAGTAGTCCGTTGAGCGCCAGAACTTCATCCGGGAGGAGATCAAGAAGTTGCTCGATGCTGTCTTCATTCGGGAAGTTCACCATCCTTGGTGGTTGGCCAATCCTATTGTCTTCCCCAAGGCTGGCGTGAAACTTCGGATGTGCATCGACTACACCAACCTAAACAAGGCATGTCCAAAAGATCCTTTCCCGCTCCCCAAGATAGATCAAATTGTATACTCTACGTCAGGTTGTGATCTACTGTGTTTCCTCGACGCGTATTCCAGTTTCCATCAAACCTATGTCTAGAGATGATGAGGAACACACTGCTTTTGTAACAGTAGATGGCCTGTATGGTTATGTCTCCATGCCTTACGGTCTTAAGAATGCTCTCCCTACCTTTGTACATGCGATGCATAAAACATTTGGAGACCTCATTAGAGACCTGTTCGAGGTGTATGTTGATGACATCGTGGTCAAAATCAGAGACTGCACGTTCTTCCTAGACAGCTTAGCACAAGTCTTCAGTAGGCTGCGCCTTACGCGCACAATGCTGAACCCCGAAAAGTGTGTCTTCGAGGTCTCTTCTGGGAAGATGTTGGGATTTCTGGTTTCCCACCGGTGGATCGAAGCCAAATCAGAGAAGATCAAGGCAATAGAACTGATGCGACCCCTGAAGCGTATCAAGGATGTACAGAAGCTTGCCGGTTGCCTCGCGGCCCTTAGCTGCTTCATCTCGAGGTTGGCAGAATGAGCACTTCCCTTCTTCAAGATTCTGCGCAAGGCAGGTCCCTTTGCCTGTACAGAAGAAGTGGAAGCAGCGTTCCAGGACCTCAAGAGGCACCTGACATCCCTCCCGGTTATGGTGGCGCCGGAGCCCGGAGAGCCCCTGCTGCTGTATGTTGCTGCAACAACTGCAGTGGTCAGTATGGTCTTGGTCGCAGAACGATCCGAACCGCAACAGCAACATACACAAGAAGGAGCCTGTAGCACAAGCACCGAGCCTCCGATCCAAGACCAAGTCATGAACCTCTCTCAGGAGGGATCCGGGAGCCAGGAAATCGCTGGCCCCCAGCCCCCGGGACATGATGCAGGTCCCGGGCGCCAGGAACCCCCAGACCTGGATCCAATGCAGGAACCACCGGACCTCTCGGACAGAGTCCAAACCACTCAGAGGCCGGTTTACTACATCAGCGAAGTCCTCTATGAAGCAAAGACAAGATATCAGGAGATACATAAGCTATTGTACGCTGTGTTGATAGCATCGAGGAAGCTCCAACACTATTTTCAGGGCCATAAGGTCTCAGTGGTCACCTCCTTTCCATTGAGAACGGTCCTCCACAGCCCTAATGCTACCGGCGACATCACCAAATGGGCACCCTAGTTAGCAGAGTTTGAGATCGAGTTCCTCCCTCGACATGCGGTCAAAAGCCAGGCCTTGGCAGATTTCCTGGCTGAGTAGACTCCGTCGCCTAGCAACCCTAAAAGCCCAGTCAGCGAAGACACACTGTCTGGGGCACCGACTTTCACTGAAACTCTATGGACACTTTACTTCGATGGTTCTGCCCAGAAGCAGGGGGTCGGGGCTGGAGTGGTGCTCATAGCCCCGACGGAGGAGCAGTTCAAATATATGGTGCATCTTAGTTTCAAATCCACCAACAACATGGCAGAGTACGAGGCCCTCATCTGCAGACTGAAGATAGCACTGACCCTCAACGTCTGCCAGCTCCTTGCCAAAGGTGATTTCCAGCTAGTTGTCAAGCAGGTCAAAGGGGAGTGTAGTTGCAATGACCCCCAGCTGGCAGCATAATTACTGCACATCAGGAAGCTGGAGAAAGATTTTGAGGTCCTGGATCTATGCCATGTAACCCTATGTGACAACTCAGTCGCAGACGACCTGTCAACAAAGGCTTCTACAGAGGCACCAGTGCCTGCAGGGGTCTTTGCAAGGAAGTTATCGCGACCAACCGCCCGAGTTGCCGAACCGGGTGAAGGGGCTGAAGTTAGCACCTCGAAGCTAACAACCCCGGCGGCGCTACAGCCATGGTGCCCGCCAAGGTTCCTATGCGCCTCCAGCTGCTCCGAGCAGCTAGGCGCCCAAGAACCAGAAGCTCAAGGAGGTCCCGATGCATGGATCTCAGAGGTCCGGAACTACTTGAAAGACAACTACCTTCCCGAAGAACATGCCCTAGCAGAACGGATCATGCGGATGGCTAAAAGATACACGCTGGTAGAGGGGGATCTTTACCGGTGTGGCGTCAATGGCATCCTACTGCGTTGCATTACCCGGGAGGATGGCTGCGACTTGCTCACAGAAATCCATGGAGGTGAGTGCGGGAACCACACAATGGCCCGTACGCTGGTTGGCAAAGCCTTTCGGCACGGCTTCTACTGGCCCACAGCACTCCAGGATGCCGCTGACATGGTTAAGAGATGCAAGGTGTGTCAGTTCCATGCCAAGCAGATCCACACACCAGCTCAAGCATTGCAGATGATCCCTCCCTCGTGGCCATTTGCCGTGTGGGGACTGGACATCCTGGTACCATTCCCAAGAGCCGTCGGAGGATTCTGGCACCTCTACGTCGTTGTAGACAAGTTCACCAAATGGCCAGAAGCCACCCCAGTCGTCACCATTAACAAGCAGTCCGCAGTGAAGTTCATCAAGTCGATTGTCTGCAGGTTCAAAGTTCAGAACATAATCATCACTGATAACAGGACCCAATTCACGAGTGCGGCATTTCAAGAATACAGCGAGGACCTTGGGATCCTAGTTTGCTATTCCTCTGTCGTCCATCCCGAGAGCAATGGGCAGGTAGAGAGAGCGAACGCCGAGATTCTCAAGGGCCTCCGGGCCCGTACATACTCAAGCCTAGAGAAGCATGGTGCAAACTGGGTGGATGAGATGCCATATGCATTTTGGGCTAGCCGGACATCAACAAGCCGGGCTACAGGAGAAATGCCCTACTTCCTGGTGTATGGGGCGGAGGCTGTCCTTCCCCCAGAGATCACCATGGGCTCCCCCTGTGTCCGGATGTACGACGAAGCCGCGCAAGACCAGTTCCGGCGTGAATATGTTGACCTCGTCGACAAGGGATGCGTACGAGCTGCCCTCCGGAACGCACGGTACAGGCAAGCGCTCCGACGCTACCACCAGCAGACCGTGCGCAGTAGGGAGCTCAAGGTGAACGACCTGGTTCTGCGGCGTCTGCTTTCCCGTGAAGGGACAAACAAACTCTCCCCCAAGTGGGAGGGTCCCTTCCGGGTCACAGAGGTTTGTCGCCCAGGGTGTGTCCACCTAGCTATGGAGGATGGCCAACCGGTACCAACCCATGGAACATCGAACACCTCCGTAAGTTCTATCCATAACCGGGGGTAGGGCATTCTATTTTTCTTTTGTTATAAAATTGGCATAGTGTCTAGAGACAGCACTTGGGCTAACTAAGGCCAAGGAAATGAGCTCCGAGTGTTTGCCTTGCTCGGTGTGGTCCGGTACCCAGAAAAGGTACACTCAGCTCCTCGTCGCGCGGACCAGGTCGTTCCTCATGTAAAGTCTGTTCTCTCCTATGAGAGTTATAATGAAAAAGTTGTTTGCCCTACCCTGGAATGGCTTGTTCATTTGAAATTATCTTTAGTTCTTATGAATGATGTCACACAGTTGCCATTAGCTCTTCACCTAGCGTGGGTGTGGTCAATCTTTCCTTCGTCTCTGCAATTGTGGGAGCTTTGCTATCCATTTGCCGGCGGGCCGCTTTGGGTACCTGCTCAAGCCTCCACAATGGCAACGGAACATGAGACAAGCGACACTAATAGAGCATAGGTAAAAGATTGACTCGAGAGCAGAATTACCTTTTGTCTGTCATGTGCGCAGGTCCTTATGGTACAACCCCTAAGCTCCTGAGCCCCACCAATTGCTGGAGACATGGCGTCGACGTCCTACCGAGATCATGGGTGTTGCCGAAGCTCCTAAAAGGTCCGACAACCCCAGGGGCCCAGGCGGTGTGCCACGTCTCATACGAAGGTCATGGGCGTTGCCCGAGCTCCTAAGCTTCGACAACCCCAGGGGGGCCGGTGTTCCCGAAGCAAGTGCTAGTCCCCCTTGGTACAAGTACATAATCAGAGTTGCGTGCCTATACCAGGGCGCATGACACAAAAATATCAGAAACAAAGATCAAGAGGACTCCACTCATTAAAAGATTTTCTTACAAAGTTGGAGGCATACAAGAGGGAGCGAGAGAAGAAAGGCCTAAGTCCTACAGATAGCTAAGGCGACAGCTTCGGCGGCCTCCTGAATGCCCTCTCGGGCAGTGCCCAGCTCTGACGCGATCGGCCCTTCGACTACTGTACTCAGGGGGAAGTGGGGGTCCTGGCTCCGGTAGCACGTTAGCACATACTCAGCGATAGTCTTGGTCAGGGACCTCCCCTCTGTCTCCAACTGGTCGGCAACGACATCGACCACTGCATAGAGCTTGCGGCCAACGGAGCCAAGAGTCGCCAACGCGTCGTGTAGCTCCGGCGTCGGGTGGGCCGGACGTACAGGGCCGAGACCAAACTGTGCCAGTGCTCCGTCTGCCCACCCCAGGAAGTCCCACACTCGCTGGGACTCGGACGCTCTCGAGCCCTACAACTCTTCCAGAGCCCTCCTGGTGGCCGCCAGCTCTGCGCCCTCCTTTGCGAGATGTTCGGCCTCCTTGCCGTGCTGCTGGATGCTCATGGCAAGTTGCCGCTCGTGATCAGTGAGCTCCGACTCCCTGGCAAGGATGTAGTTCCGGCGCTCCGCCAAGTCTTCCTCCTGGCCCCGGATAGTAGCTTCCCTGGCAGAGACGTTGGTCTCCCGCTCGTTGAGGCTTTGCCCCCGCTTCCAGAGCCCGTCCGCCTCAAGCTTGCACCGCGCTTCAAATTGTTCGCGGCGGTCCGCCAAGCTCTGCTCACCCACTAACAGCTTACAGGAGAGCTCCTCCTCTCTTTGAGTCAGTTCCTCCAGCTTCTCGGCGGGCCTGGACTCACCCAAGTCGAGCTCCTGCTGGCGCTTCTAAAGGGTCTCATGCCAGGCAACTAAACCACCTTGGCACTGGTCTACAGCTCGGTGGCATTCCGCAGCTTCTTCATAGATCTTTTGAGCCTTCTGGTTGAGATCCTCGAGGGTAGCCTCTCTCGCGTTGAGGAGCTCACCTTGCTTAGCCAGCCGGGTTTGCTCGCCCTTGACCCATTCTTCATGTTGGTGGAGTGTAACACCCTCATTTTCATGCATCATGCCTTGCATACACTCATATACATGTTTAACATTAACCCACAACAAGAGGAACGAGTTTAAAATTGATTTGGAGCAAAACCGCACTTATAATGCAGGAATGTGCGGACTAGTCCGATTTTACTGAGTACTAGTCCGATTTCTCTCTGGCTAAAAACGGAATTGTCTGTTTTTGCTGTGGACTAGTCCGATTTTGCCTCTGGAAACTTTCGGACTTGTCCGATTTTGTGCGGACTAGTCCGATATTCCAAGAATCCTTGCAAATTTGCTAAGTCCATGGACTTTTTCGGACTAGTCTGGTGTTCCAGTGGACTTGTCCGATTTCCTCTCTGACTAAAGTTGGACTTGTCTGATTTTTTGCCAGACTTGTCCGATTTTCTCTCTGGACGACTTCGGACTAGTCCGGTCCTTTCTGGACTTGTCCGATATTTCAAGACTCCGAGTTAATCTTTTGTTGTACGACTTGTTTCTTAGGTTTCATGTTAAGTGGGTCTAGGGACGTCGTGCCTAACTCTTTTAGATCCCACGTGGGACTCTAAATCCGCCTCTACTCCTCTCAAACTCGAAATCCATCTAACCCTAGCCTCCACCTCTATATAAACAACCCCACCCCTTGGCTTGACATCTATTTGCCACTTTTCCACCCCACCCAAACCCTAGTTCGTGGAGAGCCACCATCAAGGAGGGAGGAGGAGATCCCAAGCAAGAAGAAGAGGAGGAAACGAAGATGGATCAAGATCTCCATCAAGTTTCGTCCTTCATCACCAATTCATCTCCAAGTTCATCATCAACCCTAGATCATCAAGATCCAAGTGTTACCTCCAAGTTTCTTGATTCATTGGAGTTGTAAACACCTGGTATACCTTATATTCTCTTTTCCTTACGTGAATTCAACCCCTAACCTCCAAATTTATGTCGATCTAGAAAACCCTAGTTTGCTAGTTCTGCGAAGTGCGGACTAGTCCGGCCTTCTGCAGACTAGTTCGATGTTCCTAGCTAAATTGTGTTGAATTAATTCTAAAAGTAGATCTAATCAAATCCAAACCTGTATGAACTTGTTAAAAACTATTAGAACTAGTTAGTGATCATTAAAAGCAATATATTAACAAGTTCTACCTTGCATTTGCATTAATCATGCATGCCATGTCATATTGAGTAATATTTGTGCACTCTTTGATTGTGTTTCTTGTCTTGTATCTTTATTGTGCGGATTAGACGGATTTGCGCTAGAGAGTGCCGCGGAGGATCTCCAGCACCAAGAGTTTGAAGAAGTTGACCTGAACCAATCCCAAGAGCAAGGCAAATGTCCTTGAAGCATATTGATCCTGTTTTAAAATAATTTTTTTGTTTGCAAACTGCATGCTTGTGTCAATTTGATGGGAAATCCTATGGTAGGAAGTTTACTAGAATTGTTAAACCACCCTTGTCACCTGGAATATATGGTAGAAAGTCGGGAAGGGCTTTTTACCTTTTGCTTCGCTTAATCAACTAGGATGGGAGAACAACTACACTACTCAATTTAATTATGCATGGATGAGATTATGGTTAACATGAACTGGTTAATATGGTATGGTAATGGGTGATCTAAGCAAGCCTGGTATGTGGATGGGTTGGATGTTATGGTGGTTTTGCTTGCTTTAGATCTAAGGACCGGTTCGTGGAGCGACCATCCAGAATTTACAGTGCCACCACGAGGCCAAGTATGGGTGCAGTGTAGCTGATTAATTAGGGCTTTGCCAGTGCTATTTGGACCATTAAGGATGCTCGGGGAAGGGGTAGTCATATTGGGTTTGTTGATGATTGGTGGGACTAACCTAGGATCCGAATGGCTCAAGAGGGGGCCCTTGGTTGAAGATGTGCTCAGTTGGAGACATCACCACCGGTGAAACCTCAGTGGGGTCTAAATAGGCTAGTAATCCCTTTGTAAAGGCTATTTTGTGATCTTTTGGCCACACACCTAAGGAAGTGTGAGACGGCATAATTGAGATTCCATAGTCATCGAAAGGTGATAAAATCAGAAACACATGAGTAAAGCGGTACAAACTCTGCAGAGTGTGTCTAAAACTATCATGATAGCCGTGCTCTCGGTTATGAGCAACCTGGACCCTCGCATGATTAGAGGGAACTCGGAATTGGGATGGTATTTGGGATGGTTATGAATTAATTTCTAGTATTGAATATGGATATTGGTATGTGATGATGGATATGGAATATGGACTGGTACTACGATTTTAATTATAGTTTATGATGGGTTTATTTCACATACACATAATATATTGCTTTTCAAATGTTTTACTGTATTTTTCAGCACTTAGCCTTTATTACATTCGTCATTTGAACTCAGCCACATGTCATACTTTCCACACTTGCTGAGTACGACATGTACTCACTCTTGCAATCCTCTCAACAGTTGCAGGTCAGGATTGGGAGTTTAATGGTGATAATGTGGAGTTCTAGGCCATGTCTACCATCAGCTTGCCTGTGGTGTTTTGGAGCTGTGCTATACCCTATTGCTTATGCTGCCTAGCTGTTTAGTTTGCTTATTTAGTTTATTTCCGCCGCATTAGTTGAACTTGTCATTAATATTCATTAGAGCTTGTATTCGAGGATGATATGGTTTGTGTAATAAAATTTGGTTAATTAATCTTGGTCTGTGATAATTTTCTGTATACTCCTTTGTGAATGCACTCGTGTATGTGTGTTGAACGTCCTGGGCACACATATGCGTTCACTTGGTTCATTTTCGGAACCGGGTGTCACAGACTGGTATCAGAGCCACAGGTTGACCGTAGGACGCAGCCTAAATAGAATGAACACTTTAGAGCACATAGGAGCACTCAGGAACTGATGTGTTTTGTTTGGTGTGTTGTTGCTATATATTGCTTGCTTGTGTGCTTAATAGAGGATTTTGGGATGCTTTAGCATTGTCATGTCCACATAGGCTAGTTAGTTGTCTAGTTTCATATCCCTTGATGCATATAGTTGGGGACATTTTCTAATTCTTACCTATTGCTTTTCTCCAGATGGTGAGGACTCACAACCAAAGGGATGCTAATGATGAGGAGGAGAACAATGGAGTACCTCAGAACAACAATGGACAAGGACCTGCTCATGGAGCTATCGACATTGAGCAGCTATTAGCTATGCAAAACCAGCTCATGCAGGCCATGATACAAACAATGGGACAGCTGCAGGTTGGCAACATCAACAATCAGCCCCACATGCCTCCACCGCCACCCCCGCCTCCTCATAACCGATTGGGAGAGTTTATGAGGACTAGGCCACCGACCTTTACTCAAGCTGCCGACCCTATGGATGTGGATGATTGGCTCAAGTTCGTAGAGAAGAAGTTAGCTATTGTCCAATGCAGTGTTCGGGAGAAGGTGCAATTTGCTTCTCATCAACTAGTTGGAGCAGCTGCGGATTGGTGGGATTCCTATTGCAATGCTCATGAGAACCAAGAGAGGATTACTTGGCCCGAATTCAAAGAGAGCTTCCGTTCTCATTATGTGCCGGAAGGTTTTATGATTCTGAAGAGGCAAGAATTTGAGAACTTAAGGCAAGGAAAATCAAGCGTGAGTGAATATCTCAACAAATTCACTCAACTCTCAAGGTATGCGCCTGAGGATGTGAGCTGGGATAGCCGGAAACAATACTTGTTCATGAGGGGCTTGAACAATGAAATTCAAGTGCAATTGCTCAATTGTGATTATGACAACTTCCAGAAGCTTGTGGACAAAGCAATTGTGGTTGAGAACAAGGTCCGTGAGATGGAACAAGACAAAAAGAGGAAGGCACCATATCAAGGACAGCAACAAGGAAGTAATGTGCGCCCTCGCTTTGCGCCGCCCAATGCGCTATATTACAGCTCTTCTATTCCTGCTCAACGCCCTGGATTTGCACTGCGCCCAACTCAGTTTGTGCAGCAGCGCCCTGTCATGCAAGCACCTAGGCCTCCAATGCCTTTTGCCCCTCGTGCTAACTTTCCTGGTGAAAATGCTCAGAACCAAACTCATCCCAATAATTCTGGTGGAGTTAAGAAGTGCTATACTTGTGGAGAAGCTGGACACTTTGCGCATCAATATCCTAAGTCAGGCCTTGGTCAAGGAAGTGATGCGCCGAGGCAAAACCCAAGACTTAATGGAGGACAACCACAAGGAAACCGGAGACAGCAGAATTTTGCTCGTGGCAATGTGAACCATGTCTCTACGGAGGATGCTCAACAAGCGGATGACGTGGTCATTGCTATGTTTATCGCCAACTCCAACCCCGCGGCTATGTTGTTTGATTCTGGAGCATCGCATTCATTCATTGCATCGAAGTATGTTGCCAAGTATAGTAGTCCTATCTCTCATATGAAGTTTACTCTATTGGTTAAGTCTCCTTGAGGAGAGATGAGGACAAATATAGTATGTCCAAAAGTAAGCCTTAGAATAAGGGGGGTAGACTTCTCCGCCAAGCTCATTATTTTGGATTCTCAAGGATTGGACATTATACTTGGTATGGACTGGTTGAGGAAGCACAATGGAGTTATTGAGTGTGCCACAAAAACGGTAAAGTTTACCAAAGAGGAAGGGATCACCGTAGAATTTGAAGCATCTCAAACCACAACGAAGCAATTGGAGCTGAACCATATGGACGATGCCGCAATTGAAGAGATTCCGATGGTGTTTGAATTTTTGGATGTTTTTCCGGACGAGTTGCCAGGTATGCCACCGGATCGAGACATTGAGTTTGTTATTGATTTAATACCTGGAACTGCACCTATAGCTAAGAGGCCGTATAGGATGCCTCCTGTGGAATTAGCGGAGCTCAAGAAGCAGATTCAAGAGCAATTAGAGAAGGGTTTTATTCGCCCGAGCTCTTCACCTTGGGGAGCGCCCATTCTATTTGTGGACAAGAAGGATGGAACCCAAAGGATGTGTGTGGATCATCGAGCTCTCAACGAGGTAACAATCAAGAACAAGTACACCTTGCCACGCATAGAAGACTTTTTTGATCAGATGAAGGGTGCTTGTGTCTTCTCTAAGATTGATTTGAGGTCAGGATACTTTCAAATGATGATTAGACCATCGGACATACCCAAGACAGCTTTTAGGACACGGTATGGATCTTAGGAGTACACCGTGATGTCTTTTGGATTGACAAATGTGCCTGCCTATTTTATGTACCTCATGAATAAGGTCTTCATGGAGTACTTGGATAAGTTTGTTGTGGTGTTTATTGATGACATTATGATCTACTCGAAGGATGAGAAAGAACATGAGGAACACTTGAGGCTCACGTTGCAGAAATTGAGGGAGCATCAATTGTATGCCAAGTTCAACATGTGTCAGTTTTGGTTGAGAGAGGTGTCGTTTTTGGGTCATATCATCTCAGGAGGAGGAGTATCGGTTGACCCCGCAAAAGTGAGAGACGTGTTGAAGTGGGAACCGCCGCAAAACGTAAAGGAAATAAGGAGTTTTCTTGGAATGGCTGGATATTACCGTAGATTCATCAAGGGCTTTTCCAAGATAGCCAAGCCTATGACGGAGTTGCTAATGAAGGGAAAGGCTTTCCAATGGACTCAAGCTTGTCAAAATAGTTTTGAGGAGTTGAAGAAGAGGTTGACAACAACCCCAGTCTTGGTACTGCCGGATGTGAGCAAGAGTTTTGATATTTATTGCGATGCATCGAGACAAGGACTTGGATGTGTATTGATGCAAGAAGGTCAAGTGGTCGCCTATGCATCGAGACAATTGAAGAAACATGAGCAGAATTACGCAAACATGATTTAGAACTTGCAGCCGTGGTACATGCGTTGAAGATTTGGAGACACTATATCCTTGGACATAGGTGTGAAATTTATACGGATCACAAGAGTCTTAAGTATATTTTTCACACAAACAGATCTGGATTTGAGGCAACAGAGATGGTTGGAGCTCATCAAAGATTATGATTTGGGGATCAACTATCATCCGGGAAAAGTCAATGTAGTGGTCGACGCTTTGAGTAGAAAGGAGTAAGTCATCAACTCACAGTTCAAGAGTTACCATCCGAGTTATGTAAGGAGTTCGAACGATTGAACCTCAGATTTGTAAATGAGACAGGAGTAATGGAGTTAAATCCAACCCTAGAGTAAGAAATTCGAGAAGCACAAGCCACAGATGAAGAGATCAAGGAAATCAAGGAAAGGACCGAAGAAGGGAGAGAATTCAGATTTGATGAGGATGAACATGGCACTCTATGGCTTGGTAAGAGGATTGTTGTGCCTAATGTAAAGCATATTCGGGGGACAATATTAAAAGAGGCACATGACTCACCATACTCGATTCACCCCGCTTGTACGAAGATGTACAAAGACTTGAAGACTTGCTATTGGTGGGATAGCATGAAAAAGGACATAGCTGAATATGTAGCATTGTGTGATGTGTGTCAACGAGTTAAGGCGGAACATCGAAGGCAAGTTGGACTATTACAACCATTAAAGATCCCAGAATGGAAGTGGGAAGAAATTGGAATGGACTTCATAGTTGGGTTACCACGTACTCAGTCTGGTACAACTCAATTTGGGTAATTGTGGATCGGTTAACTAAGTCAGCTCACTTTATTCCCGTCAAGACCACCTATAATGGAGAGAAATTGTCGGAACTATATATGGGAAGAATAGTATGGTTGCATGGAGTTCCGAAGAAGATAGTCTCGGATAGAGGTTCACAATTCACTTCCAGGTTTTGGCAAAAATTGCATGAAGCTTTGGGAATGAGGTTGAATTTTAGTTTAGCATATCACCCTCAAACGGATGGACAAACTGAGAGGACCAATCAAATTTTGGAGGACATGTTAAGAGCTTGTGCTTTAAAGCAAGGGAAAAGTTGGGATAAAAGCTTGCCATACACAGAATTTTCATACAACAATAGTTACCAAGCAAGCTTGAAAATGTCACCATATGAAGCGCTTTGTAGAAGGAAGTGTAGGACACCTTTATTTTGGAATGAGACAGGAGAAACTCAAGTATTTGGTCGGGATGTGTTGCAAGAAGCCAAAAAGCAAGTCCAAATAATTCGTAAAAACTTGAGGGCTGCCCAATCAAGACAAAAAGGCTATGCGGACAATAGGACAAGGAAATTAGCCTTTGAAATAGGAGATTTTGTTTACCTCAAGGTGTCACCAATGAGAGGTCATAAGAGGTTTAACATAAGAGGCAAGCTAGCACCTCGTTATATTGGACCATTCAAGATTTTGTACAAAAGAGGAGAAGTAGTGTATAAGTTGGAGATGCCAGCTCATCTTTCGGACGTCCATGATGTCTTTCATGTTTCCCAGCTCAAGAAGTGCTTGAGAGTACCGGAGGAGCAAGTGCCAATGGAAGAATTGGAACTAGAGGAAGATTTGACTTATGCCGAACAACCGGTCAAGATCTTGGAAACCAAGGAGAGAGTTACAAGGACAAGGTGATTTGATGGTGTAAAGTTCAATGGAAGCACCACACAGAAAAAGAAGCAACGTGGGAATTGGAGGATGATCTCAAGAAGGAATTTCCCTACACTGCAAGGATTCCTGTTTATCGCAACGAAAAAAATCATTGCAATAGGTTGTTTTTCACCGCAATAGGTCGCTGTTGCAACGAAAAAGAGCGTGGCGATAGTTTTTATGATTTGTCGTAATAATTCTCGTGGCGATAGGTTATTTGTGATGCCTTGGCATCCGTGGCGAATAGGACGCTATTGCAACGGTTTTACATCGGTGGCAAATAGGACGCTATTGCAATGGTTTCATGTATTACGATGATTTAACGTATCGCAACGAATTATACGGTATTGCAACGGGTTCACGATTGTGGCAAATAGTTTGGTATTGCAACGATTTCATATTCGTGGCAAATAGTATGTTGTCACAATGATTTAGCGTATTGCGACGATTTAACGTATTGCAACAAATAGCATGGTATTGAAACGATTTCACATTCGTGGTAGTTGTATGTGGTTGCAACGATTTCACAGGCGTGGCAATAGTACGATATTTTAGCGATTTCACATTCGTGGCAAATAGTATGTTATTGCAACGGTTTAGCGTATTGCGACGATTCAACGTATTGCAACGAATAGCATTGTATTGCAACTATTTCGCAGGCGTGGCAATAGTACGGTATTGTAACGATTTCACATTTGTGGCGAATAGTATGTTATTGCAACGGTTTACCGTATTGCGACGATTTAACGTATTGCAATGAATAGCATTGTATGCAACGATTTCACGTTCGTGGTAATAGTACATGCTTGCAACGATTTTAACATTCGTGGTGCATACTACAGTATTGCAACGATTATCAGAGCCGTGGCAAATAGTAACATATTGCAACGAGTTATGGTATAGCGACGATTCACCATATTGCAACGAATATCACGGTATTGCAACGATTTCACATCCGTGGCAAATAGTATGGTATTGAGACGGTTTAACGTTCGTGGCAAATAGTAGGTTAGTGCAACGAGTCAACAAACGCGGCGAATAGTACCGTATTGCAACGATTTCAGATCCGTGGGAACTAGTATGGAACTGCAACGATTTCGTATCTGTGGCGAATAGTTGGGTATTGCAACGAGTCCACAAACATGGCGAATAGTACCGTATTGCAACGATTTCAGATCCGTTGGAACTATTATGGTACCGCAACGATTTCGCATCCGTGGCAAATAGTTTGGTATTGCAACATTTCTTAATACCTGGAACTGCACCTATAGCTAAGAGGTCGTATAGGATGCCTCCTATGGAATTAGCGGAGCTCAAGAAGCAGATTCAAGAGCAATTAGAGGAGGGTTTTATTCGTCCGAGCTCTTCATCTTGGGGAGCGCACGTTCTATTTGTGGACAAGAAGGATGGAACCCAAAGGATGTGTGTGGATTATCGAGCTCTCAACGAGGTAACAATCAAGAATAAGTACACCTTGCCACACATGGAAGACTTGTTTGATCAGATGAACGGTGCTTGTGACTTCTCTAAGATTGATTTGAGGTCGGGATACTTTCAAATGAAGATTAGACCATTGGACATACCCAAGAAACCTTTTAGGACACTGTATGGATCTTATGAGTACACCGTGATGTCTTTTGGATTGACTAATGTGTCTGCCTATTTTATGTACCTCATGAATAAGGTCTTCATGGAGTACTTGGATAAGTTCATTGTGGTGTTTATTGATGACATTATGATCTACTCGAAGGATGAGAAAGAACATGAGGAACACTTGAGGCTGATGTTGCAAAAATTGAGGGAGCATCAATTGTATGCCAAGTTCAACAAGTGTCATTGGTTGAGAGAGGTGTCGTTTTTGGGTCATATCATCTCAGGAGGAGGAGTATCGGTTGACCCCGAAAAAGTGAGAGACGTGTTGAAGTGGGAACCGCTGCAAAACGTAAAGGAAATAAGGAGTTTTGTTGGAATGGCTGGATATTACCGTAGATTCATCAAGGGCTTTTCCAAGATAGCCAAGCCTATGACGGAGATGCTAATGAAGGGAAAGGCTTTCCAATGGACTCAAGCTTGTCAAAATAGTTTTGAGGAGTTGAAGAAGAGGTTGACAACAGCCCCAATCTTGGTACTGCCGGATGTGAGCAAGAGTTTTGATATTTATTGCGACGCATCGAGACAAGGACTTGGATGTGTATTGATGCAAAAAGGTCAAGTGGTCGCCTATGCATCGAGACAATTGAAGAAACATGAGCAAAATTACCCAACACATGATTTAGAACTTGCAGCCGTGGTACATGCGTTGAAGATTTGGAGACACTATATCCTTGGACATAGGTGTGAAATTTATACGGATCACAATAGTCTTAAGTATATTTTCACACAAACATATCTAAATTTGAGGCAATGGAGATGGTTGGAGCTCATCAAAGATTATGATTTGGGGATCAACTATCATCCGGGAAAAGCCAATGTAGTGGCCGACGCTTTGAGTAGAAAAGGAGCAAGTCATCAACTCACAGTTCAAGAGTTACCATCCGAGTTATGTAAGGAGTTCGAACGGTTGAACCTCGGATTTGTGAATGAGATAGGAGTAATGAAGTTAAATCCAACCCTAGAGCAAGAAATTCGAGAAGCACAAGCCACAGATGAAGAGATCAAGGAAATCAAGGAAAGCACCGAAGAAGGGAGAGAATTCAGATTTGATGAGGACGAACATGGCACTCTATGGCTTGGTAAGAGGATTGTTGTGCCTAATGTAAAACATATTCGAGAGACGATATTAAAAGAGGCATATGACTCACCATACTCGATTCACCCCGGTTGTACGAAGATGTACAAAGACTTGAAGACTTGCTATTGGTGGAATAGCATGAAAAAGGACATAGATGAATACGTAGCATTGTGTGATGTGTGTCAATGAGTTAAGGCGGAACATCAAAGGCCAGCTAGACTATTACAACCATTAAAGATCCCAGAATGGAAGTGGGAATAAATTGGAATGGACTTCATAGTTGGGTTACCACGTACTCAGTCCGGGTACGACTCAATTTGGGTAATTGTGGATCGGTTAACTAAGTCAGACCACTTTATTCCCGTCAAGACCACCTATAATGGAGAGAAATTGGTGGAACTCTATATGGAAAGAATAGTATGTTTGCATGGAGTTCCGAAGAAGATAGTCTCGGATAGAGGTTCACAATTCACTTCCAGGTTTGGCAAAAATTGCATGAAGCTTTGGGAATGAGGTTGAATTTTAGTTCAGCATATCACCCTCAAACGGATGGACAAACCGAGAAGACCAATCAAATTTTGGAGGACATGTTAAGATCTTGTGCTTTAAAGCATGGGAAAAGTTGGGACAAAAGCTTGCCATACGCGAAATTTTCATACAACAATAGTTACCAAGCAAGCTTGAAAATGTCACCATATGAAGCGCTTTATGGAAGGAAGTGTAGGACACCTTTATTCTGGAATGAGGCAGGAGAAACTCAAGTATTTGGTCCGGATGTGTTGCAAGAAGCCGAAAAGCAAGTCCAAATAATTCGTGAAAACTTGAGGGTTGCCCAACCAAGACAAAAAGGCTATGCGTACAATAGGAGAAGGAAATTAGCCTTTGAAATAGGAGATTTTGTTTACCTCAAGATGTCACCAATGAGAGGTTATAAGAGGTTTAATATAAGAGGCGAGCTAGCGCCTCGTTATATTGGACCATTCAAGATTTTGGACAAAAGAGGAGAAGTAGCGTATAAGTTGGAGATGCCAACTGATCTTTCGGACGTCCATGATGTCTTTCATGTTTCCCAGCTCAAGAAGTGCTTGAGAGTACCGGAAGAACAAGTGCCAATGGAAGAATTGGAACTAGAGGAAGATTTGACTTATGCCGAGCAACCGGTCAAGATCTTGGAAACCAAGGAGAGAGTTACAAGGACAAGGTGATTCGATGGTGTAAAGTTCAATGGAAGCACCACACAGAAAAAGAAGCAACGTGGGAATTGGAGGATGATCTCAAGAAGGAATTTCCCTATCTCTTCTCTTTCGCATCGAATCTTGAGGTCGAGATTCATTTTAAGGGGGTAGGTTTGTAACACACTCATTTTCATACATCATGCCTTGCATACACTCATATACATGTTTAACATTAACCCACAAAAAGAAGAACGAGTTTAAAATTGATTTGGAGCAAAACCGCACATAAAATGTAGGAAAGTGCGGACTAGTCCGATTTTACTGAGGACTAGTCTGATTTCTCTCTGACTAAAAATGGACTTGTCCGTTTTTGCTGCGGACTAGTCCGATTTTGCCTCTGGAAACTTTCGGACTTGTCCGATTTTGTGCGGACAAGTCCGATATTCCAAGAATCCTTGAAAATTTGCTAAGTCCCTGGACTTTTCAGGACTAGTCCGATGTTCCAGCGGACTTGTCTGATTTCCTCTCTGACTAAAGTCGGACTTGTTCGATTTTTTACCAGACTTGTCCGATTTTCTCTCTGGACGACTTCGGACTAGTTCGGTCCTTTCCGGACTTGTCCGATATTTTGCGACTCCGAGTTGGTCTTTTGTTTTACGACTTGTTTCTTAGGTTTCATGTTAAGTGGGCCTAGGGACGTCGTTCCTAACTCTTTTAGAGCCCACGTGGGACTCTAAATCCGCCTCTACTCCTCTCAAACTTGGAATCCATCTAACCCTAGCCTCCACCTCTATATAAACAACCCCACCCCTTGGCTTGACATCTATTTGCCACTTTTCCACCCCACCCAAACCCTAGTTCGTGGAGAGCCACCATCAAGGAGGGAGGAGGAGATCCCAAGCAAGAAGAAGAGGAGGAAACGAAGGAGGATCAAGATCTCCATCAAGTTTCGTCCTTCATCACCAATTCATCTCCAAGTTCATCATCAACCCTAGATCATCAAGATCCAAGTGTTACCTCCAAGTTTCTTGATTCATTGGAGTTGTAAACACCTGGTATACCTTCTATTCTCTTTTCCTTACGTGAATTCAACCACTAATCTCCAAATTTACGTCGATCTAGAAAACCCTAGTTCGCTAGTTCTGCGAAGTGCGGACTAGTCTGGCCTTCTGCAGACTAGTCTGATGTTCCTAGCTAAATTGTGTTGAATTAATTCTAAAAATAGATCTAAACAAATCCAAACATGTATGAACTTGTTAAAAACTATTAGAACTAGTTAGTGATCATTAAAAGCAATCTATTAACAAGTTCTACCTTGCATTTGCATTAATCATGCATGCCATGTCATATTGAGTAATATTTGTGCACTCTTCGATTGTGTTTCTTGTCTTGTATCTTTATTGTGCGGATTAGACGGATTTGCGCTAGAGAGTGCCGCGGAGGATCTCCAGCACCAAGAGTTTGAAGAAGTTGACCTGAACCAATCTCAAGAGCAAGGCAAGTGTCCTTGAAGCATATTGATCCTGTTTTAAAATAAATGTTTGTTTGCAAACTGCATACTTGTGTCAATTTGATGGGAAATCTTATGGTAGGAAGTTTACTAGAATTGTTAAACCACTCTTGTCACCTGGAATATATGGTAGAGAGTCGGGAAGGGCTTTTTACCTTTTGCTTCGCTTAATCAACTGGGATGGGAGAACAACTACACTACTCAATTTAATTATGCATGGATGAGATTATGGTTAACATGAACTGGTTAATATGATATGGTAATGGGTAATCTAAGCAAGCCTAGTATGTGGATGGGTTGGATGTTATGGTGGGTTTGCTTGTTTTAGATCTAAGGACCGGTTTGTGGAGCGACCATCCAGAATTTACAGTGCCACCACGAGACCAAGTATGGGTGCGGCGTAGCTGATTAATTAGGGCTTTGCCAATGCTATTTGGACCATTAAGTATGTTCGGGGAAGGGGTAGTCGGATTGGGTTTGTTGATGATTGGTGGGACTACCCTGGGATCCGAATGGCTCAAGAGGGGGCCCTTGGTTGAAGATGTGCTCAGTTGGAGACATCACCACCGGTGAAACCTCAGTGGGGTCTAAATAGGGTAGTAATCCCTTTGTAAAGGCTATTTTGTGATCTCTTGGCCACACACCTAAGGAAGTGTGAGACAGTATAATGGAGATTCCATAGTCATCGAAAGGTGATAAAAGCACAAACACGTGGGTAAAGCGGTACAAACTTTGCAGAGTGTGTCTAAAACTATCATGATAGCCGTGCTCCCGGTTATGAGCAACCTGGACCCTCACATTATTAGAGGGAACTTGGAATTGGGATGGTTATGGTTTGGTAATGGTTATGAATTAATTTCTGGTATTGAATATGGATATTGGTATGTGATGATGGATATGGAATATGGACTGGTACTATGATTTTAATTATGGTTTATGATGGGTTTATTTCACATACACATAATATATTGCTTTTCAAATCTGTATTTTTCAGCACTTAGCCTTTATTACATTCGTCATTTGAATCAGCCACATGTCATACTTTCCACACTTGCTGAGTACAACATGTACTCACTCTAGCAATCCCCCCCCCCAACAGTTGCAGATTAGGATTGGGAGTTTAATGGTGATAATGCGGAGTTCTAGGCCATGTCTACCGTCAGCTTGCCTGTGGTGTTTTGGAGCTGCGCTATACCCTATTGCTTATGCTGCCTAGCTGTTTAGTTTGCTTATTTAGTTTATTTCCGATACATTAGTTGAACTTGTCATTAATATTCATTAGAGCTTGTATTCGAGGATGATATGGTTTGTGTAATAAAATTTGGTTAATTAATCTTGTTCTGTGGTAATTTTCTGTATACTCTTTTGTGAATGCACTCGTGTATGTGTGTTGAACGTCCTGGGCACACATATGCGTTCACTTGGTTCATTTTTGGAACCAGGTGTCACACGGAGCCTCCTGCGCTCCTCCTCCAGAGCCTTAAGGTTGTGCTCGAAGGACACGGCGACCTGCTGAAAACTGGAGTGAGCGTTGACGATGGCCAGCTCTAAGGGAAGGGGTGTTGGACCGTATAGGGGCGTCCCTTCCCCCGTCTCCACTAAGATGTTCGCCGTCACCCGAGAGGGGCTATCCTCTGAAGGCGGTGGCACTTGTGGGATCGAGGTGCCTAAGGTCTCTGCCAGACCCTCCGGTGCAATCGCAGACGCTTCCGGTCCAGTCCCCAGTGCTCCTCGCTCAGTCCTTGACGCCTGAGAAGCGAGACGTGTGCCTAGAGCCTCTGCGGCTTGAAGCACAATCGCGGGGACACTGGACGCCGCTGACTGAGGCACTGGAGTGGGAGCGGGTACTTCGACGACTGTTGGGATGGCCACCCAAATCTCTGCATTAGCTGGCATGGGGACCGGCTCTTCGACCACTCCTGGAACCCGGACAAAGCCGCTTCCGTGTCTGGCATGGGGGCCGACTCCTCAGCTACGTCCGGCTGGGGCGCCGGAACTTCCTCGGAATATGGCGCGGGAGCCAGTCCCTCGGTGGCCCCCGGCACCAGGTGTGGAGTCTCCACCAGCACCTGATCCGGCAGGGGCGCCAGGGCCAGTTCCTTGGTGGCTGCTACCTCGGTGGCTCCCGACACCAGGGGCGGATCCCCCGCTGACTCCTGAGCTGGGCCGACACTTGGCACCTCTATCGAGGCCTCGGGGGCCACTAGCTCCAGCACCAGAGCCCCAGCCTCCGGAGTCCTAGCCTCCTCCGCGTCAACAGCCGGGACCCTTGATTCAGGTGCAGTCACACTCGGGATGGGAGCCTCCCTCGTGTCGGTCGGGGCCTCCGCTGTCGTCTGGGTCGGTGCGGGAGTAGAGACTGAAGCACCTACCTGCACAGCCTCCCGAGATGCCGGACGTGTGGTGGTCGGCTCACCTTGCTTGGAAGTGCTGCACAATCATGTTGGAAACATTTAAAGGGTGACCTTGGCCAGAAGTGGGATCAAAGCGAGAAGCTCAGCTGGTTACCTTGGGAAGCCCCAAGTCCCGCAAAGGCGGAGCCGCTTCTGGGCAGGACCGGAGCCAGAGCCTGAAGGACCCGATGTGGCCGGAGCCTCAGGCCTCTCAGGAGCTTGGATAGTAGCCTAAAATGGAGCCTCCCTGGTCGTAGCAACCCTTGTTTGAGGGGGACCTCCAAAGCTCGGTCTCGTACTTGTCGCCATGGCAGGAGGTGGCCCCTCGGGACCGATGCCCGCTGGAGGTACCGGAGCCAGATGGGGTGGCTCCCGTCACCCCGCACCAGTTTCCTCTTGCGACTAGAGGGTGCTGCCGAAGCGTCGCCCTTGCTGGAGCTGACGACTCCATCCCCCGGGCTAGGGAGGACTGGGGCTGACCCCCCCGGAGGTTCCCGGAGCGCTGGTTGCCAGAGGAGCCCCCCTCGTCATGACTCCGATGTCATCCAACCTTGACATCAGCTTCTGGAGCTCCCGGCAGAACTCAGGAACTGTGTTCAAAGGTGCAAAGGACGTTGGGGGTGCAGAGACCCAAGCGAGATGTTGGGCTTGCTCTGGAACTTCTTCAGCAGGTCCTTCAATGCTTCGTCTTTCACTTGGGTGTCAGCATCCTGCGAAGTGAATGTCCACGCCATCCATTCCCTGAACTTTAGTGGTGCCCACCTGTTCCTCAGGAAGTTCTTGAAGACCATCTGGGGAGTCACTCCACCATCTACGCAGCCTTCGATCCTAGCCACAACGGGTCCGTACGTCGGTGGCAGCTCCGGGATCTCATTCCAGAGGTCCGTGTCCATGTTCGGGAGGCTCTCTGGCAGCTCCAGCCTCTCGTTCCAGTCCACAGTGATGACCACCCACTCCTTCTTCCATTCGTCCCATTTGCCAGAGTAAAAGGTGTCCAAGTACTTGAAAGGGGACCGCTTCGGCTTCACGAAGTAGTACATCCCAATCAACTCGTTCACCTTCCCGGTCGTTTGTAGGGTGAAGACATTCCAGAAAAGCTCCAGACTAGGCCGTACCCCCACCCACATCTCGCAGAAGTGGGCGAAGATAGCAACCAGCAGAACGGAGTGGGGCCCGAGGAGGTGTAGCTAGATTCCGTAGAAATCCAGCAGGGTCATCAGGAAGGATGAGAAGGAGGGAAGCAGGCTGGCCATGGTGTACCCCTAAAAGAAGACCATGTCGCTGGCGTTCTTCTTCTCGAAAGGAAGTTCGCCGATGCGGATCCTACCGTTGAAGGACTCATGGGACCAACCCATGTAAGCCCGAAACTTCTTCAACCCTTTCTCAGTCTTGATCTTGCTCGCAGGCAGACCCAACTCCATGGCAACAAGATGGGGGAGGGAAAGGTTGGATTAGTAGAGGACTAGGGCTCAAAGTCGAAGGATGTGGGAAGGCTGCAAGGGCTCAAGTGCGGGTGCGAGTGGAGGCGTGAAGAGTATGTGACTTATGCTACTCTCCCCCTTAAGTATGGATCTACGGCGTTTGGAAGGAAACCCCAGGCACCAGGATACTGGGGTAACCCGCGTATGACTAGTGGGTCAAGAGCCTAAATCGGCAGAAATACCGAGTGGCCGCCTCAAGGTAGCCGCTTTCGTAGGTGAGAATTCAAAATTTAAGTGTAGAAACTTAATGGGTGCGCGGAGGCGAAATGAATTTCGAGAACCGGCGCTAGTTGATGGTGCAGTATCCGTAGATAAAGATTTTGGCTTCTGCATTGAAGGGAAGTCCATAAAGTCGCGGCACGAAGATTCAGAATGGCCCCACCATGGGTATAACCGCCTTTACAATGAAGTTTCTCCCCGAGATGGGCCCGGGGTGAATGTAGGCCTAGAGGGGGGGTGAATAGGCCTTTTTGATTTTTCTCGGTTCCTGTAACACTCAACAACAAGGTCAATACCAGAGATATCGGACTAGTCCGGTAAAGTGCGGACTAGTCCAGTTTTCACGGGCTAAGTTGATCAAGTTCAGTCAATTTGATTGATTCGTTAATGTTTGCAGCGGAAATATAAACTTAAATGACATTTTAATAGTTGTATGTCAAATTCTATAACAATTAAGCCTCTTGTTCAACAATTTAACTCAAATTGAACAAAGTGAATCAAACCCTAGATTAAGTTGATCAATTAAGATGAAGAACACAAAAGGACAAGACACACGATTTATCCCGTGGTTCGGCTACCACGAAGGCAACCTACGTCCACGTTGAGGAGCCCACAAAAAGGATCGGGTCTTCTCCAACCCTTCCCTCGTCGGGTCGCCACGAAGGCCAATCCTCTTCCACTAATCACAAAGGGTAAATAACCAAGTTGAAGGGGTGTTCTCACACGTTGAGAGCTCCCTTGATTACAACTTACAAAGCCACCAATAACACACTCGAAAATTACAAATTGAAACGCAAGAGTGTGTTAGAGAATCAAAACAAGAGCTCAATGATGTGTGCCAAGTGTCTCTCCAATGATCTAGAAGTGATCTTCAATAGATTGATCGATTTTGCACTTAATTTTGTGGAGAGAGATGGTTTTTGAGTCTCTTGGGAGGTGTGACGGCGCTAGGGTTCGAGAGAGTGTTAAAGTGGGTCGTGCACCTCTATTTATATGGGGTTTCTAAAAGTGACCGTTAGGGTTCAGAAAGATCGGACTAGTCCGTGGTGGTCACCGGACTAGTCCGGTGTGCTGTGTGTAGCAAACCCTAAGTGTCCAGGAATATCGGACTAGTCCGGTTGAAAACAGACTTGTCCGATTTCACTACTGGAAATCTTCGGACTAGTCCGATTGCCATTGGACTTGTCCGGACATATGAAACCCTAAGTGTTTAGGATGACAAGTCTTGGAGGACTTGTCCGATTTAGATCAGTGTGTATATCGGACTAGTCCGTGTAGACACCGGACTTGTCCGAAGTGGATCAGAAAGAATATCGGACTAGTCCGGATCACAACGGACTTGTCCGATTTTGTATGACTTGTGCATTGTGTTGAGGACTAGTCCGCATTGGGGAGGACTAGTCCGAAGTGGATCAGAAAGATATCGGACTAGTCCGGTTGATACCGGACTTGTCCGATCTAGTGCAGAATGTGATATCGGACTAGTCCGGCTGTTATTGGACTAGTCCGGTCCTGTATAACTTTGTGCAGTGTGTGTGTGTGCTTGAAAGTGATTGAGCTCTTGGGTGTGTTTCCTTAACACACTCCATACATAATAATCTACTATTTTCTTCTCCTTGAGCTCAAATTTACTTACTTCTCATTTCCCTTCTTTTTGGCATTTTGCTCATTTTTCATTATTTTCCTGCATTCATCTCAACAAAAGGATTAGGATCCCAATTGCTTGTCATAAATCATCCAAAACCCACAAGGGAGTCCTAGATGCACTTTCAATCTCCCCCTTTTTGGTGATTGATGACAACCAATTGAGATTTCACAAAATAAGGCAAAAAAAATGAGATTTTCATAAAGTATGCACATATGACTCAAAAATACATCAAGCAACAAGAGGATTATCCATATGTGCATTCTTTATGGTGGGATGCATACTAAGTGCATGAATACATTAAGAATGACCGAATTTACATTAATCAACCGATACCAAGTGCATATGACATTCCAGGAGCAAAAATGCAGTTTTCATCACATACTCGCAAATAAATTGAGCAATTCATCACAAGACCAAACTTAATAAGAAAATAGTGTTAAAATATTACAATCACAAATAAAAGTACAGAGAAGGCTCTCTCCTCGCATCCTATTACAGCTAAGCTAAGACTGGACTCCCCCTCAATCTCTCCCCCTTTGGCATCAAGACACCAAAAAGAGAGAGA
This sequence comes from Tuctoria greenei, assembly GCA_036927565.1. Taxonomy (NCBI): domain Eukaryota; kingdom Viridiplantae; phylum Streptophyta; class Magnoliopsida; order Poales; family Poaceae; genus Tuctoria; species Tuctoria greenei. The sequence continues at coordinate 176,760,856 of JAYESD010000007.1, read as the reverse complement.
GGAAGGTCCTAGATTCTTCACTCTTTGCTGTCTGTCCTCTCGTCATCTTCTTCGTCTTCTTCGCTCTCCGCTTGACGAGGAGGAGAGGGAGGATGAGGAGCAGAGCTGCTCGAGCCCCCAATGCCAAAATAGGCACGCTCGGAGGGGGACAAGGGCCCGAGCTCGGAGATGTCAAGATCAGAATCTTCAGAAATTACTGGAGATCCAATGGGGTTGATCTCCAGCTTTTCACTCAGTTGCTTCACATTGGCTTTGATATATCTCATATCCTCCTTCCTCTTCTGATTGAGTTTATGAAGCTTTACTTCAGTCTTCTTGCAGGAGGAGAATATTGCGGACAAGTATTTGAGGATCCCACTGGCGGATCCTCTCTCAGGGGCTTCCCTGGAGGGGGGAGGAGCCCTAGCAGCATCTCTTTCTCTTGCCGGTGCCTCAGGACTTGAGGCCGGCGAGGGAGCAGCCTGGACACTCACAGGATGAGGCTTCTGAGGCCTCAGGAGAGTGTGCTCTACATCCTTCACAAATTCTATTCCTGTGACCTTCTCAATCATGAACATCAAGTAGGGAGCATAGCCACAGGACCGGTTGGGGGTGCTTGAGATGTTGACCATGTCATTCTAAATGTAATCTGCAACATCAAACTGTCTCTTCTTTCTTATGACCCTCATTAGAGTTTGGAGGTATACACTCCCTGCATCCCCATCCTTGGGGGCAATGGTCTTCCGGAGAACTCTGTTCAGAACCACAAAGAAGGGCTTCATGTTCTTTGTGGAGGGAGGAACATATTTAGAGTTGGGCTCATACATGAACTTCATTCCGTCTCTCTCAATGACCCCTATGTTGTGGATGATTAGGTGGTCATTTCCAGCAGAGTCTAAATGGAGCAAGCTTGCAAAATCCTCCTGAGTGACAGAGTATTTGGATCCATGGGTCATCCAAGTCACACTCTCTTCATCTTCACTCGAGAAGTGGCACGTTGCATAGAATTGTGCAATCACTTCATCATTCCAATTGTGTCTGAAGGCAAACAGATCCTTCAGACCATGCCTTTCTGCTGCAGCAATGACCTCATCAAAAGCTGAGCACTTCTTCTTCTCTAGGTAGGCCCAGTCAATCCACTGATTGCGCACCACCGGAGTCTTCATCGGCAGGTAAACCAGCCTGTAGAAATCTGCATGGAAGTTTGTCCAAAACCTTCCATCAGCTGCCTACTTTGGCCTTCCATAGCAATCAATGCTTCTTAGCTTGGCTGCCACATTGCTGCCTTTCCCATTGAATTTCTCTTCATTGGGGTCCCGGACCCCTTCTCTGGGAGCATGAAGCTTCAAGGGCCCAACTGGCCCCGTTGCGACTCCCTTGCCCTTTCCTTTTGCTTGACGAAGGCCGCTTGTAGACGCAGCAGCCTTCGAGGCGGGCTTCTTGACACAGACCTTCCTCCGAACCTGGGGAGGGGAAGTAGCAGGCTCGGAAGGTCTTTCTTGGCGTTTCTTGCCAAGACCCGCTGAGGACCGAGGTGCCACCTCGTGGTCCAACTCGGCCTCAAAGTCGGAGATCTCGTTGTCAGAGCTCGACATGATCTGAGAATGATTGAGCAAGAATAATGACAAGTTATACAAGGCATAGGTAAGACAAGATAGCAATGGATGGCATTAAGGAATTAAGGAATTAGGTTTCAGGTTTAGAAACATCGGACTTGTCCGGTGCTCAGGCACGGACTAGTCCAGGGTACCGGACTTGTCCGTGCATGGACCGGACTAGTCCGGTGTTCATTCTCAAAAACCTAACAGATTGGACAGGATACAATCCCTAATGCAAATCTAGTCTAGCATACACGTAGTACATCAAATAAGCATGTATCTAGTGAAGGATGCTAGGCTATACGATCAACAATGGAGAAAAACAAGATTTCTAGGGTTTTGAAGAAATTTACCGAAGAAATCGATTGACGCTTGAAGGTTTGGGGGTTGGAGGGCGGACAAGTCCGCTAGCTTCAATCCCCAAGAGGTCAAGCTTGATCTCCGCCCAAATGTGGACTTTTTCGACGGAGGGAGGAGAAAATCGCCTTGGTGGCTCGAGCGCAAGAGAGAGGAAAGCGTGAGCAAAAGTGGGGGTGAGGAGATTAGGGTTTTGTGGCGGCTAGGGTTATGGACACGAAAAATCGGACAAGTCCGGACATGACCGGACTAGTCCGAAGTCATCCAGAGACCTATATCGTACTAGTCCGTGGTCTATCGGACTAGTCCGGCCTAACCGGCACTCTGCGGACTAGTCTGCATGGGCGGACTAGTCCGGGTAACCACGGACTAGTCCGTGGTCACCAGGAAAGAATTGTATAGCCCATTCATATATATTTGAAGGTTCAATAATAGAGAATACAGAGGCAAAACAATTCAAGTAATCTTGATGAATTTGACCAGTAAGCATACAACAATCATACAATGATCAAAATTCATCAAGATCTAATAATTGACATAGTTTTTCGAGAGAAAAATGGAGAGGGATGATTTTCACAATTCAATCAACATTTTTGAAGCAATCATACAGGTATGCAACTTTTCAAGCCACACTCCGAGAATCAAGAATATTTAGCTCATTTCGGAGTTCGCAAAAACGCTTTTCATCAAGTGGCTTGGTGAATATGTCGGCCAATTGTTTTTGGGTGTTGACATGTGAGATGGTTATGTCTCCTTTCATGGAATGGTCTCTCAAGAAATGATGTCTTATGTCTATGTGTTTAGTCCTAGAGTGCTCAACTGGATTGTGGGCTATTTTAATGGCACTCTCATTATCACAAAGGAGAGGAATACAGTTCATATTGTAACCGTAATCCCTTAGAGTTTGTCGCATCCAAAGGAGTTGTGCACAACAACTCCCGGCTGCAACATACTCCGCTTCGGCTGTGGATAATGTAATGGAATTTTGTTTCTTAGATGACCAAGAAACCAAAGATCTTCCTAGGAATTGGCATGTGCCAGAGGTGCTTTTTCTATTAACTTTGCACCCGGCATAATCTGCATCGGAGTAACCAATGAGATTGAATTTGGAGCCTTTTGGGTACCAAAGACCAAGGTTGGGTGTATGAACTAAATATCTCAAGATTCTTTTTACGGCTGTCAAGTGACATTCCTTAGGGTTGGCTTGAAATCTTGCACACAAACATACACTCAACATAATATCTGGCCTAGATGCACATAAGTAGAGTAAATATCCAATCATGGAGCGATATACCTTTTGGTCGACGCTTGGTCCATCTTCATTGAGATCCAAGTGGCCATTCGTAGCCATGGGAGTCTTTATGGGCTTTGCCTTGTCTATGCCAAACTTCTTGAGTATGTCCTGTGTGTACTTGGTTTGGCTTATGAATGTTCCTTCCCTTTGTTGCCGCACTTGGAATCCCAAGAAGTACTTCAATTCTCCCATCATTGACATTTCAAACCTGTCTGTCATAATTCTACTAAATTCTTCACAGAAAGATTGGTTAGTTGACCCAAAAATTATATCATCAACATAGATTTGGAAAATAAAAAGATCATTATCTAGATTCTTTGTGAATAATGTATAATCTACTTTGCCAATTTGAAAACCATTATCAATTAAGAAATCTCTAAGACACTCATACCAAGCTCTAGGAGCTTGTTTGAGGCCATAGAGAGCCTTACGCAGTTTATATACGTGGTTGGGGAACTCTTCGTCTTCAAACCCGGGTGGTTGCTCCACGTACACCTCTTCCTTGATCGGTCCGTTGAGGAAGGCGCTTTTCACGTCCATTTGATACAGCTTGAAATCATGGTGAGTAGCATATGCAAGTAATATTCTAATTGATTCAAGCCTAGCTACTGGAGCAAAAGTCTCATCGAAATCCAAACATTCGACTTGTGAGTAACCTTTGGCCACAAGTCATGCCTTGTTTCTTGTCACCACTCCGTGTTCGTCTTGCTTGTTGCAGAAGACCCACTTGGTGCCCACTATATTTGCATTGGGTCTTGCCACAAGTTCCCAAACCTCGTTTCTCTTGAAGTTGTTCAACTCTTCTTGCATTGCCACCACCCAGTCCGGATCCTTCAATGCATCCTCAGTCCTGCGTGGTTCCAAAAAGGAGACAAACGAGTAATGCTCACAAAAATTAGCTATACGAGATCTAGTGGTTACTCCCTTTTGGATGTCACCGATGATGTTGTCGATTGGGTGATCCCTTTGAATGCATTGGTGTACTCTTGGGTGTGGCACTTGGAGAGTTGTGTGTTGGTGATCATTTTCTTCTCCCCCTGAGTGGTTGCCCTCGTTGATTTGTTGATCATCTTCATATTCTTGTGATTGATCTTGTATCGAAGCTCCCCCTTGACTGTTGATCTCCTCTTGTGGTTCACTTTCCTCTTGTATTTGTGACGATGACTCTTGTGGTCGAACTTCGCCTAGAGCCATTCTCTTCAATGCTTGATAAGGAGCTTCTTCTTTACCTAATTCACATTGATCAACTTGCTCCTTTTGGGAGCCATTAGTTTCATCGAACACTACGTCACGTGCCACTTCAACAAGTCCGGAGGCCTTGTTGAAAACACGATAGGCATAAGTGTTCGAATCATAACCAAGCAAGAAACCTTCATCGGACTTCGAAGCGAACTTTGAAGTCCTGGGCTTCTTGTTCAAGATATAACATGGAGAGCCGAAAACTCTAAAATATGAAATGTTTGGTTTGCTACCGGTGAGTAGCTCATAAGGAGTCTTCTTGAGTAGTCGATGAAGGTAGAGTCAATTTGCGGCGTGGCAAGCGGTGTTAATTGCTTCCGCCCAAAATCGATCCGAAGTCTTGTATTCATCGAGCATTGTTCTTGCCATCTCTATGAGTGTTCGGTTCTTCCTTTCGGCAACTCCGTTTTGTTGTGGAGAGTATGGTGCTGAAAATTTGTGCTTGATTCCCTCCTCATCGAGGTACTCCTTGTTCTTGAACTCTGTGTCGTTGTCGCTCCGAATACTCTTGATCGATAGTGAGAACTCGTTTTGCGCTCGCTTGAAGAATTTCTTGAGTGTCCCTTGTGTTTCTGACTTGTCATGCAAAAAGAACACCCAAGTGAAGCGGGAAAAATCATCAATAATGACTAAATCGTATTTATTACCGCCAATGCTTATGTAAGCAATTGGACCAAACAAGTCCATATGAAGTAGTTCGAGCGGTCTTGTCGTAGTCATGATGTTCTTTGCGGGATGATGTGCTCCAACTTGCTTCCCGGCTTGGCACGCACTACAAGGCCTGTCTTTCTCAAAAACAACATCTTTCAAACCTCGGATGTGATCACCCTTGAGGAGTTTTTGAAGGTTCCTCATACCAACATGTGCTAGCCGTCTATGCCACAGCCAACCCATGTTGGTTTTTGCAATCAAGCATGTGTCGAGTTCGGCTTTATCCTTGTTGAAGTCAACAAGGTAAAGCTTTCCCTTCAACATACCCTTGAATGCAACGGAACCATCACTCCTCCTTGAGACGGTCACACCCTCGTTAGTGAACAAGCAATTATAACCTTTGTCACATAATTGAGATATGGACAGCAGGTTATAATCTAAAGATTCAACATGTAAAACATGAGAAAGAGTGTGTTCAGAGGATATTGCTATTTTACCGGTACCGAGCACCCTTCCTTGACTATTATCTCCGAAGTAGATGCCTTCGTTTGGGTCCTCGTTTTCTTCACATTCCATGAACATCCTCCTTTCTCCGGTCATGTGGTTGGTGCATCCACTGTCTAGCACCCATTTGGATCCACCGGAGGAATAGGCCTGCAGAAACAATTTATGCCTTGGTTTTAGGTACCCAAGCTTGCTTGGGTCCTTGGAGGTTAGTTACAATACATTTGGGCACCCACACATGGGATTTTGTGTTCCCATGGCGTGGCCCAGCATAATAAGCATAAACTTTACCAAGATTGTTTCTCATTAATACATAAGAGGCATCAAAGGTTTTGAACAAAAGTTGTTGTTGTTTATGGATCGGACTAGTCTGGGTGACCGGACTTGTCCGTATGACTGGACTTGTCCGGACCACAACCGGACTAGTCTGGTGTTCATGAGAGTTCAGGTTCTTAATTTTCGAGTTACCAGGTTGTGAGGGTCCTCCCTTCACAAAGGTAATCCTTCCCTTGTTATTCTTATGACTTCCAGCATTTTGCTTTCCATCATAAGAGTAACCAATGCCATACTTGACATTTGGAGGTCTTTGGACCAAGTATGCACTACGTGCATAGTTGATCCTCTCCTTGTCAAATATTCCACATTGGGTAGGATTTTTATCCTTTGTGGAGGTAGACTTTTCCTTCAACCTGGTGTTGATTTTACCACATTTGCACATGTGAACAAGATTAGTTGAAGTGGGTTGAGAAGGTAGACTTGAAGAGGAGGAAGATTCACTTAGCTTGAGTGACTCAACTTGCACTTCAAGGATCTTGTTAACCTTGATCAGGTTATCAAGTTGATCCTTGATTGCAACGTTTGAGTTGGTTAACTCCAAGCAAGTTTTCTTGCTTGAAGCTAGCTCAAGCTCTAGTGAGCTGTTTTTCTCCTTTTCAAGAACTAGAAGATTATCAAGTTCGACATGCTTCTCCTTTTGGGAGATAATCATGTCCTCTTGACGATCAATTAGCCGTTCTTTCTCAACAAGTTGATCAAGTAAAAATTTCATTTTAGCAGCAGTTTTTCTATCTAATCCGATTAACATATCTTCATCATCACTATCTAGTTCATCATTGCTTGAGTAGGAATGCATGGAAGGAGTTTTGATGTTTACCTTGCGTTTACCTTCCTTTGCCATGAGGCAAGTGCCATTTCCCTTCTTTGTACCGAGCGTGGGGAAGAGTGTGGGTTTCTCGGACGTGCTTTCAATGGCTATGCTAGCCATCTCTTCTTCATCGGATGATGTGGACTCATCGTTTGAGTCCCACTCCTTTCCAATGTGTGCTTGTTCAGCTTGTTTCTTCTTCTTGAAGAATTTCTTCGGTTGAGGCTTGACTTCTTTATTCTTCTTCTTGTTGTCCTCATACGGGCAATCGACTATAAAGTGGTTATACTCACCACAATTATAGCACACCCGCCTCATCATCGGCTTTGTCCTCTCTTTGTACTTACCTTCACTTGATTTTGTTCCTTGTCTTTTCTTCAATATTCTTTTGAACTTTTTCATGAACAAAATCATATCCTCTTCATCCAGCTCACTGCTTTCATCATCGCTGTCCTCCTCAAGCTGTGCTTCTCTTGCTTCTTTGGATAGAGGCTTGAGTGTGGACTTTAAGGCAACTCCCTTCTTCTTGGCCGATATGAGGTCAGCTATTACTTTGACGTGCTTGGCTTGTTTCTCCATCATTTCAAAGTTGATGATTTTGCCAAGCAATTCATCTGGAGTCATCCTCTTGTACCCAGGACTTTCTCTGATCATAGAGCATAGTGTGATATTGCGAGGCATAAAGGCTCTAAGGATGAGCTTTACAACCTCGTGGTCATTCCACTTCTTGCTCCCATATGATCGAACTTTGTTTACCAGTGTCTTCAATCGGTTGTACATGTCCTGGGGAGACTCGTCTTCCTCAATTGCGAACCTTCCTAGTTCGCCTTCGATCATTTCAATTTTCGCCTCCCGCACATGTCGGTCACCTTCATGGGCTGTTTGTAGTGTGTCCCATATTTCCTTGGCAATCTCCAGTCCGTCCACCTTTGTGAATTCATCTCGACTTAGAGAGGAGGTGATTACGGCTGCGGCTTGAGCGTTTCTGTGGATGGCTTGCTCTTGACTTGGGGTGAGCTCTTCGTCGTCATCTGGGATGTCTATTCCTGTGCACACAATATGCCATAAACTTGGGTTAAGGGAAATCAAGTGCATCTTCATATTTTGCCTCCACATGGAGTAATCACTCCCATCGAAGTGTGGGGCTTTTCCAAGAGGAATAGATAGGTAATGGCTGTTGTTTGAATTTAAACGATCATAGTTAAAAGGATATCGGGAGTAGTCGGTGTGACTACTCCCCTTCTTCTTTTCTTCGACTTTAGCTTTCCCTTTGGAAAGTGCTTTCTTTCTGAGGAGTGCTTTCAGCTCCAGCGTCTCCTCGTCATCATCATCGAAGTCTTGAATTGCTTCGAGATACTTTTCTAGCTTTTGGTTCTTGTCGTTGTTCACTTCTTCCTGGTTGTTGATTTTCTGAACTTCCTTCATGTCCGACATGATCTCTTCGAGTGGTTGCACTCTTTCTTGAAGAACCTGCTCTGATACCAATTGAATGTAGGCCTAGAGGGGGGGTGAATAGGCCTTTTTTATTTTTCTCGGTTCCTGTAACACTCAACAACAAGGTCAATACCAGAGATATCGGACTAGTCCGGTAAAGTGCGGACTAGTCCGGTTTTCACGGGCTAAGTTGATCAAGTTCAGTCAATTTGATTGATTCATTAATGTTTGCAGCGGAAATATAAACTTAAATGACAGTTTAATAGTTGTATGTCAAATTCTATAACAATTAAGCCTCTTGTTCAACAATTTAACTCAAATTGAACAAAGTGAATCAAACCCTAGATTAAGTTGATCAATTAAGATGAAGAACACAAAAGGACAAGACACAAGATTTATCCCGTGGTTCGGCTACCACGAAGGCAACCTACGTCCACGTTGAGGAGCCCACAAAAAGGACCGGGTCTTCTCCAACCCTTCCCTCGTCGGATCGCCACGAAGGCCAATCCTCTTCCACTAATCACAAAGGGTAAATAACCAAGTTGAAGGGGCGTTCTCACACGTTGAGAGCTCCCTTGATTACAACTTACAAAGCCACCAATAACACACTCGAAAATTACAAATTGAAACGCAAGAGTGTGTTAGAGAATCAAACCAAGAGCTCAATGATGTGTGCAAAGTGTCTCTCCAATGATCTAGAAGTGATCTTCAATAGATTGATCGATTTTTCACTTAATTTTGTGGAGAGAGGTGGTTTTTGAGTCTCTTGGGAGGTGTGACGGCGCTAGGGTTCGAGAGAGTGTAAAAGTGGGCCGTGCACCTCTATTTATATAGGGTTTCTAAAAGTGACTGTTAGGGTTCAGAAAGATTGGACTAGTCCGTGGTGGTCACCGGACTAGTCCGGTGTGCTGTGTGTAGCAAACCCTAAGTGTCCAGGAATATCGGAGTAGTCCGATTGAAAACGGACTTGTCCGATTTCACTACTGGAAATCTTCAGACTTGTCCGGACATATGAAACCCTAAGTGTTTAGGATGACAAGTCCGCACTTGGAGGACTTGTCCGATTTAGATCAGTGTGTATATCGGACTAGTCCGTGTAGACACCGGACTTGTCCGAAGTGGATCAGAAAGAATATCGGACTAGTCCGGATCACAACGGACTTGTCCGATTTTGTGTGACTTGTGCATTGTGTTGAGGACTAGTCCGCATTGGGGAGGACTAGTCCGAAGTGGATCAGAAAGATATCAGACTAGTCTGGTTGATATCGGACTTGTCCGATCTAGTGCAAAATGTGATATCGGACTAGTTCGGCTGTTATCGGACTAGTCCGGTCCTGTATAACTTTGTGCAGTGTGTGTGTGTGCTTGAAAGTGATTGAGCTCTTGGGTGTGTTTCCTTAACACACTCCATACATAATAATCTACTATTTTCTTCTCCTTGATCTCAAATTTACTTTGCTTCTCATTTCTCTTCTTTTTGGCATTTTGCTCATTTTTCATTATTTGCCTGCATTCATCTCAACAAAAGGATTAGGATCCCAATTGCTTGTCATAAATCATCCAAAACCCACAAGGGAGTCCTAGATGCACTTTCAGGGGGCCACTATCGGTGCCTGGCGAACCGGGTATCTCTGGGTACCGGGATAAATGCGCACTGGGCCCCACCGCCCACGAGGGCGAGACCTGCCATAGGCCCAGGGTGCCACGCGGCAAGCGGAGCAGTAGGATCTCTCATTGAGAGATGGTCCAGTGTCGCCACATGGCCTGCAGCTCTGGGTCTGCCACCTTGCGAGGGAAGGTCCGACGTGCTCGCTATGTCGGCGACCTTGAACCTCCTCTCATGAGGAGAGGGTCCAATGCTGCTACGTTCCCAGCAGCTCTGGACCCAACCTCCCGGACCCGGACCTCCCACTGAGGGAAGGTCCGGGAGCTACCACGTGTCAGGCAGCGCTGAGCTAGAGCCTTTCCGCAGAAGGAGCAATAAAGGGAGGTGTGCTCGGTACGCCGAAGCTAGGAAGGGCGCGCATGTTCCCTAGGTAGGCGGGAGGTCGCACTCATAAGTCAAGTGGACTGTGGCCGGTCTTGTCATGACTGGTCAGAGCCGAACTGCTACGTACGGCACACCAATGGAAGGCCTCAAAAAGACAGACAAGACACGGCCGATCATGATGAGGGGCTATAGGTAGCCCTGTGGCAGGGTATGGACAGGCGGCACATTGAAGCCGTTGTCAGGGATAGCATTTACTCTCGGATCTTAGGGTGGATTTGGTACTCCCAGGGCCACTTGTCGGGCTCTGGGTCCCACTTGTAAGCTTCTCAACCTTGAACTATAAAAGGATCGAGCAGCCACTGACGAGGACAAGCTCTCTCAGACTCAAGCAATACTACACAGAAAAACCACCATGGAGTTGGGTATTACGCTCAGGCGGCCCGAACCACGTAAATCCCTCGTGTTCATCATTCTCTGAGCTTGATCTTGTTAGGACTAGCCCCTCAAATATTCATCGAACCTCCGCGGACTACACCCGTGTAGGTCCATGGGAGGTGTCAGTTTAGACACCTCGACAGACATGTACTCACCCTTACAATCCCCCCCAACAGTTTCAGGTCAGGATTGGGAGTTTAATGGCAATAATGTGGAGTTCTAGGCCGTGTCTACTGTCAGCTTGCCTGTGGTGTTGATTGGAGCTGCGCTATACCCTATTGCTTATGCTGCCTAGCTGTTTAGTTTGTTTATTTAAGTTTATTTCCGCTGCATTAGTTGGACTTGTCATTAATATTCATTAGAACTTGTATTCGAGTATAATATGGTTTGTGCAATAAAATTTGGGTAATTAATCTTGTGCTGTGGTAATTATTTGTATATCGTTTGTGATGCACTCGTGTATGTGTGTTGAACGTCCTGGGCACACATATGCGTTCACTTGGTTCTTTTTCCGGAACCGGGTGTCATAGATTGGTATCAGAGCCACAGGTTGACCGTAGGACGCGACTTAGATAGAATGGACACTTTAGAGCACATAGGAGCACTCAGGAATCGATGTGTTTTTGTTTGGTGTGCTGTTTTCTATATATATTGTTTGCTTGTGTGCTTAATAGACAATTTTGGGATGCTTTAGCATTACCATATCCACATAGGCTAGTTAGTTGTCTAGTTTCATATCCCTTGATGCATATAGTTGGGGACGTTTTCTAATTCTTATCTCTTGCTTTTCTTCAGATGGTGAGAACTCGCAACCAGAGGAATGGCAATGATGAGGAGGAGAACCATGGAGTACCTCAGAACAACAATGGACAAGGACCTTCCCAAGGAGCTATTAATATTGAGCAGCTTTTGTCTATGCAAAACCAGCTCATGCAGACCATGATACAGACTATAGGACAGCTGCAGGCTGGCAATATCAACAATCAGTCTCACATGCCTCTACCGCCACCCCCACCTCCTCATAACCGGTTGGGAGAGTTTATGAGGACTAGGCTGCCAACCTTTGCTCAAGCCGCTGACCCTATGGATGCGGATGATTGGCTCAAGTCCGTGGAGAAGAAGCTTTCTATTGTCCAATGTAGTGACTGGGAGAAGGTTCTATTTGCATCTCATCAACTAGTTGGAGCAGCTGCCGATTGGTGGGACTCCTTATGCAATGCTCATGAGAACCAAGAGAGAATTACTTGGGCCGAATTCAAGGAGAGTTTTCGTTCTCATTATGTGCCCGTGGGTGTTATGATCTTGAAGAGGCAAGAATTTGAGAACTTGAGGCAAGGAAGATCGAGCGTGGGTGAATATCTCAACAAATTCACTCAACTCTCAAGATATGCGCCTGAGGATGTTAGTCGGGACAGCCGGAAGTAATACTTGTTCATGAGAGGCTTGAACAATGAGATCCAAGTGCAATTGCTCAACTGTGATTATGCCAATTTTCAGAAGCTTGTGGACAAAGCAATTGTGATGGAGAATAAGGTCCATGAGATGGAGCAAGACAATAAAAGGAAGGCGCCATATCAAGGACAGCAACAAGGAAGTAATGTGCGCCCTCGCTTTGCACCTCCTAATGCGCCATACTACAGCCCCTCTGCTCATGTACAACGCCCTGGTTATGCCCGCGCCCAGCTCAATTTGTGCAGCAGCGCCCTGTCATGCAAGCACCTAGGCCTCCAATGCCTTTTGCACCTCGTGCTAATTTTCCTGGTGCAAATGTTCAAAACCAAGCTTGTCCCAATAATTCTGGTGGAGTTAAGAAGTGCTATACTTGTGGAGAAGCTGGACACTTTGCGCATCAATGTCCTAAGTCAGGCCTTGGTCAAGGAAGCAATGCACCGAGGCAAAACCCAAGACGCAATGGAGGACAGCCACAAGGGAACCGCGGACAGCAGAATTTTGCTCGTGGCAACGTGAACCATGTCTCTACGGAGGATGCTCAACAAGCGGATGACGTGGTCATTGGTATGTTTCTCGCAAACTCCAACCCCGCGACTATTTTGTTTGATTCTAGAGCATCGCATTCATTCAATGCATCAAAGTATGTCGCCAAGTATAGTTTGCCTATCTCTCATATGAAGTTTACTCTATTGGTTAAGTCTCCTGGAGGAGAGATGAGGACAAATATAGTATGTCCAAAAGTAAGCCTTAGAATAAGGGGATAGACTTCTCGGCCAACCTCATTGTTTTGGACTCTCAAGGATTGGACATTATACTTGGTATGGACTGGTTGAGGAAGCACAATCAGAGAGAAATCGGACTAGTCCTCAGCAAAATCGGACTAGTCTGCACTTTCCTGCATTTTAAGTGCGGTTTTGTTCCAAATCAATTTTAAATGCTCCAAATCAATTTTAAACTCGTTCCTCTTTATGTGGGTTAATGTTAAACATGTATATGAGTGTATGTAGGGCATGATGCATGAAAATGAGGGTGTTACAAACCAACCCCCCTTAAAATGAATCTCGCCCTCGAGATTCGACGCAGAAGAGAAGAGATAGGGAATGTCCTTCTTGAGATCATCCTCCAATTCCCACATTGCTTCTTTTTCTGTGTGGTGCTTCCATTGAACTTTACACCATCTAATAACCTTGTTCCTGGTGACCCTCTCCTTGGTTTCCAAGATCTTGACCGGTTGCTCGGCATAAGTCAAATCTTCCTCTAATTCCAATCCTTCCATTGGCACTTGTTCTTCCGGTACTCTCAAGCACTTCTTGAGCTGGGAAACATGAAAGACATCATGCACGTATGAAAGATGAGCTGGCATCTCCAACTTATATGCTACTTCTCCTCTTTTGTCCAAAATCTTGAACGGTCCAATATAGTCTAGCTTTCCTCTTATGTTAAACCTCTTATGACCCCTCATTGGTGACACCTTGAGACAAACAAAATATCCCACTTCAAAGGCTAGTTTCCTTCTTCTATTATCCGCATAGCCTTTTTGACTTGATTGGGCATCCCTCAAGTTTTCACGAATTGTTTGGACTTGCTTTTCGGCTTCTTGCAACATATCCGGACCAAATACTTGAGTTTCTCCTGCCTCATTCCAGAATAAAGGCGTCCTACACTTCCTCCCATAAAGCGCTTCATACGGTGAAATTTTCAAGCTTGCTTGGTAACTATTGTTGTATGAAAATTCTGCGTATGGCAAGCTTTTGTCCCAACTTCTCCCATGCTTTAAAGCGCAAGCTCTTAACATGTCCTCCAAAATTTGATTGGTCCTCTCGGTATCCATTTGAGGATGATATGTTGAACTAAAATTCAACCTCATTCCCAAAGCTTCATGCAATTTTTGCCAAAATCTGAAGGTAAATTGAGAACCTCTATCCGAGACTATCTTCTTCGGTACTCCGTGTCGACACACAATATGCTTCATGCATATTTCGGCCAATCGTGCAGCTGTATATTTGGTCTTCACAGGGACAAAATGAGCTGACTTGGTTAAGCGATCCACAATTACCCAAATTGAGTCATACCCGGACTGAGTACGTGGTAAGCCAACTATGAAGTCCATACCGATTTCTTCCCACTTCCATTCCGGAATCTTCAATAGTTGCAATAATCCAGCTGGCCTTTGATGTTCTGCCTTGACTCATTGACACACATCACACAATGCCTCAGCTATGTCCTTTTTCATGCTATCCCACCAATAGCAAGCCTTCAAGTCTTTGTACATCTTTGTACAACTGGGGTGAATCGAGTACGGTGAGTTATGTGCCTCCTTTAATATCGTCTCCCGAATATGCTTCACATTATGCACAACGATTCTCTTTCCAAGCCATAAGGTACCATGTTCGTCCTCGTCAAATCTGAATTCTCTCCCTTCTTCGGTCCTTTCCTTGATCTCCTCATCTGCAGTTTGTGCCTCTCGAATTTCTTGCTCCAAGGTTGGGTTTAACTCCATCATCTCCATCTCATTTACAAACCCGAGGTTCAACCGTTCAAACTCCTTACATAACTCGAATGGCAATTCTCGAATCGTGAGTTGATGACTTACTCCTTTTCTACTCAAAGCATCGGCCACTACATTGGCTTTTCCCGGATGATAGTTGATCCCCAAATCATAATCTTTGATGAGCTCCAACCATCTCTGTTGCCTCAAGTTCAGATCCGTTTGTGTGAGAATATACTTCAAACTCTTATTATCCATATAAATTTCACACCTATGTCCAAGAATATAGTGCCTCTAAATCTTCAATGCGTGTACCACGGCCGCGAGTTCCAAATCGTGCGTGGGGTAATTCTGCTCATGTTTCTTCAATTGTCTTGATGCATAGGCGAACACTTGACCTTCTTGCATCAATACACATCCAAGTCCTTGTCTCGATGCATCACAATAAATGTCAAAACTCTTGCTCACATCCGGAAGTACCAAAACTAGGGTTGTTGTCAACCTCTTCTTTAACTCCTCAAAACTGTTTTGACAAGCTTCAATCCATCGGAAAGCCTTTCCCTTCATTAGCAACTCTGTCATAGGCTTGGCTATCTTGGAAAAGTCCTTAATGAATCTACGGTAATATCCAGCCATCCCAAGAAAACTCCTTTTTTCCTTGACATTTTGCGGTGGTTCCCACTTCAACACGTCTCTCACTTTCCCGGGGTCAACCGATACTCCTCCTCCTGAGATTATATGACCCAAAAACGACACTTCCCATAACCAAAATTGACACTTGTTAAACTTGGCATACAATTGATGCTCCCTCAATTTCTGCAACGTAAGCCTCAAGTGTTCCTCATGTTCCTTCTCATCCATCGATTAGATCATAATATCATCGATGAACACCATGACAAATCTATCCAAGTACTCCATGAAGACCATATTCATGAGGTACGTAAAGTAGGGAGGTGCATTTGTCAATCCAAATGACATCACGGTGTACTCATAAGATCCATACCGTGTTCTAAAAGCTGTATTGGGTATGTTCGATGGTCTAATCTTCATTTGAAAGTATCCCGACCTCAAATCAATCTTAGAGAAGACACAAGCACCCTTCATCTGATCAAGCAAGTCTTCTATGCGTGGCAAGGTGTACTTGTTCTTGATTGTTACCTCGTTGAGAGCTCGGTAATCTACGCACATCCTTTGGGATCCATCCTTCTTGTCCACAAATAGAACAGGCACTCCCCAAGGTGAAGAGCTAGGGCGAATAAAACCCTTCTCTAGTTGCTCTTGAATTTGCTTCTTGAGCTCCGCTAATTCCAAAGGAGGCATCCTATACGACCTCTTAGCTATAGGTGCAGTTCCAGGTATTAAATCAATAACAAACTCAATGTCTCGATCAGGTGGCATACCTGGCAACTCGTCCGGAAAAACATCCAAAAATTCACACACCACCGGAATCTCCTCAATTGCGGCACCATCCATATGATTCAGCTCCAATTGCTTTGGTGCGGTTTGAGATGCTTCAAATTCTACGGTGATCCCTTCCTCATTGGTCAACTTCACCGTCTTCGTGGCACACTCAATAACTCCATTGTGCTTCCTCAACCAGTCCATACCAAGTATAATGTCCAATCCTTAAGAATCCAAAACAATGAGGTTGGCGGAGAAGTCTACCCCCTTATTCTAAGGCTTACTTTTGAACATACTATATTTGTCCTCATCTCTCCTCCAGGTGACTTAACCAATAGAGTAAAATTCATGTGAGAGATAGGCAAACTATACTTGGCAACATACTTTGATGCAATGAATGAATGCGATGCTCCAGAATCAAATAACATAGTCGCGGGGTTGGAGTTGGCGAGAAACATACCAATGACCACGTCATCCGCTTGTTGAGCATCCTCCGTAGAGACATGGTTTACATTGCCACGAGCAAGGTTCTGTTGTCCATGGTTCCCTTGTGGTTGTCCTCCATTGGGTCTTGGGTTTTTCCTCGGCGCATTGCTTCCTTGACCAAGGCCTAACTTAGGGCATTGATGCGCAAAGTGTCCAGCTTCTCCACAAGTATAGCACTTCTTAACTCCACCAGAATTATTGGGACGAGCTTGGTTTTGAACACTTGCAGCAGGAAAATTAGCACGAGGCGCATAAGGTATTGGAGGCCTAGGTGCTTGCATGACAGGGCGCTGCTGCACAAACTGAGTTGGGCGTGGTGCATAACCAGGGCGCTGAGTAGGAATAGAGGAGGTGTAATAGGGCGCATTGGGTGGTGCAAGGCGAGGGTGCACATTACTTCCTTGTTGTTGTCCTTGATATGGCGCCTTCCTCTTGTTGTCTTGCTCCATCTCACGAATCTTGTTCTCAACCACAATTGCTTTGTCCACAAGCTTCTGAAAATTTGCGTAGTCACAATTGAGTAGTTACGCTTGGATTTCATTGTTGAGGCCCCTCGTGAACAAGTATTGTTTCCGGCTGTCCCGACTAACATCCTCAGGCGCATACCTTGAGAGTTGAGTGAACTTATTGAGATATTCACTCACGCTTGATCTTCCTTGCCTTAAATTCTCAAATTCTTGCCTCTTCAAGATCATAACTCCCTCCGGCACATAATGAGAACGGAAACTCTCCTTGAATTCCGCCCAGGTGATCCTCTCTTGATTCTCATGAGCATTGCAATAAGCATCCCACCAATCCGCAGCTGCTCCAACGAGTTGATGAGAAGCAAATAGCACCTTCTCCCGGTCATTGCATTGGACAATAGCAAGTTTCTTCTCCATGGACTTGAGCCAATCGTTCGCATCCATAGGGTCAGCAGCTTGAGCAAAAGTTGGCGGCCTAGTCCTCATAAACTCTCCCAATCGGTTATAAGGAGGCGGGGGTGGCTGTGGAGGCATGTGGGGCTGATTGTTGAGGTTGTCAGCCTGCAGCTGTCCCGTAGTTTGTATCATGGTCTGCATGAGCTGGTTTTGTATAGCCAATAGCTGCTCAATGTTGATAGCTCCCTGACTAGATCCTTGTCCAATGTTGTTCTAAGGCACTCCATTGTTCTCCTCCTCATCGTTGTCATCCCTCTGGTTGTGAGTCCTCACCATCTGAAGAAAAGCAATAGGTAAGAATTAGAAAACGTCCCCAACTATATGCATCAAGGGATATGAAAATAAACAGCTAGCTACACTAGCCTAGGTGGACATGGCAATGCTAAAGCATCCCAAAATCCTCTATTAGCACACAAGCAAACAATATATATAGCAAACATTCTAAAGTGCCCATTCTATCTAGGCTGCATCCTACGGTCAACCTGTGGCTCTGATACCAATCTGTGACGCCCGGTTCCGAAAAATGAACCAAGCTAACGCATATGTGTGCCCAGGATGTTCAACACACATACACGAGTGCAATCACAAATGATATACAGATAATTACCACAGAACAAGGTTAATTAACTAAATTTTATTACACAATTCATATTATCCTCGAATACAAGCTCTAATGAATATTAATGACAAGTTCAACTAATGCAGCAGAAATAAACTAATTTAGTAAACTAAACAGCTAGGCAACATAAGCAATAGGGTATAGCGCAGCTCCAATCAACACCACAGGCAAAGCTGACAGTAGACACGGCCTAGAACTCCGCATTATCACCGTTAGACTCCCAATCCTGACCTGCAACTGTTTGGGGGGAGATTGCAAGAGTGAGTACATGTCGTACTCAGCAAGTGTGGAAAGTATGACATGTGATTGATTCAAATGACGACAATAATAATGGCAAAGTGCTGAAAAGTACATTAAAACATTTGAAAAGCAATATATTATATGTATGTGAAGTAAACCCATCATAATCATAAGTAATATCATATTACCAGTCCACAATTCACCATCCTCATCAAAAATTCCAGATTTCACCATTTGCCAATAACTATATTCAATACCAGAAATTAATCCATAACTATAATACCAACCATAACCATCCCAAATACCAATTTCCCTCTAATCATGGAAGTCGTCCAGGTGCTCATAACCGGAAGCACGGCTATCATGATAGTTTTATTTAACTCTACAGAGTTTGTACCACTTTAACCTCGTGTTTGTGATTTTATCACCTTTCGATGACTAAAACCTCTATTATGTCGTCTCATACTTCCGTCGGTGTGTGGCCAAGAGATCACAAAATAGCCTTTACAAAAGGATTACTAGCCTATTTAGACCCCACTGAGGTTTCACCGGTGGTGATGTCTCCTACAGAGCACATCTTCAACCAAGGGCCCCCTCTTGAGCCATTCGGATCCCAGGGTAGTCCCACCAATCATCAACAAACCCAATACGACTACCCCTTCCCCGAGCATCCATAATGGTCCAAATAGCACTGGCAAAGCCCTAATTAATCAGCTATGCCACACCCATACTTGGCCTCGTGGTGGCACTGTAGTCCTGGCTTATTCTCGCATGAACCGGTCCTTAGATCTAAAGCAAGCAACCACCATATCATCCAACCCATCCACATACCAGGCTTGCTTAGATCACCCATTACCATACCGTATTTAACCAGTTCATGTTAATCATAATCTCATCCATGCATGATTAAATTGAGTGGTATAGTTGTTTCCCATCCCAGTTGATTAAGCGAAGCAAAAGGTAAAAGGCCCCTACCGACTCTCTACCATAAGTTCCAGGTGACAAGGGTGGTTTAACAAAGCTAGTAAACTTCCTATCATAGGATTACCATCAAATTGACACAAGCATGCAGTTTGCAAACAAAACATTTATTTGAAAAACAGGATCAATATGCTTCAAGGACACTTGCCTTGCTCTTGGGATTGGTTAGGGTCAAAGCCTTCAAACTCTTGGTGTTGTAGATCCTCCGCGGCACTCTCTAGCGCAAATCTGTCTAATCCACACAATAAACATACAAGACAAGAACACAATCAAAGAGTGCACAAATATTACTCAATATGACATGACATGCATGATTGATATAAATGCAAGGTAGAACTTGTTACTAGATTGCTTTTAATGATAACTAACTAGTTCTAATAGCTTTTAACAAGTTTATACAGGTTTGGAGTTGATTAGATCAAATTTTAGAATTAATTCAACACAATTTAACCAGAAAGATCGGACTAGTCCGCTAGGGACCGAACAAGTCCGCACTCTGCAAGATCAGTAGATTAGGGTTTCCTAGATCAACGTGAATTTGGATATTAGGGGTTGAATTCTCGTAAGGAAAAGAGAATAGAAGGTATACCAGGTGTTTAGGACTCCAATGAATCAAGAATCTTGGAGGTAGCACTTGGATCTTGGTGATCTAGGGTTGGGGATGAATTGGTGATGAAGAACGAAAGCTTGGTGGAGATGTTGATCCTCTTTCGTTTCCTCCTCTTCTTCTTCTTGCTTGGGATCTTCTCCTCCCTCCTTGGTGGTGGCTTCCCATGAACTAGGGTTTAGGTGGGTGGAAAAGTGGCAAATAGATGTCAATCCAAGGGGTGGGGTTGTTTATATAGAGATGGAGGCTAGGGTTAGATGGATTTCGAGTTTGGTATGAATAGAGGCCGGTTTAGAGTCCCACATGGGCTCTAAAAGAGTTAGGCACAACGTCCCTAGGCCCACTTAACGTGAAACCCAAGAAACAATTCGTAAAACAAAAGATCAATTTGGAGTCACGAAATATCGGACAAGTCCGGAAAGGACTGGACTAGTCCGAAGTCGTCCAGAGAGAAAATTGGACAAGTCTGGCCAAAAATCGGACAAGTCTGACTTTAAACAGGGAGGAAATCGGACAAGTCCGCTGGAACACCGTACTAGTCCGGAAAAGTCCAAGGACTTAGCAAATTTTCAACGATTCATGGAATATCGGACTAGTCCGCACAAAATCGGACAAGTCCGGAAGTTTCCAGAGCCAAAATCGGACTAGTCCGCAGCAAAAACAGACAAGTCCGTTTTTAGTCAGAGAGAAATCGGACTAGTCCTCAGCAAAATCGGACTAGTCCGCACTTTCTTGCATTTTAAGTGCGGTTTTGTTCCAAATCAATTTTAAATGCTCCAAATCAGTTTTAAACTTGTTCCTCTTTATGTGGGTTAATGTTAAACATGTATATGAGTGTATGTAGGGAATGATGCTTGAAAATGAGGGTGTTACAGTGTGTCACAAAAACAGTAAAGTCGACCTATGAAGAAGGGATCACCGTAGAATTTGAAGCATCTCAAACCGCACCGAAGCAATTGGAGCTGAATCATATGGACGGTGCCACAATGGAGGAGATTCTGGTGGTGTGTGAATTTTGGGATCTTTTTCTGGACGAGTTGACAGGTATGCCATCTGATCGAGACATTGAGTTTATTATTGATTTAATTCCTAGAACTACACCTATAGCTAAGAGGCCGTATAGGATGCCTCCTATGGAATTAGCGGAGCTTAAGAAACAAATTCAAGAGCAACTAGAGAAAGGTTTTATTCGCCCTAGTTCTTCAACTTGGGGAGCGCCCGTGCTGTTTGTGGACAAGAAGGATGGAACCCAAAAGATGTGTGTGGATTACCGAGCTCTCAATGAGGTAACAATCAAGAACAAGTACACCTTGCCACGCATAGAAGACTTGTTTGATAAGATGAAGGGTGCTTGTATCTTCTATAAGATTGATTTGAGGTAGGGATACTTTCAAATGAAGATTAGACCATCGGACATACCCAAGACAGCTTTTAGGATGCGGTATGGATCTTATGAGTACACTGTGATGTCTTTTGGATTGACAAATGTGCCTGCCTACTTTATGTACCTCATGAATAAGGTCTTCATGGAGTACTTGGATAAGTTTGTTGTGGTGTTTATTGATGACATTATGATCTACTCGAAGGACGAGAAGGAACATGAGGAACACTTGAGGCTTACGTTGCAGAAATTGAGGGAGCATCAATTGTATGCCAAGTTCAACAAGTGTCAGTTTTGGTTGAAAGAGGTGTCGTTCTTGGGTCATATAATCTCAGGAGGAGGATTATTGGTTGACCCAAGAGAGGTGAGGGACATGTTGAAATGGGAACCCCAGCAAAACGTAAAGGAAATAAGGAGTTTGCTTGGAATGGCTGGATATTACTGTAGATTCATCAAGGGCTTTTCCAAGATAGCCAAGCCAATGATAGAATTGCTAATGAAGGGTAAGGCTTTCCAATGGACTCAAGTTTGTCAAAACAGTTTTGAGGAGTTGAAGAAGAGGTTGACAACAACCCCAGTTTTGGTATTGTTGGATGTAAGCAAGAGTTTTGATATTTATTGCGACGCATCAAGACAAGGACTTGGATGTGTATTGATGCAAAAAGGTCAAGTGGTCGCCTATGCATCGAGACAATTGAAGAAACATGAGCAGAATTATCCTACACATGATCTTGAACTAGCAGCCGTGGTACATGCATTGAAGATTTGGAGACACTATATTCTTGGACATAGGTGTGAAATTTATACGGATCATAAGGGTTTGAAGTATATTTTCACACAAATGGATCTGAATTTGAGGCAACGGGGATGGTTGGAGCTCATCAAAGATTATGATTTGGGGATCAACTATCATCCGGGAAAAGCCAATGTAGTGGCCGATGCTTTGAGTAGAAATGGAGTAAGTCATCAACTCACAGTTCGAGAGTTACCATCCGACTTATGTAAGAGTTTGAATGGTTGAACCTTGGATTTGTAAATGAGATGTAGATGATGGAGTTAAACCCAACCTTGGAGCAAGAAATTCGAGAGGCACAAACCAAGGATGAGGAAATTCGGGAATCAAGGAAAGGACACAAGAGTGCAGAGAATTCAGATTCGATGAGGATGAACATGGTACCTTATGGCTGGGAAAAAGGATTGTCGTGCCTAATGTAAAGCATATTCGGGAGACGATATTAAAAGAGCACATGACTCACCATACTCCATTCATCCTGGTTGTACAAAGATGTACAAATACTTGAAAACATGCTATTGGTGGGATAGCATGAAAAAGAACATAGCTGAATATGTAGCGTTGTGTGATGTGTGTCAACGAGTCAAGGCGGAAAATCAAAGGCCAGCTGGGTTATTGCAGCCATTGAAGATTCCGGAATGGAAGTGGGAAGACATCGGTATGGACTTCATAGTTGGTTTACCGCGTACCCAGTTTGGGTATGACTCGATTTGGGTAATCGTGGATCGATTGACCAAGTCAGCTCATTTTTTTCCTGTCAAGACCAAGTATACATATGCACAATTGGCCGAAATATACATGGACCATATTGTGTGTCGACATGGAGTCCCTAAGAAGATAGTCTCGGATAGAGGTTCTCAATTTACCTCCAGGTTTTGGCAAAAGTTGCATGAAGCATTAGGAATAAGATTGAATTTTAGTTCAGCATACCACCCTCAAACGGATGGACAAACCGAGAGGACCAATCAAATTTTGGAGGACATGTTAAGAGGTTGTGCTTTAAAGCATGGGAAAGGTTGGGACAAGAGATTGCCATATGCAGAATTCTCATACAACAATAGTTACCAAGCAAGTTTGAAGATGTCACCATATGAGGCACTATACGGAAGGAGGTGCAGGATGCCCTTGTTCTAGAATGAGACAGGGGAGAATCAAGTATTTAGACTTGATGTGTTGCAAGAAGATGAAAAACAAGTCCAGGTTATTCGTGAAAATTTGAGGGTTGCTCACTCAAGACAAAAAGGCTATGCGGACAATAGGAGAAGGAATTAACCTTTGAAGTGGGAGATTTTGTTTACCTCAAGGTGTCACCAATGAGAGGTCATAAGAGGTTTAACATAAGAGGCAAGCTAGCACCTCGATACATTGGATCATTCATGATTTTGGACAAAAGAGGAGAAGTAGCATATAAGTTGGAGATGCCAACTCATCTTTCAGATGTCCATGATGTGTTTCATGTTTCCCAGCTCAAGAAGTGCTTAAGAGTACCGAAAAAACAAGTGATGATGGAAGAATTGGAATAAGAGGCAGATTTGACTTATGTCGAACAACCGATCAAAATTTTGGAAGCCAAGGAGAGAGTCACAAGGAACAAGGTTATTAGATGGTGTAAAGTTCAATGGAAGCACCACACAGAAAAATAAGCGACGTGGGAATTGGAGGATGATATCAAGAAGGAATTTCCCTATCTCTTCTCTTCTGTGTCGAATCTCGAGGGCGAGATTCATTTTAAGGGGGTAGGTTTGTAACACCCTCATTTTCATGAATCATCCCCTACTTACATCCCCTACTTGTCTGATTTCTTTCTGACTAACTTCGGACTAGTCCGGTCTTTGTCAGACTTGTCTGATATTTCACGACTCCGAATTTATCATTTGTTTTATGACTTGTTTCTTGGGTTTCACGTTAAGTGGGCCTAGGGACGTCGTGCCTAACTCCTTTAGAGCCCATGTGGGACTCTAAACCGTCCTCTACTCATCCCAAACTTGAAATCCATCTAACCCTAGCCTCCACCTCTATATAAACAACCCCACCCCTTGGCTTGACATCTATTTGCCACTTTTCCACCCCACCCAAACCCTAGTTTGTGGAGATCCACCACCAAGGAGGGAGGAGGAGATCCCAAGAATCAAGTTTCGCTCTTCATCACCAATTCATCTCCAAGTTCATCCCCCAACCCTAGATCATCAAGATCCAAGTGTTACCTCCAAGTTCCTTGATTCATTGGAGTCCTAAACACCTGGTATACCTTCTATTCTCTTTTCCTTACATTAATTCGACCCCAAATCTCCAAATTCACGTCGATCTAGAAAACCCCAATCTGCTGATCTTGCAAAGTGCGGACTTTTCCGGTCCCTAGCGAACTAGTCCAATTTTCCTGGTTAAATTGTGTTGAATTAATTCTAAAATTTGACCTAATCAAATCCAAACCTGTATAAACTTGTTAAAATCTATTAGAACTAGTTAGTGATCATTAAAAGCAATCTATTAACAAGTTGTACCTTGCATTTGCATTAATCATGCATGTAATGTCATATTGAGTAATATTTGTGCACTCTTTGATTGTGTTTCTTGTCTTGTATGTTTATTGTACGGATTAGACGGATTTGCGCTAGAGAGTGCCGCGGAGGATCTACAGCACCAAGAGTTTGAAGGCTTTGACCCGAACCAATCCCAAGAGCAAGGCAAGTGTCCTTGAAGCATATTGATCCTGTCTCTAAAATAAATGTTTTGTTTGCAAACTGCATGCTTGTGTCAATTTGATGGGAATCCTATGGTAGGAAGTTTACTAGATTTGTTAAACCACCCTTGTCACTAGAATTTATGGTAGAGAGTCGGGATGGGATTTTTACCTTTTTACTTCGCTTAATCAATTGGGATGGGAAACCACTATATTATTTAATTATGCATTAATGATATATTGATTATCATGAACTGGTTAAAAAGATGGGTGATCTAAGCAAGTGTGGCTGGTGGATTAGGTTGGATGTTATGGTGGTTTGCTTGCTTTAGATCTAAGGACCGGTTCATGCGAGAATAAGCCAGGATTACAGTGTCACCACGAGGCCAAGTATGGGTGCGGCGTAGCTGATTAATTAGGGCTTTGTTAGTGCTATTTGGACCATTAAGGATGCTTGGGGAAGGGTTAGTCAGATTGGGTTTGTTGATGATTGGTGGGACTACCCTGGGATCCGAATGGCTCAAGAGGGGGCCCTTGGTTGAAGATGTGCTCTGTGGAAGACATCGCCACTGGTGAAACCTCGGTAGGGTCTAAATAGGCTAGTAATCCATTTGTAAAGGCTATTTTGTGATCTCTTGGCCATACACCAAAGGAAGTGTAATTGGCATAAGGGAGGTTCTTTAGTCGCCGACGGGTGATGAAATCACAAACACGTAGGTAAAGTGGTACAAATTCTGCAGAGTTAAATAAAACTATCATGATAGCCGTGCTCCTGGTTATGAGCACCTGGTCAACTTCCATGATTAGAGGGAACTTGGTATTGGGATGGTGTTTGGGATGGTTATGGTTTGGTGATGGTTATGGTTGGTTATGGATTAAATTCTAGTATTGAATTATTGATGATGGTAATGAATTCAGACTGGTATTATGATATTACTTATGATTATGATGGGTTTACTTCACATACATGTAATATATTGTTTTTCAAATGTTTTAATGTACTTTTCAGCACCCAGCCATTATTATTGTGTCATTTGAATCAGCCACATGTCATACTTTCCACACTTGCTGAGTACAACATGTACTCACCGTTGCAATCTCCCCCCCCCCCCCAACAGTTGCAGGTCAGGATTGGGAGTTTAATGGCGATAATGCAAAGTTCTAGGCCGTGTCTACCGTCAGCTTGCCTGTGGTGTTGATTGGAGTTGCGCTATACCCTATTTCTTATGTTGCCTAGCTATTTAGTTTGCTTATTTAAGTTTATTTCCGCTGCATTAGTTGGACTTGTCATTAATATTCATTATAACTTGTATTCGAGGATAATATGGTTTGTGCAATAAAATTTGGGTATAATCTTGTGCTGTGGTAATTATCTGTATATCGTTTGTGATGCACTCATGTATGTGTGTTGAATGTCCTGGGCACACATATGAGTTCACTTGGTTCTTTTTTCGGAACCGGGTGTCACACCTATTCACCACCCCCCCCCCCTCTAGGCCACATTCAATTGGTATCAGAGTAGGACTCTTTGCAAGAGACCAATCGCTCGAAGAGAACATGTCGGACATGAAGGATGTGCACAAGAGTCTCAACCAAGAGAAGGTTGAAGATGAAAAAGCTCAAAAATTGGAGAAGCTCCTCGATGCCATTCAGGACTTCGAGGATGACAATGAGGAGACGCTTGAACTCAAGGTGCTCCTAAGGAAGAAAGCCCTCTCCAAAGGGAAAGTGAAGATTGAAGACAAGAAGAAGGGGAGTAGTCACACCGACTACTCCCGATATCCTTTCAACTATGATCGCTTAAATTCTAACAATAGCCTATTCCTTTAGCAAAAGCCCCACACTTTGACGGGAACGATTACTCAATGTGGAGGCAAAACATGAAAATGCACTTAATCTCACTCAATCCCAGCTTGTGGCATATTGTGTGTATAGGAATAGATATTCCGGACGATGATGAAGAGCTTACACCAAGCCAAGAGCAAGCAATTCATCAGAATGCTCAAGCTGCAGCAGTCATCACATCCTCACTAAGTCGAGACGAGTTCACCAAGGTGGATGGACTCGAGATTGCAAAGGGAATCTGGGACACATTGCAAACTGCACATGAAGGCGATCGTCATGTGCGAGAGGCGAAGATCGAAATGATTGAAGGCGAATTGGGAAGATTTTCCATAGAAGAAGATGAGTCGCCACAGGACATGTACAACCGGTTAAAGACTCTCATCAACAAGGTTCGAGCATACGGAAGTAAGAAGTGGAATGATCACGAGGTAGTGAAGCTCATCCTTAGAGCTTTCATGCCTCACAATGTTACCTTGTGCTCGATGATTAGAGAAAGCCCCGAGTACAAAAAAATGACCCCAGACGAACTACTTGGAAAGATCGTCAACTTCGAGATGATGGAGAAGCAAGCTAAACATGTCAAGGAGATTGCCAACCTCACCTTGGCAAAGAAGAAAGGGGTCGCCCTGAAATCTACTTGCAAGCCCTTGTCAAAAGAAGCTCGAGAAGCTCAACAAAAAGAGGAAAGCGATGACGAGAGCAGCAATATTGACAAAGAGGACATGATCCTCTTTATGAAGAGATTCAAGAAAATGATGAAGAAAAGATAAGGGGGGAAATCAAGTGAAGGAAAATACAAAGAAAAATCAAGACCGAAGCTGAGGCGAGCATGCTATAACTGTGGTAAATATGATCACTTTATAGTTGATTGCCCGTATGAAGAAAACAAGAAGAAGATCAAGGAAACGAAGCCTCAACCCAAGAAATTCTTCAAGAAGAAGAAGAAAGCTGGACAAGAGCACCTAGGAAAGGAGTGGGACTCAAATGATGAGTCCTCAATCCGAAGAGGAAGAGGAGATGGCTAGCATAGCCATCGAGAAGACAACTAAGAAGTCCACCCTCTTCCCAAATCTCGGCGCATGGAAGGGCAATGACACTTGCCTCATGGTGAAGGAAGGTAAATGAAAGGTAACAAAAAAATCTACCTCTTCGTGTTCTTTTGATAGTGATAGTGACAACAATAGTGATGATGAGGACATGCTAGCTGGCTTAGACAAGAAAACTGCTGCCAAAATGAAATTCTTGATGGATAAGCTTGTTGATAGGGAGGGGCTGATTGATCGTCAAGAAGATATGATCATCCTCCAAAAGGAGGAGTATATCAAGATCAATGAGCTCCTTGAACTTGAAAAGGAGCGAAGCAAATCAGTTGAACTTGAGTTAGCTTCAAGCAAGGAAGCTTGTTTGAAGTTAAGCGACTCAAATGCAATCATCAAGGAAGAACTTGTTAACTTAACCAAAGCAAGATCCTTGAAGTGCAAGTTGAGTCACTCAAACAAAGTGACCCTTCATCCTCTTCAGGCTCGCCCTCTCAACCCCTTAAAACTGACACTAGCTTGAAAGACAAGTCAACCTCTACTAAGAACAAGCATCCTTCCCAAAGTGGCATATTTGACAAGGAGAAGGTCAAATATGCACGTAGTGCATACTTGGCCACAAGACCTCCTAATGTCAAATATGGCATTTGGTATTCCTATGGTGAAAAGCAAAATGCTAGAAACTATAAGAATAACAAGGAGTGCATTGCCTTTGTGAGGGGAAACTCCTCTCAAGCTAGAAAGACTAATGATACTAATAAATCCAAGATAGTTAACACATATGAAAACAGGACTAGTACGGTCCCTACACGGACAAGTCCGGTCCTCCAGACAAGTCCGGTTTCCCGGACTAGTTCTGTTCATGATCAACAACAACTATTATTTAGAACTTTCGATGCATCATATGTTCTTATGAAAAGTTTTGGTAAAGTTTATGCTCATTATGTTGGTCCACGCCATGGGAACACCAAGTATCATGTGTGGGTGCCCAAATCTCTTGTAAATAACCTCAAAGGACCCAAGCAAGCTTGGGTACCTAAAACCAAGGCATAATTTGATTTTGCAGGCCTATTCCTCCGGTGGATCAAAATGGGTGCTGGACAGTGGATGCACCAACCATATGACCGGAGAAAGAATGATGTTTATTGAGTATAAAGAAAATGAGGATCCAAGTGAGGGCATCTATTTTGGATACAATAGTCAAGGAAGGGTGATCGGTACCGGTAAAATTGTAATATCATCTCAACATACTCTTTCTCACGTTTTACATGTTGATTCCTTAGATTATAACCTGTTGTCCATATCTCAATTATGTGACAAATGTTATAATTGCTTGTTTACTAATGAGGGTGTGACTGTCTATAGAAGGAATGATAACTCGATTGCATTCAAGGGTGTGTTGAAGGGAAAGCTTTATCTTGTTGACTTCAACAAAGATAAAGTCGAACTTGACACATGCTTGATTGCAAAGACCAACATGGGTTGGTTGTGGCATAGACGGCTAGCACATGTTGGTATGAGGAATCTTCAAAAACTCCTTAAGGGCGATCACATCCAAGGTTTAAAGGATGTTGTTTTTGAGAAACACAGGCCTTGTAGCGCGTGCCAAGCCGGGAAGCAAGTAGAAGCACCTCATTCCGCGAATAACGTCATGACTACAACAAGACCGCTCGAGCTACTTCATATGACTTATTCGGTCCAATTGCCTACATAAGCATCGGCGGTAACAAATATGGCTTAGTAATTTTTGATGACTTTTCGTGCTTCACTTGGGTTTTCTTTTTGCATGATAAGACAGAAACTCAAGGAGCCCTCAAGAAGTTTCTCAAGCATGCCCAAAATGAGTTCTCATTGAGGATCAAGAACATACGAAGTGACAACAGCACGGAGTTCAAGAACACTCAAGTTGAGGAGTACCTAGATGAAGAAGGGATAAAGCATGAGTTTTCAGCACCTTATTCCCCTCAACAAAATGGAGTTGCTGAAAGGAAGAACCGAACCCTCATAGAGATGGCGAGAAAAATGCTCGATGAATACAAGACCTCGGATCGGTTTTGGGCGGAAGCGGTTAACATCGCTTGTCACGCCATAAACTGACTCTACCTTCATCGACTACTCAAGAAGACATCATATGAGCTACTCACGGGTAACAAACTAAATATTTCCTACTTTCGTGTTTTCGGTTCTAAGTGCTACATTTTGAATAAGAAGCCCATGACTTCAAAGTTCGCTTCGAAGTCCGATGAAGGTTTCTTGCTTGGTTATGATTCGAACTCTTACACTTATCGTGTCTTCAACAAGACCTCCGGACTTGTTGAAGTAGCGTGTGACGTAGTGTTCGATGAAACTAACGGCTCTCAAGAAGAGCAAGTTGATCCATGTGTGCTAGATAGAGAAGAAGCTCCATGTCAAGCATTGAGAAGAATGGCGTTGGGTGATATTCGACCACAAGGGCCACCTCCAAATGCAAATGAAGAAGATGAACCACAAGTGGAGGTAAACGATCAAGGGGGAGCTTCCACACAAGATAAACATCAAGAAGACGAAGATGATCAACAAGTCAATGAGGGCAACCATCTAGGGAGAGTAGAAGATGATCATGAAGACTCAAGACCACAAGTGCCACACCCAAGAGTACACCAATGCATCCAAAGAGATCATTCTGTCGACAACATAATCGGGGACATTCAAAAGGGAGTAACTACTAGATCTCGAATTGCTAATTTTTTTGAGCATTACTCTTTTGTATCCTTTTTGGAACCGTGCAGGATTGAGGATGCATTGAAGGATCCGGATTGGGAGGTGGCGATGCAAGAAGAACTTAACAACTTCAAGCGGAACAAAGTGTGGGAACTCGTCCGAAAGACCCAAGTTCAACGTCGTCGGCACCAAATGGGTCTTCCGCAACAAACAAGACGAACACGGGGTGGTGACAAGGAACAAGGCGCGACTTGTGGCCAAAGGGTATTCACAAGTCGAAGGTTTGGATTTTGATGAAACCTTTGCTCCCGTAGCTAGGCTTGAATCTATTAGAATATTATTTGCATATGCTACTCACCATGATTTCAAGCTCTATCAAATGGATGTGAAAAACACCTTTCTAAATGGACCAATCAAGGAGGATGTGTATGTGGAACAACCTCCCGGATTTGAAGATGAAGAGTTCCCCGACCACATCTTTAAATTGCATAAGGCTCTCTACGGCCTCAAATAAGCTCCTAGAGCTTGGTATGAGTGTCTTAGAGATTTCTTAATTGAAAATGGTTTTAAGATTGGTAAAGCAAATTATACGTTTGTCGACTGTTGGAGTCGGCAGATCCCCTGACACTAAGAAAGTGTTTAAAGGAGTTGTGGTTCGGTTTGGGCGCGCGGAGATCTAAGAAAGTGGAGTGCGATTTGGACACGAGTGACACAGTAGTTTACGTGGTTCGGGCCGCCTGAGCGTAATACCCTACTCCACGGGTGTGTGAGTTGTATTCACTTGTGAGCCTGAGTGTGTTCCCCCAAAAGTCCCCCCCGTGTATCGTCGGTTTGTCCTTTTATAGCATAAGGACAAACCGTTACAAGTCAGCCTGGCCCGACATGTGGCCCTGGCGGTTATTAGTATTGATACACGAGATTAATTGTTGTTAATAACCCTGTAACGGCTCCGACAGTGCTATTACAGGTGTTAAGATCATCCAATTAAATATCATTAATATGGAATTAATGATAATTAATTGGGTCTTGAAGTCCGTGGCTGTCCTTTGGAGATCCGGAGCTGTTATAACATCTCCCGGGGGTTTAAAGCGGCCAGCTCCGACGTATTGACACGTGGCAGCTCCGGAGCTTGCTCGTGGGAAGCGGGAAGCTCCGGGGCGGCCTGCTACGTGTCAGGTCCGGAGCTTCTCTCGGTCAGGGGCTATCTCCGGAGGTGCCGTTTCAGTACTTGGCCCGGAGCTTCACCCTTGCGGGTAATAGCTCTGGTCTGACAGTACACGTGGCAACCTAGAGGTTAACCATGTCGGAGAAGCGGGTCCGGTCACGTCTGGCGAGT
This sequence comes from Tuctoria greenei, assembly GCA_036927565.1. NCBI lineage: Eukaryota > Viridiplantae > Streptophyta > Magnoliopsida > Poales > Poaceae > Tuctoria > Tuctoria greenei. Next base: position 176,729,265 of record JAYESD010000007.1, on the reverse strand, counting down.
GGGCCCCCTAGGGTCTTCAATTTGAGCAGATGTCCTCCCCTTGAGATCTTTGTAACCTCAGGGGGTGTATGGTTTTTAGGGTACCGACAGTGGCCCCCTGGACCTGCCTCCGGGGAAGGCTAACGGGATGAAGTCATTCCGCCGGAGGTGGGTCCACACTTGCGACTCTTGAACTGGGTCTTCAAGGGTCTTCAGAGGTGCCTTTTGCGAGGCTTTATGGTTAAGTCCTGACGCGTGGCGCACCTCAGGCGGCAGATAAGATCTTTGACGTGCGGATCTCTCGCAATTGAAGGTCGTCGGTTCCCGATACGAAAACCGTATCGGTTCCGCGCGCCTTGTCAGTCCGCCGCCTTTGGGTTTCCCGCCTCGTGATGACAACTGTTCGCCTGGGTAAGAACCTCGACTTGATCGTCGGGGTGGTCCCGGGCCCTCTTGTCATCGGCTGGGTTGAATTCTTGAGTAGTACGCTTGACTCCCCTGCAGTTTCCATCCAAGCGTTGCGAGGGCTTACTTAAGAAGGAAAGCGCACCGTCGGGAGTTCTTTACGCTTTCCATCTGTTCTCGCGCTCAAACTCCCAACTCGTGCTTTGCTTCTCTTCTCTCGCCTAGCTGTGCTGCGATGGAGTTGGGCCTGCGTGAGAGTCGTTTGAAGACGGAGAGCGATCTGAAGAAGGTCCGAGCCCTCATGGGGTGGTCGTCGGACTTCTTCAACCGTTCAATCCGCACCGGCAGGGAGCTTCCCTTTAAAAAGGAGCACTCCGGCGAAATGGTATACTTTTCATCGTATGCCATGGTGGGGCTGATCCCACCATTTTCTTCCTTCTTTTTGATGCTGCTGGACTTCTATGGTCTGCAGCTATACCACCTTGGCCCTCACTCTCTCCTCCTTGTGTCCGTCTTTGTCCACTTCTGCGAGATGTGGGTGGGCATCCCTCCCTGCATCGAGCTCTTCCGCACTTTCTTCACCGTCCAGACCACCGGCCGAAGTGACGAGTACCTTGGCTTCTACTACTTTGTGAAGCGCAAGAAGTGCCCGTTCAAGTACCTCCGGTCGTTCCCTTCCGGGAAGTGGGATGACTGGAAGAAAGATTGGGTAGTCGTCCGGGTGGAGGAGCACGAGCGGTTGGAGCTGCCAGAAGGTTTGCCCGGCATTGACACGTCGGTGTGGAGCGAAGTTCCAGTGCTGGCGGCAGCCTTCGACCCCATCCTGACCAGGATCCGCCAATGTGTGGAGGGAGGACTGACTCCCCAGGCGGTGTTCTGCAACTTCCTGTCTAACAGGTGGGCACCGCTGAAGAGGAGGGAGAAGCTCGCCTGGGCCCTCAACAGCATGATGGACGAAGACCGGGTCGAGACCGGGTTGAAGTCCAGCATGGTGGGGAAGTCCTTGGAGTTTCACCTCAAGAAATTCCAGCACGGCATCGATGTAGACGGAGAGTACCTGACTCCGCCACCGGCTTTTCTCCCCCTGAACGTGGAAGTTGAGTTCAGCAGGGAGCTCCGGCGGAGGATGCCTGCGCTTGACGACCTTGGCATCGTCGAGAGAAGATCGACCGCCCGGTTGGCGATCCCTGGGTTGTCGGAAGGCGGCTCCGCCCCTGTCTCTCAGCCAAGAGCCGAAGTCATCGGCAAAGGCAAGGAGCTGGCGGAGGAGCCGGAGAGCCGGAAGAGGAAGCTGCGACATGCTGACGGAAGGTCCGTCGGGCTTGCTACTTCCCCGCCAGTTCCCCATCCTCAGGAAGGAAGATCCTCCGCCGCTGTAGCGTCTGTCCCCGTGGTGGGGTCTTTTCGAAGCGCTACTGTTCCGGCAGTGGGATCCTCCCGGAGTGCAGCTGTCCCTGTGATGGGTCCCTCCGGAGGTGCCAGTTCCGGACAGGCGACTCCGGTTCGAGAAGCGGTGAGGGCCTCCAGGTCTAGGAGTGCCTCCCGGTCAAGGAGAGCTCCGACCCGGGAAACGCCCGTGGCTACGGCAAGTCCTGGGAGTCCTCCCGGAGCTCCTACGCCGACCGTGGCCAGCCCGGAACGTCCGGGAAAGAGGTTCCGCGCAAGCTGGTGCGTGAGCCTCCCAAGGTAATTTTTCTTGCTTACCTCAATTAACTTTTAATTACAGCATCTGTTTGCTCATTTTCTTCATTCTTCATCTGCAGCGTTCCCAAGAAGGGGAGTGAAGCTCCGCCCTCAGCCACAGTGTCTGAGGCTATGAGGGCTTCTGCTCCAGCTCCGGTGCCGCCCCAGGCGGAGGCTGCGACAGCTCCGGCGCCGGCTGTCGTGGTCATGGACCTCGACTCGTCCCCAGAAGTTCCCGTGGTAGCGCCGGACCACGGGATTGAAGATGCGCCAGCGGCACCCGCTCCGGAGGTTGAAGCTCCGGGCCCCTGTGCTGCAGAAGTAGATGCTCCGGTTGTCGAGCCGGAGGAAGTAGCGGTCCCGGCTTCAGAGCCGGAAAGTGCTGAAGCCCCGGCGGTTGAGCCGGAGGTAGCTGAAGCCCCGGCGTGCGAGCCGGAAGTTGAAGTGGTTCCGGCAATTGAGCCGGTTACTTCTGAAGCTCCGGTCGCAGAGCCGGTGGTTATTGGAGCGCCGGCTGCAGAGCCGGTGGTGGTGGAGGCGCCGGCTGTAGAGCCGGTGGTTGAAGAGGCGAGGGAGCTTGAGCCTCCCTTGGAAGGAGCGTCACGGCCGGAGCCATTGGAGGCGACGACGTCGATGGTACCCGTGGCGGAGCCAGAGTGCCTGAACGAAGTCGCCGGCCCCCAGCCTGAGGGGGCGAATGAAGATTTGGTGGCGGGACCTTCTTTGGTGGCGACTGAGGCCATCCCGGAGGAGGGCCCTAGTGCCTTGGAAGCTCGGGGTTCCGCTCTCGTAGAGTGGGACCCAATTTTTGTAGATGAAGACCCGCTGGAGCCAGCGGAGGAGACCCCAGAAGGTCCGGAGCCCATCTCGCTGTCGATGTCCATCGACAACGCTTGCTCCAGTCTGCGCCAAGTCCAACTAGCCTTCTTCCACGACAGCAAGGTTCTTGAAGAGGAGCGCCAAACCCTTAGGAGGTGGCGTAATAGACTCCAATTCGAGACCAAGCTGGCGCAGTCGAGGATTGCTGAGGACAAGGAATGGATCAGGCGGGAGAAGATCCGCCTGGAGCTTTGGGGTGAGATGCTGGACGAGAGGGAGAGCATGACTCACAACCTCGACGCCCAATCCCGGGAGTACCATGACCAAGCTAAGGCTGCCAATGATGCGGCCAACGCTCGGTTCGATCAACTCGAAGCCATCAGTACCGCACTCATCAAGCGCCGAGAGGCACTTGAGGGAAGGGAAAAGCGGCTCGAGGATGAGGAGCAAAAACTCCTGGAACTACGGGACGACGTCTTGCGACGTGAAGAAGAGCTCGCCGAGAAGACAGCTCTGGCGGACAAGGGCCTCGAGGAGCGCGCTAAAAAATTGGAAGAGCGCTGCCTCGAGGAGGAGGAGAAGACCTGGGTGCGAGGGCAGGAACTCTACGAGTATGAGTGTGCCCTCGTCGCCCGGGAGAAGAAAATAGAGGCTAGGGAGAAAGACCTGGTCGACCGCCGGAACAAGATCCACCTCCGGGAGGAGGAGCTCGGAAGACTCGAAAAGCGGGTTGCTGCGAAGATTCAGCAAAACGCCAAGGAAGTTGAGCGCCTCTCCCGCGAGAACTCGGAGCTGGCGGCGGCCCGGAGGTCCTTGGAAGAGATGAAGGGCCTGAGGAAGACGGACTCCCTGCAAATTTGGGAGTTCCTGAGCAAGGCCGACGATGCGCTAGCGCCGATGGGTTTCAGCCCCGTGCTTCCGGATGATCCGGAGCCGGAGCCGGACCTTGCGCTGCAAGCGTTGGGCGCTGCGGGCAGCAAGCTCTCCAAGGTGGGCGACGTCATCGCGGACCAGTTGGAGGTCGAGGGGCAATCCCTGGCTAGAAACGTCACAGAGTATGTGTTGACGTGTTACACTAGCCGGAACCCTCAATTCCCTCTGGACCCGGTGCTTGAAGGCCCCGTTGAAGGAGAAGGCGAAGCTACCCGAGCCAGCGTGTCGGAGGTCGCCCAGAAGGTCGCTGAGTTCTTCCATAGGGTCTAGGACTATCTTTCTTAGCCTTTATTTGTATCTTCTCTTCTTCCTCAATTTTGTAATCCTTTGTCCCCAGATGTAATCTCTGGTCTTCAAATGAAATGAAATCCCCAATTTTTCGTGAATTTCATTTCTTGTCTTCAACATCTTTGTCTTCACTTGGCCCCCTGGTAGATGTGCACAATTTGATTGTGGACATGTACCAAAAGGATGTTGATTTTTGTTGAAGACAGATTTGCTTCGAACTCGTATAGTTTAGGTCCGAAGTTTTCGATAGTGAAGGTCCCTTGAAATCGTCGGAGCTTAGAAGCTCCGGCACTGTCCATCGTCGGAGCTTAGTAGCTCCAGCAATAGCTTCTACCAACACGTTGAGTGTTGATAGTTAATACTTCAAGGTGTCGGAGCTTAGTAGCTCCGGCAATGACCTTTGCCACGCTTGGCTTGCTGGCAACAGACTCTAGTGATAGAGTCTTCTCACCATCTTTAAGTTAACGCCAGTGGGAGTCGAAGCTTGGTTAACTCCGGTTTTTCTCCATCAATATTGGGTTTATTTTTCCTGTACACTTAAGCCAAGAAAAACAGTAAAATTCGTTCCTTATCTATAACTTCATCGCGGCTTACGGTTCTTAAGAGAATTTCAAGTTGAACACGATTTTTAGTACAATTGGATGATTTGTCTTTTCTTTTAGATCCAATTGTCCATGGACCCACCTTACTTTGGCCTGCCGGGATGTAGGTAGAGTGGCGTACTTAGGGTGCTTGACCAGGCTAAGTCGATAGCACACTCCGGCCCTAGAATGGCTTGGCGGCTTTCAGGCGGGTTGACCACAGATGATATTTAAATCTAAAAAATCTGACAATTCAACTCAAATTGTACATAAACCGGTTAAACTAGAACTTCTTAAGAATTGCACGTTTCTGTTATAGACAAGAAAGAGAAAAATAAAAATGTTGAGCCTTATGCAAAAATGAATGCACGTGGAGTCTATTTCACATGAAGATGTCTTTCATTATAGGTCCGGGGTACAGGGGAAACAAGTACACTCTTAGGGTACGGAACCAGGCTAAGCGTGTTCAGTTTCTCGTTTAACCCAGGGTAATTAGCTACACTTCTAGTCCGGAGACTGTATCAAGTGTTGCATGAGCTTTCCAAACCTTTCGGGAAAGGTCCGGCTGCTCTCCCGGAGGAACTACCCGACTCTGTACAATGACTCTATAACATACACTTCAAGTTACTTAAGACTCACCTCCGTGGAATTAAGTGTAGAACTTACGGAGGTGCTCGATATTCCAAGGATTTGGGAGAGGTGTCCCATCCTCGGCAGCCAAGCGAACGCTTCCGGGACGGGATACTTTGATCACTCGGAAGGGTCCTTCCCAGCCAGGGGAGAGTTTGTTTTGCCCTTCTCTGGATAGTATTCTCCGTAGCACCAGATCGCCTTCCTCGAGCTGTCGGTTGTGTACATGCCGCTGATGATAGCGCCGTAGAGCTTGGCGATATCGGGCGTTCCGAACAGCTGCTTGGCACCTTCCCTCCTCGAGGAGGTCTAGGTCTTCACGCCGGAGCTGGTCCTGCGCGGCTTCGTCGAAGGTCCGGACTCGAAGAGAACCCAGGGTGATTTCCGGAGGAAGGATCGCTTCTGCTCCGTACACCAGGAAGAAGGGTGTTTCTCCGGTTGCCCGACTTGGAGAAGTCCTGTTAGCCCATAGAGTGGGCGGAAGCTCTTCGATCCAATTAGCTCCGTGCTTTTTCAAACGCTCATAAGTGCGCGTTTTTAATCCTTTAAGGATCTCTGCGTTTGCTCTCTCGGCTTGCCCATTGCTGGCAGGATGAGCTACGGAAGCGTAGCAAACTTGTATGCCGAGGTCTTCGCAATATCCTTGAAATGCGGAGCTTGTGAACTGAGTCCCATTGTCAGTGATGATCTTGTTTGGGACTCCGAATCTGCTCACGATAGATTGTAGAAAATTGATTGCAGATTGTTTGTTGATCGTCACAACAGGAGTAGCTTCCGGCCACTTGGTGAACTTGTCGATGGCGACATACAGGAACTTGTAACCTCCGACGGCTCTTGGGAAGGGTCCCAAGATGTCCATCCCCCACACAGCGAAAGGCCACGTAGGAGGTATCATTTGTAAGGGCTGAGCAGGTGTATGAATTTGCTTTGCATGAAATTGGCATGCTTTGCATTTCTTCACTAGCTCAGTAGCATCCTGGAGCGCTGTAGGCCAGTAGAAGCCGTGCCGAAAGGCTTTTCCGACCAGCGTGCGGGAAGACGCGTGGTTCCCACACTCACCTCCATGGATTTCTGCGAGGAGCTCGCAGCCTTCTTCCCTTGTGATGCACCGCATTAGGATGCCGTTGGCACCGCGCCGGTAGAGATCCCCTTCTACCAATGTGTATCTTTTAGCCAATCTGACTACCCGGTCAGCGGATACATCATCGTCAGGAAGGATGTTGTCTTTCAAGTAGTTCCGGATCTCCGAGATCCATGCATCGGAACTGACTTGAGCATTTGAGTCTTGCGTGCTGGGTTGCTCGGAGCTTCCGGCAGCACCTACGACCCTTGATGGCTGCCATGGTAACAGGGCCATCGGGACCGTCAGCTTCGGGATGCTGATCTCGCCCCCTTCGTTCAGCTCGGCAGGCTGAACTGTGGGTTTTGACAACCTCCGGACAAAGGTTTCGTCTGGAGCCGGAGCTCCGGTTGACGCCTTAGTCGAGAGTTCGTCAGCTTCAGCGTTGTGAGCGCGCTGAACATGGTGAAGGTCTAGGACTTCGAAGTCCTTCTGAAGCCTCTGGACTTCAAGGAGATAAGCAGCCAGCTGGAGATTATTGCAGGAGCATTCACCCTTCACCTGTTTGATGACAAGTTGTGAATCTCCTTTGACCAGCAACTGCTTGACACTATAGGATAGTGCCACTTTCAATCCATATATGAGTGCTTCATACTCCGCCATGTTGTTGGTTGCCTTGAAGTCAAGGTGCACCATGTATTTTACCTTCTCCCCGGTTGGTGCGAGGAGAAGGATTCCAGCTCCGGCTCCCTGCTTCTGCATGGAGCCGTCGAAGTAAAGGGTCCAGTGAGGCTTAGTGAAGGCCGGAACTTGTGGTTCCTTCTTCTGCTCGCTGGGGCCCCCAGGGTTTAATGGAGAGGGAGTCCATTCTGCCACGAAATCTGCCAACGCTTGACTCTTGATTGCTTGCCTTGGAATGAATTCGAGGTCGAATTCAGCCAGTTCCGCTGCCCACTTCGCTATATTCCCGGTCGAATTGGGATTATGCAGAATCGCTCGAAGTGGATATGAGGTTACCACCGAGACTTTGTGAGCTTGGAAATAATGTCGAAGCTTCCTTGAGGCAATAAGAACCGCGTAGAGCAGCTTATGCACCTCTAGGTATCGAGTCTTGGCATCATGTAACACTTCACTGATGAAGTATACTGGGCGTTGAATGGTCCGGACCTTCCCGGAGGGGTCCGGAACTTCCTCTTCATTGATCCGGACCTTGTCAGAGGGGTCCAGATTATCTTCAGGGACCTCCGGGTTCTGGGTGGAGGAACCCGGAGCTTCTTCAGGAATGACTTGAATCCTATCGGAAGGATCCAGGTCCTCTGAAGTGGCTTCTTGTGGGCCCAAGTCTAGGAGCTGGGACCCAGACCCGCTTTCAGGAACCTCCGGATCCTCCCGAAGGGATCTAGATTCCTGAGTATTGGGTAGTTCCGGTCTCTCCGCAACCAGAACCATACTGACGACTTCGTCAGCTGCTGAAATGTAAAGCAACAAAGGCTCACCAGGGTTTGGAGCTACCAAGACTGGTAGGGTGGTGAGGAACTGTTTCAGCTCCTGGAATGCCTTCTCTGCTTCTTCAGACCATTGGAATGGTCCGGACTTCCTCAGCAACTTGAAGAAGGGGAGTGCCCTTTCCGCCAGTCTTGAAATGAACCGACTGAGGGCTGCTAGACATCCAGTTAATTTTTGGACGTCTTTGATGCGGGTTGGTGGCCGCATGTCTTCAATGGCTTTTATCTTCGCCGGATTAGCCTCTATACCCCGGTGACTTACCAGGAAACCAAGAAGCTTTCCGGAACTAACCCCGAAGACGCACTTGTCTGGGTTTAGCTTCGTGCGGGTGGCCCGCAGCTTGTCAAAGACAGCCTGCAAGGTGTCCAAGAGGGACTCCTTGTTTTTGACTTTGACCACGATGTCATCAACGTACACTTCCACTATGTCTCTGACGAGTTCTTCGAAAGTTTTGTACATTGCTCGTACAAAAGTTGAAGCTGCATTTTTGAGACCAAAAGGCATGGCTGTGTAACAATATAATCCATCCACTGTGATGAATGAAGTATGTTCTTCATCTTCCCTAGACATCCGGATTTGATGATATCCTGAATATGCGTCTAGGAAACACAGTAACTCACACCCGGAGGTGGAATCCACTATCTGGTCTATTCTAGGTAGTGGGAATGGATCTTTTGGACATGCCTTATTCAGTGTGGTGTAGTCGATGCACATCCGAAGTTTCCCGCCGGCCTTAGGCACAACGACTGGGTTTGCCAGACATTTTGGATGGTAGACTTCTCGGATGAATCCGGCTTCGAGCAACTTCTTCACTTCTTGTCGGATGAAGTTCTGTCGCTCTATAGATTGCTTCCGAGGTTTCTGGTGTACAGGCCGAGCGTCGGGGAAAATCTTCAGATTGTGCTCAATCACTTCCCTGGGGATCCCAGGCATTTGTGACGGTTGCCAGGCAAACACGTCAACGTTAGCCCGGAGGAAAGTGATGAGCGCGAGTTCCTATTTGTCGTTCAAGCCACCCGATATGCGGGTAGTTTGGGTGACATCGGAACCAATTTGGACGACTTTGACGGGAATGTCAGTGTCGCCGCTTGGCTGCACACGGGGTGCAGAGGTCGAGCCGCGTTGACGAATGCTCGGAGGTTGTGGAGCTTGCTTCTGTCTGGAGTCCTCCTCTTGCGCTGTGGTGAGTGCATGGAGTTCCTCCAGAGCGGTTACTCCGGCAGTGCGATCTCCACGGATCCGGAGAACGCCTACTGGTGTCGGCATCTTCAACACCAGGTATCCATAATGAGCAGCTGCCATGAATTTGTACAAGGCAGGTCTACCCAAAATGGCGTTGAATGGTAAGTTGATCTGAGCGACGTCGAAGACCAACTTTTCGGTGCGATACTTCTCCCGGGTCCCGAAGGTAACAGGGAGAGTAATAGCTCCGAGTGGGGTTATGGCCCCCGGACCTACTCCGGAGAAAGGTCGAGAGGGCTGGAGGTCCGAAGGTCGAAGCTGAAGCTTAGTGAAAGCTTCGAAGCTGATGAGATTAAGCCCCGAACCTCCGTCTACCAGGACGTGATGGAGCTGGATGTTGTTGATGGTGGGAGATACCATCAAGGGCAGCTGGCCAGCTCCGACCATGCTTTGAGGACAGTCCGAAGCATCAAAAGTGATGGGTGTGTCCATCCACTTTCGATGTGGCTCCGGTCTAGCTGTAGGAGCTACAGCAGCCATATCCCGTCGCATAGTCTTGATGACACGACGAGAGGTGATGTCCCATGATCCACCAAAGATGGTGTTCATGGTTTTTCGACGCTCGTTGTCGGAGACGTCAGAATCATCGTCGACAGAGGTGTAGACGGCTTTCAAGACCTTTTTGGGGTCTTGAAACCCCAACTCCTCTTCAGCCGGAGCTTCATCGACCTTTTGTTTCCCCTCCCTCTGTCGGAAGGGAGACCCTTCCCGGCGCTTGTGGTAGCGCTCGGCAAGGTTTTGGACCTCCCGGCAGTCCTCCAGTCTGTGGCTGCTCGTTTTGTGAATGGGGCACCACATCTTGGATTTGCCACCGTCTTCGGAAGACGGTCGAGGTCGCTTCTCGGGGTGTGGCCCCCGGCCACCAGGAGTTGCAGCGGCTGCAACGTTGGATGTGCCGGCCGACGGCTTCTTCTTGCCGTTGGACTTCTTTTTCTTCTTGCCACTCCCGGAGGTAGCGGCTTCTTCTTTGGAGGATTTTTTATGATCCTCCAGGGCTGGTTTGGAGTGCATTTCACGGCCCTCCGCAGCTCTGGCACATTTGTCAGCCAGGCTGAAGAGCTCCGTGACGCTGGTGATCTCTTTGATCGCCAGCTTCTCCAACATCTTCTTGTCTCGTACACCCTGTCTGAATGCTACAATGACAGAAGCGCTTGAGATAGAAGGGATTGTGTTACGTACCTGAGAGAATCTCTGGATGAATGACCGCAAAGATTCTCCTCCTTTTTGCACGACCGCAAAAAGGTCCAGTTCGGTGCCCGGACGGGTGTATGAACTCCCGAAATTGGCGGTGAACTGGCGGCATAGCTCCTCCCAACTGTCGATAGAGTTAGGTGGAAGGCTCATAAACCAGGACCTGGCGGTCCCAGTTAAAGCCACTGGAAAATAATTGGCCATTACGGCCTCGTTTCCTCCAGCTGCTAAGATCGCAGTGGAGTATATCTGTAGGAATTCTATGGGATTGACAGTCCCGTCGAATTTTTCCGGCAAGTGTGGCCGGAACTTCTGTGGCCATCTAACCATGCGCAAATGCATGGCTAGGGCGGAACAGCCTCCTCCTACTCCTTCCAGAGTAGAAAGGTCTTGAGCATCTCGTCTTTCTCGAGCTCGCTCGATGTGGACACGGCCATCCTGTTGGCGGTATCAGCGATCAAGTTCCGCCCGGAGGTCGTGTGTTGAAAGTCGAGATGCAGTATGGGCACGTCGTGCCCCAGAGGGCAACGACGTCACTTGCTGTGACGCAGCTCTTCTCCGGTTGTTGGAGACATGTGGACCAAGTCTTCCAGACAACGTTCGTCGCTGCGACGGGGCCCGCCCTGAAGGAGGTGGACCCTGATTGTTGAGGCGTTCGGCCGCTGCAGCGACCAAATGCTCAATATCAGCTCTCCATTGTTCCATGGCACCTTGAGATGCATCCGGAGGTGGTGGTCGCTGAAGGAGAGCACGCGCTGCATGGAGCGCGTGTTCTGGGTTGTCACGACTTGCCGGCGCAGAATGAGACGCCAGTGCACCATCATGTCGTTCGGCAAGTCTTGCCGGAGAAGATGGCGGTGGTGGGAGTGTGACTCCTGCTGGAACCGAGGCTCCTGCCGGTGGTTGCATGTTGGAGGGATTGCCTCCGACAGCTTGAGCAGCAGGTTGCCCGTTGGATGATCCAGCCGCAGAATTCACCATTCTTGAAGATCTCAGGCGCCCCTACCTGGCGCGCCAACTGTCGACTGTTGGAGTCGGCAGATCCCCTGACACTAAGAAAGTGTTTAAAGGAGTTGTGGTTCGGTTTGGGCGCGCGGAGATCTAAGAAAGTGGAGTGCGATTTGGACACGAGTGACACAGTAGTTTACGTGGTTCGGGCCGCCTGAGCGTAATACCCTACTCCACGGGTGTGTGAGTTGTATTCACTTGTGAGCCTGAGTGTGTTCCCCCAAAAGTCCCCCCCGTGTATCGTCGGTTTGTCCTTTTATAGCATAAGGACAAACCGTTACAAGTCAGCCTGGCCCGACATGTGGCCCTGGCGGTTATTAGTATTGATACACGAGATTAATTGTTGTTAATAACCCTGTAACGGCTCCGACAGTGCTGTTACAGGTGTTAAGATCATCCAATTAAATATCATTAATATGGAATTAATGATAATTAATTGGGTCTTGAAGTCCGTGGCTGTCCTTTGGAGATCCGGAGCTGTTATAACATCTCCCGGAGGTTTAAAGCGGCCAGCTCCGACGTATTGACACGTGGCAGCTCCGGAGCTTGCTCGTGGGAAGCGGGAAGCTCCGGGGCGGCCTGCTACGTGTCAGGTCCGGAGCTTCTCTCGGTCAGGGGCTATCTCCGGAGGTGCCGTTTCAGTACTTGGCCCGGAGCTTCACCCTTGCGGGTAATAGCTCTGGTCTGACAGTACACGTGGCAACCTAGAGGTTAACCATGTCGGAGAAGCGGGTCCGGTCACGTCTGGCGAGTGGGCCCCCTAGGGTCTTCAATTTGAGCAGATGTCCTCCCCTTGAGATCTTTGTAACCTCAGGGGGTGTATGGTTTTTAGGGTACCGACAACGTTATTCACAAAGCACTTTGACAATGATCTTTTTATTTGTCAAATTTATGTTGATGACATTATCTTTGGTTCAACTAACAAATCCTTTTGTGAAGAATTTAGTAAGATTATGACAGATAGATTCGAGATGTCTATGATGGGAGAGCTGAAATACTTCCTGGGACTCCAAGTGAGGCAAAAAAGGAAGGGATGTTCATAAGCCAAACTAAGTATACTCAAGACATACTCAAGAAATTTGGAATGGACAAGGCGAAGCCTATAAAGACTCCCATGGCAACAAATGGACACTTCGATCTCAATGAAGATGGACCAAACGTCGATCAAAAGGTATATCACTCCATGATTGGGTCACTACTTTACTTATGTGCATCTAGGCCAGACATTATGTTGAGTGTATGTTTGTGTGCAAGGTTTCAAGCCAACCCAAAAGAGTGTCATTTGACAGCCGTAAAAAGAATCTTGCGGTATTTAGTTTATACACCCAACCTAGGCCTTTGGTATTCTAAAGGTTCGAAATTCAATCTCATTGGATACTCCGATGCAGATTTTGCCGGATGAAAAGTAAAGAGAAAAAGCACCTCTGGTACATGCCAATTTCTAGGTAGATCCTTAATTTCTTTGTCCTCCAAGAAACAAAACTCCATTGCCTTATCCATGGTCGAAGCGGAGTACGTTGCAGTCGGGAGTTGTTGTGCACAACTCCTTTGGGTGTGACAAACTCTAAAGGATTACGGTTACAATATGAGCCGTATTACACTCCTTTGTGATAATGAGAGTTCCATAAAGATTGTCCATAATCCAGTTGAGCACTCTAGGACCAAACATATAGACATCCGACACCACTTTTTGAGAGACCACTCAATAAAAGGAGACAGCTATTTCCCAAGTCAACACCAAAAAACAACTAGCGGACATATTCACCAAGCCACTTGATGAAAAGCGTTTTTGCGAGCTCCGAAATGAACTAAACATCCTTGATGCTCAGAATGTGGCTTGAAAAATTGCATACCTGTATGGATTCTTCAAAATATGTTGATCGTGTTGTGAAAATCATCTCCCTCAATTTTTCTCCGAAAAACTATTTCAATTACTTGATCTTGATGAATTATGGTCATTGCTTGATTGTTGTATACTTACTGATCATATTCATCAAGATTACTTGATTGTTTAGGCCCCCAATTTTTTTATGAGAACCTTCGAATATATACGAATGGTCAAACTATTCTGTTCTGGTGACCACGGACTAGTCTGCACACTGCAGACTAGTCCGCAGAGTGTCCGGTAGTCCGGACTAATCCGGCCAACCACGGACTAGTCTGATTTTTTGACTCCATAACCCTAGCCGCCGCCAAAACCTAATCTTCTTCATCCTAACAACTCACCCCACGCTCTCTCTCCTCGCTCGAGTGCTCCCAAGGCGATTTCCTTCGTTCTCCATCAAATCCCTCCAAGTTTGGGTGAAAATTGATCTCCATTGCGTAGGGATTGAAGACCACGGACTTGTCTGCACCTTCAACCCCTCCATCTCCAAGAATCAAGGATCTTCGGTAAAATTTCCTCCCAATCCCTAGAAATCGTGATCTTCTTCATTGTTGACTAAATAGCCTAGTTCCTCTCGGTTAATACATGCCTCTTTCTTGTATTACATTTACCTTGAACTAGTTTTGCATTGGGAATCACCATTTGTCGTCTAGTTAGGGTTTGAGGTGATGAACACCGGACTACTCTGGTCCATGTACGGACAAGTATGATTACCCCGGACTAGTCCGCACCTGTACACCAGACAAGTCCGATTTTAACTGAACTTAATCCTGATTTCTCATTCCTCAATGCACCTCCTTGCCATCAATTCTTATCCATACATTGTACAATGCTCTCTCAGGACAATGTCAAACGAGAACATCTCTGACTTTGAAGATGAGATGGAACAAGACTTGTTGTCGCGTGCTTCGGAGTCTCGCGCTCAGAAGAGGCAAGAGCATCCCTCTGAGCATGCACCTTCCCCACCCTAGGTGCGATGCAAGGTGCTCGCCAAGAAGCCTGCGTCCAAGGTCAAGGACACAGCTGGCTCCAGCTCAGCAGCTTTTCTTCAAGTGAAGGGCAAAGGAAAAGGAATTGCTTCGGGCCCCGTCGGCCCACTCAAGATGCATGCTCCGAGGCAGGGAATCAGAGATCCCTCCGAGGAGAAGTTCAACAACAAGGGAAGCAACACTGCTTCCAAACTCAGATTTGTGGATTGCTACAGCCAATCCAAGAAGGCTACTAATGCTAGGTTTTGGAGCAATTTTCATGCAGACTTATACAGCTCTGTGTACCTAACCATGAAGACTTCGGTGGTATGCAACCAGTGGATCGATTGGGATCACTTTGATAGAAAGAGATGTGGAACATTTGATCAGGTGGTAGAGGTTGCTGCCAGGCATGGACTAAAGGACTTGTTCACCTTCAGATTTAACTCGAATGATGAGATCATTGCTCAGTTCTATGCCACTTGTTTCTTTGCCAGGGATGAGGAGGAAAGGGTGACTTGGATGACACATGGATCCAAGTACACTATCACTTATGATGATTTCGCAAGACTCCTTCACCTAGAAGACACCGGCAACAATGAGTTGACTATCCATAACATCGGTGTCTTAGGAAAGGACAAGATGGACTTCCTCTATGATACTACTCTGAAGTTCAACCCTCCATCAACCAAGAACATGAAGCCCTTCTTCATGGTTCTTAATAGGGTGCTGAGGAAGAAAATAGCACCAAAAGATGGGGATGCAGGAAGTGTCCAAGGTTACTTGAGGACCTTGATGAAAGTAATAAGCAAGAACAGGAAGTTTGACATCTTTGACTATATCTGGAATGATATGGTCAACATATCCTGCACGCCGAACAAATCATGTGGCTATGCCCCCTACTTGATGTTTATGATTGAGAAGGTCACAGGGATTGAGTTCGTGAAGGATGTGGAGCACACTCCTTTGGGGCCCCAGAAGCATCCCCAAGCCACTGTCCAAGCTACTCCATCCCCTGCATCCAGTGAAGAAGTTCCGAGGAGAGCTAGAGGAGATGAGAGGACTGCTCCCACCACTAGAGCCCCTCCCCAAAAAGGGTCTCCTAGTGGAATCTTGAAGTACTTGGCAGCAATCTTTGCCTCATGCAAGAATGCCGAAGTGAATACTCACAAGCTGAACAAGGCGAGGAAGGCAGATATGATATATGTCAAAGAAAATGTCAAGTATATTTGCCAGAAGCTGGAGATCTAGCCTATTGGATCCCCAGTCATCTCTGAAGATTCAGCCCCTGATTTCACTGAGCTCAGACCTTTGACTCCCTTCGAGCCTGCCTACTTTGGCATTAAGGGCACTTCGAGTGGATCTGCTCCTCCTCCTCCTCCTCCTACCCAACCTGAAGATGAAGATGAAGACGAGGAGAGAACATACAACGAGGAATGAGCCACTAGATCCCTCTTCTCCTTCTTTTTGGTGTATTGATGCCAAAGGGGGAGAGATTGAGGGGGAGTCACTAGTCCTAGCTGTAGGTTGAGAGACGAGAACTTCATTTGTGTATCTTTTTGTGTCTCTCTTAAGTTGTAAAACTTTAATATTGTTATCTCCATCTTTGGTATTGTGTTGTGATGGAATGACTTTGCTTATGTTATGGAAATTGTGTTTTGCCTTGAAATTGACATATATGCTTGATATGGGTATGTTAATGTCAATCACTTCATTCTCATCACGATTATTGCTCACACTCACGTAGTTTTACACCCCACCATAAAGAGTGCACATATGACCTATGTTTACATTGCTTAACTTGTACCTAACTCATATGTGCACACTTTATGAAAATTCTGTATTTTTATCATATTTTGTGAAATCTCAATTGGTTGTCATCAATCACCAAAAAGGGGGAGATTGAAAGTGCATATAGGCATCCCTTGTGGGTTTTGGTTGATTTATGACAAACAAATGAGATCCTAACCAAATTGTTGAGATGAGTGTAGGTCTTAAAAGAAATTATGAAGAAAGTGCAAAAAGAAAGGAGAATGAGGATCTATATTGTGACGCCCGGTTCCGATAATGAACCAAGCTAACGCATATGTGTGCCCAGGATGTTCAACACACATACACGCATGATTCACAAATGATAAACAGATAATTACCACAGCTCAAATTATTAAATAAGTACTCTTATTACATAATTTATTATATCCTTGAATACAAGCTCTAATGAATATTAATGACAAGTTCAACTAATGCAGCGGAAATAAACTAATTAAGCAACTAAGCAACTAAGCAAAAGGGATAGCGCAGCTCCAATAACACCACAGGCAAAGCTGACGGTAGACACGGCCTAGATCTCCACATTATCGCCATTAAACTCATAATTCTGACCTGCAACTGTTGGGGGGATTGCAAGAGTGAGTACATGTCGTACTCAGCAAGTGTGGAAAGTATGACATGTGGCTGATCAAATGACGACAATAATAATGGCAAAGTGCTGAAAAGTACAGTAAAACATTTGAAAAGCAACATATTATATGTATGTGAAGTAAACCCATCATAATCATAAATAATACCATAATACCAATCTGAATTCACTACCATCATCAATAATTCCAGATTTCACCATTGCCAAGAGCCATATCCAATACCAGAAGTTAATCCATAACCATCCATAACCATTACCAAACCATAACCATCCCATTTACCAATTTCCCTCTAATCATGTAGGTCATCCAGGCGCTCATAACCGGGAGCACGGCTATCATGATAGTTTATTTAGACTCTGCAGAGTTTGTACTACTTTACCCACGTGTTTGTGATTTCATCACCCGTCGGCGACTAAAGAACCTCCCTTATGCCAATTACACTTCCTTTGGTGTATGGCCAAGAGATCACAAAATAGCCTTTACAAAGGGATTACTAGCCTATTTAGACCCCACTGAGGTTTCACCGGTGGCGATGTCTCCCGCGGAGCACATCTTCAACCAAGGGCCCCCTCTTGAGCCATTCGGATCCCAGGGTAGTCCCACCAACCATCAACAAACCCAATCCGACTACCCCTTCCCCGAGCATCCACAATGGTCCAAACAGCACTAGCAAAGCCCTAATTAATCAGCTACACCGCAACCATACTTGGCCTCTGTCGACTGTTGGAGTCGGCAGATCCCCTGACACTAAGAAAGTGTTTAAAGGAGTTGTGGTTCGGTTTGGGCGCGCGGAGATCTAAGAAAGTGGAGTGCGATTTGGACACGAGTGACACAGTAGTTTACGTGGTTCGGCCGCCTGAGCGTAATACCCTACTCCACGGGTGTGTGAGTTGTATTCACTTGTGAGCCTGAGTGTGTTCCCCAAAAGTCCACCCCGTGTATCGTCGGTTTGTCCTTTTATAGCATAAGGACAAACCGTTACAAGTCAGCCTGGCCCGACATGTGGCCCTGGCGGTTATTAGTATTGATACACGAGATTAATTGTTGTTAATAACCCTGTAACGGCTCCGACAGTGCTGTTACAGGTGTTAAGATCATCCAATTAAATATCATTAATATGGAATTAATGATAATTAATTGGGTCTTGAAGTCCGTGGCTGTCCTTTGGAGATCCGGAGCTGTTATAACATCTCCCGGGGGTTTAAAGCGGCCAGCTCCGACGTATTGACACGTGGCAGCTCCGGAGCTTGCTCGTGGGAAGCGGGAAGCTCCGGGGCGGCCTGCTACGTGTCAGGTCCGGAGCTTCTCTCGGTCAGGGGCTATCTCCGGAGGTGCCGTTTCAGTACTTGGCCCGGAGCTTCACCCTTGCGGGTAATAGCTCTGGTCTGACAGTACACGTGGCAACCTAGAGGTTAACCATGTCGGAGAAGCGGGTCCGGTCACGTCTGGCGAGTGGGCCCCCTAGGGTCTTCAATTTGAGCAGATGTCCTCCCCTTGAGATCTTTGTAACCTCAGGGGGTGTATGGTTTTTAGGGTACCGACAGTGGCCCCCTGGACCTGCCTCCGGGGAAGGCTAACGGGATGAAGTCATTCCGCCGGAGGTGGGTCCACACTTGCGACTCTTGAACTGGGTCTTCAAGGGTCTTCAGAGGTGCCTTTTGCGAGGCTTTATGGTTAAGTCCTGACGCGTGGCGCACCTCAGGCGGCAGATAAGATCTTTGACGTGCGGATCTCTCGCAATTGAAGGTCGTCGGTTCCCGATACGAAAACCGTATCGGTTCCGCGCGCCTTGTCAGTCCGCCGCCTTTGGGTTTCCCGCCTCGTGATGACAACTGTTCGCCTGGGTAAGAACCTCGACTTGATCGTCGGGGTGGTCCCGGGCCCTCTTGTCATCGGCTGGGTTGAATTCTTGAGTAGTACGCTTGACTCCCCTGCAGTTTCCATCCAAGCGTTGCGAGGGCTTACTTAAGAAGGAAAGCGCACCGTCAGGAGTTCTTTACGCTTTCCATCTGTTCTCGCGCTCAAACTCCCAACTCGTGCTTTGCTTCTCTTCTCTCGCCTAGCTGTGCTGCGATGGAGTTGGGCCTGCGTGAGAGTCGTTTGAAGACGGAGAGCGATCTGAAGAAGGTCCGAGCCCTCATGGGGTGGTCGTCGGACTTCTTCAACCGTTCAATCCGCACCGGCAGGGAGCTTCCCTTTAAAAAGGAGCACTCCGGCGAAATGGTATACTTTTCATCGTATGCCATGGTGGGGCTGATCCCACCATTTTCTTCCTTCTTTTTGATGCTGCTGGACTTCTATGGTCTGCAGCTATACCACCTTGGCCCTCACTCTCTCCTCCTTGTGTCCGTCTTTGTCCACTTCTGCGAGATGTGGGTGGGCATCCCTCCCTGCATCGAGCTCTTCCGCACTTTCTTCACCGTCCAGACCACCGGCCGAAGTGACGAGTACCTTGGCTTCTACTACTTTGTGAAGCGCAAGAAGTGCCCGTTCAAGTACCTCCGGTCGTTCCCTTCCGGGAAGTGGGATGACTGGAAGAAAGATTGGGTAGTCGTCCGGGTGGAGGAGCACGAGCGGTTGGAGCTGCCAGAAGGTTTGCCCGGCATTGACACGTCGGTGTGGAGCGAAGTTCCAGTGCTGGCGGCAGCCTTCGACCCCATCCTGACCAGGATCCGCCAATGTGTGGAGGGAGGACTGACTCCCCAGGCGGTGTTCTGCAACTTCCTGTCTAACAGGTGGGCACCGCTGAAGAGGAGGGAGAAGCTCGCCTGGGCCCTCAACAGCGTGATGGACGAAGACCGGGTCGAGACCGGGTTGAAGTCCAGCATGGTGGGGAAGTCCTTGGAGTTTCACCTCAAGAAATTCCAGCACGGCATCGATGTAGACGGAGAGTACCTGACTCCGCCACCGGCTTTCCTCCCCCTGAACGTGGAAGTTGAGTTCAGCAGGGAGCTCCGGCGGAGGATGCCCGCGCTTGACGACCTTGGCGTCGTCGAGAGAAGATCGACCGCCCGGTTGGCGATCCCTGGGTTGTCGGAAGGCTGCTCCGCCCCTGTCTCTCAGCCAAGAGCCGAAGTCATCGGCAAAGGCAAGGAGCTGGCGGAGGAGCCGGAGAGCCGGAAGAGGAAGCTGCGACATGCTGACGGAAGGTCCGTCGGGCTTGCTACTTCCCCGCCAGTTCCCCATCCTCAGGAAGGAAGATCCTCCGCCGCTGTAGCGTCTGTCCCCGTGGTGGGGTCTTTTCGAAGCGCTACTGTTCCGGCGGTGGGATCCTCCCGGAGTGCAGTTGTCCCTGTGATGGGTCCCTCCGGAGGTGCCAGTTCCGGACAGGCGACTCCGGTTCGAGAAGCGGTGAGGGCCTCCAGGTCTAGGAGTGCCTCCCGGTCAAGGAGAGCTCCGACCCGGGAAACGCCCGTGGCTACGGCAAGTCCTGGGAGTCCTCCCGGAGCTCCTACGCCGACCGTGGCCAGCCCGGAACGTCCGGGAAAGAGGTTCCGCGCAAGCTGGTGCGTGAGCCTCCCAAGGTAATTTTTCTTGCTTACCTCAATTAACTTTTAATTACAGCATCTGTTTGCTCATTTTCTTCATTCTTCATCTGCAGCGTTCCCAAGAAGGGGAGTGAAGCTCCGCCCTCAGCCACAGTGTCTGAGGCTATGAGGGCTTCTGCTCCAGCTCCGGTGCCGCCCCAGGCGGAGGCTGCGACAGCTCCGGCGCCGGCTGTCGTGGTCATGGACCTCGACTCGTCCCCAGAAGTTCCCGTGGTAGCGCCGGACCACGGGATTGAAGATGCGCCAGCGGCACCCGCTCCGGAGGTTGAAGCTCCGGGCCCCTGTGCTGCAGAAGTAGATGCTCCGGTTGTCGAGCCGGAGGAAGTAGCGGTCCCGGCTTCAGAGCCGGAAAGTGCTGAAGCCCCGGCGGTTGAGCCGGAGGTAGCTGAAGCCCCGGCGTGCGAGCCGAAAGTTGAAGTGGTTCCGGCAATTGAGCCGGTTACTTCTGAAGCTCCGGTCGCAGAGCCGGTGGTTATTGGAGCGCCGGCTGCAGAGCCGGTGGTGGTGGAGGCGCCGGCTGTAGAGCCGGTGGTTGAAGAGGCGAGGGAGCTTGAGCCTCCCTTGGAAGGAGCGTCACGGCCGGAGCCATTGGAGGCGACGACGTCGATGGTACCCGTGGCGGAGCCAGAGTGCCTGAACGAAGTCGCCGGCCCCCAGCCTGAGGGGGCGAATGAAGATTTGGTGGCGGGACCTTCTTCGGTGGCGACTGAGGCCATCCCGGAGGAGGGCCCTAGTGCCTTGGAAGCTCGGGGTTCCGCTCTCGTAGAGTGGGACCCAATTTTTGTAGATGAAGACCCGCTGGAGCCAGCGGAGGAGACCCCAGAAGGTCCGGAGCCCATCTCGCTGTCGATGTCCATCGACAACGCTTGCTCCAGTCTGCGCCAAGTCCAACTAGCCTTCTTCCACGACAGCAAGGTTCTTGAAGAGGAGCGCCAAACCCTTAGGAGGTGGCGTAATAGACTCCAATTCGAGACCAAGCTGGCGCAGTCGAGGATTGCTGAGGACAAGGAATGGATCAGGCGGGAGAAGATCCGCCTGGAGCTTTGGGGTGAGATGCTGGACGAGAGGGAGAGCATGACTCACAACCTCGACGCCCAATCCCGGGAGTACCATGACCAAGCTAAGGCTGCCAATGATGCGGCCAACGCTCGGTTCGATCAACTCGAAGCCATCAGTACCGCACTCATCAAGCGCCGAGAGGCACTTGAGGGAAGGGAAAAGCGGCTCGAGGATGAGGAGCAAAAACTCCTGGAACTACGGGACGACGTCTTGCGACGTGAAGAAGAGCTCGCCGAGAAGACAGCTCTGGCGGACAAGGGCCTCGAGGAGCGCGCTAAAAAATTGGAAGAGCGCTGCCTCGAGGAGGAGGAGAAGACCTGGGTGCGAGGGCAGGAACTCTACGAGTATGAGTGTGCCCTCGTCGCCCGGGAGAAGAAAATAGAGGCTAGGGAGAAAGACCTGGTCGACCGCCGGAACAAGATCCACCTCCGGGAGGAGGAGCTCGGAAGACTCGAAAAGCGGGTTGCTGCGAAGATTCAGCAAAACGCCAAAGAAGTTGAGCGCCTCTCCCGCGAGAACTCGGAGCTGGCGGCGGCCCGGAGGTCCTTGGAAGAGATGAAGGGCCTGAGGAAGACGGACTCCCTCCAAATTTGGGAGTTCCTGAGCAAGGCCGACGATGCACTAGCGCCGATGGGTTTCAGCCCCGTGCTTCCGGATGATCCGGAGCCGGAGCCGGACCTTGCGCTGCAAGCGTTGGGCGCTGCGGGCAGCAAGCTCTCCAAGGTGGGCGACGTCATCGCGGACCAGTTGGAGGTCGAGGGGCAATCCCTGGCTAGAAACGTCACAGAGTATGTGTTGACGTGTTACACTAGCCGGAACCCTCAATTCCCTCTGGACCCGGTGCTTGAAGGCCCCGTTGAAGGAGAAGGCGAAGCTACCCGAGCCAGCGTGTCGGAGGTCGCCCAGAAGGTCGCTGAGTTCTTCCATAGGGTCTAGGACTATCTTTCTTAGCCTTTATTTGTATCTTCTCTTCTTCCTCAATTTTGTAATCCTTTGTCCCCAGATGTAATCTCTGGTCTTCAAATGAAATGAAATCCCCAATTTTTCGTGAATTTCATTTCTTGTCTTCAACATCTTTGTCTTCACTTGGCCCCCTGGTAGATGTGCACAATTTGATTGTGGACATGTACCAAAAGGATGTTGATTTTTGTTGAAGACAGATTTGCTTCGAACTCGTATAGTTTAGGTCCGAAGTTTTCGATAGTGAAGGTCCCTTGAAATCGTCGGAGCTTAGAAGCTCCGGCACTGTCCATCGTCGGAGCTTAGTAGCTCCGGCAATAGCTTCTACCAACACGTTGAGTGTTGATAGTTAATACTTCAAGGTGTCGGAGCTTAGTAGCTCCGGCAATGACCTTTGCCACGCTTGGCTTGCTGGCAACAGACTCTAGTGATAGAGTCTTCTCACCATCTTTAAGTTAACGCCAGTGGGAGTCGAAGCTTGGTTAACTCCGGTTTTTCTCCATCAATATTGGGTTTATTTTTCCTATACACTTAAGCCAAGAAAAACAGTAAAATTCGTTCCTTATCTATAACTTCATCGCGGCTTACGGTTCTTAAGAGAATTTCAAGTTGAACACGATTTTTAGTACAATTGGATGATTTGTCTTTTCTTTTAGATCCAATTGTCCATGGACCCACCTTACTTTGGCCTGCCGGGATGTAGGTAGAGTGGCGTACTTAGGGTGCTTGACCAGGCTAAGTCGATAGCACACTCCGGCCCTAGAATGGCTTGGCGGCTTTCAGGCGGGTTGACCACAGATGATATTTAAATCTAAAAAATCTGACAATTCAACTCAAATTGTACATAAACCGGTTAAACTAGAACTTCTTAAGAATTGCACGTTTCTGTTATAGACAAGAAAGAGAAAAATAAAAATGTTGAGCCTTATGCAAAAATGAATGCACGTGGAGTCTATTTCACATGAAGATGTCTTTCATTATAGGTCCGGGGTACAGGGGAAACAAGTACACTCTTAGGGTACGGAACCAGGCTAAGCGTGTTCGGTTTCTCGTTTAACCCAGGGTAATTAGCTACACTTCTAGTCCGGAGACTGTATCAAGTGTTGCATGAGCTTTCCAAACCTTTCGGGAAAGGTCCGGCTGCTCTCCCGGAGGAACTACCCGACTCTGTACAATGACTCTATAACATACACTTCAAGTTACTTAAGACTCACCTCCGTGGAATTAAGTGTAGAACTTACGGAGGTGCTCGATATTCCAAGGATTTGGGAGAGGTGTCCCATCCTCGGCAGCCAAGCGAACGCTTCCGGGACGGGATACTTTGATCACTCGGAAGGGTCCTTCCCAGCCGGGGGAGAGTTTGTTTTGCCCTTCTCTGGATAGTATTCTCCGTAGCACCAGATCGCCTTCCTCGAGCCGTCGGTTGTGTACATGCCGCTGATGATAGCGCCGTAGAGCTTGGCGATATCGGGCGTTCCGAACAGCTGCTTGGCACCTTCCCTCCTCGAGGAGGTCTAGGTCTTCACGCCGGAGCTGGTCCTGCGCGGCTTCGTCGAAGGTCCGGACTCGAAGAGAACCCAGGGTGATTTCCGGAGGAAGGATCGCTTCTGCTCCGTACACCAGGAAGAAGGGTGTTTCTCCGGTTGCCCGACTTGGAGAAGTCCTGTTAGCCCATAGAGTGGGCGGAAGCTCTTCGATCCAATTAGCTCCGTGCTTTTTCAAACGCTCATAAGTGCGCGTTTTTAGTCCTTTCAGGATCTCTGCGTTTGCTCTCTCGGCTTGCCCATTGCTGGCAGGATGAGCTACGGAAGCGTAGCAAACTTGTATGCCGAGGTCTTCGCAATATCCTTGAAATGCGGAGCTTGTGAACTGAGTCCCATTGTCAGTGATGATCTTGTTTGGGACTCCGAATCTGCTCACGATAGATTGTAGAAAATTGATTGCAGATTGTTTGTTGATCGTCACAACAGGAGTAGCTTCCAGCCACTTGGTGAACTTGTCGATGGCGACATACAGGAACTTGTAACCTCCGACGGCTCTTGGGAAGGGTCCCAAGATGTCCATCCCCCACACAGCGAAAGGCCACGTAGGAGGTATCATTTGTAAGGGCTGAGCAGGTGTATGAATTTGCTTTGCATGAAATTGGCATGCTTTGCATTTCTTCACTAGCTCAGTAGCATCCTGGAGCGCTGTAGGCCAGTAGAAGCCGTGCCGAAAGGCTTTTCCGACCAGCGTGCGGGAAGACGCGTGGTTCCCACACTCACCTCCATGGATTTCTGCGAGGAGCTCGCAGCCTTCTTCCCTTGTGATGCACCGCATTAGGATGCCGTTGGCACCGCACCGGTAGAGATCCCCTTCTACCAACGTGTATCTTTTAGCCAATCTGACTACCCGGTCAGCGGATACATCATCGTCAGGAAGGATGTTGTCTTTCAAGTAGTTCCGGATCTCCGAGATCCATGCATCGGAACTGACTTGAGCATTTGAGTCTTGCGTGCTGGGTTGCTCGGAGCTTCCGGCAGCACCTACGACCCTTGATGGCTGCCATGGTAACAGGGCCATCGGGACCGTCAGCTTCGGGATGCTGATCTCGCCCCCTTCGTTCAGCTCGGCAGGCTGAACTGTGGGTTTTGACAACCTCCGGACAAAGGTTTCGTCTGGAGCCGGAGCTCCGGTTGACGCCTTAGTCGAGAGTTCGTCAGCTTCAGCGTTGTGAGCGCGCTGAACATGGTGAAGGTCTAGGACTTCGAAGTCCTTCTGAAGCCTCTGGACTTCAAGGAGATAAGCAGCCAGCTGGAGATTATTGCAGGAGCATTCACCCTTCACCTGTTTGATGACAAGTTGTGAATCTCCTTTGACCAGCAACTGCTTGACACTATAGGATAGTGCCACTTTCAATCCATATATGAGTGCTTCGTACTCCGCCATGTTGTTGGTTGCCTTGAAGTCAAGGTGCACCATGTATTTTACCTTCTCCCCGGTTGGTGCGAGGAGAAGGATTCCAGCTCCGGCTCCCTGCTTCTGCATGGAGCCGTCGAAGTAAAGGGTCCAGTGAGGC
This sequence comes from Tuctoria greenei, assembly GCA_036927565.1. Classification (NCBI taxonomy): domain Eukaryota; kingdom Viridiplantae; phylum Streptophyta; class Magnoliopsida; order Poales; family Poaceae; genus Tuctoria; species Tuctoria greenei. The sequence continues at coordinate 176,704,042 of JAYESD010000007.1, read as the reverse complement.
TTAGTGAAGGCCGGAACTTGTGGTTCCTTCTTCTGCTCGCTGGGGCCCCCAGGGTTTAATGGAGAGGGAGTCCATTCTGCCACGAAATCTGCCAACGCTTGACTCTTGATTGCTTGCCTTGGAATGAATTCGAGGTCGAATTCAGACAGTTCCGCTGCCCACTTCGCTATATTCCCGGTCGAATTGGGATTATGCAGAATCGCTCGAAGTGGATATGAGGTTACCACCGAGACTTTGTGAGCTTGGAAATAATGTCGAAGCTTTCTTGAGGCAATAAGAACTGCGTAGAGCAGCTTATGCACCTCTAGGTATCGAGTCTTGGCATCATGTAACACTTCACTGATGAAGTATACTGGGCGTTGAATGGTCCGGACCCTCCCGGAGGGGTCCGGAACTTCCTCTTCATTGATCCGGACCCTGTCAGAGGGGTCCAGACTATCTTCGGGGACCTCCGGGTTCTGGGTGGAGGAACCCGGAGCTTCTTCAGGAATGACTTGGATCCTATCGGGAGGATCCGGGTCCTCTGAAGTGGCTTCTTGTGGGTTTAGGTCTGGGAGCTGGGACCCAGACCCGCTTTCAGGAACCTCCGGATCCTCCCGAAGGGATCTAGATTCCTGAGTATTGGGTAGTTCCGGTCTCTCCGCAACCAGAACCATACTGACGACTTCGTCAGCTGCTGAAATGTAAAGCAACAAAGGCTCACCAGGGTTTGGAGCTACCAAGACTGGTAGGGTGGTGAGGAACTGTTTCAGCTCCTGGAATGCCTTCTCTGCTTCTTCAGACCATTGGAATGGTCCGGACTTCCTCAGCAACTTGAAGAAGGGGAGTGCCCTTTCCGCCAGTCTTGAAATGAACCGACTGAGGGCTGCTAGACATCCAGTTAATTTTTGGACGTCTTTGATGCGGGTTGGTGGCCGCATGTCTTCAATGGCTTTTATCTTCGCCGGATTAGCCTCTATACCCCGGTGACTTACCAGGAAACCAAGAAGCTTTCCGGAACTAACCCCGAAGACGCACTTGTCTGGGTTTAGCTTCGTGCGGGTGGCCCGCAGCTTGTCAAAGACAGCCTGCAAGGTGTCCAAGAGGGACTCCTTGTTTTTGACTTTGACCACGATGTCATCAACGTACACTTCCACTATGTCTCTGACGAGTTCTTCGAAAGTTTTGTACATTGCTCGTACAAAAGTTGAAGCTGCATTTTTGAGACCAAAAGGCATGGCTGTGTAACAATATAATCCATCCACTGTGATGAATGAAGTATGTTCTTCATCTTCCCTAGACATCCGGATTTGATGATATCCTGAATATGCGTCTAGGAAACACAGTAACTCACACCCGGAGGTGGAATCCACTATCTGGTCTATTCTAGGTAGTGGGAATGGATCTTTTGGACATGCCTTATTCAGTGTGGTGTAGTCGATGCACATCCGAAGTTTCCCGCCGGCCTTAGGCACAACGACTGGGTTTGCCAGCCATTTTGGATGGTAGACTTCTCGGATGAATCCGGCTTCGAGCAACTTCTTCACTTCTTGTCGGATGAAGTTCTGTCGCTCTATAGATTGCTTCCGAGGTTTCTGGTGTACAGGCCGAGCGTCGGGGAAAATCTTCAGATTGTGCTCAATCACTTCCCTGGGGATCCCAGGCATTTGTGACGGTTGCCAGGCAAACACGTCAACGTTAGCCCGGAGGAAAGTGATGAGCGTGAGTTCCTATTTGTCGTTCAAGCCACCCGATATGCGGGTAGTTTGGGTGACATCGGAACCAATTTGGACGACTTTGACGGGAATGTCAGTGTCGCCGCTTGGTTGCACACGGGGTGCAGAGGTCGAGCCGCGTTGACGAATGCTCGGAGGTTGTGGAGCTTGCTTCTGTCTGGAGTCCTCCTCTTGCGCTGTGGTGAGTGCATGGAGTTCCTCCAGAGCGGTTACTCCGGCAGTGCGATCTCCACGGATCCGGAGAACGCCTACTGGTGTCGGCATCTTCAACACCAGGTATCCATAATGAGCAGCTGCCATGAATTTGTACAAGGCAGGTCTACCCAAAATGGCGTTGAATGGTAAGTTGATCTGAGCGACGTCGAAGACCAACTTTTCGGTGCGATACTTCTCCCGGGTCCCGAAGGTAACAGGGAGAGTAATAGCTCCGAGTGGGGTTATGGCCCCCGGACCTACTCCGGAGAAAGGTCGAGAGGGCTGGAGGTCCGAAGGTCGAAGCTGAAGCTTAGTGAAAGCTTCGAAGCTGATGAGATTAAGCCCCGAACCTCCGTCTACCAGGACGTGATGGAGCTGGATGTTGTTGATGGTGGGAGATACCATCAAGGGCAGCTGGCCAGCTCCGACCATGCTTTGAGGACAGTCCGAAGCATCAAAAGTGATGGGTGTGTCCATCCACTTTCGATGTGGCTCCGGTCTAGCTGTAGGAGCTACAGCAGCCATATCCCGTCGCATAGTCTTGATGACACGACGAGAGGTGATGTCCCATGATCCACCAAAGATGGTGTTCATGGTTTTTCGACGCTCGTTGTCGGAGACGTCAGAATCATCGTCGACAGAGGTGTAGACGGCTTTCAAGACCTTTTTGGGGTCTTGAAACCCCAACTCCTCTTCAGCCGGAGCTTCATCGACCTTTTGTTTCCCCTCCCTCTGTCGGAAGGGAGACCCTTCCCGGCGCTTGTGGTAGCGCTCGGCAAGGTTTTGGACCTCCCGGCAGTCCTCCAGTCTGTGTCTGCTCGTTTTGTGAATGGGGCACCACATCTTGGATTTGCCACCGTCTTCGGAAGACGGTCGAGGTCGCTTCTCGGGGCGTGGCCCCCGGCCACCAGGAGTTGCAGCGGCTGCAACGTTGGATGTGCCGGCCGACGGCTTCTTCTTGCCGTTGGACTTCTTTTTCTTCTTGCCACTCCCGGAGGTAGCGGCTTCTTCTTTGGAGGATTTTTTATGATCCTCCAGGGCTGGTTTGGAGTGCATTTCACGGCCCTCCGCAGCTCTGGCACATTTGTCAGCCAGGCTGAAGAGCTCCGTGACGCTGGTGATCTCTTTGATCGCCAGCTTCTCCAACATCTTCTTGTCTCGTACACCCTGTCTGAATGCTACAATGACAGAAGCGCTTGAGATAGAAGGGATTGTGTTACGTACCTGAGAGAATCTCTGGATGAATGACCGCAAAGATTCTCCTCCTTTTTGCACGACCGCAAAAAGGTCCAGTTCGGTGCCCGGACGGGTGTATGAACTCCCGAAATTGGCGGTGAACTGGCGGCATAGCTCCTCCCAACTGTCGATAGAGTTAGGTGGAAGGCTCATAAACCAGGACCTGGCGGTCCCAGTTAAAGCCACTGGAAAATAATTGGCCATTACGGCCTCGTTTCCTCCAGCTGCTAAGATTGCAGTGGAGTATATCTGTAGGAATTCTACGGGATTGACAGTCCCGTCGAATTTTTCCGGCAAGTGTGGCCGGAACTTCTGTGGCCATCTAACCATGCGCAAATGCATGGCTAGGGCGGAACAGCCTCCTCCTACTCCTTCCAGAGTAGAAAGGTCTTGAGCATCTCGTCTTTCTCGAGCTCGCTCGATGTGGACACGGCCATCCTGTTGGCGGTATCGGCGATCAAGTTCCGCCCGGAGGTCGTGTGTTGAAAGTCGAGATGCAGTATGGGCACGTCGTGCCCCAGAGGGCAACGACGTCACTTGCTGTGACGCAGCTCTTCTCCGGTTGTTGGAGACATGTGGACCAAGTCTTCCAGACAACGTTCGTCGCTGCGACGGGGCCCGCCCTGAAGGAGGTGGACCCTGATTGTTGAGGCGTTCGGCCGCTGCAGCGACCAAATGCTCAATATCAGCTCTCCATTGTTCCATGGCACCTTGAGATGCATCCGGAGGTGGTGGTCGCTGAAGAAGAGCACGCGCTGCATGGAGCGCGTGTTCTGGGTTGTCACGACTTGCCGGCGCAGAATGAGACGCCGGTGCACCATCATGTCGTTCGGCAAGTCTTGCCGGAGAAGATGGCGGTGGTGGGAGTGTGACTCCCGCTGGAACCGAGGCTCCTGCCGGTGGTTGCATGTTGGAGGGATTGCCTCCGACAGCTTGAGCAGCAGGTTGCCCGTTGGATGATCCAGCCGCAGAATTCACCATTCTTGAAGATCTCAGGCGCCCCTACCTGGCGCGCCAACTGTCGACTGTTGGAGTCGGCAGATCCCCTGACACTAAGAAAGTGTTTAAAGGAGTTGTGGTTCGGTTTGGGCGCGCGGAGATCTAAGAAAGTGGAGTGCGATTTGGACACGAGTGACACAGTAGTTTACGTGGTTCGGGCCGCCTGAGCGTAATACCCTACTCCACGGGTGTGTGAGTTGTATTCACTTGTGAGCCTGAGTGTGTTCCCCAAAAGTCCCCCCCGTGTATCGTCGGTTTGTCCTTTTATAGCATAAGGACAAACCGTTACAAGTCAGCCTGGCCCGACATGTGGCCCTGGCGGTTATTAGTATTGATACACGAGATTAATTGTTGTTAATAACCCTGTAACGGCTCCGACAGTGCTGTTACAGGCGTTAAGATCATCCAATTAAATATCATTAATATGGAATTAATGATAATTAATTGGGTCTTGAAGTCCGTGGCTGTCCTTTGGAGATCCGGAGCTGTTATAACATCTCCCGGGGGTTTAAAGCGGCCAGCTCCGACGTATTGACACGTGGCAGCTCCGGAGCTTGCTCGTGGGAAGCGGGAAGCTCCGGGGCGGCCTGCTACGTGTCAGGTCCGGAGCTTCTCTCGGTCAGGGGCTATCTCCGGAGGTGCCGTTTCAGTACTTGGCCCGGAGCTTCACCCTTGCGGGTAATAGCTCTGGTCTGACAGTACACGTGGCAACCTAGAGGTTAACCATGTCGGAGAAGCGGGTCCGGTCACGTCTGGCGAGTGGGCCCCCTAGGGTCTTCAATTTGAGCAGATGTCCTCCCCTTGAGATCTTTGTAACCTCAGGGGGTGTATGGTTTTTAGGGTACCGACAGCCTCGTGGTGGCACTGTAGTCCTGGCTTATTCTCGCATGAACCGGTCCTTAGATCTAAAGCAAGCAAACCACCATAACATCCAACCCATCCACATACCAGGCTTGCTTAGATCACCCATTACCATACCATATTTAACCAGTTCATGTTAACCATAATCTCATCCATGCATAATTAAATTGAGTGGTATAGTTATTCTCATCCCAGTTGATTAAGCGAAGCAAAAAGGTAAAAGCCCTTCCCGACTCTCTACCATATATTCCAGGTGACAAGGGTGGTCAAACAAAACTAGTAAACTTCCTACCATAGGATTCCCATCAAATTGACACAAGCATGCAGTTTTGCAAACAAAAACATTTATTTTAAAACCAGGATCAATATGCTTCAAGGACACTTGCCTTGCTCTTGCTGTTGATCAGGGTCAAAGCCTTCAAACTCTTGATGCTGTAGATCCTCCGCGGCACTTTCTAGCGCAAATCCGTCTAATCCACACAATAAACATACAAGACAAGAAACACAATCAAAGAGTGCACAAATATTACTCAATATGATATGACATGCATGATTGATGCAAATGCAAGGTAGAACTTGTTACTAGATTGCTTTTAATGATAACTAACTAGTTCTAATAGCTTTTAACAAGTTTATACAAGTTTGGATTCAATTAGATCAAATTTTAGAATTAATTCAACACAATTTAACCAGAAAGATTGGACTAGTCCGCTAGGGACCGGACAAGTCCGCCCTTCACGAGATCAGCGGATTAGGGTTTTCTAGATCGACGTGAATTTGGAGATTAGGGGTTGAATTCACGTAAGGAAAAGAGAATAGAAGGTATACCAGGTGTTTAGAACTCCAATGAATTAAGAAACTTGGAGGTAGCACTTGGATCTTGATGATCTAGGGTTGGTGATGAACTTGGAGATGAATTGGTGGTGAAGGACGAAACTTGGTGGAGATCTTGATCCTCTTTCGTTTCCTCCTCTTCTTCTTCTTGCTTGGTATCTTCTCCTCCCTCCTTGATGGTGGCTCTCCACGAACTAGGGTCTGGGTGGGTGGAAAAGTGCCAAATAGATGTCAAACCAAGGGGTGGGGCTGTTTATATAGAGGTGGAGGCTAGGGTTAGATGGATTTCGAGTTTGGGATGAGTAGAGGCCGGTTTAGAGTCCCACATGAGCTCTAAAAGAGTTGGGCACGACGTCCCTAGGCCCACTTAACGTGAAACCCAAGAAACAAGTTGTAAAACAAAAGGTCAATCTTGGAGTCACGAAATATCGGACAAGTCCGGACAGGTCCAAAGAGAAAATCGGACAAGTCTGCCAAACATCGGACAAGTCCGAATTTGAACAGAAAGGAAAACGAACAAGTTCGCTGGAACACCGGACTAGTCCGAACAAGTCCAGGGACTTAACAAATTTTCAAGGATTCATGAAATACCGGACTAGTCCGCACAAGATCGGACAAGTCCGAAGTTGTCCAGAGGCAAATATCGGACTAATCCGCAGCAAAAACGGACAAGTCTGTTTTTAGTCAGAGATAAATCGGACTAGTCCTCAGCAAAACCGGACTAGTCCGCACTTTCCTACATTGTAAGTGCGGTTTTGCTCCAAACCAATTTTAAACTTGTTCCTCTTGTTATGGGTTAATGTTAAACATGTATATGAATGTATGCAAGGCATGATGCATGAAAATGAGGGTGTTACAAACCTACCCCCCTTAAAATGAATCTCACCCTCGAGATTCGACGCGGAAGAGAAGAGATAGGGAAATTCCTTCTTGAGATCATCCTCCAATTGCTTTGGTGCGGTTTGAGATGCTTCAAATTCTACGGTGATCCCTTCCTCATTAGTAAATTTCACCGTCTTCGTGGCACACTCAATAACTCCATTGTGCTTCCTCAACCAGTCCATACCAAGTATAATGTCCAATCCTTAGGAATCCAAAACAATGAGGTTGACGGAGAAGTCTACCCCCCTTATTCTAAGGCTTACTTTTGGACATACTATATTTGTCCTCATCTCTCCTCCAGGAGACTTAACCAACAGAGTAAACTTCATATGAGAGATAGGCAAACTATACTTAGCAACATACTTCGATGCAATGAATGAATGCGATGCTCCAGAATCAAATAACATAGTCGCGGGGTTGGAGTTGGCGAGAAACATACCAATGACCACGTCATCCGCTTGTTGAGCATCCTCCGTAGAGACATGGTTCACGTTGCCACGAGCAAAATTCTGTTGTCCACGGCTTCCTTGTGGCGCTCCTCCATTGGGTCTTGGGTTTTGCCTCGGTGCATTGCTCCCTTGACCAAGGCCTGACTTAGGACATTGATGCGCAAAGTGTCCAGCTTCTCCACAGGTATAACACTTCTTAACTCCACCAGAATTATTGGGACGAGCTTGGTTTTGAGCATTGGTTCCAGGAAAATCAGCACGAGGCGCATAAGGCATTGGAGGCCTAGGTGCCTGCATGACAGGGTGCTGCTGCACAAACTGAGTTGGGTGCTGTGCATAATCAGGGCGTTGTACAGAAGCAGAGGAGTTGTAGCATGGCGCATTAGGAGGCGCAAGGCGAGGGCGCACATTACTTCCTTGTTGTTGTCCTTGATATGACGCCTTCCTCTTGATTTCTTGCTCCATCTCACGAATCTTGTTCTCAACCACAATTGCTTTGTCCACAAGCTTCTGAAAATTGGCATAACCGCAATTGAGTAATTGCACTTGGATCTCATTGTTCAAGCCCCTCATGAACAAGTATTGTTTCCGGCTGTCCCGACTCACATCCTCAGGCGCATACCTTGAGAGTTGAGTGAATTTATTGAGATATTCACTCACGCTTGATCTTCCTTGCCTTAAATTCTCAAATTCTTGCCTCTTCAAGATCATAACTCCCTCGGGCACATAATGAGAACGAAAATTCTCCTTGAATTTGGCCCAAGTAATTCTCTCTTGGTTCTCATGAGCATTGCAATAAGAATCCCACCAATCTGCAGCTGCTCCAACTAGTTGATGAGAAGCAAATAGCACCTTCTCCCGGTTACTGCATTGGACAATAGCTAGCTTCTTCTCCACGGACTTGAGACAATCGTCCGCATCCATAGGGTTTGCGGCTTGAGCAAAGGTTGGCGGCCTAGTCCTCATAAACTCTCCCAGTCGGTTATGAGGAGGCGGGGGTGGCGTTGGAGGCATGTGGGGTTGATTGTTGATATTGCCAGCCTGCAGCTGTCCCATTGTTTGTATCATGGTCTGCATGAGCTGGTTTTGCATAGCCAGAAGCTGCTCAATATTGATAGCTCCATGAGCAGGTCCTTGTCCGTTGTTGTTCTGAGGTACTCCATGGTTCTCCTCCTCACCATTGGCATCCCTCTGGTTGCGAGTCCTCACCATCTGAAGAAGAGCAATAGGTAAGAATTAGAAAATGTCACCAACTACATGCATCAAAGGATATGAAGCTAACCAACTAGCTATACTAGCCTAGGTGGACATGGCAATGCTAAGGCATCCCAAAATCCTCTATTAAGCACACAAGCAAACAATATATATAGCAAACAGCACTCCAAGCAAAAACACATCGATTCCTGAGTGCTCCTATGTGCTCTAAAGTGTCCATTCTATTTAGGCTGCATCCTACGGTCAACATGTGGCTCTGATACCAATCTGTGACGCCCGGTTCCGATAATGAACCAAGCTAACGCATATGTGTGCCCAGGATGTTCAACACACATACACGCATGATTCACAAATGATAAACAGATAATTACCACAGCTCAAATTATTAAATAAGTACTCTTATTACATAATTTATTATATCCTCGAATACAAGCTCTAATGAATATTAATGACAAGTTCAACTAATGCAGCAGAAATAAACTAATTAAGCAACTAAGCAAAAGGGATAGCGCAGCTCCAATAACACGACAGGCAAAGCTGACGGTAGACACGGCCTAGATCTCCACATTATCGCCATTAAACTCATAATTCTGACCTGCAACTGTTGTGGGGGATTGCAAGAGTGAGTACATGTCGTACTCAGCAAGCGTGGAAAGTATGACATGTGGCTGATCAAATGACGACAATAATAATGGCAAAGTGCTGAAAAGTACAGTAAAACATTTGAAAAGCAACATATTATATGTATGTGAAGTAAACCCATCATAATCATAAATAATACCATAATACCAATCTGAATTCACTACCATCATCAATAATTCCAGATTTCACCATTTCCAAGAGCCATATCCAATACCAGAAATTAATCCATAACCATTACCAAACCATAACCATCCCATTTACCAATTTCCCTCTAATCATGTAGGTCATCCAGGCGCTCATAACCGGGAGCACGGCTATCATGATAGTTTATTTAGACTCTGCAGAGTTTGTACCACTTTACCCACATGTTTGTGATTTCATCACCCGTCGGCGACTAAAGAACCTCCCTTATGCCAATTACACTTCATTTGGTGTATGGCCAAGAGATCACAAAATAGCCTTTACAAAGGGATTACTAGCCTATTTAGACCCCCACTGAGGTTTCACCGGTGGCGATGTCTCCCGCAGAGCACATCTTCAACCAAGGGCCCCCTCTTGAGCCATTCGGATTCCAGGGTAGCCCCACCAACCATCAACAAACCCAATCTGACTACCCCTTCCCCGAGCATCCACAATGGTCCAAACAGCACTAGCAAAGCCCTAATTAATCAGCTATGCCGCACCCATACTTGGCCTCGTGGTGGCACTGTAGTCCTGGCTTATTCTCGCATGAACCGGTCCTTAGATCTAAAGCAAGCAAACCACCATAACATCCAACCCATCCACATACCAGGCTTGCTTAGATCACCCATTACCATACCATATTTAACCAGTTCATGTTAACCATAATCTCATCCATGCATAATTAAATTGAGTGGTATAGTTATTCCCATCCCAGTTGATTAAGCGAAGCAAAAAGGTAAAAGCCCTTCCCGACTCTCTACCATATATTCCAGGTGACAAGGGTGGTCAAACAAAACTAGTAAACTTCCTACCATAGGATTCCCATCAAATTGACACAAGCATGCAGTTTTGCAAATAAAAACATTTATTTTAAAACCAGGATCAATATGCTTCAAGGACACTTGCCTTGCTCTTGCTGTTGATCAGGGTCAAAGCCTTCAAACTCTTGATGCTGTAGATCCTCCGCGGCACTTTCTAGCGCAAATCCGTCTAATCCACACAATAAACATACAAGACAAGAAACACAATCAAAGAGTGCACAAATATTACTCAATATGATATGACATGCATGATTGATGCAAATGCAAGGTAGAACTTGTTACTAGATTGCTTTTAATGATAACTAACTAGTTCTAATAGCTTTTAACAAGTTTATACAAGTTTGGATTCGATTAGATCAAATTTTAGAATTAATTCAACACAACTTAACCAGAAAGATCGGACTAGTCCGCTAGGGACCGAACAAGTCCGCCCTTCACGAGATCAGCGGATTAGGGTTTTCTAGATCGACGTGAATTTGGAGATTAGGGGTTGAATTCACGTAAGGAAAAGATAATAGAAGGTATGCCAGGTGTTTAGAACTCCAATGAATCAAGAAACTTGGAGGTAGCACTTGGATCTTGATGATCTAGGGTTGGTGATGAACTTGGAGATGAATTGGTGGTGAAGGACGAAACTTGGTGGAGATCTTGATCCTCTTTCGTTTCCTCCTCTTCTTCTTCTTGCTTGGGATCTTCTCCTCCCTCCTTGATGGTGGCTCTCGACGAACTAGGGTTTGGGTGGGTGGAAAAGTGGCAAATAGATGTCAAACCAAGGGGTGGGGCTGTTTATATAGAGGTGGAGGCTAGGGTTAGATGGATTTCGAGTTTGGGATGAGTAGAGGCCGGTTTAGAGTCCCACATGGGCTCTAAAAGAGTTGGGCACAACGTCCCTAGGCCCACTTAACGTGAAACCCAAGAAACAAGTCGTAAAACAAAAGGTCAATCTCGGAGTCACGAAATATCGGACAAGTCCGGACAGGACCGGACTAGTCCGAAGTCGTCCAGAGAGAAAATCGGACAAGTCTGGCCAAACATCGGACAAGTCCGAATTTGAACAGAAAGGAAAACGGACAAGTCCGCTGGAACACCGGACTAGTCCGGACAAGTCCAGGGACTTAACAAATTTTCAAGGATTCATGAAATATCGGACTAGTCCGCACAAGATCGGACAAGTCCGAAGTTGTCCAGAGGCAAATATCGGACTAATCCGCAGTAAAAACGGACAAGTCCGTTTTTAGTCAGAGAGAAATCGGACTAGTCCTCAGCAAAACCGGACTAGTCTGCACTTTCCTACATTGTAAGTGCGGTTTTGCTCCAAATCAATTTTAAACTTGTTCCTCTTGTTATGGGTTAATGTTAAACATGTATATGAATGTATGCAAGGCATGATGCATGAAAATGAGGGTGTTACATATATGGAAAAGAGCTCAAGAGTTGAATAGATTAGATCATTGTGTATGGAGTGTGTTGGAGAAACACACCCCAAGAGCTCAATCACAAGAAAACTCACTCACTGAACTAATTTATACAGGTCCAGACTAGTCCGATGATATCCGGACTAGTCTGATAACCCCTCTATTCAAAATTGGACAAGTCCTCCCAGTGCAGACTTGTCTGCACAGTCCAGGTTTACACAGACCGGACTAGTCCGATATCACCACTGACTAGTCCGATATCTTTCTGACTAAGATTGGACTAGTCCTCCCCAGTGCGGACTAGTCCTCAACACTTCACAATGCACAAACATGGGACAAGTCCGATAATATCTGAACTAGTCCGATAACCTCTCTGACTAAAATCAGACAAGTCCTCCAAATGCGGACTTGTCCCCAATTCACTAAGGAGATCACCACATCCGGACTTATCCGAAAATAATCGGACTAGTTCGAACTTTTCCAGATCCTAAATTGGACTAGTCCGCCCCAAGGCCGAACAAGTCCAATCTTCTTGAGAACTTAGGGTTTCCTACACGCCGCACACCAGACTAGTCCGTACTCCACCACAGACTAGTACAGACCCTCAAAACCCTAATGGTAACTTTTGGAAACACCATATAAATAGATGTGCACGACCCTACTTTCAACACTCTCGACTCCCTGCGCTGTCACACCCTCCAAGAGCTTAGAAAACACGTCTCTCCACGTAATTCAATGCAAGAAAGATCAAATCCCTGAGGATTCATCTTGGATCAAAGGAGAGACACGATTCACATATTTGAGCTCTTGGGTTTGACTGACACACTCCTGTTGTTTCATTGTTGATCTTAAGAGTGTGTTATTAGTGGTGTTTGACTTGTAATTTTGGGGAGCCCTCAACTTGTGAGAAGGCCCCTTGAACTTGGTGATTTACCCCTGTGATAGTGAAAGATAATTGGCCTTCGTGGCGATTCGACGAGGTTAGGGTCAGTGAAGACCCGATCCTTTTGTGGGCTCCTCAACGTGGACGTAGGTTGCCTTTGTGGGAACCGAACCACAGGACAAAATCTTGTGTCAAACTTGTCCTTAAGTTTTTCATATGCTATTCTAGGGTTTACTTGATCTTGTACATCTTAAGTTAAAACATTCAAATCAAGGTTAATTTGTGCTACACTTAATTTCATTGACTCAATACTTTCAATCTACACACTATATTCTGCTGCGTACTGTGCTAGTATTAAAATCATTGATCTGACTTGATCAATCTAGTCTGCACGCACCGGATTAGTCCGCACTCTACCGGATTAGTTCGATTTCCTAGTATTTGATCAAGTTGGTAAGTGTTGTAGGTTCCGACCAAAATTTAAAAAGGACTATTCACCCCCCCCCCCTCTAGGCCACATTCAAAGGGGCCTGCTGTCGACGTCTCTACGACGATGGTGGACAGCGCCAGAGCATCCAACTCCGGCACCTCCCAAGGGGCCTGCCGTCGACGTCTACAAGGAGATGGTGGGCGACGCTGGAGCATCTAGCTCCGGCACCTACAAGGGGCTTGTCGTCGACGTCCAGGGACGTCAACGACAACACCAAGCACGGATAAGTGACTAAACTCTCCTGCTCCGCTCTTGTTGATAACAGAGTTCCCTTGCGATAGCCTGTAAACCAGGGGCCTGTCGTTGACGTCTCTACGATGATGGTGGACGACGCCGGAGCATCCATCTCTAGCACCTCCCAAGGGGCCTGCCGTCGACGACTCCACGATGATGGTGGACGACGCCGGATCATCCAGCTCAGGCACCTCCCAAGGGGCCTATCGTCGACGACTCCACGGCGATGGTGGACGACGCTGGAGCATCCAGCTCTGGTGCCTCCCAAGAGGCCTGCTGTCGATGACTCTGCGATGATGGTGGACGACGCTGGAGCATCCATCTCTGACAAATGGTGGCACTACAACACTCCAACCACCCCCGCTCCACTCGGGGCTAGTTCAAGAAATTCTGCGATCAAGTGGTAGATGTGCTTAGCCAACTAACCACATCTACCAAGGGGCCTCTAAGGGGATCCACATGCAGAAAATCAATGGATGATATTTCGGCCATGTCAATTGTGCAAATTGTTGGTCCTATGAAACCAACGAGCTCAACAAAGGTTCTGCAAATCCTTACGTAGCTAAGGACTCAGAACAACAGTTGAAAAGCACAGAGACAAGGCAAGAAGCCAAACACAAATTCGAGTTCATTAAGGAATTCTTTACAAGGGAGGGTGAACCCCGAATACAAAAAACAAGCTAACAACCTCAACCCCGATTGAACTGCGCTACGACATGTTTGGCGGCTTCCTTAACTTCCGCCGCTGGTGTCGCCTCGCGTTCCTCAACTGGGCCTTCAAAAACTGGCTCCTGTGGCAAATTAAGGTATCGGCTCCGGTAGCACACCAAGACATGTGATGCCACCGTCTCTACCGCCGTCATACCCTTGGCTTCCAGACGCTCCCGCAGAACAAGCTCCTGGTTGCGATGCTCTGCTGCCTTCTCCCGGGCTCGAACGTCAAGATCGTGCAGGAGTTCCTGACACTCACCTAGGTGATGCGCCCGATCCTGCGCCAAATTGCTCCCCCGAAGCTCAAGGTCTTCGAGGCGGGACTAGAGTCTATCCTGATCGGCCTCAACCCAGGCCGTTATCGCCTGCGTTGCCACCTCCTGTTCAGCAACAGCAGCCTCCCTCTTGGCAATGGCGGCTTCTTGTCAACTCAGGGCGTCTTGACAGATAGCAAGAGCGTGCAGGCGGGCGTCAGCAGCGTCGTTGGCTGCCTTGGCGTCGGCCAGAATCTTCTGGGTCAAGGCGACTGAGGGCCCTCACCAAGCGGTGCCTCACCTCTAGTTCCTTGCTCTCCTTCTAGTACTTCACCTTTGCCTCGGCGATCCTTGAGCTCAGGAGACCCTCCGAGCCTCGGAGGCGCTCGCCCTCGGCACGCAGCTTCTCCCACTCTGCAGAAAGAGTCTCCTGTGCCCGGTGGAGGTTGGATTGCACCTGAAGGATGTTGGATTGCGTCAAGTTCATGACATCGGAAAGCCACTACGGCTGCGCCAAAGTCAAGGAAGGTCGTTCGGTGATCATCTCGGGGACCCCTTCCTCCCGTAGCGGTGAAGGCGAGGCCACCAGTACTGGGGATCTTGCCCCCGGAGTCTGAGCAGAAGTTGCGGTACCACCTGACACAGCAGGGCCACCATCGCTTAGAGAGTCGCCCGCCGAATCGGTAGCAGTGGAGGTCAGACCCCCAGCCCCTGGAGTCGGCTTCGACATGGCCTCTACCACGACGTTCGGAGGTGCCTCTGCCATGACGACCGGAGGTGCCTCTAGCGTGACAACTGGAGATGCAACCGGAGATGCTTCACTACCCACGCCGGGCACAGACGCTGGAGCAGCGCTCCCCTGAACAAGCTTGGCAGGCTGCACAGCCGTAGCATCCTCGGCCGCCTTCAAAGCACTTTTGTGCACTACCCCCGGCGATAGGGGCCTCACAACAGCTGACGTAACCCTGCAAATCAAGATCAAGCCATGACCAATCAACATAGGCAGTCGAGTTAGTAGAACAAGCATTGGTAAGAATTCCTTACCGACGTCCCCGAAAGCTCCAGCGAGCCTCCACTTTCGGCGACCCTGAAGCCACAGGCCCTGGCGATGGCGTAACATGCGATGCCATCCCGACAGGGCCTCCGCCAAAATCACCAGCAGTGCCGCTGCACTGCGCCGGTGTGCTTCCACCAACCCCAACAGAGCCACCTCTCGAGATGCTGATGACGTCAGCTTGAGGCCTTTTGCCTGAGGCTCCGGTGGTGTGATGCTGCCGGAGTCCCCTATGGCACCCTGGATCGCGCAGGTGTCGGGGATGCTGGATGACGTGCCAGCCGCCGCTTGACGGACCAAACCTCCCCCCAATGAACCGCCGATGCCAGGTACTGAAGAGGGGCGCGCTGGTGGACGCTGACTTGGAGCGAAGGTCACCTGCGGCGGCGCCCTAGGTCCTTCATGACCTCGACCACCAGGGCCTTCCCTTTGCCTACATCGGGGACCGGTGCCTTCCCCTTACCTACGTCAAGGACCAGCGCCTTGCCTTTCCCCCCAGCAATGGGCGCCTCCTCCGCCCCGGAGGCTTTGGAGCCTGAAGAAGGTGCGGACTCCTCTGAAGAGTCGATGATGGCCAGGCCCCGGCTCTCATCGCCAACCTGCCGCGGCGCAAGACCAATCGCATCCAAGTTGGGCATCTCCTTCAGAACCTTCATCTGAAGGTCCCGATCCATGCAAAGCGGTGGGCAAGCCTACGGAAGGTTGAAGACGTCGTCCGACAGTAGGTCATCGCATGCCTTGGACATTGCTTCAAACACCTCCTAAGGCGTCGTCTCCGTGTCGCGACCCCTTAGCAACCTGTTACCATCTTGGAGCCCGAAGTAGAGCCATGCAGGGCGGCAACGGTGCTGGAGAGGGGGCACACAGTGGCGAACGAAGTCGGCCATCACCGACAGCTCCGACAGGCTGGTGTCCGCCAGGAATTAGATCCTCTCCATCACCGACGTGTACGCCGCCTCAAGCTCCGAGCGTTCCTCCCATGTTGCCTTCCTAATCACTGGCCAATCGGTGGGAAGGACCATGCGATCATGGGCATTGGCATGTACGACCACCCAGTCGCTCCTCCAGTCGGGCCACTTCCCCGAGGAGAGCGAAGTAATGTACTTAAAGGGGTTGTTGGCCTGATACTGGAAGTAGAAGCCACCGAGGAATTTGGTTTTGTTCTTCTTCCCGGTTCGCCTCAGCACGAAGAACTGTCGGAACACTGGCACGCATGGGCACACCCCGACAACATCTCGCTGAAATGCGAGAACACCGCCACCACCACCGGAGAGTTCGACGACAGGTGATGGAGCTGGAGCCCAAGGACTTCCAGGAGTGTCACTAGGAAGGAGGAAACACGAGGGACGAACCTGGAGTATGCGTACGCCTGGAAGAAGATGATCTCCTTCTCCCCCAATTCCAGTGGCAAGGAGCCGGGGCGGATCAGATCCTGTCGTTCCTTGTCCTCCCGGCTGAAAAGTCGCCTTACGGGTGAGACATCCTCCATTCGGTAAGGAGGCAGAGCTGAGTCCATTGGAGCATGGGGTTGAGAACCTCAAGGATGGGCAGAGACACAAGGAGGGAGTCGAAGGCTCGAATGCTTGGGACGTGCGGAAGAAAGGAAACTCCATTGCCCACAAAGGTACCTTCTTAAAGTACCCTAGTGGCGTTTGGGCGCACCGTGCAAATTTGAGCGGACTCCAAATCAACGGCTCGTAACACGGCGTCCATGACGAGCGGGCCCAAGTCCCTCGTTAGAAAAGCCGGCCCGAGCAGTTCCCCGCCAGAGAAGGCAACCCGGCGGTTCCCATAAAGACGGAAGTGAAAGCAGTAGAAGTGCAACAGGCGCCATGGGAACCGTCGCGATAACGTTGCAGCAAGCAAAGATCCCGTCGCAGCAACAAAAGAGCGCACCGCTTCAACTGATCTTGACAAAATTAAAAGACCGCGCGGGAAAACAGGATAAGGCCCCACCCTCGGGCTCGTCGCCTCACCCCAAGGTGGACCTAGGGGCCACTGTCGGTACCCAGCATATCGGGTACCCTCGCCCACAAGCTAGAGCCGCCTAGGTACCTCGCCTCCCAACAGGGACAGGTTCCGAGGGCGCCACGTGTTCAAAGAAACCTGGACCCGCCGGCTTCTGATGAGAAGTCTGGGGTGCCCACGAGACATCCAAAAGGGGAGCCCAACTCCACCTTGACGACAGGCTCCCACGCAACCATGTGTCCAGCAGGACAGGACCCAACCTCCTCCGCAGAGGTGAGCTCCCAAGCTTCCACGTGGCCCACAAAGTAGAGACCTGATCTCCCCAGTGGAGGCGAGCACCCGAGCTCCCACGTGGCCCTCGGGGCGAGACCTGGCCTCCCGCACGGAGGTAAGCTCCCAAGCTGTCGCGTGGCCCACAAAGTCGAGACCCGATCTCCCCAGCGAAGGCGGGCACCCAAGCTACCACGTGGCCCGCGAGGTGAGACGTGGCCTCCCCCACGGAGGTGAGCTCCCGAGCTGCCACGTGGCCCACAAGACGGACGTGGCCTCCACCATGGCGGAGAGCTCCCCAGCGACCGCACGGTCAGTCCACTTGTCCTGAGTAGATAGTGGGGAAGTTAAGAGGGTGGTGCGCCTTGTCTCCATCAAGCCTTGAAGATCCGCGGCTTCTCCAGGCGCATGGCGCGGCGCACGCCTAATGTCAGGTACCGCTACGACTAATCGCATCACAGTGAAAGCACCGCATGCCTATCCCCCTCCGCCAAGTGGGTAGCTTAAGGCGCCAGAGACAGTTGGATGGGACATTCCCTGCCAATATCAGCAACGGCGCGTGGACTACTGACAACCAGGGCGACCAGACGGCGAGTCCTCACGTCTGTGATCAAAGCAAGCTTACAGAAGAAGCCTTAGATCTCTTAGGATAAGATCGCCCCGGGATCACCTGTCGGACCCCGGGAGCCCACTTGTAAGGCGTTCGACCTTGACTATAAAAGGTCCGGACCGCCATCGCTACAAGGACAAGTCTCTAATCCCAATACACACACTCGCATACACACTCATCAAGCAATATAATCCACCGTAGAGTAGAGTGATACGCTCCTTGCGGCCCGAACCACGTAAAAACTCGACTGTTTCATACTCTTCCGCTAGAACACTAGTTTGAGGCCTAAGCACCGCCGAACAAGAACCTTTGAGGGTTGCTCCTTAGCAGATCCGGCAGAATTGTCGCATTGACCATTCAACACGTTCCATCTCAAATTTTTTTTACGTACTGGAACAAAGCGTATTCTATAAGAATTTATCGATTCGAAATGGTATATATATACCGGTTCATTCAAGAAATATTTATGCCCCCAAATTGGGCCTGAAAGCCTGAAAGGACAAAATAGGCCTGCCAACTAGGCCCATCGTCTCATCTTTTCCTTCGTCGCCCTCTGTACACGCAACTACGGCCAGCGGCCAGGCAGCGTGCCATCGTCGCCTCGTGGTTTGCGGTGACTCGATGGTCCGCCACGGTCCACGGATCTGCATCCGTATAGCTCTCTGACGCGCCGCTTGGTTTGCGCAATTGCTCGTTCCGCCCTCCACAAAGCTCGAGGAATGCACACTTGATATTTGCTTGCTTCCCGCATCTCTGGGACGTAGAAGTTCGAGATGCCGAAGCAGGGAGTGAGGAGGATCTCTTGAAGTGTTTCAGGCCATGGAGCATGCAAAAAGCTGGTCGAACATCCATGCCTGCAGCCTGTCGTCTGATACAACGCTCGAAGATGTCTTCATCAAAGTTGCTGAGGAGGGTGACATGTCCTATGCGTAGACGTTGTACTTGGACTTTCATAGTTGGAATATACTCCTTCCATCTCCAAATATTTGACACACTTTAGTTCAAAAATACTTCTTCTGTTTTCAAAGGTTTGTCGTTTTCTAGTTCAAAAATGAACTACAAAACGACAAACTTTTAGAAACGGAGGGAGTACTTAATTACTGGTTATATATATGTGGACTGATCTGTTAGGTACACCTGGATAACATTCATCCGTCAGTACGTAAGTTGGAATTGGAATTCCATGGATGATAAATATGATTGAGACAGGTCAAATAATCTACAAAAATGATTGGTTTGACCTTGTGAAAATGATGTTTTAAAGACACGTATGCAAGATCGAATTTGAAATTGCAAACTCCGTTGTGTGGGCGTGTGGCACATTCGCACATCTCTTCACTTGACCCCGTCAGTTTCTAAGAAGAAGGTTCGAGACAAGTTGATTTCCAACAGATTCCAATCGATTTATTGGAAGAATGATGCTATGAATAGACAAGTCACTACGTGCGATTGCTGGAAACCATAGGACTCGACTTTCTAAAAAAGAAACCATTTATAGGACTATTATATTTACATCAGTAACAACATCTTTGATATGACGTGTGGGAATTAACTTTGCATTAATTGGCAAATGAATTTATTTGTACCTCATAGCGACAAGTACCCTCTGGAAGAAGTCAAGCTTTACAAAATGACATCTCTCCCTTGTTTGAAATGGCAAGCCATGAGTACCGGCCGGGTCACATGCATATATATGCGTGGACTATTCAGCACTGATCATCGGGGAATAAACTGTCAGTGACCACGGCAACACGCTGGGTTTGACTACCAAAGATAGAACGAGCATCCAGTTAATTACTGATCCTACTGAGTTTTCTTAACTAGACCTCGTCAACCATCTCTCTAACAAGAGTTTATATTCCCTCTGTTCTTCAATGATTGTCGTTTCAGAAATTCAGAAACTGAAAATAAACTAACGGATGTTGTCTGAACGACAAACAATTAGACAGAGGGAGTAACTATAACGTCGTATTTCCCTACTAGCTAGTCCCACCCGTGAGCTAGGCACCTAGAGCTAGGTGAGCATCGCCTCACCACCTTCATAACAAATTACTTGTTGTTTAGAACAAGTAATTTAGTTCAAAATGAATTATATTTTTTGTCTTAAGTATCAAGTAATTTGAGGTAGAGGGAGTAGACCAGGCTAGCTGATCCATAGCGAAACAAGGCGACGAATCGGTCGGATCGATCACTCTTTTGGAGTTGAACTCATCGCCGTTCAGCCTTCAGCGATCACGACAGCACGGCGCCCGGTCTCCGTGTTTGACTGCGACGAAGCAAGCAACCGGGTCATCACGCGCTAGCTCGCTCCAATGCTGCGCCCAGCTCGCTACAAAAGCGGCCGCGCCCTCCCGTCGTCCAGCATAAACCATTTCCAATCTTCCCATTAATTTGTCCGCAAGCTAGGCGCCGCCATGGCCATGGCTGCCTCTCGTCTCCTGCAGGCCCCGTCGCCGGCGACCCTAGTGGTCGTCCTGCCGCTGCTCCTACTCTTAATAATGGCGGCGTCTCCGCACTATGACGGTGCCTTTGCCGTCGCCGAGACTAACGGATCTCCCACACGTACGTGAGCTATCACACCATATGCATGCATATGCTAGCTCTAAGAATAATCACGTACGTACACACCCCTAGCTAATTTGACGTGTCGTTTCCGTCGTGCACACATACGGGCAGCGAGCAGCGGCGTCCAGCACAACTTGGTCCTGATCACCGGCGGCGGTGATAAAGGAGAAGGCCGTCGGGCTTCACCGGCGGTGAAGCGGAGTCTAGCTCGTCGTATACTACATACAAGTGAGTGAGGAAAATCTTGGCACTGATACGCCACAATTAGCTAGCAATTTACGCCACAAAGTCGTCTAACGTTTGTGCGCTTGGACTTCTCGTTTTGCAGGTTTTGACGGGACTCATCCGGTTCGCGTCTCCTGTTGTTAAAAAAATAAGTCCTGCTTAATTAAAACTGCTTTCCTCGTTCTTACATGAGCAGATTACCTGTGAATTCGAATAACAGCTGGTCGTAAATAAACTCTCAGCAGGTTGATTGGTCCACAACTCAGGAAAAGAGTTGATTTATTATTATTATTATTTGTACTCTTTCCGGTCTTCAAAAGTTTGTTATTTTCTAATTAAAAATAAATTAAAAGGTGATAAACTTTTGGAGTTGGAGAGAATAATAGTTTGTTAGAGGAAACTAACGAATAAAGTTTTGAACAAAATTCAATTTCTTATCTTTCAAAAAGAAGATCCAATTTCTTTATAAAAAAATCTAATAAGGCGTGAAAAAATATAATAAAGTGTGAGAGCAGATGTGTCAAGATCGAACGACGACAAACAATTAACGCCTTACTGCCGATATATAGGAAGTTCTGCTGAAAAACTGTTCAATTCTTATCAGTTTTCACCCTTGACGAAATAACCACGAAATGTATCATTCCCTCTCAATTTTGTGACGTATTGGAACAAAGTGTATTCTATAATGATTTTATCGATTCAAAATGGTAAAAATACTAGATCAAGAAATATTTGTATCCCCAAGTCGGGCCTTAAGGTTTGAATGCTGAAAGGACAGACCTGCTAGGCCCATCTCATCTTTTTCTTCATCGTCATATGGTTCTTTAAAAAAAATCAAAATTTAAAAATGTAGTGTCCGTTTCAAATAACCGCAAAAATAGATGCATCTCACTTCTTTACTGTGACGAGATGAGATTTAAACCGGTTCAGAACACTAACATGAAAATTATTTTAGCCGAAGGTCTATTACGTAAAATTTTCACCAAATCTCACCGCTTGATGATACTAAATTTGGTGACAGACGGCAACCTTTGCGTAAAACTCATTATATTCAATGTGCAACTCCTTATATTTACCTCAAAATAAAAAAAAACATTATATTTAAGGCGGCCAGGGCGCCGATCTCCCGGAAATGCTGGATGCGCTCGGCCTGTTTGTTTTTGCTTATAAGCAATTTATGAAATGAGTAAAGTACATCAGTGGTCCTTGAACTTGTCTGGATGTGTCATCTAGGTCCATGAACTTTTAAAGTGCATATTTATGTCCATAAACTTTTTAAACTGTGTCATCTGGGTCCAAAATACTGAAAGTGCCCCTATATTTATTAACAAAACTGCCACAACCCGAAATTTCAAACCAGTTAAAAACCACTCCGAATTAAAATTTTTGAACAAATCTTAAACAAACATTAATCGATAATAAAAATCAAGGTGAATGAGTGTGCAAATGCAAATTCATACACCTTTAAAATGAATCAGACTACAAAATAAATCTAAAGTAAACAAAAACAATTATGAAAGTATAAATAGAATTGAGATGTGTTTATATTAACCCACCCATATTTAAATTGGAGAACGAAGGAGAACACTCTATTGATTATATACCATAGAGCCTTAAGTTGGTCCAACCATAAGATGAGAACCAATGAAACATGAACTCCGATTGCAAACCTAAAATTCAAATGACTAAAATAGAAAGTAATTGAATAGATGAGAGTGACGCATGCATATACGAGGGTGTGTGTACCCAATAAATAAAATAAAATAAAAACAAATAAAACCGACAATAAATATATAACCAGAAAAAGGGGGCCACAAAATATTTAAATATAAATAATTCTAAAAAGAGGAATCGTCCACTTAAAACCCAATTCGGATTCGAACTGGAGTTTAGATTCAAATTGTGAGAAAGGAAATTAGAAAATTCAGGGAATAAAATAAAATAGAAGAAAGAATAAAGAAAAGGAGGAAAACAAAAAACCCAGCCAGCCCAGCTCCCTTCCTTTTCTCCAGTGTGCGGTCCAATTTCTCTCCCCCCCCTCTTCTACAACGTGCTGCCCAGCCTCTTTCCATTGTGCGGCCTGCTCTGCCCCTCTCTTCTGCGCGCACACGCGGCCCGGCCCGCCGCTGTGCTTCTTCCTTGTTCCACTGCCTCTGTCTAATCCCTCGAGAAAAGCTGACCGCGCCCGAGAAAACGGCGACAAGACGCGAGCCCGTAGCGTTGCCCGTCACCGTCCGTGCTCATCCACCCCTGTTCCCTCCTGGCTTCACCTTGACGCGCCATCATGGCCCTGGCAAATGCGTGCGCCAAGGAACAAGGCGCAACCACCCCTTTTCCATGAATTCCGCCAGCGCCAACCTCCCTAAGACCCGTCCTTCATCCTGTCACCCCCACTTTTTCCACCTCGTCGCGTGCTCCACCGCCTTAGTCACGTTGCACCAGCGCCGACGCACTGGTAGCGCCGCTTGCCAGCTCGCAAACGCCCGAGAGCTAGCCCGCTCCCTTCGTACCGCCTCTCGGCCACCACCTTCGAACCACTATAAAAACGGCCTCCCTGTCTCCATGTTGCACGAAACACCACCCTCACACCTCTCTCCACCTGTTTGCGCGAAGAACCGAGGTGACCGAGCCCCGCTCCCTTGAGTACGGCGAGCTCCCTCTGTTCTTTCCCAACTCCGGTCGCCGAAGCTCGTTCCCGATCCGGTGAGAGTATTCCCCAATTAACCTTGCCAGTACATCCATCAACTAGTGCTTTATCTAGAACGTGTGTTAGTTCATGGAATAGCTTAGTGTAGCGAGCGTTCGTCGATAACCCTAGTTGCGCCGCCGCCGCGTTCTTCCCGTCGCCGGCCGCCGTGGGTGCCGCCCCGGTCAGGCCGAGCGCACCAACACTCTCCATGTAACCTGGAACGCACCCACGACACACTAATCCCGCAAAAACTCGCATGCAAAGTTAGATCGACGGCGCGACGCCGCGCGCGGCCGCCACGGCCCGCCGCCAACTGCCGCTGATGCCGCTCCGGTCCTATTTGGTGCGCCTCCGCACTCCCCCAGACCCTAGCTTCGCGTAGGTGCAACCCAAATCGAGCCTAATCACCCTCGCACGCAAGTTCGCCGAACGCCGCTACCGCTCACCGCTGCATACCGTCGCTGGTCGCCGTCGATGCCTCCCCGGCTCAGGAAAATGCTTCGCACGCACCAGAACACTCCAGCACACGAGCACGACAGCCAGATTTGGAGAATACGGGAGCCTGCTCGGAGATCCGCCGTCGCTGATTGCCTCCGGCCGGCGCTCCCTGCCACTCCCCTGTTCTGCCTGTGTTGTGCCTACGTGGCACTCACCTGGCCGCCACCTAAGTGCCCAGTCAGCGCCACCTCAGGGCCACGCATGCACCATCCCCCTGGCCCCATTGGGTGAGCCCGGCCCACGTAGACCACTCACGTAGCGGCCTGTAGACCAAGCTTTGATCCATAGGGCACCCCCCTGCGCCACTGCCAGGAAGGCCCTACACGTCATCCCCTGCAAGATAGCTAAACTACTAAGTACACACACATGCTCACACGATTAGAAAATCCCCAACCTGTCAGCCTCTGTTTGGATATAAAAATGCTAGGTCTACCCAGGCTGTGTACGCAAAAGGTAACAAACTGTATTTCTTGATATAAGAAAAATTCTGGAAAAAATTTCCTAAAAATCCTTAACTGCTTATAGAACATATTAGGAATGACTAATAGAATAAATTAATTGTATATATAGTAGTAGATATTATTAGCTTACCTAAAATGAATTAATCTGTTAGGAAATTAAAAAGGATTTATGTATAGGCTCTAGAATGATAAACCTTCACAAATAATTTTCTAGGAATTCTCTACAAATATTTAGAGAGTACTATAACATGAATTAGAGATGTTTATCTCAAATAAATTATAAGAAGTATAAAAATATTTTTATTTTGTTATAAATCATTAAATTAATTGGGAATTAGGAAAATGCATGTTTAGTCTCCGAAACCAACAATTAGCTGCAAATATATAGGAATATTACTTCACCTCTAAAATACAACTTAGGTAGTATTTATCTAATATGAATATGGGATAGGAAATTGATTATCATGCCCATAGAAAAATCAAGTTATTAATCATAATTAGTAAAATACGCGTAGAAACTCACAACTAAATGATCTCTCCACAATGGTCTTCTAAATATACCAAGGAATGCATTACTAGAACTTTAGAATAATAATTGAATAAAATAAAATATAATGAACTAACTAGTCTCACTATAGAAAAACGATTAAAGAGCTATTGGATAATGAGAATTTGTATGCAAGTCCTAAATAGAATAGACCCACCACTTGTAATTCTCTGATGTCATAATATCCATGCACTAAAGTAATTCTTTAATAAGTCAATAACCTTTAGAGTATACTAAGATAATAATATATTAAGAAATAGAATGGGATGGTAAGTCACAGAAACATTGCCTTAAGTCCAAACATGTTAGGACTCATGCTTAGTCTCTAAAATACGCGAGACTTAAATTAGTATAACTTTAGTGAATATATTACTGTGAAGATAGGATAAATATAAAGAAGGTTCATATAAGTTACAGTCAATTCATTGACCCTACTGTAGGTAGTTTATGATATAAACTAGTGAGTTCACCTTGATTATCATAAACCAAGTAAATAACCTGTGGATCGAAGGAAATCATATTCAACCTCAAACTTGGAAGTCTTGACACTCATAACTATATAAAGTAATTATTGAAAATAAAAACCTATAGCATAGTAAGACTAAGAACTAGGCAATCAAACTAGGAAGACCGATGATAACGTTAAATCTTCAATGATTAGTTGACCAAAGAAATAATAATGTTTTCAAATAAGCTACCATTAGAATGATGTATCCTCCATAAGCCTTCTCAGATCTTAGAAATCGTGTTAGTAAACGATTGTTTGTACTTATTGGAGTTCTATTTTGATTTCTTAGATCTTTATCGATGAATCGTAATTTCTTCGCATAGCTATGTACCTAGTAATCAGAGAGTTTGCGAAGGAGATATTCAAGACCCCAATCACGAAGAACAAGACAAGGACTCTGATAAACCAACATAAAAGCAAGCTCTAACTCCTTGATCATATTTCACCTATGTTTTGCAATCGCACCTATAGCCTGTTTTCATTGCATGATTGTATGTCTATTTTAAAATGTTGTTATGCTATGAACCACTTGATGTGGTAGCATGATCTATGTTGATGACCGAGTATCGGTGTTAGCTACTAGCCAACGATAAACAGTAACATGATAGTTACTCGCTATCAACGGCTTAAAACAAGACACTACATCAGTTACGATAACAGCAGTGACTATCATAATCCCCTCCTTGACAACTCAACCCCTTGACAAACTGATAGCTTCATCACTGCGCTATAGCAGTGATGTGAGCACCTCCTTGTTAGTATCATGCTTAGGAACCCCTGCGATGTTCGCATCGCGAACCACTACACACTGTATATATGATTGTGAAATGTGTTAAAAGGTGTTTGCTGGTGTGTGTTAGGATATGGGTGGGATATTAATGAACTGTGTGTGTGAAGGGGAAGGGTGGTCGAGACGGGTATGGTGATGGGATGTCGAGGGCTCCCTAAGAGGTATACCAATTGCGGCTGTGTATTCGGTGTAACCCACTGATGGGCGTTGAGTGCTTCAGTAGTAGTCCGATGACCATGTTTTCCGGACTAGCCTGGTGCTGAGTACTTCAGTTTAGTTCGATGTTGTGTGTTCCGAACTAGTCCTTTTGCCAAAGACGGATGGAGCCGCCTCACCAATATAAGGACCGGTTCATTTGACCTCAACATAGTGATTTCGTATAACCACAAAACTTGTATGGGCAGGACTCGTCCTACCTTTATGGTAACTGCCACATGAGGAAACTTGAAGAGCCATGGAAGGCACGGTGGACCAGGAAATGGCACGGAGACCGAGGGTCGTCCGGTGTCTGGTTGGGTAGTTAATGCCCGAATAGCCCCTGCGTCAGGTTGAGGTGTGAATGTGGGGTTACGCGGGTAAGGCGGGATGAGCGTGCGTTAATCTCAGATCCAGAGTACGTAGCCTGTGGGTAAAGTATACAAACTCTGCAGAGTCTTGATCTATCTGGATAGCTGTTGTCACAGTCTTGGCACACTATGCTTTGGGCTCCTATTGATTAGCATTAGTGCATCTCCTTGAAGTGCGTGTGTGGGTGGCCGAGGCCGCCGTGTTTTGGGAAAGAGTTGGCATGCGTGCCGGAGTCGTCAGGGCCTTGGGCCCGAAGACTCACATAAAAGTAAGTGAACTGGCGGGATGGTCTGAAATCCCCCCAGAGCCCGCCAACTATAATAATACTGATTCAATTACCTCTCTCTCTCTTATTGCAAAACTCTTTTTAAAGAGAACCACGCATAAAATGCTTTTCGGCAAAACTAAGTCGTATGGCCTCTCCTTGCTACAAGCCTCAATGCATTAAACACATCCCCTTGAGTAGTGTTAGGGCTTGCGGGGTACCTTATGTACTCACTCTTGCTTTATATGTGGTTTTATCAGAAGATAAAGAAGCTGAAGCGTGTTAGGATGACGATAGGGTCTAGTCCTACTTCTCAAGTCTGCTTGTGGGGCATGGCGCCGTTCTACTCCACTGTTTTTGAGGATGTTATCTATTTTGATGGTCATCTCCGACCACAACCAATGTAATCTAGATCATGTTTGTAATACTTATATTAATTATAAATAAATAATTATTGTATGGATCTCGATCTATTCTGTTGTGCGTACGAACTACTGATCCAGGGATTGATACGAGATGCACAAGTGGACCCTCAAAAGGCGGGTTCTGACCGAGTGGTATCAGAGCCATACTTGGCCGTAGGACGAAACCTTAGAGTCATCCTAGTTCATGAACCTATATTTTGGAAAGTATAAAACTATTTTTAAAAGATTCTCTCTCTCCTCTTTGCTCCTTCTGCACTTACATCCTTCTATGTTGAAAACATAATTTGTTTCCATCGACGGTGTCACCAACTCCTATCAATACACTTTGATCATTCAAGAGTAAGATGGACACCAACGCGATACCCAAGATTGGAACCATGCATCATCTACACCAGACGATTCAAGGATGCGATGAGTCAAACAACCCCCCAACCAATTCAAGATAGTACATAAAGACAATGCAACCCTACATTCCTCAATCACATCAATAAGACTCCTAGAATGACCGTAGCGCCCATGAGTAGAATGACTTAGCCCATAGTGACCTAGAGTAAGCCATGAATAGAACAATTAATAATATAAGATATAAGTTTGTAATCTAGTTATGTTTGGGCGTGTTTCGCTGATTTCCATTTGGTTCTTTGGTTGAGTGAAATTGCGTGCTCTAATAAAAACACAGATCAATAATCAAATGAAAGAAGATAAGTTGGGTGTCTAGTAAAATAAATACATATGGATTACGTGTATTTATATACCTATGCACGTATGCCTGTATGTATATCAAATATAATGCACCAATAAGAACACACAATATAAAATTTAATATATATGCAAACAAACGTATATATGTGAGGATAATAATAACGATTAAAACAAAATCTTCCACTCCTCACTTCTTGTTCGATCTGCGGAATCACCTTTCACAACTATGCTCTGTCTGAGCTCACCATGAGCACACTGATGCAGAAACTCCGTATCGATCCAAGTAGTCCAGTTAACCCTCAAAGTCAATAAATAAATAATTAAATACATAAATAAACCAAACAAAACAAAACAAAACTACTAATAATAAAATATAAATA
Source organism: Tuctoria greenei (assembly GCA_036927565.1). Classification (NCBI taxonomy): domain Eukaryota; kingdom Viridiplantae; phylum Streptophyta; class Magnoliopsida; order Poales; family Poaceae; genus Tuctoria; species Tuctoria greenei. The sequence continues at coordinate 176,675,499 of JAYESD010000007.1, read as the reverse complement.
TATCACTAATAATGGTAATAGAAATAATAATAATAAACCCGCACTGATGAAAAAAATACAATAATTAGAATTTTATTTAAGTGGGGTAGGATTTCAACAGACCTAAAAGCCCATAAGACAAACGGTGTGGATCATACCCTCATGGGTTGGTTGGCACACCAACAAGGATATACACCATCTGCCAACCGCAAGGTTACTACAGTAAATGATGTCAAGATAACGGTAAGAGGTCAGCCGCAAGAGCCCCATGGAATCCATGACACGTAGTTTGGAAGCTACGCCTATGGAACGAGTGTCGGAAATATAAACATGCTAAGATATAGATATGAAAGGATTATAAGGAATGAAACCATACATAGGCATGAAGTTTCCGACCACGTCAACACCCAAAGCAACACTGAGGGCAAAGAGATCCTATCAGATGGACACCTACTGATTAATCAAACACAAGAGACATACTCATAAGCTACAAGAAGGGATTTCCTGCCTAAGTCATCACCTTAGGGAACCCCAGAGTTGTGGTCAAATAGGAAGAAAACAAGCTCAGGACGTGCATCATCTACCGAACATCAGATGGAGTAGCGGAAATATCTGTCACCTTGAGTCGATGACTTGCTTAACCAGTTAAGAGAGTTAGTTACACCTGTGATTTGGGATCAAGTCAATACCAATTCAAGATTATATATGCTCACATCATGAAGTCGATGCTCGCGACCCAATGTGGAAAATATGAGTTTCCATAGTGACACCCTTCATATTGACCAACATATCAGTCTGCTCCATGAGTCGTATGGGCAAGATAGCAGTAGAGGAGCTACCAACAAACCTTCCTTGGACAAGCCCTAAAAGACAAAGTTGTGGTAGTAGACCCCACAAAGTCTAAAGATGTCACCTTGTGAGACCCCATACGATACAGAGAATCGAGCAACATTAGTATGGTCAGAGTTGAAAGAACGTCATTCTATGGCTCCGCCCGTAGTAAGAACCCAAAGAGACAGAAATCAGAACCCGAGGTAGTCAACGGTAACAAAAAAAACCATCGTAAGAATTCACCCACCATGGTAATGACTGTGTGTACCCTAGGGAGACACCAGTATGAGGTACCAACAGGTTAGTGGGAAATAAAGCATGTTGACTCCATGACCAGACATACCATTTACAACAATGGGAATTATAGTTTATTGCCCTGAGTAGCAGACAGGGAGTCACCTACACGCCCAACAAGGTCTGCAAGCATACATAAGACACCTACTAAACCCAAGAGGCAAGTAACGCTTGACGCAATGTGCCAACAGTTTGATGATGGATATCACGAACCAACTGTACATATGCTCGTCATTGTGGAAATATAAACAAGTACGTATGTAGCACAGTGATGTCAAGATTAAAGAAACGACCGTCTCAAGATAGTAATAACAACTTTAGAAAGCAAATCTCTACCAACCTAAGACAATCTTCAAATCTCGAGAACGAGATTCTATTTAAGTGGGGTAAATCTGTCACAGCCCAAAATTTCAAACCAGTTAAAAACCACTCCAAATTAATTTTTTTGAACAAATCTTAAATAAACATTAATCGATAATAAAAATCAAGGTGAATGAGTGTGCAAATGCAAATTCATACACCTTTAAAATGAATCAGACTAAAAAATAAATCTAAAGTAAACAAAAACAATTATGAAAGTACAAACAGAATTGAGATGCGTTTATATTAACCCACCCATATTTAAATTGGAGAACAAAGGAGAACACTCTGTTGACTAAATACCATAGAGTCTTAAGTTGGTCCAACCATAAGATGAGAACCAATGAAACATGAACTCAGATTGCAAACCGAAAATTCAAATGACTAAAATAGAAAGTAATTGAATAGATGAGAGTGACGCATGCATATACGAGGGTGTGTGTACCCAATAAATAAAATAAAATAAAATAAAAACAAATAAAACCGACAATTAATATATAACCAGAAAAAGGGGGCCACAAAATATTTAAATATAAATAATTCTAAAAAGAGGAATCGTGCACTTAAAACCCAATTCGGATTCGAACTGGAGTTTAGATTCAAATTGTGAGAAAGGAAATTAGAAAATTCAAGGAATAAAATAAAATAGAAGAAAGAATAAAGAAAAGGAGGAAAACACACAAAAAACCCAGCCGGCCCAGCTCCCTTCCTTTCCTCCAGCGCGCGGCCCAATTTCTCCCCCCCCCCTCTTCTACAGCGTGCAGCCCAACTTCTTTCCATCGCACGGCCCGCTCCACCCCTCTCTTCTGCGCGCACACGCGGCCCATCCCGCTGTTGTGCTTCTTCCTCCTTCCACTGCCTCTGTCTAATCCCCCCGAGAAAAGCTGACCGCGCCCGAGAAAACGGCGACAAGACGTGAGCCCGTCGCGTCTCCCATCATCGTCCGTGCTCATCCACCCCTGTTCCCTCCCGGCTTCGCCTTGACGCGCCATCATGGCCCTGGCGAACGCGTGCGCCAAGGAACAAGGCGCAACCACCCCTTTTCCATGAATTCCGCCGGTGCCAACCTCTCTGAGTCTCGTCCTTCATCCTGTCGCCCCCACCTTTTCCACCTCGTCGCGTGCTCCACCGCCTTAGTCACGTTGCACCCGCACCGATGCACCGGTTGCGCGCCGCCTGCCAGCTCGCAGATGCCCGAGAGCTAGCCCGCTCCCTTCGTGCCGCCTCTCAGCCACCGCCTTCGAACCACTATAAAAACAGCCTCCCTGTCTCCATGTTGCGCGAAACACCACCCTCACACCTCTCTCCACCTGTTTGCGCGAAGAACCGAGGCGACCGAGCCACGCTCCCTTGAGTACGGCGAGCTCCCTCTGTTCTTTCCCAACTCCGATCGCCGAAGCTCATTCCCGATCTGGTGAGAGTCTATTCCCCAATTAACCTTGCCAGTACATCCATCAACTAGTGCTTTATCTAGAACACGTGTTAGTTCATGGAATAGCTTAGTGTAGCGAGCGTTTGTCGGCAACCCTAGTTGCGCCGCCGCCACGTTCTTCCTGTCGCCGGCCGCCGTGGGCGCCGCCTCGGTCAGGCCGAGCGCACCAACACTCTCCACGTAACCTGGAACGCACCCACAACACACTAATCCCACAAAAACTCGCATGCAAAGTTATATCAATGGCGCGAAGCCGCGCGCGACCTCCATGACTCGCCGCCGACCGTCGCCGGTGCCGCTCCGGTCCGATTTGGTGCGCCTCCGCACTCCCCCAGACCCTAGCTTCACGTAGGTGCAACCCAAATCGAGCTGAATCGCCCTCGCACGCAAGTTCGCCGAGCGCTGCCACCGCTCACCGCTGCATACTGTCACTGGTCGCCGTCGATGCCTCCTCGGCTCGGGAAAATGCTTCGCACGCACCAGAACACTCTAGCACACGAGCATGGCAGCCAGATTTGGAGAATACGAGAGCCTGCTCGGAGAACCGCCGTCGCCGATTGCCTCCGGTCGGCGCTCCCTGCCGCTCCCCTGTTCCGCCTGTGTTGTGCCTACGTGGCACTCACCTGGCCGCCACCTAAGAGCCCAGTCAGCGCCACCTTAGGGCCACGCATGCACCATCCCCCTGGCCCCATTGGGTGAGCCCGTCCCACGTAGACCACTCACGTAGCGGCCTGTGGCAGCCCCCCCCCCCTCCCTGTGCCACTACCAGGAAGGCCCTACACGTCATCTCCTGCAAGATAGCTAAACTGCTAAGTACACACACATGCCCACACGATTAGAAAATCCCGAACCTGTCAGCCTCTGTTTGGATATAAAAAATGCTAGGTCTACCCAGTCTGTGTACACAGAAGGTAACAGGCTGTATTTCTTGATATAAGAAAAATTCTAGAAAAAAATTCCTAAAATCCTTAACTGCTTATAGAACATATTAGGAGTGACTAATAGAATAAGTTAATTGTATATATAGTAGTAGATATTATTAGCTTACCTAAAATGAATTAATCCATTAGGAAATTTAAAAGGATTTATGTATGGGCTCTAGAATGACAAACCTTCACAAATAATTTTCTAGGAATTCTCTACAAATATTTAGAGAGTACTATAACATGAATTAGAGATGTTTATCTCAAATAAATTATAAGAAGTATAAAAATATTTTTATTTTGTTATAAATCATTAAATTAATTGGGAATTAGGAAAATGCATGTTTAGTTTCCGAAACCAACAATTAGCTGCAAATATATAGGAATATTACTTCACCTCTAAAATACAACTTAGGTAGTATTTATCTAATATGAATATGGGATAGGAAATTGATTATCATGCCCATAGAAAAATCAAGTGATTAATCATAATTAGTAAAATACGCGTAGAAACTCACAACTAAATGATCTCTCCACAATGGTCTTCTAAATATACCAAGGAATGCATTCCTAGAACTTTAGAATAATAATTGAATAAAATAAAATATAATGAACTAACTAGTGTCATTATAGAAAAACGATTAAAGAGCTATTGGATAATGAGAATTCGTATGCAAGTCCTAAATAGAATAGACCCACCACTAGTAATTCTCTGATGTCATAATATCCACGCACTAAAGGAATTCTATAATAAGTCCATAACCTTTAGAGTATACTAAGATACTAATATATTAGGAAATAGAATGGGATGGTAAGTCACAGAAACATTGCCTTAAGCCAAGCATGTTAGGACTCATGCTTAGTCTCTAAAATACGCGAGACTTACATTAGTATAACTTTAGTGAATATACTACTGTAAAGATAGGATAAATATAAAGAAGGTCCATATAAGTTACAGTCAATTCATTGACCCTACTGTAAGTAGTTTATGATATAAATTAGTGAGTTCACCTTGATTATCATAAACCAAGTAAATAACCTGTGGACCGAAGGAAATCATATTCAACGTCAAACATGAAAGTCTTGACACTCATAACTACATAAAGTAATTATTGAAAATAAAAACCTATAGCATAGTAAGACTAAGAACTAGGCAATCAAACTAGGAAGACCGATGATAACGTTAAATCTTCAATGATTAGTTGACCAAAGAAATAATAATGTTTTCAAATAAGCTACCATTAGAATGACGTATCCTCCATAAGCCTTCTTAGATCTTAGAAACTGTGTTAGTAAACGATTATTTGTACTTATTAGAGTTCTATTTTGATTTCTTGGATCTTTATCGACGAATCATACTTTCTTCGCATAGCTGCATACCTAGTAATTGGAGAGTTCGCGAAGGAGATATTTAAGACCTGGATCACGAAGAACAAGACAAGGACTCTGATAAACCAATATAAAGGCAAGCTCTAACTCCTTGATCATATTTCACCTATGTTTTGCAATTGCACCTATGGCATATTTTCATTGCATGACTGTATGTCTATTTTAAAATGTTGTTATGCTATGAACCACTTAATGTGGTAGCATGAGCTATGTTGATGATTGAGTATCGGTGTTAACTACTAGCCAACGATAAACAGTAATATGATAGTTACTCACTATCAACTGCTTGAAATAAGACACTGCGTCAATTACGATAACAACAGTGACTATCACAATCCCCTTCTTGACCTTGACAACTCAACCCCTTGATAACCCGATAGCTTCATCACTGCGCTATAGCAGTGATGTGAGCACCTCCTTGTTAGTATCATGCTTAGGAACCCCTGCGATGTTCGCATCGCGAACCACTACACACTGTATACATGATTGTGAAATGTGTTAAAAAGTGGTTGGTGGTGTGAGTTAGGATATGGGTGGGAGATTAATGAAATGTGTGTGTGAAGAGGAAGGGTGGTCGAGACGGGTATGGTGATGGGATGTCGAGGGCTCCCTAAGAGGTATACCAGCTGCGGCTGTGTATTCGGTGTAACCCACTGATGGGCGCTGAGTGCTTCAGTAGTAGTCCGATGATCATGTTTTCCGGACTAGCCTGGTGCTCAGTACTTCAATTTAGTTCGATGATGTGTGTTTCGAACTAGTCCTTTTGCCAAGGACGGATGGAGCCACCTCACCAATATAAGGACCGGTTCATTTGATCTCAACATAGTGATTTCGTAAAACCACATAACTTGTATGGGCAGGACTCGCCGTACCTTTCTGGTAACTGCCACATGAAAAAACCTAAAGAGCCATGGAGGACACGGTGGACCAGGAAATGGCATGGAGATCGAAGGTCGTCCGATGTCTGACTTTGTAGTTAATGCCCGAATAGCCCCTGTGTCGGACCGAGGTGTGAATGTGGGGTTACGCGGGGAAGATGGGATGAGCGTGCGTTACTCTCTGATCCAGAGTACGTGACCTGTGGGTAAAGTATACAAACTCTGCAGAGTCTTGATCTATCCGAATAGCTGTTGTCATAGTCTTGGCACACAATGCTTTGAGCTCCTATTGATTAGCATTACTGCATCTCCTTGAAGTGCATGTGTGGGTGGCCGAGGCCGCTGTGTTTTGGGAAAGAGTTGGCATGCGTGCTGGAGTCGTTAGGACCTTGGGCCCGAAGACTCATATAAAAGTGAGGGAACTGGCGGGATGAGTCTGAAACTCCCCAGGGCCCGCCAACTATAATAATACAGATTCAACTACCTCTCTCTCTTATTGCAAAACTCTTTTCAAAGAGAACCATGCATAAAATACTTTTCGGCAAAACTAAGTTGTATGGCCTCTCCTTGCTACAAGCCTCAATGCATTAAACACCTCCCCTTGAGTAGTGTTAGGGCTTGCGGAGTACCTTATGTACTCACTCTTGCTTTATATGTGGTTTTATCAGAAGACAAAGAAGCTGAAGCGTGTGAGGATGACGATAGGGTCTAGTCCTACTTCTCAAGTCTGTATGTGGGGCATGGCGCCGTTCTACTCTGTTGTTTTTGAGGATGTTATCTATTTTGGTGGTCATCTCCAACCACAACCAATGTAATCTAGATCATGTTTGTAAGACTTATATTGATTATAAATAAATAATCGTTGTATGGATCTCGATCTATTATGTTTTGTGTACCAATTACTGATCTAGAGATTGGTATGGGATGCACAAGTGGACCCTCAGAAGGCGGGTCCTGACAAAAACTGTTACTTAATCTTTATATTTCATATTTATCCTATCCCAAAATCAGTTTTTTTAGCCTCCAATATGAATTATGATAACAATGTTGATTTTGAAGAGAACAAATATGAAAAATAAAGCTCAAGTAACAATTTTGTTAATAGTCATAGGGGTATTTTCGGTATTGTGGACCCATATGACACATTTTAACAAATTTAGGAACCTAAATATGCACTTTAAAAGTTCATGGACATAGATGGCATACTCATACAAGTTCAAGGACCACTGATGCACTTTACTCTAAAAAATAATAATCCCAACCAAATGCACTAGTGAAATCGCGATTGTTTTCTGAGTCGATTAACATGTTAATGCCGAGATGAACTGTGGCCTTGGGTTTTCACGTCGCGGCCCAGCGCTCGCGACTCCAAAACGCGGCGGACTATTCCTCGATACCCCGAGTTCCTTCGGTACCTGCCGCCACTCACCTCCCGTATCCGGACCCGCCGCCTCTTCTTTTGCGTGGCAGACGGCGAGCGCGGGCGACAATCCTCGCCGTCGGCCGCGGCGGGTGCTCGCCCTCGACTGTCGATCGATTCCTCCCCCGTCTGTCCGTCGATCGCAGCGGCAACGTCTCGTCGAGCGTCACCGACACTGACTTTACCCGACCCTCCGAGATCAGGGTCACCTTGAAGCACCTCATGGCACACGCCTCCCCTTCCTTTATCTGTTTGAGCCTGAGCTGCCACTTTTAAATGGAAGTTCTGGTTGTTCTTTAAATTCTGGGTGCGAGTTCTGGGTTGTTCTTCTAGTTCTTAAATCCTGGTGTGAGTTCTGGGCTGTTCTTCGAGTGCCAGCAATAATCGACACGGATGAACGGCTGCAGAGAACCGGGAACAACACGTCGTTTTCTGCTGCTGATCTACAGTTTTGGACGATAGGAGCATTATCGAACTTCTCTGAAAAGAGAAAGATCTCCTTTTTTATTACAGGGATGAAGGGTAAGTATATTATTTTTTTTTCTCGAAAAATTGGCATAGCCAGGATGTATCGGTTGATTCTTCAGCACTCTGGAAGATCCTGGCGTTGCGTTCAGCTCATAGACGCAAGATGACGGCCATGAGGAGCGACTTAATATCTTTTTTCTTGCTCGACTGGACGGCCTCCAGAATGCTGAGCACACTTTGCAGGGTTGAAGAATGGGGCTGCCAACAAGTCGTTCAACCTTGCTTCACCACACTACGTGCTGACTGCATTTCATACTTCCTTAGCAATTGGACATTTAAAGAAGAGCTGGATGGCAGTCTGAAGATTCCTATAGCACAACGGGTAAAAATAATTGTTGACCCATTCTCTGCACTGCAGGCGATCCGAGGTTCAAATTTTATTTTGACTGAAAATGATCAATTTGTACCATGTTTTTTTTGCTGCCGCAAGCCATCCGTTTGTGTTCATGCTGTTACGTTTTTTGTGCAGCAAGGCTAGGAATGATAATGAGTACTCTCTCCGTCCACATGAACTTGTCGTTTTGTAGTTCAAAAATGAACTATTAAGTGACAAGTTCATGAAGACGGATGGAGTATTCACTAAAAATAACTATCGTCTAGGTCCAAATAACTCCCTAAACTTTTATTTGGCTCGATTTACACTTAATCTTTGCTAATCTAATTCACTTTACACTTTTAATCAGTTTTATAATCCCAATTTGCTGATGTGGAGGGAAATTAAGTTGGGATTGCCACGTTGGAAGCCACATCCAGTCAACATGGACATCGCCGGCCATCTACTGCCACCGCCCATCGCCGGCCATGACTGCATCCTTGGCTCTGTCCCTCCATCGCCGTCAATCGACTGCCGCCGCCCCACCCCCGCGCGGTGGCTGGGCACGCGCTGCCCCCTGTGGCCGCGGTGGTTCGGCGCCCCAACCCCGCCCCCGTCGCTGCGATGGATCGGGCCCGCACGACCCTCTCTCGCCGTCGATGGTCTTATGTCCCTGTGTCACGCGGACATTGGGCTCAGGCAGCGCGGCCTTCAATCCCTGTCGGCGCTTGGCGCTCGACTCCCCCTCCTCCTCCCTCCCCATCATGGGCCCCTAGACTGGCGCCATCTTCTGGAGATCGATTGCATTTTCTTGTAGCTTGTTACAAAGACTTAGTTGACTGTACAGTTCATCCGATGAGAATGAAAAAAAAGAACCATACATATTCAGCACAAATAAATACCACATGTGGCTTTCAACATGAGAGTTGGGATTATAAAAATGATTAAAGGTGTAATATGAACTAGATTAGCGAAGATTAGATGTAAATCAAACCAAATAAAAGTTTAGGGGCTATTTGGACCTAGGCGATAATTGGGGGGAGTAAAACGGATTTTTTTCCAAAAAATATTGTAGTCATCAGATTGAAAAAGACACATAAAAATATAAATATGAGGTGTCATTAGATTCAGAGGCATAATTAGTCATTTTACAGACAAAACAGGAATAATCAACTGAAGATAATCATGTTTGCCAAACGTTCGGGTTTTTCAGTAATCAGCTTAGTCACATCTTTACTTGTCTGAAAAGCACGCTCATCAGAACACTCAAATAAGCTAAAACAAACGGGGCCGCGACTGTGGCTAGGCGGCGGCGTCCCATCATCGCCTTGCCCGAAACGGATTGCTGTTGGAGCCGTCGAGCCTGGCGTGGAAGGTGCATCGCCGCCAGTGTCTTGTTTGACGACGGCATGGGCAGGTCCGCGTGCTTCCGCTCTGTCCATATGTGCACCTGTCACCTGTGTTTTTACCTGTCTGCGTCTGCCTGCATGCTCTTGCCGTGTTCGTGCAAATGCCTCTGAGCAATCTCGTCATTCTCGTGCTTGTACGCGGTGACTCAATCGTCCGCCACGAATCTGCATCCGTATAACTTTGACGCGCCGCGTGGTTCGCGCAGTTGCTGGATCATGGTTTAGAAACCATTTTCCATTCTGAGGGTACTGGGGAGGCCCATAGGTGAAGTACAGATAGATTTTGACATTTTGCAGGATCAACGGTAGAATCAGGTTTGCAATCCATTATCACAAAAAATTTAGCCTTATACTGTTGTTCCAAATCAGAACGGTGTTGTACAGGCCCGTACCAAACTAGGCAGAAGAAAACAAAAGGACAGACCTAAGTGCAGAGCTTCTGTTTCGTGAAGTATATCATACAACAACAATTCTTACTTATGGCTCACAGCCTCACACTCATTTCCCCTCTCCAGAAAACTCGAGGAATGCACACTTGATATTGTGTACTGCATTTGAAACTTGCGCCATTCCTAATCGCTCTCGTGGTGAGACCATGGAGCACAAGAGGCCCAACTTTACCATTGGGAGGACACATCTCTGCATCATTTCCTCATTTCCCCCATCTAAGTCATTTTGTAGGATTCTGGGGTCTAAAATCTCAGCTACTCCAATGGGAAATTTGGTAGCCACATGCTTGTGGAGGCTTAAGCCATCCTTGAACTTATCATCAGTAGGACACTTCCCAGTAAACATCTCTAACAAAAGAATACCATAGCTGTACACATCACCCTTTGTTGTGATTTGTACGCCCATGCCATACTCTGCATTTAAATTTGAACACAACAAAAGTGAAGTAAGTAATGACACCGTTCATTGCAACAGACTATGAATAAGTCATTACTTTCTATTACCTGGTGCAATATATCCGATGGACCCTTTTAATGTGGCCAAACTTGTAGAATTAGCAGGCACTGCAGTTGAACTAGCACATATAAATCTTGCCAACCCAAAGTCACCGACATACGCAGTCATTTCAATATCCAGAAGAACATTGCTTGGCTTCAGGTCACAGTGTATTAGAGGAGTTGCACATTGGTTATGGAGATAATTTAAAGCATACGCAATGTCCAGGGCTATGTTGATCCTTTCACCCAAGCTTAGGCATCTTTGCTTATCATACCCATGGTCTTCTGGATGTAGCCACCTTTCAAGGCTCCCGTTAGGCATATACTGAAATATCAATGCTTTGAAATCCGAGCCAGTAGGATCAACTGTAGAGCATAAAGTAATGACTTTGACAAGATTTCGATGGCGGGTATTTCTTAAAGCCTCACACTCTGCTATGAAGCTTTGGGGGGCTCCATACTTGTTGAGGTTTAAAACTTTAATAGCAACTGGATCATCTTCAAATGGAAAAATGCCTTTGTAAACCGCCCCAAAGGATCCCAAGCCAACTAAGTTTACTGGAGAGAACCCATTTGTTGCCTTGGCAATGTCTTCATATGTTATTTTCTCTATGTCCATACTAGAGAGTTGCAAACTTGGCTCTTTTATTTTACTCTTGATAAGAATGACAATTAAACATGACAATGAAATTATAACAGCAGACACTGCAATTGGGATCACTATCTTTAGAACAACAGTCTTATTTTTTCCCTTTGATCCTGATTCTGGGCAAAGGGGCAAGCTTGACTCTGGAGTTTTTGCACATAACCTGCGGTTTCCTTCCATTGACACCCTGCTGGCATTGCCAAATATACCATTTGATGGTATTGGGCCTTCAAAGTCATTGAATGAAAGATTGAGTGTCTGCAAAGAGCTCAAGAAGGCAAGGAACTCCGGAATTTTTCCTGATAATTTGTTCCTAGAGAGATCCATTACCTTGACACCTTTCAAGTTCGTGAAAGATTGTGGAATGCTTCCAGTAAGAAGATTCCCTTCCATATGAAGAACTTCTAAAAGTACACAGTTCCCTAGAGTGGAAGGAATATCACCAGTCAAGAGATTGTTGGAAATACTAATGCTTCCGAGATTGATGAGGCTGCCAATCTCCAGTGGTATGGGCCCAGTAAAGAAATTGTGTGACAAGTCCAAGCTTTGTGTAAGTGAAGAAATATTGAATACTTCACTAGGTATGCTTCCATCAAATGAATTATGAGAGAGATTCAGTTTCTGTAACTGTCTCCATTGGCCTAACCTTCTAGGTACGCTCCCACTGAAGTTGTTCCCATCCAGATGAAGCTCGGTTAATTGGACTAGGTTGGCAATAGAGTCTGGAACATGGCCAGATAGGTTATTTTGTGCAAAACTAAGGGCCAATAAGTTGCTCAGGTTTCCTATGGTAGGTGGAATTCCACCAGTGAACATGTTCAGATCCATATAAAGCACAGTTAGGCTCCTAAGGTTTCCTATCTCCTTTGGAATTGTTCCTGTAAAGTTGTTCCGTTTGAGCCATAAATACTCAAGCTGCGAGGGAAGATTACCAATAGAACTCGGCAAACTTCCTCCCATACCATTCCCGTCCAAGAATAGTCTTTTCAGTTGAGTGCAGTTTGCAAGGGATGAGAGGAAGCTCCAGTCACCAGCTTCAAGCTGGTTGTATGAAAGATCAAGCTCCCGCAGGTTCGGCAAGGATCCAAAAGATGGCACATTTCCAGTAAGTCCGGTATCAACAAGATAAATCATTTCAAGCTTGGACGCATTGACAATAGAAGCCGGGATCGGTCCACTCAGTTGTGTATTTGATAGGATCAAGCTCTGAAGGTTTGGAAGCCTGTAACCAAATTCTGGTGGCAGCTGTGCAGTGAGTGAATTATTGGCCATTTCGAGAAATCTCAAGGATGACATGTTGAAAATAGACTGGGGAACCAGTCCAGACAAGTTGTTGAATGTGAGGATCAACCTCTCTAGTGAAGGAATGTTACTTAGGCTCTCTGGGATCGGTCCCACCAAGTTATTTACCGCAAGGGTCAAACGGACCAAGGAGGAAAGGTTTCCCAATGAGGCAGGTATCTCACCCGTAAGGCTATTCTGGGCTAGACTAAGTATTTTAATAGGTGCAGCGGTTGCTGTAACAGGTGGTATGGAACCAACTAATTTGTTATTGTGGAGGTAAATCGTAGTCAGAGTGGAGGTGTTGAAGAGCGATGGTGGGATCTCTCCAGTAAGGCTGTTCTGCATGAGCCTAAGCACTTGAATAGATGAACTATTTGCCAAGAACTCTGGTATTCCTCCTGTTAACTGATTGGCCCCAAGATCTACATAAACAAGTGATGAGCTGCTGCCCAATAAAGGCGGTATGTTGCCTGTGAGGGCATTGTTGGAGAGGTTCAAATTTTCCAGCTCAGCTAGCAGCCCAAACCCGCTGGGAATGCTTCCTTGCAACTTGTTGTCACTGAGTACGACTTGCTGGAGAAGGATGCACTGGGTTAAGTTTGGCGGGATCTCACCTTGGATGGAGTTTTTCCAAAAGCTGAGGACCTGGAGACGGGCGCAGGAAGATAGCTCAACTGGGATGTGGCCATCAAGAGAGTTGATGCTCAGGTTGAGGTTGACGATCTGTCTGAGGCGTCCGAGCTCTGTTGGGATGCTTCCACGGAACCCATTGTTCGACAAATCAAGGTTTGCAATGGAGCTTAGGTTTCCTACACAAGATGGTATTGTGCCACCAAGGCCTTGAGAGCTGAGATTTAGCGCGGTGACCCGAACTGGGGTCTGTGCACTGCATGAAACACCATTCCAGTTGCAGAAGTTTAGGGATGTGTTGCTCCACGAGTTCAAAGCTCCAATTGGATCGGAGATTTGAGACTTGAAGCATAGTAGAGCTTCTCGATCGGTATCAGTATCGTCACTGGTCACTAATGGCAAGGAACATGAGAAGATGAGGAAAGCAAGAAGTGGAAATAGCTTTGCACAGGATGCCCCTAACCGAATCATTGTGCTGTGGCCCTGTAGGTGCTGAGCAAAGTTGTGCTCAAGAGAGAGTCTACACCTTGTCTTATACTGAATATTATAATGACTTTTACTTGAATGATAAGCATTGCTGAAGAGGACTGATGAGACTGGTCTAATCAGATCACTGAGTTGAATGGATGATACACAAAAGTAAAGAGTCAATAAACTACAGTTCCCATTGTTGACTTGACTCTAACGTTTTATTTGGGCTGGTACCGCATAAAGGGATTAAAAAGTGGATATGTTTTATGTGTGGTTCTCATATAGTCATATTTATCTCTACGTCATCATTTGATATTTTGCTGTTTATTGATTTTCTTTCTGAGACTCGATTCACATTAGCATCCTAACTCCTATGTCTAGTGCAGGCACCAAGGACGAAAGTCCAGGCAACGTTCCTATCTCCAGTTCAGGCACCAAGGACAAAAGTCCAAGCAATGTTTCAGACTGAGTCTTCCTGTACACGAACCAATGATCACAATAAATATTTTTATATACTCACTCTGTTTCTTTTTATTTATCACCGATTAGTTCAAAAATAAACTAGCCGGTGACAAATAAAAAAACCCAAAGAAGTACCAAAAGTTTTGACTCTTCCTAATCATCTAGATCTGCCGGATCTTTTTGCCCCCTGTAGGTCTGTAGTCCTCAAGACCACTATAGCCGGTCTTACCAAATTAAGTTCCAGCAGATGGTTAGACCGTCTATTAGTAGTTTTCAAAACCACTATAGTCGGTCTTACTGGTTTTCTGTTAGATTTCCCAGACCGAAATTTCTAAGCAAAGTTCACACTTGAAAACGAAGTTCCATTAAAAAAACATTTTTGTACCAAATTTACATTGAACGGTCACATTTGACCAGTATGCATGTCAAACCCAGTCGGTGTCTGATGATAACCCGAGGCATCAGGTATCATTAATTTTCACATATCTAGACCAATGGTAGCATACATGATAGACTTTTCTATGTGTTAGAAGATTTATCCATACTCTCTTCATTTCAAAAAGTTTGTCGCTTTGTAGTTTATTTTTGAACTACAAAACGACAAACTTTTTGAAACGGTGGGAGTATCAAAGTTTGAATCAGTTGTGTCTAGGACTTCCAATACTGCATTATCGTTTGTTTATCAAACCATGAACACATGCTGCATATTAGTACAGTTGGGCCAGTCAAATTCTTGCTTCTAAAGCAGGCATCATTTCTCATTCTCCAAACTGACCACATCAGAGCACCACACCCTAGCGTCACCGGTGACCCGTGTTCCCTTTGGACTTTTTACATCATAGGCATAGGCCTGTAAAGTGAGGTCCTCGATGTTGATGGGGGTTAGAAGAATGCGATCAGATGTTTGGTGCAATCCTGCAATCAACTATTTTCAATCGTTAGATCTGTATTTTACAGTTAGGGCATCCTTTTATTTAACTCCCTCCACCACTCTTCCACCTAGTGGAGGGAGTTAAATAAAATCATGCAACAACCGTAGAATATAGATCTAACGATTGAGTATGTTTGATTGCACGATTGCACAAAACTCTAGTTGCATTGTAGTCATTGCCGGTTTGGGGAGCAGTTAAACTACTGTCCACATATACTTTGGCACAGGACAGTCAAACATCAAAATGTTGAATTGTTTTCTGCGTTGCCCACAGCCGAGACCAGCAAATGTAAGCATAGATCACGATCTCGATCGACGATCGGATCACTATAACATCTAACATCCCCTGAACATAAGCAGGCGGTGCATGGTTGCACGGATATCAGGAAGAGGTGCAAGTAGAGCAGGCAGGAGGCGGTGAGGCGACCACGCTTTCACCGTGTTCCCTTGCAGTCTCCTCCTTCGCCATCAGTAGGTGGAGGAGTTGCAAGCTGTCCCAGCGAGATAAGGTGTCCGGATTCAATCCCGAACCACACCACCAAGGCGCCGTTGGTAATGTTGGATGTTACGACGGCGGATCTGAGGGAAGAGGAACCGGGGAATGGAGGGGGAAGCGCGGCGGAGCAGGAGTGAAGAAGAGGCGGAGTCGCCGAGGAAGGAAGAAGACCGAACGGTGTGGAGTGGTCTGGATGCGGTGTGTGTGGTTTTGTATGGTGTGAGTGAGTACAGTCTGACCGATGGGGTCGTGTGCGGGTCGTGTGTGGTGTGGTTGGGCCCACCAGCCAGGGAACCCGAGTATTGTAAAGGACGGGAGACTTCTGGAGAGAGATATCGATCATTCGTACCCAAACCGATCTCGTTTTCGTCGTTCCCACGCGCGCGCGCCTCCGGGCCACCGCCGATGTCTTCTAACGTCGGCGATTCGATGGTCGTCGGCAACGGGACATAACAGCTGGTATCAGATCCTCTATCCTCTCCTAGTCTTTCGCTGTCGATTGGTTGGTCTCGCGGTTGCAGCAAGGTGGAGTTTGACGAGTGGATTCAGGAGAGTCATCATGGCGCCACCCCCGAAGCCGTCGGTGCAGACGAGGTTCGTGTTGCAAGCTATGGCGGAAGAGGCGAAGGTTGATGGGGATCACTAGGAAAGAGTTTCCGGCATGCTGGATAAAATGACGAAGGTGCATCAGGAGTTGCAGGGGCAGTAGACCCTAACCACATCCATGATAGATCAAGCCGCGTTGGAGAGAGATCGGTTGGCGAAACAACTGGAGGAGGCGGAAGAGAGGATTGCCACTCTTACGGGAGATCAGGTCAGGCGGATTGGTGGGAGTACGAGGGAAGATCAGTGGAGGAGAGAAGTGGGAGAAGGTGGTTCGGGGCAGAGAGGAGGAGACGGAGCTTTTCTAAAACTGTCTTTTCCCAAGTTCTCAGGGGAGAATCCAACTATCTGGATTGACAAATGTGAGGACTATTTTGCCATTTTCAAGGTTCCAGAGATGATTTGGGTGAGGGCAGCCAGTATGCATATGGAGGGTAAGGCCGCCAAATGGTTGCAAGTCTACAAGCATACAGTAGGGCTTCGTACTTGGGAAGAATTTGTGAGATCAGTGAAGGAGAAGTTTGGGGAGTATGAGTATCCACAGGCTATGCATGATCTGACCAATCTTAGACAGACGACTGGGTTGGAGGAGTACATTACAGGCTTTGAGGAGGCAAGGTACTCAACCTCAATGCACAACCCGGAGTTGGACGAGGTTTTCTATGTCACTCAGTTCATGAATGGGTTGAAGTTGGAGTTGCAAGGGCCGGTTCAGTCCCAAATTCCACAGACTATTAACCGTGCTATCACGTTGGCAAGGGTGCATAGAGATATTCAGGAGAGGAGCAGGATGAGACTAAGCAGGGAAAGGGGGATGAGTCGTTCTGGGGGGTGGAATCGTCAGAAAGGGAAACTGGCAGGTGGTGGTTCTGACCTGGTGAAGGAGCGCAAGTTGAGAGACTTTCGGCGACTGAATGGGTTATGTTACAGTTGTGGTGAGAAGTATGAACCTGGTCACGAGAAGAGGTGTGTGAAGAGGGCGATGGCGCGGGCGAATGCGTTGGAGTTGCAGGAAGAAGAAGTCGAGTTGACTGAGGAAGTGTTGGTGAGACTGGAGCGAGAGGATGAGAAGGAAGCTGATTGTTGTCAGGTTTCAGTACATGTAGTAGTTGGAACCCAGGGGCCTAATTGCATGAGACTGGGGGCGTTGGTGCAAAATCAGGTGTGTGTGATGTTGGTGGATTCGGGAAGTTCGTTGTTCTTCGTGAATGAGCAGTTTGTGGAGAGACTGGGGCTATCGATCCAACCATGTAGTGCCTTGGAGGTGCGAGTTGCTTGAGGGGAAGTGATGAGCAGTTCGAGTATGGTGAAGGGTTTTGAGTGGTGGAAGGGAGGACAAACTTTCCGGGAAGACATGAGGGTGTTAGCCTTGGGAGCTTATGATGTGTTGTTAGGTTATGACTGGTTATCACAGTACAGTTCTATGAAGTGTGACTAGAAGAAGAAGACTATACAGTTTGCTGTACATGGAAGAGGAGTGGTGTTGAAGGGAGACGGGGAGAATGAGGGTTACTGCCTCTCTACTCTATCTATGGATCAATTAGATAAATGGGTGAAGGGGAATGAGGTTTGGGCTATGGTGCTAGTGGAAAGGCAGGCGCAGGAGTGTGTGGAGCAGGAAGGGGGGTTAAAGAAGGAAGAACTGGCAGATCTACTGAAAGAGTTTCAGGATGTCTTTAACAGTCCAACTGAGTTACCACCCTCCAGGCCGTTTGATCATGCTATTCCCTTGGTCCCTGGGGCGATCCCTGTGAATGCCCAACCGTACCGCTACTCCCCTCTACATAAAATATAAATTGAGCTGCAGGTGACAGAGCTCTTGAACTCAGGGTTGATCGAACATAGTGTAAGCCCATTTGCGTCTCCAGTGTTATTGGTCAAGAAAAAAGATGGGAGCTGGAGGTTATGTGTTGATTAAAGGAGGCTGAGCGATCTTACCATCAAAAATCGGTTTCCAATACCAATGGTTGAGGAAATTCTGGATGAGCTTGCGGGGGCTAGGTTCTTTACAAGTTTGGATTTGACGACAGGATAACATCAACTAAGGATGAAGGAGGGAGAAGAGTATAAGACAACTTTCAAGACCCATTGTGGGCATTATCAGTTCAGGGTTATGCCGTTTGGGTTGACTAATGCTCCAGCCTCATTCCAATGCGCTATGAATTCCATTCTGGGTCCGTACCTCAGAAAGTTTGTCTTGGTATTCATAGACGACATCCTAGTATACAGTCCATCATGGGATGGACATTTACATCATCTAAGAATGGTGCTGGAGGTTCTGAGGGAGCACAAATTCTTTGTGAAGGAGTGAAAGTTGCCTAGAGGGGGGGGGGGGTGAATAGGCTAATCAACCTGCAAATGACTTAATAAAACGAGATTAAATCACAGGGGGCGGACTAGTCCGGTCAGCCTGCGTGAAGAACCCTAAAAAGTGTTTCTAGCAAGTTTTAAGGGGATTTTCTCGAGGCTACAAGTGAGGATATGTTTATGATAAGTTTAGAAACTATCAACACAAGAGTGAGTCAAGTTCCAACAAGATTAAGTCAATGTGAAGCGCAAGACAAGACTAGCAACCCTAGAACGAAGTAAGCGATAAACAAAATGCGAAGAACACGGAGACACAAGGAATTTTATCCCGAGGTTCGATTCCACACAAGAATCTACGTCCCCGTTGAGGAGTCCACAAAGGACCGGGTTCACCAACCCTTCCCTCACCAAGTTTACCGCACGGGCCTAACTTGGTTCTCCACTATCTCAAAGTGCGAATACAAGATTCGTTGGGGCTTCTCACAATCTGAGGCTCCCACACCACAAAGATGATCAACAACGCAAAACACACTCAACACACAGCTCACAAAGACTCAATGAGTGCAAGAGATCAAACCGGGAGCACAAGCGCGATGTTCTTCCTCTTCTCCACCTCACTAAACCCTAATCCACTCAAGAATTAGTTTTAGAGGGAAGGTTGGCAAGAAAGAGGCTCAAGAGTGCTCCAAGTTGGCTGTGGTGGCGCTAGGATTCAAGTCAGTTCAAGAGATGGTTCAAAAGAACCCAGGGGACCTCTATTTATAGAGGTCCCAAGCCCATACTGCTGACTTCAGCAGAAGGGCGGACTAGTCCGGCCTCAGGCCCGGACTAGTCCGGCCTAGGGGACCACTGACCTCTTGTCAGGCCCCGACAGCTAACACGCTATCGTCACACTACCCGCCAAACTTCAAATTCAAACGGTCACTTCAACAACGGACTAGTCCGGTCACCACCGGACTAGTCCGATCTCACACAAAGCCTTTTGCTCCGTGTGAAAACGGACTAGTCTGAGGACCACGGACTAGTCCGGCCCCAAGGGCAGACTAGTCCGGTCCTCCCAGACTTAGTCACAGAAGCACCTTCAACTCGCCTACCCGGACTAGTCCGGCCCCACGGGCGGACTAGTCCGTTCTCACTCAGGACCTCTTGGTCCGGACTCAAACGGACAAGTCTGTGGTTTTGAGACTTAGTCCCCAAAACCCATTCACTGCTACCCGGACTAGTCCAGCCACGAACGGACTAGTCCGATCTCAGTCAGACCCTTCTGGTCCGGCTGAATACGGACTTGGCCGGCTAGGGGCAGACTAGTCCGGCCACCTGCACGGACTAGTCCGGCCCTACTGCCAGACTACTTATCCACTCTTTTCTCTCAAGGGGTTTGACCTCTCAACCACTTTGAGCTCCCAAACTTGATCTCAATGCACTTTACACACGCACCCTCCTATTTCTACGGCTAGTCTAACTCAACACGCTAGAAACCCTAGTTTCTACGCTTTGAGATGACTCCTTTTCCTTCCTTTCCTTTTTGAGGGTTTGCGTCTCCGATCGAGTCCACACCTGTGCTAAGATCACTTCAGCTCATTAGCGACTTAATTGTCGTCATCAATCATCCAAAACCCACGGGGAACCTAGATGCACTTTCAATCTCCCCCTTTTTGGTGATTGATGACAACACATTAAGTCCTTCAACAATTAAGAGTATTAAATTTGGTTTTCATAACTTGTGTGCGTATGAATGACTCCCCCTCAATGTATGCAACATGTAAAAGAGGTGGAGGAGATCTTTCATACCCACACACGTTATGGTGGGGTGCCTACGTGATGTGCTCAACAATTGTGACAAGACATAAAGAGCATCAATATAATCAAAAGATTGACAATAAGAGCATTATATTGATATTAAACAACATTAACAAGTCTTGCACAAATGTAAACATCCAAGAGTATGAATATATTACAAAACAAGTCCACAAACCACAAACACACCCACAAAAGATTAACTCCCCCTTAACTCTCCCCCTTTGGCATCAAGGCACCAAAAAAGGAAAAGAAGGGGGGAAACGAAGATCTACGAACTAGTCCTCGTCTTCGCCATTTCCACTCTCCGTGGCCTCAGAATCTTCGACGTCTTCCTCATGATCGTCGGCGTCGTCGTCGTCGTCGGAGTTCCTTGTCGAGGGAGCAGCCCGAGAGGAGCTTCCATCCTCTTGGAGCTGGGCGAGCTCATCGGCGGTGAAGTTGGGGAATGGAGTGATCTCCCCATCACTCACCTCCGGAGAGGACATCGGGACCCCCAGCTTGTCGCACACTGCCTTAAGATATTTTTCCTGACGCTTATGTGCCCTTTGAGTGCGGATCTCTTGCTTCCGGCAGGAAGTGAAGATCGCCTTGAAGCATTTGAAGAAGGCACTCATGGATTGAGGCGGAGGCAGAGACGGAGGTGCCACGAGGCGAGATGGAGGATCTGCATTCTTGCGACGAGGAGGAACAGGTACATTCGGGGGCTTCTGAGGACGAAGCGGGCGGTGCGACACGTCCTTGACGAAGGTCACGCCCGACACCTTCTCAATGAGGCACATGATGTAGGGGGCATACCCGCAAGCACGGTTGGGGGTATGCGAGATGTTGAAGATATCGTCGAAGATGTAATCGACGAGGTTGAACTTCTCTTCCCCATCAATCAGAAGTAGCAAGTGCCTCAAGTTCCCTTGAATCACCCCAGCATCACCGTCCTTCGGTGCTATCGTCCTTCTGAGGATTCTGTTCATAATGCTGTAGAAGGGCTTGATGTTGCGGGCGAGACCAGCATCAAATGGAACATGACTTGGATACATATATGCTAGCTCTTCACGGTCCACGACCTTAAGGTTAGAGATTATAATCTCATGATCCATGTGTGCCTCAAGCCCTAGAATCTTGGCAAACTCTGCGAAAGTGACTGAGTACTGCTCACCATGCGTCATCCAAATAATTTTTCTGTCACCTGAGGTGGTGAAGTAGATGGTGGAGTAGAACTGCAGAATCACTTCGACGTTCCAGTCATACTTGAAACCCATGATCTGCTTGAGGTCATGGCGCTCAGCAGCTTCGATGACAGCGTCAAAAGCAGAGTGTTGCTTTTTGGCCATGTAATCCCAGTCAACCCATTGAGCTTCTATTACCGGCTTCTTCATCTGCTGATAGACTAGCCGGTAGTAGTCACAATGAAAGTCACACCAGAACCTGGGATCTGCCGTGCTCCTCTCAAACTTGTAGACCTTCTCGGTCCTCAGCCTCCTGGCCTTTTCACCCCCTTTTCCATGAAACACATTGGCAGACAATTCTTTCTGCTTGTTGGGGTTCCTTTCTGGTGTGTGAACCTCAAGGGGGCCAATGGAAGTGGCTTTCCCTTTCTCCTTGATCACAACACCTCCAGCTGCCTTCTTTGTTGATATCTTGACAGCTGGCTTTTTCTTCTTCGGCTCGACAGGAGCCGGAGCCTTTCTCTTCTTAGGGTCACGCTCGACCCTAGGCTCAGCTTCCATTTGGACTGGCTCCTTGCCCTTCGCTTTCTCGCCAATGGTGACGAGCTTCTTTCTCTTGGGGGCATTGGCCTCAGCAGCCCTGGAGTTGTGAGCCTCCCTGTCTTCCCTTTTCTTCTTCCGCAGCTCATTGAGGGACTCTGCGGTTGCTCGAGCTATGGCTTCTTCCTCGTTGTAGATGCTTGCGGCAACTTTGGAGGCTTCGAGTGCCTTCAGCCGTCTCTCTTCCTTTGCCTTTTGCGCCTCTATGAGTGCAGCCTTGGTCCTTGCCTCGACAATTTGAGCTTTGGTTCGCCCCTCGGGATTGAGACGAGGAGGGGAACGCTCCGAGTTCGACATACGGCGGAAAGCATAGAGAAAGGAAGGTATGAGTCCAAGGAGAGAGAGCATTGCCGAAAAGATCTCGAGAAAAGAATAGAAGTAGGGTTTGCCCTGTGCAAACCGGACTTGTCCGCCCTAGGGGCGGACTAGTCCGCTGGGCGGACTTGTCCGCCAGGGGCCGGACTAGTCCGGGTTGCGCAGAATGAACCCTAACCCTAATCGATTCATCGAAAAATCATCGAATCAGCGCGCAATACTCCTAGGCTATGATCGCAAGGGTATATGGAGCAACATTAATGAAGGTGTTCCTATCAAAAACTTTAAGAATCAAGAATGGGGCTAGTTTTTGAAGGACGAGGTAATAACTTCTCAAATCCGCTAGAATCGACGAAATCGGAGATGGATCGCGAATGTGGAGCGCGGGGAAGTGATCCCTCACTCCCAAAGACTCCGATGCGTGGATTGGAGTCGAGATTTGGAGGTTGGAGCGCAAAATCGCCGATGGGGGGGGGGGGGTTGCTAGCGTGTGGAAGTGAGAGAGTCAAGTGAGAGAGGGAGAGGAGGGGTCTGGGCCGCCTGGGGGTTTTAAGTCCCCGAGGGCTGGACAAGTCCAGTTGAGGGGCCGGACTAGTCCGGTCCGCGGACCAGACTCAGACTAGTCCGGATCCGGACTTGTCCGGTTGAGGGGCGGACTAGTCCGGTGTGCGGACCAGCCGCGGACTAGTCTGGACCCGGACTTGTCCGTCCACTGGGGCAGACTAGTCCGGTCCGACTGGGCTAAAAGGCGATGATTTTGAGTTGCACACACACTATTGGTCCTTATGGATAACAAGCAACACAAACATGATAATTAAAGAAAGAATGTGATAAAAACATGATCAAATCCCAAGAAAAAGTTTTCTCAAACAGATTTTGAAGAGAAATTCACGATAGAGAAGAGTTTTTCGAAATGGCTCAAAAATGTGAGGAATGTGGTTTAAGCCACATTCCTAGAATCCAAAATGTTGAGCTCACTTCTTAGCTCACAGAAACGCTTCTCATCAAGAGGCTTGGTGAAAATATCTGCGAGTTGATGTTCCGTCCTCACATGAGAAATCACAATATCTCCCTTCATTGAGTGATCTCTCAAGAAATGATGACGTATGTCTATGTGCTTGGTCCTAGAGTGCTCCACCAGATTATGAGCTATTTTGACGGCACTCTCGTTGTCACACAAGAGTGGAATGTTGCGCAAGTTAATCCCATAATCCATAAGGGTTTGTCGCATCCAAAGAAGTTGTGCACAACAATTTCCGGCTGCAACATATTCCGCTTCGGCGGTGGAGAGAGCAATAGAGTTTTGCTTCTTGGAGGACCAAGACACTAGAGATCGACCCAAGAATTGGCATGTACCCGATGTGCTCTTCCTATCAAATTTGCACCCCGCATAGTCTGCATCGGAATATCCAATGAGGTTAAACTTAGATCCTTTGGGGTACCAAAGTCCTAGGGAGGGTGTGTGTACTAGATATCTCAAGATCCTTTTAACGGCGGTCAAATGACACGCCTTAGGTGCCGCTTGAAAACGAGCACACATATACACACTTAGCATAATATCGGGCTTAGATGCACAAAGATAGAGAAGTGAACCAATCATAGACCTATATAACTTTTGATCCACACTTGGACCATCCTCATTTAGGTCTAGGTGTCCATTTGTCTCCATAGGGGTTTTGATGGGTTTTGCCTTATCCATGTCAAACTTCCTTAGAATATCTTGTGTATACTTAGTTTGACTTATGAACGTCCCTTCTTTGAGTTGTTTTACTTGAAATCCTAGAAAGAACTTCAACTCACCCATCATGGACATTTCAAACCTCTCCGTCATTATCTTGGAGAACTCATCACAAAACACCTTATTTGTGGAACCAAATATGATGTCATCCACATATATTTGGCACACAAAAAGGTCTTCGTTGAAGTGCTTTGTGAAAAGGGTATAATCCGCTTTGCCTATCTTAAAACCATTTTCAACTAGAAAGTCTCTTAGGCACTCATACCAAGCTCTAGGAGCTTGCTTGAGGCCATAAAGAGCCTTTCGCAATTTGTAAACATGGTTAGGATAGTCTTGGTCTTCAAACCCTGGAGGTTGCTCTACATAAACTTCTTCCTTGATTGGGCCATTTAGGAATGCACTCTTAACATCCATTTGGTAGAGCTTGAAGTCATGATGAGTAGCAAAGGCTAGTAATATCCGAATTGACTCAAGCCTAGCTACGGGAGCAAATGTCTCATCAAAATTCAATCCTTCAACTTGTGAGTACCCTTTTGCCACAAGTCGTGCCTTGTTCCTAGTTACCACGCCATGCTCATCTTGTTTGTTGCGGAACACCCACTTGGTTCCAACAACATTAGCTTGTGGGCGCTTGACAAGCTCCCAAACCTTGTTCCTTTTAAAGTTATTGAGCTCCTCTTGCATGGCAACTACCCAATCCGGATCTATTAAGGCATCTTCAACCTTATGGGGTTCCAAGGATGAGACAAAGGAGAAATGCTCACAAAAGTTTGCAACACGTGAACGTGTTGTTACTCCTCTTGTGATATCTCCTAGAATGTTGTCAACGGGATGATCCCGTTGAACACTTTGATGAACATGAGGATGCGGAGGTTGAGCTCTTGAATCACTTGCTTCATCTTCTTCACTTTGGTCTCCCCCTTGATCCAAGCCTCCCCCTTGATCTTCATTCCCATTATCATTTTGGGGAGTATCTAGTGGATCTCCAACTTGTCCAATGGGGGTTTGACCTACTTCATAATGATGATGGTCACTTGGGCTTTGAGATGGTTCTTGTGGGCGAACATATCCAAGTGTCATTCTCCTTAGAGCTTCTAGTGGAGGTTCCTCTTGATCAAGGGCATGTTGATCACTTTGCTCCACTTGAGAGCCATTGGTTTCGTCAAACACCACGTCACGTGCTACTTCAACACTTCCGGAGGATTTGTTGAACACACGGTACGCATGAGTGTTTGAGTCATATCCAAGCAAGAAACCCTCATCGGACTTTGAAGCAAACTTTGAAGTCCTAGGCTTCTTGTTGAGGATATAACACTTGCTACTAAAAACACGAAAGTAAGAAACATTGGGTTTCTTACCAACGAGAAGCTCATAAGGAGTCTTCTTGAGGAGGCGATGAAGGTACAATCGGTTTACGGCGTGGCAAGCGGTGTTAACCGCTTCCGCCCAAAACCGGTCCGATGTTTTGTACTCATCTAGCATCGTCCTTGACATCTCAATAAGCGTCCTATTCTTTCTTTCGGCAATTCCATTTTGTTGAGGAGAATAGGGAGCGAAAAACTCATGCTTGATGTCCTCCTCATCTAGGAACTCTTCTACTTGCATGTTCTTGAATTCGGTGCCATTGTCACTCCTTATAGCCTTTATCCTTAAGGTGAACTCATTTTGAGCTCTCCTTAGGAATTTCTTAAGGACACCGGGGGTTTCACTCTTATCATGCAAGAAGAACACCCAAGTATATCTAGAGAAGTCATCAACGACGACTAGACCATACTTGTTGCCACCGATGCTAATGTAAGCAATGGGGCCAAAAAGATCCATATGGAGTAACTCCAAAGGTCTAGTTGTCGTCATGACATTCTTAGAGGGGTGTTGAGCTCCTACTTGCTTTCCCGCTTAGCACGCACCACATGGCCTATCCTTTTCAAATACCACATCCTTTAAGCCACGAACGTGCTCTCCTTTAAGGAGCTTTTGAAAGTTCCTCATTCCAACATGGGCTAGCCTTCTATGCCAAAGCCATCCCATGTTGGCTTTTGCCATTAAGCATGTGTCAAGTTGAGCCTTATCCGTGGTAAAGTCCACAAGATACAGCTTTCCCTTGAGCACTCCCTTAAAGGCTATTGAGTCATTACCCTCTCTCAGAACATTCACACCCTCACTAGAAAAAACACACTTATATCCTTTATCACAAAGTTGTGATATGGATAGGAGATTATAGTCTAGGGAATCAACATGCAAAACATTAGATAAAGTATTCGAAAAGGAGATAGCAATTTTATCGGAGCCAAGGATTTTCCCTTGGCTATTATCCCCAAAGAAGATTCCTTCACTTGGGTCCTCGTTCTCCTCATACTCTATGAACATGCTCCTCTCTCCGGTCATGTGGTTGGTACATCCGCTATCCAACACCCATTTCGATCCACCGGAGGAGTAAGCCTACAAAACAAGTTTATGCCTTCCTTTTAGATACCCAAGCGGAGTTGGGTCCTTTCACGTTAGTAGTTAGGCATTTGGGCACCCACACGCAAGGCTTGGGGCTCTTGCGGAGTGGCCCAACATATCTAGCAAACACTTTGCCGTGTTTGTTCCTCTTTAGCACATAAGATGCATCAAAATCATGGAATAGAGGGTGCGATTCAGATTTAGGCAATTTGTTGCTAGAGGGTGAGTTCTTTTCAATTTTAGTTGGGGATGAACTCCCCTTAACAAAGACAATCATGTCTTTGCCATACTTGGAGGTTTTGGCGTTATGCCTTCCACCTCTAGTATAGCCAAGACCATCCTTGACATGGAGAGGTCTTGTGTTGGTGTATGCACTTCGTGCATACGCTACCTTATCCTTGTCAAAGATGGCACCCTTAGGTGCTTGCTTGCCTTGTGCTGAGTTGAGTTCATCCTTAAGCTTAAGGATTAAGTTAGAGCACTTGCAAGGCGGAGTTGCATTGGATGAGGCCTTTGAGAAGGTTGAGCTCTTAGAGGAAGAGGCTACATTGTTCTTGAGAGACTCAACTTGAGTCTCAAGGATTTTGTTAACTTTTGACAAGTTCCCAAGTTCATCCTTGAGCTCAATTGTTTTCTCCTCAAGACTTGAACACGTTTTCTTACTTAGAGCAAGTTCGTGTTCCAATGCCTTGCTCTTCTCTCTTTCGAGCTCAAGGAGTTCATCAAGCTCTCAACATCTCTCCTTCTCAAGAATGAGCATTTCCTCTTGTTTATTGATGAGATCCTCCTTCTCAAAGATCTCATCCATAAGCAATTTCATCCTTCGCAAGGTGCTTTTGCTTATGTCCTTAAACATGTGTTCATTCTCACTAGCACTATCAAATTCATCTTGCGAGGAAGTTGTGGAGGAGGGATGAGATGTTACCTTTCTCCTTCCCTCCCTTGCCATAAGGCAAGTAGGTTTGTAGTCGTCGTTGAGGTTAGGGAAGAGCTTGCTTCCCTTGGAGCTCCTCCCGATGGCTATGGTAGTCATCTTCTCCTCTTCTTCTTCGGAGGAGGACTCATCGTTAGAGTCCCACTCCTTCCCCAAGTGAGCTTGTCCGGAGGGCCTCTTCTTCTTGAAGAATTTCTTATCTTGAGGCTTGCCCTCCTTCTTCTTCTTCGCTTCTTCATGTGGGCAATCAGCGATGAAGTGCCCATACTCGCCACAATTGTAGCAAGACCTTTTTGATTTGGGCCTTGCTCTTTCCTTCCCTTTGCCCTCATGGTTGTATCCACCTTTCTTCCTCCTCATCATTCTCTTGAATTTGTTGATGAAGAAGGCCTCTTCCTCATCGGTGTCGAGGCTCTCCTCATCACTTTCCTCTTGCTCCTTTGAAGAGGGTGTTGCCTTGAGTGCAACGTTCTTCATCTTGGAGGCGGTGAACTTCTGAAGGTCGTTGTAGAAGAGCGCCTCCTTCTCCATGATCTCGTGGTTGATGATCCTACCAAGGACCTCCTCCGGGGTCATTTGAGTGAACCCCGGGCTTTCTCGAATCATGGATCAAAGAGCGACGTTCCTAGGCATGAATGCCCGGATCATCCTCTTCACAACCTCGTGGTCGGTCCACTTGGTGCAGCCATATGATCGGCTCTTGTTGATAAGTACCTTCAACCGGTTGTACATGTCTTGGGGGGATTCGCCATCCAAGATGGCGAATCTCCCAAGCTCTCCTTCGATGAGCTCGATCTTGGCCTCCTTGACCACCCGATTTCCTTCATGCACCGTCTTGAGGGTGTTCCATATGTCTTTGGCCACCTCAAGGCTATCGACGCGGTTGAACTCATCTCTTGAGAGAGATGAGATAATCACACCCACAGCTTGAGCGTTGCGGTGGATGAGGATGGCTTGTTCTTGCGTGATGTTGTCCTCATCCTTCGGGATCTCCACCCCAGTCATGAAAATTTGCCACAATGCCGGATTGAGTGACACGAGGTGGATCTTCATATTATGTTTCCACATCCCGTAATCAGTTCCATCGAATTGGGGAGGTTTCCCCAATGGGATCGAGAGGTAGTGGTTGTTGGCGGCAAGGCGTTCATAGTTGAACCCTTGTCGGTTGTAGTTGACTCCGCCACCACCACTTGATTGGTTCGACGGATCGATCTTGGAGATGTTCAGCTTCTCCCGGAGCTTCGCCTTGAGTTGGCGAGTCACCTCATCGTCCGTTGGCTTATCTTGATAGGCCAGCGTCTCCTCACGGGTTGCCTCGTAGTTGCTGCTCGAGGCGTCGTCATTCACCACTCCGGCCATCTCTCCGAGTTGTTAGACTCTTTGTGGAGAGTCCTGCTCTGATACCAATTGAAAGTTGCCTAGAGGGGGGGTGAATAGGTTAATCGACCTGCAAATGACTTAATAAAACGAGATTAAATCACAGGGGGCGGACTAGTCCGGTCTGGGGGCGGACTAGTCCGGTCAGCCTGCGTGAAGAACCCTAAAAAGTGTTTCTAGCAAGTTTTAAGGGGATTTTCTCGAGGCTACAAGTGAGGATATGTTTATGATAAGTTTAGAAACTATCAACACAAGAGTGAGTCAAGTTCCAACAAGATTAAGTCAATGTGAAGCACAAGACAAGACTAGCAACCCTAGAACGAAGTAAGCGATAAACAAAATGCGAAGAACACGGAGACACAAGGAATTTTATCCTTAGGTTCGATTCCACACAAGAATCTACGTCCCCGTTGAGGAGTCCACAAAGGACCGGGTTCACCAACCCTTCCCTCACCAAGTTTACCGCACGGGCCTAACTTGGTTCTCCACTATCTCAAAGTGCGAATACAAGATTCGTTGGGGCTTCTCACAATCTGAGGCTCCCACACCACAAAGATGATCAACAACGCAAAACACACTCAACACATAGCTCACAAAGACTCAATGAGTGCAAGAGATCAAACCGGGAGCACAAGCGCGATGTTCTTCCTCTTCTCCACCTCACTAAACCCTAATCCACTCAAGAATTAGTTTTAGAGGGAAGGTTGGCAAGAAAGAGGCTCAAGAGTGCTCCAAGTTGGTTGTGGCAGCGCTAGGGTTCAAGTCAGTTCAAGAGATGGTTCAAAAGAACCCAGGGGACCTCTATTTATAGAGGTCCCAAGCCCATACTGCTGACTTCAGCAGAAGGGCGGACTAGTCCGGCCTCAGGCCCGGACTAGTCCTGCCTAGGGGACCACTGACCTCTTGTCAGGCCCCGACAGCTGACACGCTATCGTCACACTACCTGCCAAACTTCAAATTCAAACGGTCACTTCAACAACGGACTAGTCCGGTCACCACCGGACTAGTCCGATCTCACACAGAGCCTTTTGCTCCGTGTGAAAACGGACTAGTCTGAGGACCACGGACTAGTCCGGCCCCAAGGGCGGACTAGTCCGGTCCTCCCAGACTTAGTCACAGAAGCACCTTCAACTCGCCTACCCGGACTAGTCCGGTCCCACGGGCAGACTAGTCCGTTCTCACTCAGGACCTCTTGGTCCGGACTCAAACGGACAAGTCCGTGGTTTTGAGACTTAGTCCCCAAAACCCACTCACTGCTACCCGGACTAGTCCGGCCACGAACGGACTAGTCCGATCTCAGTCAGACCCTTCTGGTCCGGCCGAATACGGACTTGGCCGGCCAGGGGCGGACTAGTCCGGCCACCTGCACGGACTAGTCCGGCCCTATTGCCAGACTACTTATCCACTCTTTTCTCTCAAGGGGTTTGACCTCTCAACCACTTTGAGCTCCCAAACTTGATCTCAATGCACTTTACACACGCACCCTCCTATTTCTATGGCTAGTCTAACTCAACACGCTAGAAACCCTAGTTTCTACGCTTCGAGTTGACTCCTTTTCCTTCCTTTCCTTTTTGAGGGTTTGCGTCTCCGATCGAGTCCACACCTGTGCTAAGATCACTTGAGCTCATTAGCGACTTAATTGTCGTCATCAATCATCCAAAACCCACGGGGAACCTAGATGCACTTTCAAGGAGTCCAAATGTAGCTTTGCACAGGAGGAGTTGACTTACTTGGGACACATTATCTCAGCTAAAGGAGTCAGAACTGAGGAGCAGAAGATCCAAGCAATGTTGAATTGGCCAGTTCCAACTTCATTCACACAACTCAGAGCCTTCCTGGGGTTGACAGGGTATTACAGGAGGTTTGTTAAGGGATATGGATTGCTGGCTAAACCATTGACCAACCTACTCAAGCATATGAGTCTCAACTGGTCAGAAGAGGCACAAAAATCATTAAATCTCCTAAAGGAAGCTATGAGTAGTACTCCAGTGTTGGCTTTGCCACTTTAAAGAACCC